>JAUIMM010000350.1:2610000-3810000 GCA_031769625.1 Taudactylus pleione | reverse complement strand
CTAAACCTGCGCAACAGAGGTTCCTTGCCGCACAATACGTCCCGACAAAGCAGCGCAGATGCCGAAGCACGCGCGGTGCCATCAACTCACTAACCCGAAATGCGCCATGATGCCATTGCAAATGCCAATTTGAGCAAATTAAATTCAAATGTAATAAGCACACACCTTTGACTGCCGTCAACAGATCAAGATCTATCAGCTATCATTTCCACCGAGCTAATGTTACTCATTTAAGCAATGCAACCAATCTATTCAGCAAACCACCGCGTCATCAATCTGGTCAGCAGAGGTCACAGCCGCAGCAACACCTGCAGAGGAGGGAGAAGGGAGAACAGGCACAAAATCCATATCCACATTCGCAGACGTCGATTGAGAAACCAAAAGGCGCAGCACCAGGACTTAACACCCTTAGCTAATGGTAAACGCGCAAAAATAGACCCGGTAGGGGGCAAAATTTCCTACAAGTGTGCAGACGACTGTACCGACTCTAGGGAAACTGACGTGGACTGCGCCGCCAACAAAGGTGCCAAATAACAAAAGATAAGAGGAGCTGAATCAGTGTCCTGTTTCAGACCTGACCTGATTATAGTAATATGAAATAATATAAAAACCCAATGGGAGTGAACTAAATGGTTATTATGAATGCCATGAAATTTAAATACATTTTAAAAGCACCTAAAACAGGTTTAAAGTGAAACACATGTACAATACGAGGCTGACATATCACCTGATCATAGGGATGTCAACGGGGAGATCTATGTATGGAAAATAATTTCATCACGAACGGAACGCTGTTTATAATGTTGCGGGTGATAGTGGTCCTAATAACTCTAGCCATACATCCTAGCCATACATCAGAACGTGTGATATAGGGAGAGACTAGTATAGATTAGGGGTGTGCACCGGCCACTTTTCGTGTTTTGTGTTTTGGTTTTGGATCTGGATCTTTCTTCGTGTTTTGGATCTGGATTGGTTTTGCCAAAACCACCCTTCCGTGTTTTGGGTTCTGTGTTTTGTGTTTTGGATCTGTATTTTTTTGAAAAAAAGCATAAAAACAGCTAAAATCACAGAATTTGTAGGTTTTTCTGCTCCTATGCTATTATTAACCTTAATAACCTTCATTTCCACTCATTTCCAGTCTATTCTGAACACCTCACACCTCACAATAGTGTTTTTATGTCCAAAAGGTTGCACCGAGGTAGCTGGATGACTATGCTAAGAGATACGAGTGGGCGGCACAAACACGTGACCCATCTAGGCGTGATACTGCAGTGGCAGACAGGATGGCAGTTTGAAAAACTAGGCCCCAAACTGTACATAATGCAAAGAAAAAAAGAGGTGCAAGATGGATTTGTCCTTGGGCCCTCCCACCCACCCTTATGTTGTATAAACAGGACATGCACACTTTAACAAACCAATCATTTCAGCGCCAGGGTCTGCCACACAACTGTGGCTGAAATGATTGGTTCGTTTGGGCCCCCACAAAACAAGCTGGCAATTAATCTGTCCCTGCACAAACTGGCTCTACGGAGGCAAGATGTCATCCTCATCCTCCTCATCCACCGATTCCTCACCCTCTTCAGTGTGTACATCCTCATCCTCACAGAGTATTAAGTCGTCCCCACTGGAATCCACCACCACAGGTCCCTCTGTACGTTCTGGAGGCTGGTCTCCCTGGAAGAGCTGATAATTCATTTTGATGAACATCATCTTCTACACATTCTGTGGAAGCAACCTCCTACGCCTTTCGCTGACAAGGTTCCCGGCTGCACTAAACACTCTTTCGGAGTACACACTGGAGGGGGGGCAACTCTGGTAAAATAGAGCCAGTTTGTACAGGGGCCTCCAAATTGCCTCTTTTTCCTGCCAGTACAGGTATGGACTGTCTGACATGCCTACTTGGATGCTGTCACCGATGTAATCCTCCACCATTCTGTCAAAGGTGACAGTATCATATGCAGTGACAGTAGACATGTCAGAAATTGTTGCCAGGTCCTTCAGTCCGGACCAGATGTCCAAACTTGGTCCTGCCTGCCCTGCATCACCACCAGCGGGTTGCTTAGGATAGCTAAGTTTTTTCCTGGCAGCCCCAGTTGCGGGAGAAAATGAAGAAGGAGCTGTTGACGTGTCACGTTCCACTTCAGCTGACAGTGTGTTCACCAGCAGGTCTTTGCACCTCTGCAGGCTTGTGTTGGCCGGAAAGAGAGACACCACATAGGCTTTAAACCTAGGATCGAGCACGGTGGCCAAAATGTAGTGGTCTGATTTCAAGAGATTGACCACCCTGGAATCCTGGCAAAGCGAATGAAGGGCTTCATCCACAAGTCCCACATGCCGAGTGGAATCGCACCATCTTAGCTCCTCCTTCACTTTCTCCAGCTGCTTCTGTAAAAGCCTGATGAGGGGAATGACCTGACTCAAGCTGGCAGTGTCTGAACAGACTTCACGTATGGCAAGTCCGAAAGGGCTGGAGAACCTTGCACAACACGGAAATCATTCTCCACTGTGCTTGAGTCAGGAGCATACCCCCTCCTTTGCCTATGTCATAGGTGGATGTATAGGCTTGTATAGCCTTTTGCTGCTCCTCCATCCTCTGAAGCATATAGAGGGTTGAGTTCCACCGCGTCACAACCTCTTGCTTCAGGTGATGGCGGGGCAGGTTCAAGAGTGTTTGCTGGCGCTCCAGTCTTCGGCACGCAGTCGCTGAATGGCGAAAGTGGCCAGAAATTGTTTGGGCCACCCAAAGCATCTCCTGCACGCCCCTGTCGCTTTTCAGAAAATTCTGCACTACCAAGTTTATTGTGTGAGCAAAACATGGGACATGCTGGAATTTGCCCAGATGTAATGCCGGCACAATATTGGTGGCGTTGTTAGATATCACAAATCCCCAGGAGAGTCTAAGTGGGGTAAGCCACTGGGCGATGATTTCCCTCAGTTTCTCTAAGAGGTTGTCGGCGGTGTGCCTCTTACTGAAAGCGGTGATACACAGCGTAGCCTGCCTTGGAACGAGCTGGCGTTTCTGATATGCTGCTACTGGTGACGCTGCTGCTGTTGCTGCGTAAGGTGATACATCTACCCAGTGGGCTGTCACAGTCATATAGTCCTTAGTCTGCCCTGTTCCACTTGTCCACATGTCCGTGGTTAAGTGGACATTGGGTACAACGGCATTTTTCAGGACACTGAGGACACTTTTTCTGACGTTTCTGTACAGTCTCGGTATCGCCTGCCTAGTGAAGTGGAATCTAGACGGGATTTGGAACCGGGGACACACTACCTCCATCAATTGTCTAAATCCCACTGCACTAATGGCGGATACCGGATGCACATCTAACACCAACATAGCAGTCAAGGCCTCAGTTATACGTTTTGCTTCAGGATGACTGCTGTCGTACTTCATCCTCCTCGCTAAGGACTGTTGGAGGGTCAATTGTTTAGTAAAAGTAGTGGTGTTCCTACTTCCTCTCTGGGATGATGAACGACTCCCAGCAGCAGCAACAGCAGCAGCGGCAGCAGGAGGCGTAGCAATGCAGGATCCTCCGGAGGAATCCCGGATTGGAGAGTCAGTCATGCCAGTGACATGGCCTGCAGGACTACTTCCGATCCTGACTAAGGAGGAAATTGACGAGGAGGGAGTTGACGGTGTGGTTTGCAGGTGCTTGGATACAACAGGACAACGGGATTTAGGTGTCCCTGGACTGCTTACGGTCTTAGCCAAAGTTTCTGAACTTGACAGTAACTTATTATGAAAACGCTGCAGGTGTCGTATAAGGGAGGATGTTCCTAGGTGGTTAACGTCCCTACCCCTACTTATTCCACCTTTACATATGGTACATATGGCAAGACAGTTGTTGTCCGGAATTTGGATAGAAATATTGCCAGACCAAAGAGGTGGAATGTTTGGTCTTCTGCCCAGGCATGACCGTGATGGGCTTTTTCATCCCACGGACAACAACTGTCTCCCCCGGAGCCTGATTTAAACAAACCACATCACCATCAGAATCCTCCTCGCCAACTTCCTCCTCAGCGCCAGCTACACCAGTATCCTCATCCTGTTGTACTTCAACAGTGACATCTTCAATTTGCATATTAGCAAGTGGACTGTGGGTGCTCCTTTCAGCACTTGCAGGGGGTGTGCAAATGGTGGAAAGAGCCACCTCTTCCCGTCCAGTGCTGGGAAGGTCAGGCATCGCAACCACCACCACACTTGGACTCTCCTTGGGGATTTGTGATATCTTCTTAGAAAGCACAGTTCTTCGCTGTGCTTTTGCCAGCTTAACTCTTTTGATTTTTTTAGTGGGAGGAGGGCTTCCATCGTCATGTGAAGCTGAACCACTAGTCATGAACATACTAGGGATCGACCTTAGCCGTTCCTTGCCACTCCGTGTCGTAAATGGCATATTGGCAAGTTTACGTTTCTCTTCAGATGATTTAAATGTTTTTTTCAAGGTCATTTTCCTGAACTTTGTCATTTGGGATTGTATGTGCCCTCTACTATGACATTGGGCATCGGCCTTGGCAGACGACGTTGATGGCATGTTATCGTCTATGTCATGACTAGTGGCAGCAGCTTCAGCACTAGGAGGAAGTGGTTCTTGATCTTTCTCTATTTTATTTTTATCGGAGAAAGTTTGGTCCTCCATTTATGTTATATCGATTTGATATATACGTGCGGCTAAACACAGAAAATATTTTTTTATTTTTGCTGGAGAGTAGTGCACTTTGTGGGTTACACCACCCTTTAAGAAATGAGCCAGCCAGCTCTTTACTTATGGGACACGGGCGCACGCTTGGCGCTGCTCCTTTGTTGATGCACGTGCGGCTACTGCGCACACAATTCACAAACACAGAAAAAATATTTTATTTGGTTTGGAGTGTACTTTGGGGGTTACAGCACCCTTTAACGGTCAGGCCAGCCGGCCCTTTACTTATGACACAGGCACACGCTTGGCACTAATTTGTTGATGCACGTGCGGCTACTGAGCACACAATTCACAAACACAGAAAATATTTTTTTTTTTGGTTTGGACTGGAGTGTACTTTGGGGGTTACAGCACCCTTTAACGGTCAAGCAAGCCGGCCCTTTACTTATGACACAGGCACACGCTTGGCACTACTTTGTTGATGCACGTGCGACTACTGCGCACACAATTCACAAACACAGAAAAAATATTATTTTTTTAGCACTTGGGGGGAGCACCCCTGATGGACAGAGCACCCCCTGGACAACACTACAGCACCCCTTTAGGACTGGGACACTGGACAGGACTTTGGAGTGGACACAGCCCCTATGGAGAACTGACTGCACAACACAGTCCAGCCAGCCCCTATGGACTTTGAAGTAGTGGACACAGCCCCTATTAACAACAGCAGCACAGCACAACACAGCCAGCCCCTATGGACTTTGAAGTAGTGGACAACAGCAGCACAGCGCAGCACAGCACAGCACAACACTACTCTGTACTACACTACACTACACAGCCCAGCCTGCCCTAACTCCCACCCTCCCTCTTCACTGTCCACAGCTGAGTGAGAAAATGATGCCGACGCGGGTACCTTATATAGGATCCAAAACCCGCGAGACCCGGAAGGCGGGATGATGACGTTTTGCCTCGATTTCAGATCCGAGTCAGGCGGGAAAAGTCGAACCTTACTCGGATCTGACTCGGATCGGGGGGACTCGGGGGGGTTCGGATTTCAGAAATCCGAACCCGCACACCCCTAGTATAGATGAATCCATACTCCAGATACAAGGAGGCATGATGAATCAGTATGAGCCATTATGTTATTTAACACAAGACTGTGAATAAATAGCCTCATATTTAAATACCTGGTAGGTATTTCTGACCATACAGAAGGATAATATGAAGAGTGGCTAAACCAGAGCTGTGTCACGCTACTATTACATTTATCGATAGAAGTGCTGAATAAGGATATACTGTATTAGATAATTAATAAAACACTATAAAGTTTATAAATAAAAGACATTGTGAGTGAGCATTACTGCATTTTAAATCATACTGTGTATTTGTGTATGTCCTTATTTTTTCTTATTTTTGTCTCTATTTTGCTGTGTTTTAAGGAACCACATATGTGGATATGAATTAGGGGTGAGCGGGTTCGGATTTCAGAAATCCGAACCCCCCCGAGCCCCCCCGATCCAAGGCCGATCCGAGTCAGGCTCGAATTTTCCCGCCTGACTCGGATCTGAAATCGAGGCAAAACGTCATCATCCCGCCTTCCGGGTCTCGCGGGTTTTGGATCCTATATAAGGTACCCGTGTTGGCGCCATTTTCTCACTCGGCTGTGGATAGTGAAGAGGGAGGGTGGGAGTTAGGGCTGGCTGGGCTGTGTAGTGTAGTGTAGTGTAGTGTTGTGCTGTGCTGCGCTGTGCTGCTGTTGTCCATAGGGGCTGTGTCCACTCCTTTAAAGTCCATAGGGGCTCTCTGGACTGTGTTGTGCAGTCAGTTGTCCATAGGGGCTGTGTCCACTGCAAAGTCCTGTGCAGTGTCCCAGTCCTAAAGGGGTGCTGTAGTGTTGTCAAGGGGGTGCTCTGTCCATCAGGGGTGCTCCCCCCAAGTGCAAATAAAAAATATTTTTTTCTGTGTTTGTGCATTGTGTGCACTGTGGCTGCACGTGCATCAACAAAGGAGCAGCGCCAAGCGTGCGTCTGTGTTCCATAAGTAAAAGGTCGGCTGGCTTGTCCATTAAAGGGTGCTGTAACCCCCAAAGGGCACTCCAAACAAAATAAAAAAATATTTTTTTTTGTGTTTGTGAATCGTGTGCGCAGTAGCCGCACGTGCATCAACAAAGTAGTGCCAAGCGTGCGCCTGCGTCACATAAGTAAAAGGCCGGCAGGCTTGTCCGTTAAAGGGTGCTGTGACCCCCAAAGGGCACTCCAAACAAAATAAAAAAATATTTTCTGTGTTTGTGAATTGTGTGCACTGTGGCTGCACGTGCATCAACAAAGGAGCAGCGCCAAGCGTGCGCCTGTGTCCCATAAGTAAAGGGCCGGTTGGCTCATTTCTTAAAGGGTGGTGTAACCCACAAAGTGCACTAGTCTCCAACAAAAATAAAAAATTATTTTCTGTGTTTGTGTGCAACTTAGCCGCACGTATATATCAATATAACATAAATGGAGGACCAAACTTTCTCCGATAAAAATAAAATAGGGAAAGATCAAGAACCACTTCCTCCTAGTGCTGAAGCTGCTGCCACTAGTCATGACATAGACGATAACATGCCATCAACGTCGTCTGCCAAGGCCGATGCCCAATGTCATAGTAGAGGGCACATACATTCCCAAATGACAAAGTTCAGGTACATGACCTTGAAAAAAACATTTAAATCATCTGAAGAGAAACGTAAACTTGCCAATATGCCATTTATGACACGGAGTGGCAAGGAACGGCTAAGGTCTTTCCCTATGTTCATGACTAGTGGTTCAGCTTCACATGACGATGGAAGCCCTCATCCCACTAAAAAAATCAAACGAGTTAAGCTTATATATATTGAGTGTCCATTAATTCCAGCATATACAAACCATATACTGGACCCACAATCACAATAAGCCATTAGATTTGGCAGTAGGGCCATCCTGCCTTAGCTGAATTTTTTTATTTCAGATTTGGGCACCATTCCAGACTATTAGAGCAAGTCCGGGGGTCTGGGGGAGCAGCAGAAGGAACGAGCACTGCCCTAGACATATATGTACATATTGGGCTCTAAAGCAGCACATCCATAACGGTGCATGGTTTCCATATCTCCTAGCTGGTGCATTGGTTATTTATTACTGGCTGACACATGTGAAAAGGTGGTGCAAATTATTTAATGACTTAATACGGGAATTACGCAAGCGCGCCCTCCGCACACGCTGCAGTAACGGGGGGTGGGAGAGAGGGGGGTGTGGAAGTATGGCTCAATGTCAAGTGACCCACACCACAAAACATATCCACCCCATAGACACCACCTCACTTAAAGCGGAGCATTATAAGCCATCCGGCTAGGAGAGGGCATTATGTCTCCCTGCACAGCAGCAGTATGCTGCACCAGTGGCGTAACTAGGGCAGGGCAAGCGGGGTGCGTGCCCTGGGCGCCGTGGGACCGGCGGCACAGGGGGGCACCACCGGCCACGGTACCGGCCCGCCCTAGTTAGCCAGTGTAGTTCCGACCACAATGAGTGCGGTCAGCGATACACATTTACACAGGACCGGCGCTAGGCTTCCAGCGCCGGTCCTGTGCTGCACAGCTGAGCCCGTTCCCTCCCCCAGAGCGCTTGCCCAATAGTGCTAGGAGGCGGGCTCAGGCTGTGCATAACACATGCATCGCCGCCAGCGCTGGCGGTGATGCGTGTGTTAAATAGCAGCCAATGAGAGTCAGATAGACTCATTGACTGCTGCAGCACCCACTGCAAGAGCCGGGCTTCCGTCCGGCTCCTGCAGTGGGTAATGGGACAGACGTCATGACATCATGACGTCTGTCCTATAATGCTGAGCGTGCCAGCCCGGGAGGACCGGAGCAGCAGCGTGGATTCAGGTTAGTATATTTTTATATATATATATATTTTTAAACCTATCTGCACTACTGGGGGCACAACGGGGGTGGGGGTGGCTACTACTGGGGGGAACTCTACTGGGGGTGGGGGCACAACGGGGGAGGGGTGGCTACTACTGGGGGTACCATCATTGGGAGGACCTCTACTGGGGGGGCTACTACTGGGGGCACTTAATCGGGAGGGGCAACCTCTACTGGGGACTACTACTTGGGAGGGAAACTACCACTGGGGGCATTATAAAAGGGGCCTACTACTAGTGGCACTGCACTGGGGGACCACTACTGGGGGCAATAATAGGAAGGGCCACTACAGGGGGCACTGGATAGGGGGGATCACTACTGGGTGCCTGCATAAGGGGACCACTACTGGGAAAACTGCATGGGGGGGACTACTGCTGGGGGCACTATATAAGGGCACTGCATAAGGGGATACCGCTACTGGGCTCACTGCATTGTGGGGACTGCAACTGGGGGCACTGCATAAGGGGGAACACTACATGGGCCACTGCGTTTGGGGGGCCACTACTGGGGGTACTGAGTAAGGGGAACTAATTGGGGGCTGTATAAGGGGCACTACTATGGGCCTGCATAAGAGGGACCACAACTGCATACTGGGGGTACTGTATAAGGGGTACTACTGGGGTTAAGGTGCATATGGATAGGAATGTTCAGTGTGAAAATAAAGGGGTGTGTCATGTTGACACGCCCTATTTTTAAGTGACCACGCCATTTTTTTGCCATGCGCGCCGAAGGCAAATTTGCCCTGGGCTCCAAATACCCTAGTTACGCCATTGTGCTGCACCCAAATCAGTGGCCAGCGGGGTGCCCAGAAGGGACCTGAACCAGAGCTGTGCAAAATTCCCTACCCCCCCTGCCTGGCCTAGAGCCCCTGTGTACTGGGTCAGCAATGTCCGTTAGCCCCACCCCCACCCAGAACTCCGCTGACAGCAGCGATCAGGGACACAGCCCCCAGGCCTGCACCAGCAGCGGAGACAAGCGAAAGGACCGCTGACCCTGCCGCCATCATGTGCGGGGCCTCTCAGGATGTGCCCGCAACAGCCATGCGGGCCATGTCCCTCACAAGTATGCGGCGCAATGGGGCCTGCCGCCGCCACCACCACACAACACCACCAGGGAGCTTCTGGCTCTGAAGCAGCTGTCACTGGATGTGACCCGCACCGCGACTCCAATGGGCCACATGACCGCTATCCGCATGGTACACAGCAGGGCCCGCTCTGGCTAAAGAAGCCGAGCGGGCTGAAGTGAGGGGGGAGCCGTGCAATGGGAGGTGGGAGGGAGAATGTTAATGAGAAAAACAAGGTAAAATGTAAGAGTTAGAAATAATGCAAAAGGGGGAATATAGAAGTGCAGAAATACTGGGATACAAGAGGAGGAAGAGAAGAATAGAATAACAGGGGTATTCAATATGAAACGTAAACTTCGCTGTCTATGCGGGTCGAAGTTTTCGCCGCACATGAGAGCTTTTGCCGGCGAAAAAGTATCGCACGCGCCCCTGATTATACCCGTATTCAATATGAAATCGTCGAAAACGGCACCCGGCGAATGTGAAATCAGCAAAAACTTTGCTGATTTTTGGGGAAATTATCTCAACAGCCCCAAAAAGATGGTTTGACATGGGGGATACCCCCGATTAGCCCTGCTGAAGGTTTTTGGGGTCTTTAAACTCGCTCAATAGCTGCTATTTTGGGGATTTGGGAAGGTGGTGAAGAATAGTATTTAGAAATTTATTTGCAGAAAAGTAGTCCCAGCAAATTTTGAGTACTTGAAAATGGGGGTGAGCATATTTAAAAGTTTCTAAAGTGAAGTTTTAAAAAACTTGAAAATTCCACCTGCCGCAAACACCTGCAATGAAAAAAACACCTGGGGCATACTTGGGGACCCCCCTAGATTGTAGTTCGCTAGTTTTTAACTTTCTACCCCCCTTTTGTTTTTCGCCCCCAAAATGAAAGTGCTTTTTTTGGGGTGTCCTGGGGTTTTTTAAAAAAAATTTTTGACACAGTTTACCTTTGGGGGACTGTCTGAAGGTTGGAGGGTTGTTTCCACAATGTTGCACCCCAAAACCCCAATTCTGCACTTTTTTTGCCACCCATTCCTTGGTGAATATGGTGTAAAAGTAAAAGCGGCGAAAATGACGTCATTCGAGCGAAAACCTCACAGAAACGGCGTTTTCGCTCCATATTGAATACCCCTGTAAGTATAGAAAAAAAAAAAAGAGTAAGAAAAGACAGACTATGCACAACTTATACAATCACATTCCACCGACCATGGAGTCTTTGGTTAACAGACCTAATATACCAGCAAGGCCAAAGCACCAAGAAACCCTATAGGCTAACACTAATGACTGACACCAATATCATAATTCTTAAAGATATATTGCTACCACAACCACGAGGTTTAAACTGGCTCAGTCAGATTGCACCTGCCTTACGCTGTCCTTATGTAAATACTGTTTGAAATGATGATCCTTGTTGTTTCTAATGGTGAATTATTGTCAAATGTACAGTATGTCTTTCAATGTAACTGCATTTGTTTATTGAGGGGTTCTATTCTATTGTGAATAGTTTGGTCACAATAGGTTTAACATTTGTCCATCTGTTTGCCTGTGTAATCCTATGGCTAGAAAACTTTGTATAGTTGTCTTGTAGATAAGATCATACATATGATGTGGGTTTACACAATAATGCTATTTTACAATAAGTCAGGTTTGTCTAGTTACCAGTTTTGATCATTGTAGGGTGTATATTTTCAATGGGATCAGCATGATTTACCGCCGGACCTATGTCCGGCGCTTCAAATCCCGATGCCAGAAGACCGGCACCAGTGAAGATCCTGACAACAGGTAAGGTAAGTACTAACTAACCTAAGCCCCATCTAACCCTCCCTTAGGGGTGCCTAGCCCTAACCTCCCCCCCAAGTGCCTAACCCTAACCCTCCTCTAAGTGCCTAAACTAAGGATTCTGAATTTAAACCTCTAAACGCTCCTGCCTATACCTTCTAAAACCTGCCTATACCTTCTTAAATTGACACTATTTATGTACGCAGTCATACAGTAAATAAATGCCTCCAGACTTTGAGAAAATGTGTTTCCAACGCACAAAGGTTATTATTCAAGCAAAGTACTGATAGTTACATGCTGTGATCTAAATAAAATTTAGCGCAAAGAAATTATACAGACCCAAGGTACAGTTATACATACGCACGCTCTCTGGGACCAGATACTGGCATCAACAAGAAATGTCCATCAACAGCATCAGCATGAAGACTACAGATTGGAGTCGGTACGCACATTTATACTCTTACAGAAATAGACTATACAATAGAGAGGTTTGTTGTGATCCCATTGGTTCTCCATCACGGTGCTTCTGGTACAGGACATTTAACAGGTCGATTCAAATGGACACAGACCAGCCTCCGACAGCCTTTTGTCTCCATTTTCCCGCCTCATGCAAGTCTAAGCTGTTCATTTTACAAAGTATATTTTAGTGTTTTAACTCTCTACAATCCATAAGTTGAGAATGCATGTTGCGATCTTCACACCGATGACACCGAAAAGCTGTTGAGAAAGTACATATCAGTACAACACCAAACACGGTTTACTTATCATGTATTAAACCTTAGATACCAAATAGTCTCTATTTCACAGCAATAGTACTACATGAATAAACACTGGATATTATACTTTGAAGCTATGGAACCTTTTACGTGAATGTGCAGTGTGTAAGTATTAGGGGTTTAGGAAAAGATGCTAATTAACTTGGGGCAGATGCGTACGCATGAAGCTAATAAACAGCGTTCTCATGCAGGATATTATGCATTCGAAAATGCGCGTCATGTTAACAGCGCAACTGTGTGTATTAATGTGTGTATGGGGTATGGTAAAATATGCGATCGCAGGATGCTAATTATAGCATCGCTATATGTACTTAAGTGTGAGTTGAGATAAAATGGTGCTGAGCGGCCATTCGCAAAATGGCGTCTTGCAGATGTCATTTTCAGATGGTGTCTTGTGGCCATTCGCTAGATGGCGTCGTTTCGATCTAATTTTAAGCTGATCTTGTCTCAGCCAATTATCCAGCTTCGACAGTCCACCCTTTGATAGCGAACAACATGCTATCATACTCTGATTTTAAAATTAATTTAGGCTTACATTTTGATATATTATTTAATGTTATTATGGGATGGCACAAGGTGGTTCTTAGTCCATCAATAATGTGTCTCTGGGAGGGGACATAAAACTACCATTATATGCACACCTTGGATCTTGAAAGATCATGGGAGTGATGTGGGGATGCATCAATCCTATAAAGGCAGTCTTGAGGGGGAATAGGGACTTACATTATCTGAGGTGTTTTTAAAATAACATTTTTAATAATACATTTTGTGCACGTCTAAATATAATACATTATATGATGGTATTTCCTAGTTCAGGGTTGTAATGCAGTTCTATATTTACCTCAGTATTCATATTGTCATTACTGACCACCATCATAATTTCGATCTTTCGTTTTACCTTATCTTTACATTTTCCACACTTCACCACAGTAGGAACACACCGGACACATATGCCAATTACTATGATGACAACCAGTATGAGGATCAGGAGTTTACCTATACTTGCGATCATTTCCTGGACCCATTTCCCTAGGCCTGAGAACCATTTCACGGGGTTCAACCATGAAACCCATTCCTCTACCTTCTCCTCTACTTCAGCCACTGAAGCATTATGGTTCTTCCAAAATTCCCATTTTAGCTGCAGAATTTCATCCATCTTCTGGTCTATCACCTCCTTGGGGTCGCTGGTATCATTGGTGACATAGGTGCAACACTTCACTCCAAATTGGGTGGCCAAACTTAGGCAGTACCCTCCTGTGACAGCAGTTAAATAATTTAACACTAACCTGTGTTGCACCAGTTCTTTCTTGTACGCTTGCAATTCCCTACCTGTATACCTGAAGGTGTCATCATACATCTCGGTGATATTATCTATACATTTATCAAGATCCTGAATATATCTAAAATTTAATGTACCCCAAGCGATCCTGGTGGGATCTAGTGCTACTAAAACTTGAAAGCCAGTTGTCTCACTAATTCACTGAGTGGCTTTATGCACGTCACCAGGTATCATATTTCTTTTACCTCTGTGTTCATACTGCGTGTGAAGATAGGGTGATGGTGTATTTTTATGAATACCAAGCATTTCAACATGTGTGAGGGTCATAACCTCTGGGACTACTCTTCCCAGGTAACACAAACCTTCGGAGCTCGGGGAGAGCCACTTATACGCTTTTCTTCCACATATAAAACATACATTATTGGGGAGAACATAAGGAATAGTATGCATCATTATCTGTAAACACATTTCCCTTGCAAATAATCCTATCTCAGGTTCTTCCATCTGGTACACGCAAGTTTCTGGTTTGTATTATCTTAGCACAATATCCATCTTGTACCTTACCAATAATTTCTTTGGTGGAACTTAATGTATACCGATACCTTAAGTGTCTCCCATTAGATATAATTGAGCGTAACAGATCATGATTCATAGACTCATTATCAGCTCTCAGTGAGAAGGTCATCATCTGATTATTCCCCGTCACTTCCCAACTCCCTGGTTTATTGGGGTTGGTTATGTTTAAACACAAAAGTGATCTGTCTACTTGGAATTGATAGAGTTTGAAATGAGGTGGTTTGGATGAGAGGAATTTTCCATCCAGCATTTTCCCTTTTTGCAATTCTAAAATTTCCATAATATTCAGCGTAAATGGCACCAACCTTACATTATGCTGACCCTGTGGCACGTGTGAGCACACCCAACAATCAGTCTGGTTTAATACTTTGCCTACCATGCTATGATAATCCTTTAAAGGATACCCACCCCAGTATGGGTTATATTTAGGCTGGTACCGTTGGATACAGTTCTCATCAACTAGGGATCCACAAAGCTCACAAATACAGGAATCTTCAGATGATAAACCTCCACACCGTCCCCGAGTGTCCGGAATAGCAGTTCTCTTAACAATTACAGTACTAAGATTGGTCAGACACTCCCCTGATTGGCATAGCACTCCTCCTGGCTCCACTCCATCAGCACTGCCATGAGCTACCATCTCCTCTATCGGTCCCCCGTCACAGAAACCGGAAATTCCTGAACCAACCAGAATGGTGAAAACTCTGTAAGAGAATATGAAAATGAACACTGCAGGCCAGTCCATTGGCACAACAAAACCTGCAAATTTCTTTTAGTTCAGGTATCTCACTACAACCTTCAAGGATGTGGTACTCGTCAGCAACACCTGGTATGGGCCTTCCCACCGATCAGTCAAACAACCTGAATGCAAGAAATTTCTGATCATAATATATTCTCCAGGTTCAACATCATGACCGTTAGTTTCAGGCATATCATGGAACAACAATTTCAGATTCTGCTGTTGCTTTTTTAACTGTTTACTCATTGATATAAGATACCTTACAGTTACCTCGTTGTTACCTTTCAAGTCTTCTTGTGGACTTATAATCAAATGAGGTTGTCTACCAAACAGTGTTGCAAAGGGGGACAGATTTAGAGGGGGTCTAGGAGTGGTCCTTATACTATGTAGGACCAACGGTAATGCTTCTGGCCATCCAAGTCCCATCTCTGCCATGATTTTACTTAACTTATTTTTAATTGTCCCGTTCATACTCTCTACCTTGGCGCTGGCCTGCGGTCGGTAAGGGATGTGAAGTTGACTATTAATTTTACACATATTTTGAAAAACACCTGTGAAATGAGTACCCCTGTCACTCTCGATAATTTTAGGGATACCGTATCTGCATACAAACTCCTGTACAATTTTTTTGCCAGTAAAAGCAGCATTATTAGTGGCCGCTGGGTAGGCCTCAACCCAATTGGAAAATACGTCAGTTCACACTAATACATACTTGAGATTCCTGCAGGGTGGCAATTGATGAAATCAATTTATATTAACTGGAAAGGTCCTTCAGTTGGTGGATTGTGGGATGGTTTGGTAGGGATCGCTTTCCCTATGTTCTTCCTCAAGCAGGTCAGACAGGACTTTGCTCTCTTTTCTGCTTGTGAAGAAAAACCCAGTGCACACCAGTATGCTCTCACCAATTTGCACATACCTTGCTTTCCCAGATGAGTCAGACCGTGTACTGCCTCAGCCAGGCTGATGTAATATGCCTTGGGGTCTACTGGCTTACCTTGTCCGTCCCTCCAGAGCCCGGAGGACTCTTGCCCACATCCCTTGGACTTCCAGACTGACTTTTCCAGGATTGAACACAAATTTTGCATCTCAATTAATTTCAGCATATCAATTGTTTGAAAAGACATAATTTGTTCTGTTGGTATGTTCATTTTTAACCCTGCTGCCCATTTTGCAGCTTCATCTGCTCTGTTGTTGCCCAGTGACACCGGATCATCCTCACATGTATGGGCTGTACACTTAATTACTGCCACCCTTTTGGGCAGTTGGATTGCTTTTAATAATTGTTTTATATGTCTGGAATGTGCAACTGGTGTGCCTGCTGCTGTCATAAAATTTCTCAGGTGCCACAGAGCTCCGAAATTGTGTACCACGCCGAACGCATACCTAGAGTCAGTGTAAATGTTAGCAGATTTGCCTGCTGCCAATTCACACACTCTTTTTAGTGCTAATAACTCTGCCACCTGGGCTGAGTGAGGAGGACCAAGGGGTTCAGCTTCTATGATGTCTGTGTCATTTACAACAGCATAACTTGTACATAATTCACCTGTGTCTGTTTTTCTATGACAACTCCCGTCCGTGTAAAATGTCACATCCACATTCTCTAAAGGTGTGTCACGTATGTCAGGTCTTGAAGTAAAGGTCTGGTTCAGATATTCCATACAATCGTGTGTATCATTATTCCGCTGAACTCACTTCCCGCCAGCAACTCATTTCCTTCCACCCTTTGTACATCATGTTGTACATATGGTAAATACGTTGCTGGTTTCAGCATATTGCATCGTTTAACAGTGATGTTTGCAGGTGCTATTAGAGCTAGTTCCCATTTGGTAAACCTAGCTGAAGAAACGTGTCCGGTTTGGGCAGAGTTCAGCAGAGCAGATACAGTGTGGGAAGTATAGACAATCATATCATGGCCCAATACTACGTCCTCACTGTTACTCACCAATAGAGCAGTTGCTGCCACACTTCTTAAACATGTTGGAAGTGATCTTGCCACAGTGTCCAATTGGGCACTGTAGTATGCTACGGGCCTACTGGCATCATCATGTTTTTGTGTGAGGACACCTGCAGCACAACCATCGGCTTCCGTACAATACAAATTAAAAGGTTTTTCATAATCAGGTATTCCCAATGCAGGTGCTTTTGTCAGACTATCCTTAAGATTAAGGAAAGCCTGCACTGATTCCTCTGTGTGTATGACACGATCAGGCTTTGAGGAAGAGACTAAGTCCTGTAATGGCAAGGCCAAAATAGAAAAACCTGGGATCCACATTCTACAGTATCCACACATTCCCAAGAAGGTACGAATTTGCTGTTGGTTCTGCGGCAGTGTTAAGTTCTGTATAGCTTGAATTCTGTCATTTGTGACATGTCATAACCCCTGGGTTAGGCAGTGTCCCAAATATTTTACTCTGGATTGGCACGGCTGTAGTTTGTCCTTAGCAACATTGTGTTCTGTGTGCGAGAGGTGAAGCAACAACAGCTTAGTATCATTTAAACATGACATAAATGAATCAGAACATAGCAATAAATCATCTACATATTGAATTAGAACAGACCCATTGGCAGGTTGAAAAGATTGTAAACAGTCGTGCAAGGCCTTGGAGAAGATACTGGGGCTGTCTATGAAACCTTAGGGCAATCGTGTCCATGTGTATTGTACACCCCTGTATGTGAAAGCAAATAGGTACTGACAGTCAGGATGAAGAGGCACAGAGAAGAAAGTAGAACAGAGGTCAATGACAGTGAAAAGGGTTGCATTTGGTGGGATCTGCATAAGAATGACAGCTGGATTTGACACTACGGGAAATTGGCTTTCTACCACCTTATTAACACCTCTAAGGTCTTGTACCAGCCTATAACCTCTCCCACCACTCTTCTTTACCGGAAAGATGGGACTGTTGGCTACACTGGCTGTACGAACTAAAATTCCCTCTTGTAATAATCGCTCAATTATTGGATAAACCCCTAATTCTACCTCCTGTTTTATTGGGTACTGGAGAATTTTTGGAACTTGCCTACTGCCTTTTAAATTTACCATTACGGGGCTTACGTTTGCCATTAATCCAGTGTCCTGTCCATCCTTGGTCCAAAGTGAATCTGGAATTTGGGATAACATTTGATCTACCTAGGATGGATTTTCACTTAAACTGGTAGAGTGATACATTATCCTTTGGGGAGTGTCCATCATATCCCTCACCTTGTGCGCAACTCTCTCTGGGATATCTAAAAATACACCATCAGGGGTACAGTATATGACACATCCCATCTTACATAACAAATCCCTTCCCAGTAGGTTAGTAGGAGCTGCTGCTGCCAGGGGGAAAGAATGCCTGGTATGCAATGGCCCAATTGTAACCTCTGTGGATTTTGTTAAATGATAATGTTGCACTTTACTCATTACGCCCATTGCTGGTACTGTCTCGTTGGTTACCTGTAAATTAACGGGAGATTTTATCACTGACCTGGTTGCCCCTGTGTCTGCAAGAAAAGGATATTGAGGACCAGCTACATCAACCATCATTACCGGTTCTTCTCTAGTACTTCCCGTTAACCTGACTATCTGTAGACTACAGGTATGACCTAACGCCTAGCGTTGGCTCCCACTCTCCACTAAAGCATTAACGGCCACAATTGGAGCTGGTGCCTGTTGGATATTGGCTGGTCTCTGTGTATATCCTTTATGGGGATATCCAGGTACTCCCTGGTTAGGGGGCCCTACCCTCTTTTCCATACAGTTTTTACTTACATGTCCTGGTTGATTGCAATTAAAACACTTTCGTGGGTGAAATGGAGGAAAGGATTGTTGTGTGGGTTGAGCAGGAGAGAAAGGTGGTGGGTATGGGTAAGGATATTGAGGGAAAGGATATTGTGGGAGATATGGGGTTTGTGGATAGTATGGGACCTGTGGTTGTGTGTGATAAGTGGGGTATGGCTGCATTTGCGCTGGTGTGGGGTTAGTGAGGATGTGTAACTGTTCAGGTGCTGGTGCAGGTCTGGGTGCAGGCTGTGATGTTACCATCATTCCTTCTAGAGCTTGAATACTGACAGCCATTAGTTTCTCACTCTGGGTCTCTCTCTTTTTAGAGTTGTTTTTGTCATGTTCAATTGCAGATTCTATGAGGGTGTCTATTGTGACTCCCCTCCAGCCAGGCTGTGAGGTCTGAACCCGGGTCTTTAGGTTCTCTTTAAGACCATCCATGAGTACAGTGACAATCATTTCCCTTTGGTGAGTGCTATCTTTAATATCTTCTAACCCAGTGTACTGGGTGATAGCCTGCAGAGCCCGGTCACAATAATCCTCTGCAGATTCACTCTCTTTTTGTTTTATGGTGAAGATTTTGTTCCAGTTAACTACTACTGGAAAATATATACCCAATTGAGTGACAATGTGGGAAATGTTATCTTGATTAATTTGGTCTGTTAAGGGAATGTCTCCATCCAATACACAATCCGTGATAAATTTTGTAACGTCGATATTGCATGGAAGACAAGCCCCTAACACTACTCGCCAATCTTTGTTAGTTGGCTCGTGGGAACTACCCAAATTTCTAAAAAATCTTTGACATTTGGCTAATTCCTTTTTGGGATCGGGTAAATTATTCATTATGGAATTTAGCTCCGCTCTTGTCCAAGGACAATGCATTACTACTTCCCTTGTGGGCACTACTCCGTTCGCATCCGCATTCCCATTCGGAACAGTTATTGTCAGGATGGGATGCAGACAGGCCGCACTGCTACTTTTGACCTTATTACCTGGCTGGGGGTTTAGTCTGTTACTACAACGTATAGGGTTAACAAATTCCTCTGCAGGTGCAGTGAAGTTAACACTTCCTGTACGACCACAGATGAAGATGGCGGCGCCACTTGTGATTGTCGTGGTGGAGCATCTAACATGTGTACAGCATGAGAAATGGCAGACATATCAATTGGCTCATCACCCACATCATAAACATTTTCCTTATGGTTACTCAAGAGAGGATACAAATTACTTGCTACATTTTTATGGGTTTTTTCAAAAACTGTACCTGCACCTCCATCCACATAAGGTGGCAGTGGTGCGCGTGAACCACTGGCAATACCTTCCACAACACTACTTTGCTGCATGTGCGCGCCATTTTACGGCTCGCACGCATTGCAATCCAGTGCTGCGGGTGTACTTTCTGGTAATGCATTTGCAACAGCAGTTGGCGTTGCTTGCACACCTTTAAGCCACGCATCCCCTTCATGCTGCCACAATTTTAAACATTCATAATGTTTTACCTTTTTCACTCGAGAACGCATTAGGCTGATGTGATCTCGGACATTGTTCAATACATCTTTATCAAAACTACCAATTCTGGGAAACGGCCTAACACTCTTCATCGTTATCTTAAACCATACGTCACAATACCTTATTGCATAAGCACCGTACTTAGTATGCATAATACGACGGGCCGATCCCAGCGGCACTTCCATTAGCAGCACATCATTGTCTAACATCTCTGTTGTTTGTGTGGCTCCCATCTTGGGACAACTCCTATGTTTTTCAATAAAGATTTAAACTGGTGAAAGACAGTCAAGATACTTTCACTTACCTGCGGACGCCTTGGAAAAAGGGTGTATCCACAAACTCTATGGAAGACCTCTAGATGCCTCCACTCACCTATGGAAGAAAGGCCGCTTCCACGCAGCAATCCCTTTTTGACTACTTTCCAACCGCTAGGGGGCAACAAAGTACCCTTTGTTTTCCAGTTGATTTCGTCCACCCTCTCACCAGTTCACAATCAAAGTTTAGCCAAAACTATGCGGTTCAATTATAGTGCTCAAATAAGCCTAACAGAATATCACACACTGATTACGGAATACTATAATCACACTGGGAGCCGAACCCTAACAAAAATAACAACCCATACATCTGCCTTGTGTAAAGTAAACGGTAAGCTGCTACCGAGTCACTAGGCCAACTCCTGCGCCTAGCACTTAAGGGTCCTATGATACGCTTAACATTTAGGTCCCGTGTTACGCCCTAAACAAATACAGTTACCCACTTTTTTCCTACGCAGAAAAACAGACATTTAACCCAGGTATTGGCAACAATTGATAATGCAAACTCAAAGGCTTTGTTTAAACACGTGGCAGCAAGACCAGAAATACGTATATGCTATTGTGCGACTAGTCGCATACACAATAATGCGACTAATACACAACCGTATGACTCTTACCATTAGCTGCATATGCAAAAATGTGTCTCTGCTGCGTATGCAAAAATGCGACCCAGCCGTGTACACAATACTGCTGCACCCGTTTTAGCATGCAATTCTATCAACAAAGGAAAACAAACTTTTTCCTTTCTTGTCCCTGGATTCTAGTCAGCGTACCTTGACTCACACGATAATGGGTAGCGATTTGTCAGCATCAAGCGGTTGCAGGTAAACTGCGTGTGGCCACACTCCACCGTTTGGTGAGAGATTGATAAACGTATGTTTATCGTGTGAATAGGTAAGTGACCTTACTCAATGAGCCCCCAACTAAGGATTCTGAATTTAAACCTCTAAACGCTCCTGCCTATACCTTCTAAAACCTGCCTATACCTTCTTAAATTGACGCTATTTACGTACGCAGTCATACAGTAAATAAATGCCTTCAGACTTTGAGAAAATGTGTTTCCAATGCACAAAGGTTATTATTCACGCACGCGCTCTTGGACCAGATACCGGCATCAACAAGAAACCTCCATCAACAGCATCAGCATGAAGACTACAGATTGGAGTCGGTATGCACATTTATATTCTTACAGAAATAGACTATACAATAGAGAGGTTTGTTGCGATCCCATTGGTTCTCCATCACGGTGCTTCTGTTACAGGACATTTAACAGGTCGATTCAAATGGACACAGACCAGCCTCCGACAGCCTTTTGTCTCTGTTTTCCCGCCTCATGCAAGTCTAAGCTGTTCATTTTACAAGTACATTTTAGTGTTTTAACTTTTAGATACCAAATAGTCTCTATTTCACAGCAATAGTACTAAATGAATAAACCCTGGATATTATACTTTGAAGCTATGGAACCTTTTACGTGAGTGTGCAGTGTGTAAGTATTAGGGGTTTGGGAAAAGATGCTAGTTAACTTGGGGCAGATGCGTACGCATGAAGCTAATAAACAGCGTTCTCATGCAGGATATTATGCATTCGATAATGTGCGTCATGTTAACAGCGCAACTGTGTGTATTAATGTGTGTATGGGGTATGGTAAAATATGCGATCACAGGATGCTAATAGCATCGCCATATGTACTTAAGTGTGAGTTGAGCTAAAATGGCGCTGAGTGGCCATTCGCAAAATGGCATCTTGCAGATGTCATCTTCAAGATGGTGTCTTGTGGCCATTCGCTAGATGGTGTCGTTTCGATCTAATTTTAAGCTGTTCTTGTCTCAGCCAATTATCCAGCTTTGACAAAACCTAACCCCCCCTTCGAGACAGCCTAAACTTAAGTCTCCCGGAGGGGTGCCTAACCCTAACCTCCCCCTGAGGGTGCCTAACCACTCCTTCCCCTAGCCTAAACCTAACCCTCCTGGGGGGGTGCCTAACCCTAGGTCCCCCCCGGGAGCCTCTAACCTAACCCTCCCCTCCGCGGCACCAGGCTTACCTTCGATCAGGATGCCGGGAGTCGGGCTCCTAGGGTAGGTAAAATGACAGGCGTCAGGATTTCAATGCCTGCCATTAGACCCTTGCCGTGATTAGACAGTCGGGAGGCAGACGGTCGGCATTTAGACTGTCGGCATCCTGACTGCATACCATTTTCAACATGTATATTTTTCCAAACTGTAGAGGTTTGCCTTGGCAAACAAACTTTTTAAACATAATGTTTAACCGGTTTTTATTTTTGGTTTTGCTATGGCCATCATCTTCACTTCTAAAAAAAATGGCATTTTTGGTAAATGACCCCTACGGCCTAACATATGTCAGCATGGGATTCCATAGTGGAACTCAGACAGGATTTACAAATTACTTGTAAGCATGCAGGGAATTGTAGGAAGACCAACAGATGGAGAGAAGCTTACTACACAAATCTTATGTAAACTGTAGCTGTTTGTTAGTCTAATATATTTGTCAACTGAAATTTTTAATAAACATTTAAATGCTTCATGTATCATACTGCAGGAATATTTAGCTGGTGCCAAATTCGACAAGGAACATGTGTTATCATTTGTCTGGTTTTAGAATTAAATCGGTGAGGTTGTCTTTAGACTAGTAATATGTCCGTATTTAAACATATATGTTTAAAAAACGTATGCAGAGCCCCCAGTAATGCCCCTTATGCAGAGGCTCCACTAATGTTCCTAGTAATGCCCCTTATGCACAGCCCCTAGTAGTGTCCCTAGTAGTGCCCCTTATGTTGTGTCCCCTGGTAATGCCCCTTATGCAGAGCCCCCAGTCATGCCCCTAATGTAGTGCCTACAGTAATGCCCCTTATGTTGTGCCCCCAGTAGTGTGCCTTATGCTGTGCCCCCTCCCAGTATAGAACAGGCCCCACTCACCTGCGCAGTACTTACCTTTCTTCACGATGGCCACTGGGCACCGCTCCAGTCCACACCATCTTCACTCCCACCGTCCTGCGTACACACTGCCGCCGACTGGATCTAATTAGATCCAGAGCGGCAGGCGCAGGCTCCTCACATCGCGGGAGACACGGGTGACGTCATGACATCACCCGCGCTGCATAACTGGGAATGCTGGCCTCTGAAGTGATCAGAGGCTTCTGATCACTTCAGAAACCAGCGTTGCCAGCTTTAAATAGAGTAGAACTGTGCTCCAATCATGGCAGGGGTGTGGGCCGCATAGTATATATATGTGGGCCCACACTTTTGGGCCTCATAAACTGTTTATTCGGGCCGCATGCGGCCCGCGGGCCACATGTTTGACATGTCTGCTGTAGACTCATTATGAACAAGCTTAGGCGTATGTTTGTAATGGAAATGAGCAAATTAGTAAATAACGTCATAATTTTATACAGATGTGCCCAGCTAGTTTGTTGCTCCATACGATCTGAAGCAGGCAACGCAAGGTGCGCCACACACCATGACATGAGTGGTGCCACACAGAAAGTTTCGTAATGTAGCGTAGTGCTGGAAAAAAGTCTTAACGTGTAATACAACTTTTTGTCCACCAGGTATCACTTTTCCTACACTACATAGCGCATGCGTCTGATTTCCAATACATGTTTTGTAACACCGCCCGATGATTGGCTGACAGAAGCGGTGATTCGGTGCACTATACAGTACAGCATTTTCCACATGGAATAAGGAATGTATAATAAAGCGGTAGAAGAATGTCTAATAATGTTTGCAAAATTTTATTGCATTTATATATTATCAGTAATTTGGAGTTGTGCACCAGAGATTTGTCTGTTTCTGTGCCTGCAAATAGTCTCATCAGGTAGCACCTCCCATTATATATAGTCCGGGTGTGCAGTCCAGGAATCTTTCCTATATACTCCATTTAATGTGCTTTATTGCACACCTGAGGGAAAGGAGACGCCTTCGGTCTGGATTAGCACACCTTCCTTATTGGTTTAAAAGCATGGAGTCTGGTAATGTATATGCACACTAGTATTAGGCACAATTCTAGGTAAGTCCTACAAGATATATACTGTAGTGCAACTTTGGTTCATTTTTGGGGCGTGGGTCCCCCTGGATTGCTTTGGTTGACCTGTTTCAGGGCACCGCATTATAACACATTTTTCTTTTATAACACATTTTAACCCTTCACTGTTTGTTTATTATACATGTACTTCACTTTTTTATTTTCATTCTTTATATGCAGCTGTGGCTGCTCTTAACTATCTCTTTTACACTGCACTTTTCTTACTATGGCGGTGCCCTGGGGCGGCTTAACTGGGCTAGTTTGGGGGTGTCCTGCACTCTGTATTTGAACCCTTGTATGTTAGGGACCTACCTGGATATGGTAGGTAGGCCCATAACCTTGGCCAAGATAATGCTAAAAACCTCTATTGTTTGCAAAATTTTATTGCATTTATATATTATCAGTAATTTGGAGTTGCACACCTGAGATTTGTCTGTTTCTGTGCCAAAGCTTGAAATAATTAAGCTCTGTATTACACACTGACTGTGCGGTTGGTTGCAATTGCACACTTGCGCCAATGTAAGTACTTTCGGCACTGTCCCAGACTTAGACATTATAGTGATTACATTACTGTAGGGACTACTGTAGTAATGGGATGAGGCCTAGGGGGCTAATGCCTAGTCTCACTGCTTCTCCGATCTTCTTGTCCCGTGGGTTCAAGACCTTGAAAATACAGTTTTTTGTTTTTTTTTATCTTCACTTATTCAGTATTCAATACATGTGGAGAGCAAACCCAGTGCTTCGGGAGTCAAACGCAGCGAAAGTGGGATGTCTGTATTACAGTACATACTTTAGAGCGCAAACTTGCATCAGTGTTGGCGCTGTCCCAGACTAGGACACTATAGTAATATTTCATGACCAGTAACTGGTAGTGGGCTCTGTTTGAGAGAGATGTCTCTTCATTACAAACTGACTGTGCATTTAAAGCGTAAACTTGCATCAACATCTGCACAGTTGGCACTGTGGTGGCTGTCAGCCAGCTCTGAGGGTTTACAAATGGGATCTCTGGCGCATGCCCAGTGGAGAGGTTGCAATGGGATTTCTGGTGCATGCCCAGTGGAGGGGTTGCAATGACAATGGAATCTGTGGAGTCAGTTTGTAATACAGAGACCTCTCTTTCAAACAGAGGCCCTGATTCAGAGCCGGACGCTCTGACAGAGCGATTGCTCTGAATCACGGCCGGCCCTCTGGTTTTTTAGAGTGGCCCCCTGGCCACTCGCATAGCTGTGGGTGACCACCCACAGCTATAGCGAGTGGCCAAAAAGATGGTCGCAATGGTCTTGACCATCGCGACCATCGGGCTTGCGATGAGACCCTTGTGGTAGGGTCTCGTTGCCGCAAGCCCTGGAGTGCTTTTGGCTCTATCAGAGCCAAAAGCACTCCCACTGACATCACTTGTGATGTTAGTGGGGCCGATCCCAGATAGCAGGCATTCACATGGGAACGCCTCCGTCTGGGCAGCAACGGGGGGGTGCTGTCACTCAACATCGACAGCACGCCTCCTTTGTAGTGAGACCCATAGCGAAAGCTTGCCCATCGCTATGCGGGTCTCGCACATGCACACGGAGCCGGCTCCCTCATGCGCATGCGCACTTGGCCAACATTGATCCACTTGCGAGTGCTCAGCGCTCACGAGCGGGTCTGAATCAGGCCCAGAGCCCACTACCAGTTACTGAAGTCATGAAATCACTATTGTGTACAAGCCTGGGACAGCATTGACCCGGCTTGCCCGTCACTATGTGGGTATCGCGCATGCGCACGATGGAGCCGACTCCCTCGTGCGCATGCGTACTTGGCCAACATTGACCCGTTGGGAGCGTTCAGCGCTCACGAGCGGGTCTGAATCAGACCCAGAGCCCACTACCAGTTACTGAAGTCATGAAATCACTATTGTGTACATGTCTGGGACAGCATCGACATTGACGCAAGTTTGCGCTTTAAACGCACAGTCAGTTTGTAAAACAGAGTCCTCTCTCTCAAACAAAGCACACTAACAGTTACTGAAGTCATGAAATCACTAAATTGTATAAGTCTGGGACAGCATCGACAGTGACGCAAGTTTGCACTTTAAACGCACAGTCAGTTTGTAATACAGAGACCTCTCTCTCAAACAGAGCCCACTAGCAGTTTCTGAAGTCATGAAATGACTATTGTGTCCAAGTCTGGGACAGTGCAGAGAGTGGCGCAAGTGTGAAAATTCAACCGCATAGTAATACAGACAACTGGGCATGCACAGTGATGATCTTCCATACGCCATGGCATAGCGATACATGGCATATGGCTTGGCTCCACTGGGCATGCGCCACAGATCCCGTTGTAATCCCTCCACTGGGCATGCACCAGAGATCACATTGTAACCCCTCGGAGCTGACAGCCACCACAGCGCAGACATTGACGCAAGTTTGCACAAATCAGTTTGTAATGCTTTACTTTTAAACAGCCCACTACTACAGTAGTTACACTATAGTGTCCAGAGCCGACAGTGCCGAAAAAAAAATATTCTTTTACAGGGCTTGAACCAGGGACAATCATTGTTGCAAAGCGATCACCTAACCACTTGTCCACAAGCCAGCTACAGTACAGTATATGAAGAACAGCACATACTGTAGTGGGCTCATCTTTGGGCACTCTACTCACCCGCTGCTGTTTTTAATAATAAAAAAAATTGTCTTCCTTTCCATAGTACATACTGTATATACACAGTACCCCACCATTAGAGAATAATTCACCCCATCTTGAAAGCTGTGCGTGCATCTCATTAATCTACAGTATCAGTTATACCATGATAACTCAAGCAACTACACTACTATACAGTTATGTACAATATGTGTACTGATTTACGTCCTGTTCTAAGAGCTTACTGTATGTACTGTACAGTATGTGATATTAAAAATATTGGTTGTGCTAACATGCAAATACTGTACAGTGCGTGAATGTGATATCCATCCAATTTAATAGTATGGTATTCAGTACAAATTACAATAGTGAAGCACTCGCCACACAGCTGTTAAGCGCTTTATTACATGCCGTAGCGTATCCTTCGTTGAAGAATACCATGGTACACCACAAGTCCAGCCATCATGTAATGCGACTCAGAGCCCTGAATGGCGCGGCATGATCAACAAACTAGCTGGGCACATCTGTATAATGGCAAATCATCAATTTGAACTTTTTTCTTTAAACATTTACACAGCTAAACCCACAGCTGTATCGAAAAAAAGAACCAGGCAACACCAGGATGCAGACTTTGAGGAGGCAGGTAAGTTAATGTACATATTTTTTAGGGACAAAACAATAGTGACACTTTCCTAAGGTTTTTATGTACTATGTGTTGTAGGTCCATCACACCTTCTGCCCAAGAAAAGGGCATATCCTGCTTTGGCCACTGAGCCACAGACCACGCCATCACAAGCTGAAGACAGAAGAATGGATGCTCGGTCTTCTCCAGCTGGTCCATCATCAGCCCATCTTAATGGTGAATCTGTGATTTCTTGTCTTTCAATAACATTTACTAAACACATAAAAGATTATTTTTTAAGTTAAAATCACAGCCGCACATTACTTTACTGTACATTTACATGTTTTCAATTAAATTTGATGCTGTGTTTCCCTTTTTTATTTGTAGGGGTCTAAAGTAATATGTCCCTATTTTCATGTACATACCTAATTAATGCAGTAGACATTTAGTATTCACAACAGTTTAATAACCACTAAAATGCATATGTATACTCTAAAGTAGAATGTCTGGCTGATTTGCTTTGCGTTTAGCTTTTGCTTGTTACCTAGGTCCCCTATTCAATTAGAGGTAAAAAGTTTTAAAGTTTTCACCTGTCCGACTTTCAGCCTCATTCGCCTGTTTCAGAGCCGAATTCATTCTGTGTGCGTGAAAACAGATATCGGCGAATGAAGAACAAGTGAAAAGGAAATCAGTCTGTACCCCAAAATAAGGCACGCTGACACTGGAAATCATTACGGATGTGTAGTATAAGCCCTAATAAATATACTTTGTGTCCTTAAGCTGTGTTAAAAGCTTTCTAGAAGCTGTTTTGTGAAAGCGGTGAAGAATGACATAAAACAGTATTTTTGGGTGAAAATAAATAGTCCAGTCAAATCTGGGGTACTTGAAAATGGGCGCTAGCATATTTTTGTGTCTCTAAAGTGCACTTTTAAAAAAAGTGAAAAATCCACCTGCTGCATGCACCTGCAATCCTAAAAGCACCTGGCCCATCCAAACAGCCCCCCAAGAAACCTATTTTGCTAGTTTTTATCCTTGTCTCGCCAGTTTTTTCATTTTCACCCCAAAAAATGACATGTCTTTTTTGGGGTGTTCTGAGGTAATTTTTTTGGGGGGGGGGCTGATAAGTGCTTTGGGGGTTGTCCAAAGGATTTCAATTCCCCACATTTGCACCCCAAAATAGATATTTTGTACTTTTTTCCGCCTGCCATTCATTGGTGAAACTTTTCCGCCTGTTACAGTGCATTGAGTTTCCGTGTATGTGAAAACATCCTGGAATTGAATTTGGAGATAAGAGGCAAACAGGCGAAAATCAGCAATAGGCAAAACTTTTTTGCGGATTACAGCTTTTCGCATCTAATTAAATCAATATCTTATACTTACAAATTTCTCTCTTGTAGATTCATATGATATGCCAGGGATTCCCCATGCATTCTGCTCTGAAGATGAGCCCCTAGAAGGTAAACAAGCAGTAGTTACACTGACAGAAATTCCATACACACCACATATGCCAAACACACCCATAGGTCCATCTACTCCACCACTATTGGCACCTAGTTCTCCCCCACCACAGCCACATGATACATACTGGCAAGAACTGGCCTCATTACAACAAAAACAAATTGATTTGCTTACAATGATTCAAAACAAGAAATAAGCTAGGCCACAGGCATAACAAAAACATGCTAAGTATGAGTCTGGAGCTAACACGCCAAGCTAATACAATGGAACACAATAGAGAGTCCAAGTTGCAATTGGAACAAGCCCATCTTCGGCAGCAGGAATGCCAAAATAAACTCAATCATCAATTTTTAAGATTCATAGAGCAACAAAAGTCTGCGTTCAGAGAATTTTCAGGTATTCTACACAATTTAGGAACACAAATTCTACACAGATTACCTGAGCCAGCTCCCAGCATAATGTCCAGCAGCATCTCCCACACACCAGCACCGGTTCTAACACCACCCCGAAGAACCCTCCGTACCCGAGGTGGTACCCAAGCTGTCCATGGTTCCAGGGGACGATCTATATAGAATCTGCAATTAAAAAAGGTATAGAATCAAATTTGGAAAAAGATAGCATACAATAATGTTTCCTATTTCAGTGGTCTTTTAGATTTTTATTGGACAATTTAATGTGTGCATATCCCCGTATTAATGCAACATTTTTCATGCATTGTTTGACTTGTTTTTAGATTGCTTTCCTGTATTTAAAAAATATGTACAATTAACAACTTGATTTAATGTCTAATTTTGTTGGAAATGGATTTTTGGGTGCTCATTGCCTTGTTCAAAATGTTACAAAATACTATATGTTTTGGAGCATTTTAAACATTACTCCTGCTTATTTGCCATTGCTTGAACATTTCCTGCAATGTAACTGCATTTTTCATTCCTTCCTTATAAAGATGAGTGGGTTCGGATCTCAGAGATCCAAACCCATCCGAATTTTGAGATCCAGGGCGAGAACAGAACGTGCGTTCGGTCCCCCCACCGACCCCGGATCTCAAACCGAGGCAAAAACGTAGAGATGTATTCTTGCGGCTCGCAAGCTTTCGTCTCTATGTATATAAGGGACCACGCGGTGGTGCCATTTCACTCCGGCTGTGGAGACTGAACACGGAGGGTGGGTAGTGTAGGGCTAGGAGAGATAGTACTTACCTGTACTGATGCTGTGCTGGTGCTGTGCTGTCTGCTGTGTCCTGGGCTGGTGCACTGCTGATCCATCTGGTGCTGTCACTGCTGTGCTGTCTGCTGTGTCCATCTGGGCTGATGCTGTTGCTGATCCATCTGGGCTGGTGCACTACTGTCTGCTGCGTCCATCTGGGCTGATGCTGATCCATCTGGGCTGGTGCTATGCTGTCTGCTGCATCCATCTGGGCCCAAGTTCTGGATCCGAAAAAATATATATATATCAAGGCTTTTTATTTTTTTTCTGTGTGTGCGCGTGTCAGGCTTAGCCGCGCAAGATACTGCAACGCAAGTTCTGCCCGACTCCAGTCATCAATCTGTGCTCTGGGCCCAAGTTCTGCACCCGAAAAAGAAAAAAATAGTGTCTTTTGTATATTTATTTTCTGTGTGTGTGTGCGTGGTAGGCTTAGCCGCACAAGATACAGCAGCAACACAAGTTGCAACCTAGTTCTGCCCGACTCCAGTTGTCATCAGTCTGTGCTCTGGGCCCAAGTTCTGGACCCGAAAAACAACAAAAAAAAAATTGTGTGTTTTGTCTATTTTTTTTCTATGTGTGTGCGTGTTAGACTTAGCAGCACAAGATACAGCAACGCAAACTAGTGCTGCCCGACTCCAGTCGTCATCAATCTGTGCACTGGGCCCAAGTTTTGGACCCGAAAAATAAATAAAACAAATAGGGCTAAATGTAATAGGGTGTCAGTTTTGGTAAATTGCGAGTTTGGGCTAAACTCGCAATTTTTCAGAACTCTCCAATAGGGTGTCAGTTCAATAAAACTCGCATTTTTCGAAGTTACTAAAAATCTCCATTCTCAAACTCGCATCCAGATGTTTTCACATTGAAAACAATCAACTCGCAAAATGTAACAGGGTGTGTTTTAGACTCGCAAAAAAAAGATAACCAAAAGTCCCCAAATAATAGACCTGCTTCAGGCTAGCGAGTATATCCTGAGCAGGTCAGATTAACACAGAAACATGCACATATCCATGAGATACATTCATGTTTTCTATGTGTACTTATGTAAAAGGTTTTAAATGCTAAAAAAAATTATGTGCACCCCCTCCCGAAAAGCGTAACTAGCCCCAGGCTTTATGAAGCCTGTCCTGGTTCTAAAAATACAGGGGCCAAAATGCGTAGGGGGCCCCTGTATATTAAGAACCAGCACAGGGCTTTGCAGAGCCAGTACTGGTTTTAGAAAATATGGGGATTTTTATTTCAGGTACCCCTGTGGATTACTTCAGATACTAGGTGAGTATGTGTGAGTGTGCAGGTATGTTTTATTAAAATTTTACTTTCACGGTGTGTGTTTGTTTTTTTCGCAAATGGAGTAGCCTCGAGCTGAAAAGTTTGCAGGCTATTGAATTTGCGAGTAACAGCACAAACTCGCACCTTTAAAAAAATGCGAGAAGGTGCGAGTTTGTACTGTTACTAAAACAGACACCCTATTACATTGGCCCATAGTGTCTTTTGTCTATTTATTTTCTATGTGTGTGTGTGCGTGTTAGGCTTAGCCATGCAAGAACAAAATACAGTGAGCAGCGGAAGTTGCAACCTAGTGCTGCCCAACTCCAGTCATCATCAATCTGTGCTCTGGGCCCAGTTCTGAACCTGAAAAAAAAATAAAATAAAACAAATAGTCTTTTTTTGTCTATTTTTTTTCTGTGTGCATGTTAGACTTAGCCACACAAGAACAAGATACAGCCAGCAACGCAAGTTGCAACCTAGTACTGCCTGACTCAAGTTGTCATCAATCTGTGCTCTGGGCTCAAGTTCTGGACCCGAAAAAAAAAAAAAAAAAATAGCATCTTTTGTCTGTTTATTTTCTGTGTGTGTGCGTCTTAGGCTTAGCCGCAAAAGATACAGCAACAATGCAAGTTGCAACCTAGTGCTGCCCGACTCCAGTCATCATCAATCTGTGCTCTGGACGTAAGTTCTGGACCCGAAAAAAAAAATAGTGTCTTTTGTATATTTTTTTCAGTGTGCGCACGACTGCGCGTGTGTGAATTTTATAACCTCAACATGGCTACACTATTGGTGCTTGTGACACTGCTTCAAGACTGCAGAAAATATGGAGGGCTGTTGCATGACAGGAGAGCAAGGCCAAGAACCACATGTTGTAGCTGCCACCAGCAGTCATCATGATAATGCAAGGCCATCAACTTTCTTGTCCTCTATGAAGGCACTTGCCCCAGGACTTAAGTCATGCCATGGATATGGTAAAGCTACTTTTACTGTAGTAAAGAAAAAAAAATCGAAAGGCAAGTTGCTTTTGGATAAACAAAAAATTGCCAATATGCCATTCACTCCACGAAGTGGCAATGAAAGGATGGCCTTTATTTATGTTGACTGCTGGTTCTGATAGCCCTTCTGCTTGTAGTAGTAGTGGTGGTGGTACCATTAAAAAATTGAAAGTTGTTAAGAAGAGTAAGACAGCTCTGGAATAACCAACTGTGTGTCCTGAGAAATCAAAATCACAAATCCCCGAGGAGAGTGCAAGTGTGTCTGTGGTTGCCATGTGTGAGCCAGGCCTAAATACTGGTGTACTGGAGGATCCTCCAAGTTCCAACATTTGTGTGACCTCTGTAAATGTGGGGAAGGGCAGTCAACATCTTGCAGATGTAGTCAGTGAGGATGCTTCTGTGGAATTGCACATTGAGGAGGAGGATATTTTGGTAGTTGAAGGCGCTAAGGATGATGAGGATGTTGATGATGAAGATGTTAGTGATGAGGATGTTGATGTACAGGATGTCTTTTGTGTAAGTAATGCAACAGGTGTTGCCCATGGATTGAAAATCCAAAGCCCATTGCTGTCATGCCGGGGTAAAAGACAAAAAAATCTTCTTCTCACCTGTGGAATTATTTCCACCCCAATCTGGACAACAGTTGTCAAGCCATATGTAATTATTGCCAAGCAAGAGTGAGTAGAGGGAGGGACCTAAATATCCTAGGAACTTCTTCCTTGTTACGTCACTTGGAGCGCATTCATCAAATTCAAAGTGTATGTTGCCCAGTTCCAAAACTCAAAACATAACAAGTTCGGTGTCACCTACCTGCTCCCTCTCTGTGGGATCCAAGCGCCTTCGATTTCCAATACCAACACCTGCATCATCAACATCCTCATTCCTCATCAGGAGTAGTCCTGATGCATCCAATGTTGTTATTCGAAGCATGATTGACTCCTTTCCTATCCGTGATTCCACCTGTTGCTGCTAGAAGGGGACCAGGAGGAAGACTACTTGTAATGTATCCTCCAAAAAACAATTAACTGTCAAACAGTTGTTTGCAAGGGCAAACAAGTATGACAGCAATCACCCAGTTGCACAGCAGATTACTGATGCCATAACAGCTATGCTGGTATTAGATGTGCGTCCAGCATCTGCCATTACTGCAGTGGGTTTTCAACAGTTAATTGAGGTCCTGTGTCCTCGCTACCAGATCCCTTCTAGATTCCACTTCACTAGAACAGCAATTCCAAGTCTGCACAAGGACATTAAAAAAAACCTTATTAAGGTCCTCAGAAGTGCCGTTTTACCCACTGTCCACTTGACCACTGATATGTGGACAAGTGGGACAGGGCAGACTAAGGATTACATGACTGTGACAGCCTACAACAGTGACAGCAGCAGCAACATCTACCAAAATACAGCTGATATAGAGGCAAGCTACTCTTTGTATAACTGGGTTCACTAAGGGGCATACCGCTGAGAACCTCTTAGAAAAACTCAGGGAAATTATTGCTAAATAGCTTACCCCACTTGGACTCTCCTTGGGATTGGTGATAATGCCACCAATATTGTGAGAGCATTACATGTGGGCGAATTCCAACACATCCCATGTTTTGCTCACACAATTAATTTGGTGGTGCAACATTTTTTTAAAAATGACAGGGGCATGCAGGAGATGCTCTTGGGGGCCTGCAAAATATCCGGACATTTTAGACATTCGGCAACTGCTTGTCAATGATTGCATGACCAGCAGATACTGTTAAATTTGCCCTGCCATCAGCTGAGCAAGAGGTAGTAACTCGGTGGAATTCTACCCTCTACTCTCTATATGCTTCAGCAGAGAGAGGAACAGCAAAAGGCCATCCAGGACTATACAGTGGCCTATGACATAGGTCGTGGAGGGGGAATGCACCTTACTCAAGCACAGTGGAGAATAATTTCCATGTTGTGCAAGGTTCTCAAACCTTTTGAACTTGCCACATGTGACATTGGTTCAGACACTACCAGCTTGAGTCAGGTCTTTCTCCTCATCAGACTTTTGCAAAAACAGCTGGAGAAACTGAAGGAGGAACTGAAATGGAGCGATTGCACAAGGTATCTCGGACTAGTGGATCAAGCCCTTGATTCACTTCACCAGGAGTCGTCAATCTATCGAAATCTGAAAAATATATTTTGGCGACCATTCTGGATCCTAGGTTTAAGTCCTACCTTGTGAGTTTTTTTCCAACAGACTGAAATCTAAAACTATGCAAAGAGCTGTTGGTAAAAAATTTGTCAGCTGCAGATGCACGTGAAATGCCATCATCTCCTCCTTCAGTTTCTGCAGCTGCCAGGAAAAAATGAATTTTTCCTTAGAGAATGCCTGCTGGTCATGCAGATCGTTCACCAAAAAATGACATCTAGTCAGGCCTGAGAGAACTGCCTACTAGTGACATGTCTTCTACCGTGACTATGTGTGATATGGTCTCCATTCAGAGAATGGTGGAGGACTATTTCAGATATAACATCCTAATAGTCATGTCAGACAGTCCCTTTCAGTACTGGCAGGAAAAAGAGGCAATTTGGAGGCCCATACACAAACTGGCTTTGCATTACTTAAGTTGCCCACCCTCCAGTGTGTACTACGAAAGAGTTTTCAGTGTAGCTGGCAACCTTGTTAGTGATTGGCATAGGAGGTTACTTCCTCAAAATGTGGAAAAGATGATGTTCATTAAAATGAATTACAAATTCCACGAGGTAAACCTCTACCAACAATTAAATAAAAAAATTACAGAGGTACCTATGGTGGATTCCAGTGGGGACGAATTAATATTGTGTGAAAAAGAGGATGCACATGGGGATGATGAGGACGAGGATGACGACAACTTGTAATGTAAAGCCAGTTTGTGTATGGGATCATTTTCATTTCCATGTCCAGTGCACATTGTCAGCTTGTTTTATGGGTGTCCAAACAAACCAATCATTTCAGCCACAATTGGCAGTCCTTGTCGCTGAAATGATTGGGGTTTTTTAAACTGTGTATGTCCTGTTTTGTATACAACAAAAGGATGGGTGGGAGGGCCCAAGGACTATGCCATCTTGCACATGTTTCCTTTCCATTATGTGCTGTTGGGGCATTGCTGCCTGATATTTTAAATTAATGTTATGATTGGTTCAGGAACCAATGATTTGTTTTTAAATTAATTTATTATTGATTTTACATCCAAGGGCTGCACAAATGAATTTCTTTTTATTAATTACTGAGCCCGGGGCTGCACCAATGAATTGTTTTTTAATTAATTTACTATCAATTTTGCAGCCAAGGGCTGCACCAATTAATTTATTTTTATTATTAATTATTCAGCCCAGGGCTGCATTATTGAATTGTTTTTTAATTAATTTATTATCAATTTTACAGTCAGGGACTGCACCAATGAATTTATTTTTATTATTAATTATTCAGCCCAGGGCTGCACCAAATAATTGTTTTTTTAATTTATTTATTATCAATTTTATAGCCAGGGGCTGCACCAACTATAAACTATCAATTTGTCAATCCTCAAGGGTATCCCAACCATCATCTTTGCACAGTCCTCAACTCTATTAATAATTATATCAATCAGTTTTGAGCCAGCAAGCTGGATGAAACCTTTTGGCCCTTTAACTAGATTAATAAAATCAATATTGTGAGCTGTGAGGTGTTCAAAATTGACTGGAAATGAGTGGAAATAAATGTTATTGAGGTTTTTAATACTGTAGGAACAAAATAAAGGCCAATTGTATGTGATTTTAGCAGTTTTTTTTATTTTTTAAGAAAAAAATCCAGATTCAAAACCAAAACCCGAAAACAAAACACGCAGGTGAGGTTTTAGCAAAACCAATCCAGATCCAAAACTAGGGGAGATCCAGATCCAAAACCAAAACACGGGGGGTCGGCGGACTTCCCTACTTCCTTATAAAGCAGTCAAACATATGGAACACTTGTGCTGTCAAATTAATTCACAATTTTTTTATTTATTTTTTTACTAAATTTTGTATTAATTGAATTGGTTATGCTTGCACAATGCACCCAAAAGTCAATGTGGTACAAACGTATCTAGTGCAAGTGATCTGGCTAATGTATCCAAGGTGTCCAGAACACTTTTCGCTAATATATGTGTTTTGTATTAATTCATTGGGGGCCCTCTCCAAAACACAAAAATAAGACGTATTAACACCACATGTGTTTTCAGAGTATATCTACAAATCTGCTGGTTGGTCTGGGCAACTGATACACTTGACTAACCGAAAAAAACCAAGGTTTGCCTCACTACAGAAATTAAATAATTTTTCTTTGAATGTAAACCCCCCTCCAAAAAAACCCCATTGTACTGTATTCTTGATTTAAATAGATAAATCATGTTGAACAGATGTCTTATGGACACACATATTAGGTCATGTAAATGGAAATGTTTTTATCTTACATTTTTAAAGAAAAATTTGGCCTATTGGTGAAAAAGTGATGTGGCACTAGTCAATCTAAAGGACAGACATGTTGGAGGCCAAATGTTCTATCAGATTTAAAAAAATAAACAAAAAGAAACCGGATTGTAGACTCAAAAAACATTTCCACATAAATGGGACTACAATATATTCACTTTAAACAGAAAAAAAAGGACAATGACAAATAAGGAAACATATTTCAAAGCCACTTTAACACAGTTCAACAATTGCACATATTTTAAATATAAAAGACCTAAAGGCCAGGCTAATGATGCAATTTGACCAAATGTTCTGGCCAACACATTCAACATGGCTAAAATTGTGTTCATACACAATGTAATTAAGTATACTGCTCTAACCAGAAAAATGATCCAAGATGAGTTGTTGCCTCACCTGTCTTCAACTCTCTGTCGTCCACCTGTCACCTAGAGCAACCCAGCCTGCTTGCTGTCCTCTAAATAATCAGCGGGTAAAGGCTGCTGCAATGACACACTATGCAAAAAACAGCAGCAGAGCACATCTGACACTTTATTTGGCAACTACAACAAAAACCCTCCAACTAAAATGAAATTTTAACAGGCCAAAATTATGTTCTATCACATATTTGGTGGACTTATTTGCACCATTATCAGGGGCTGGCTCGCAACTTTCAGCCTGGAGGGCAAACCAGCAAGTGGCCCTGCTTTTCTACCAGCGAGTGCAATTTTAAAAACGGGCATGACAGTAATGTTTGGGGTGTGTACCACAGTAAACTACTACATGCCTGATTTTTAAACATATATGTTACACATCATAATTACCTTTATTTACTTCAATGACATTGAATATATTACACTATAAGGTGCTTGTTTTTCACCTTCTGACAAAAAAAAAATATTTATATACATTGCTTGAAGTGTGCGGGTATGAAATGGTATGTCATGCCGTCACTTCACTTCGGCACCCGTCCGGCACTTGTACCCAATTGACTGTCCCAGTGCTGGTCAACAAGTGGCTGCTCTCTGCTTGTTTAAATTTATCTCCGACAATGAATCAATCATGGCTTGCGGGGAGGCCGGGGCTGGGACTATCACAGTCTCAGCGCCGATCACCAAGCAGCTGAATGTTTAAATTTGGCTCCGGCCGCGAGCCAATCACGGTTAATGGACCGGCAGCCAATCAGGAGTGGCCATGTGGCCACTCAATTGGCTGACAGTCCGCTAGCTGTCATTTGCTCACAGCCGGCGCTGAATTCAAAATGCCAGTACCACCAAGGAGAAAGATTGGGGAAGGGCCCAGGGAAGGGAGCGCAGCGACCGCGTTCACTAGAGCAGAGCAGGGTGAGGTGGGCAGTGTGCTGTGGTGTGAAGTATGCTATGAGCTATGGTGTGTGGTGTGCAGTGACTGTGAGAGAATGTGTGCGGTGTTTAAGAGGATGTGGGGGTATGGAAATATCAGGGCCTCAGGATTTGGGCCGGCGTATAAAGCCCCCCTGATATTTACATACCCCCACTTCAAAATGTCTACTTCGACAACGCACAGATTATAAATATATATATATATATATATATATATATACACACACAATCGCACACACTCAACACACAGTCACACTTAGCACACACACAGTCACACTTAGCACACACACAGTCACACTTAGTCAGCACACAGTCACAAGACGGAGCTCCCGCCGTCGTGCGCATGCGCAGTGCACAACATCGACCCACTTGCGAGCGGACAGCCGCTTGCGAGTGGGTCTGAATCAGACCCTTAGTCAGCACACATACAGTCACACTTAGTCAGCACACACACACTTAGTCAGCACACACACACACAGTCACACTTAGTCAGCACACACAGTCACTCTTAGTCAGCGTACACACACACAGTCACACTTAGTCAGCACACACATACAGTCACACTTAGTCAGCACATACACACACACACAGTCACACTTAGTCAGCACACACAGTCACTCTTAGTCAGCGTACACACACACAGTCACACTTAGTCAGCACACACATACAGTCACACTTAGTCAGCACATACACACACACACAGTCACACTTAGTCAGCACACACAGTCACACTTAGTCAGCACACACACACACACTTAGCACACACACACACAGTCACACTTAGTCAGCACACACACACACACTTAGTCAGCACACACATACAGTCACACTTAGTCAGCAAACACACACACACACACAGTCACACTTAATCAGCACACACATTTTAAATAACAAAACAACACAAAGTTTATGCCACTGTGACACCCTTCACTTACCTGGTGTGGGTGTAGAAGTCAGGAAGCAAGCACTCCTCATCTCTGCCCTCTCTCCTCCATGGGTGTGATAAAAACATTTATTTTATCATTCAGCTCCTCTTTAGGCTCTTCCCACTCCCCTAATAGGCCACACCCCCTTTTTCATTCTCCAGCCTCTAGGAATTGTGGGTAGGGAAACCTGGCTCCCCATTGGCCGACAGCGGCCATCTTTTTGTAGCCTGATATGGAGGCAGCCATTTTGTGTTAGCCCCTGTTACTTGAATCGGCTCTCTGTCTCTGGGCAGCAGCACGGGAGCCATAGCATCACATCCTCTGCCTGCCTGTCAGTGCATGCCGGCCCTGACACACTAGTATTGTACCGGCCCGGGGGGCAGATGGCACCCTGCCCCCCGGCCAAGCCCGCCACTGATCATTATACTTACGCTCAGCTAGAGAATTTGGAAGTGACAGTGGAGTCAGTAACCAGGAGCCAAAGTCACCTATTGTGGTTTGGAAATATAAAACAGTCACTAACACCTAGGATTAAATTTGCACAGGAGGTTACTTTATAGAAATATACATACCCAGAAGCCAACCCTCCAGAATTTGTTGAGCCTCCAATTTATCATAGAGGGATCACTGGCTGAGGACAAAGGCATCGTGACCTGAGCCAGGGTAAGCCGACTACAACACTCATGAAACCTCTTGCACGTTGGTGTAATGGGCATGGTGCCTATTTAAATATACGTGCGCTCTGGCCCAAGGTGGTCTCAGCTCAATGTGTGTGCAGTCTATTGCGCCCAGAACATTTGGTTTGCCTGCAATGCCATCAAAAGCTACCTTGACTGAATACCAGTGTAACTACTAGTTAGGGAAGCAGATTGAGGTGTTTATCAGCGGCATAAATACAGCCATCACCTGAGTCAGGTATCTGGAGAAAGTGCACTGGGATATCCCTATAACTCTACCAGTTACAGACTGGAAGTTTCCAGTAGCAAAATAGTACAATACACTCTGAAGCTTATGTAGGCCAGAGGCAGTGCATGAGCATTCAGTCTCTGGGTCTATTTACATTTTGACAAAGTCATGAGCCTGAACATCTGTATGACCTCGGCATCAACCAATGCGTTCAGGTTCAACCACCCCCTAAAAAACGTGGCCTGCGCAGCCTCTGCGGTACCTGCATAACCTCTACAGCCTTCTCAGTTTCTTGCTCCTGTATCCTCCCAGCCTGTTGGTAGAGCCTCTGATATCCCAGCCACATGCCAAACACAGCACTGCTCACAAAGTGTGCCATAAGGAAAACTTATGCAAACTCATGAGAAACTCGCTGCTGCCAGGCAGGTCTGTTTGTTTTGAGTTTGCACTTTTCTCGGGCAAGTTTACAATCTCGAATCTTGGTAAATTTGCAATTTGCATTTTCATATTTTAGATGAAAAGTACTTGCGAGTTGGGCAGATGGTGAGTTAAGTCGAGTTGGCTACAGTATCTCACCCACCCGATTTGAACAAACTCTAACGAGACATCTCACCCGAGTTTGCCTTTAGTAAATTTGTAAGATGAAAACCATGCCTAAACTCACCCGAGATTGCAAATTCAACCAAGCTCGAATCTTAGCAAATTTACCCCAATGATCGCTGATCTTCTCTGGGTCCTTTGAACTTACCAGTCGGCTCTCCCCCATTGTTCTGTTAGGGAACGTTAAGCTTCTTATATGTCCCTTTATTTCATAAAGATTTAAAATTAGAGAGATTAATAATTTGCCTTTTTTTCCCGCTAATATACTTCTTCCCCACAATACCCACCACATACCAATCACCACCCACTGATTCCCATATGTCAGTCTTGCAATCAAAATGCACTATTCACATTTAGCCCACAATGCATCATAGCAGCAACTGATGCAATGTTTGCAGTCTCCCCTGTGCAGCTGTCAGGGGTGTCTCTAGGGATCCAAGCGCCCCTGGCAATGTAATGGACTGGCGCCCCCCCATGCAGTGACCCCTGGAGGTAATCCTCCAGTAGCAATCCCCCTATGCTGCTTTGCCCCCAGTAGTAGTCCTCCTATACAGTGCCCCCAGTAGTATACCGCAGTTGTAGTCCCCCCTATGCTGCATTGACCCCAGTAGTAGTCCCCCCTATACAGTGCCCCCAGTAGTAGTCCCCCCTATACAGTGCCACCAGTAGTGGCAACCCCCCTAAATTGCCCCCAGTAGTGGCCACCCCCTAAATTGTCCCCAGTAGTGGCCACCCCTATACAGAACCCCCAGTAGCATCCACCCCCCCATAAAGTGCTCCCAGTAGCGGCCACCCCCTATTTCAGTGCCCCCAGTAGTGGCCACCCTTATAGAGTGCCCCCAGTAGTGGCCACCCCTATACAGAGCCCCCAGTAGTGGGCACCCCCTATTTCAGTGCCCCCCCTACACACACACACAAAGAAAAAAAAATACAATTTACCTGATCCCCGCTCCTGACGTGACAGCTGCTGTCCCGTCAGAGTCCCGCCTGCTCTTCTCCTGGATGGGAGAGACATCATACGTCATGATGTCTCTCCCATCACATGCTGCAGAGGGAGCTGGAAGACGGAGCTCATTAGTGAGCTCCAGCCGGCTCCCTCCGCGGACGACGCAGCAGCAAATGAGAGTCTGTCTGACTCTCATTAGCTGGCTGGTATTACAAACACACAGCCAGCGCTAGCGGCTGCATGTTTGTAAACTGTATAGGGCAGACCGCTCTCTCTGCGGTCTGCCCTACTCTTGTGGGGCCAGGGGACTTGTCCACTCCTTGGCTGCTGGTAGCACTGCCGGACGGCGCCCCCCCATTGGTCGGCGCCCCTGGCGAGTGCCATCCTGGCCAATGGGTAGATACGCCCCTGGCAGCTGTCACTAAAAGAACCAGCAAATAGTGGACAGCATATACCAAGTATGAAAAAGAAAAAATACAATTAAAAAAATTGTTAAATGTCCCTAATCCTACTGGTGTGTGATTTAAACTACCCCCAGTATAATTTTGCTGTGTTTAAATTCTCCCAGTGTGGGAAATTGGTTAAGATTTCTGAGCTGTGAGGCAGTGGGAAGCCTGATGACACTTGTTCTAGGGCTGGCCATTGCTGTGGTTACCATATATGGTTTCACCAACCGATGGTCATCTCTGTCCTTTGACTGACTAGCCCGTGGGCCAATCAGGACCTGGGGGCTATTTTCTGTGTCCCAGCACCTTACAAACAAAAAAACCATTGACTTAGGCTTTACCATCGATGGTGAAATCATTTAACATTAGCCATAAACCATTGATGATTATGAATCATAGATGGTTCATGGCCATCCCTACCTTGTTCCCTAAGGGACCTTTTGGTTTTAGGGTTTGGGGATTTAAGGTATCCCTCTGAGCTCTGACAAAGGTTACTTTAAGATAATTTTTCCCTCAGTAAGCCTTTTGGCTAAGGGATGGGGAGTAATGGGGCCTTTCTCCTTTGGGAGAGAGTCGAAAGTTTTTTGTACTGTTCACTGGGTGATAAAGCTAAGGGCTGTCTTCTCTCTAAGTCAGTCTTTAAATAAATGTATTGACTATTAGTGGTGTGGTAGAGTGCAAAAATGACATCAATTATTAAAATCATTATGCATTATTGTTATAATCATTTGCACATATTTCTAAATTATTTTATCCACAATGTATCTTCTGTGTTATCGATGCAATGTTTGCATTATTTTCCTGTGTTGTTCATATAAAGAAATTAATAAATAGTGAACTATGTATAGTAAGGGATATAAATCAAAAATATATTAGAAAAAAAATATATATAGTCTACCTATTTCTTCAGTTGTGTGATTTAAACTACTACACATGTATTTTTTAATGTCTTTAAATTTGGTCAATGAGGGGGATAGAGTAAGATCCTTATGGGTTATTCAATCTCCAAGTCCATTGAGGTTCTCTCTTTCTGGAGAGGAAAGCCTTGACCTACCTTGGGGTTACTGTAAGTTTTGTGTCAGATGAAAGTTAGAATATCTTTCCGTCTCTCCAGTCATCCCAGATTTTTTCGCTTGCACATTTAAAATTACAAAACATTTGAAAAAGGACAAGTTTATTTGTAGGAAAGTGCATATTTAGTTTGCTGGGTGGTGCTGAACACCCTAGCAATGGCCCTGTGTGTGCATGTTGTGTGCATATATGCATATATATTATATGGAAACTAGAGGTGAGTGGGTTCGGTTCTCAGAGAACCGGACCCACCCAAACTTCCAGATCCGAGGCGAGAACCGAGATCGGCTCAGGTTTTCCCGCCTGACTCGGATCTCAAAACGAGGCAAAACATCATACTCTCGCTGTAGGATTCTCAAGGGTTTTTGCATTCTATAAAGGCACCATTTTCACTCCAGGTGTGGATGGTGAACTGAAAATATGTGTTTCTGTCACTGTGTCAGTGTGTTGTCCAACTTGTCCTGTCGGGGTCTGGGACTGAAGGATCCTGCTGGGTTGTCCATAAAAGGTCTGGGACTGCAGTATATAAAGGGGGGCTTCAGTGGGTGCTGCAGCTGCTGTGTCACTTGTCCTGTCAACCAAGGGTCTGCTGCTGTGATATACATAAGAGCTGCTGCTGTGTTATTGTCCTTTCCATCAAGGGGCTAGGGCTGCAGTCCATAAAGGGGTGCTCTGTCAATCAGGGGTGCTCTTCCCCAGTGTAAAAAAAATAAAAGTGCTTTTTTGTGTGTGTGCTTTAGCAACATAGCTGTGCTATAACTGTTTGGTGACACTGCTGGCCAAACCGCAGTTTATTGTCCACATATTTGTGACTCTGCAGGTGGTCTGTCCACACTTGGCAGAGGTGCTTTGTCTATAAAGAAGGGGTGCTGTCTGTGTTGTTCATCAAGGGGCTGCTGCCTCATTCAGGGGTGCTCTTCCCCAGTGTAAAAAAAAATAAAAGTGAAATAAAATTAATATTATCAATCTACAAAAAATAGAAATAAAAAATATATTTTTTTTGTGTGTGCTTTAGCAAATTAACTGTGCTATTATTGTTTGGTGACACTGCCGGCCAGACTGCAGTCATTCACAAACCTGTAAGTGGTAGCGCGGTGTAATATTCAACTTTTCACTGTTTCCTCAATCGTGAATAAATGATTAGACTACACACCGTCTACAAGACCACAACAAAATGCTAAATAACATGCATTATATATAAAACATAATGGTATCACTGTAAATGGCAGTGCTGTGTGTTATTCTTATTCATAAAAAAACTTGTGACACTGTAAGTGATAACGCAGTGTGTTATTCTTTTCTTACTCATAATAAAACTTGTGACACTGTAGGTCATTGAAACCACAGTGTAATATTTAAAATTGGTACAAATTGACCTGTGTGCTGTACTCCACTTCATTTGTGTTTGTTGATATGGAGAACGATCAGTTGAGAGGAGAGCAGGAACCACATACTAGTGCTGGAGCTGCTGCCAGTGCCACCAGTCATGATGATACTAGTCCATTTACATCATCTACTACAGGGCTGGATATGTTACCACAAGCTGCAGTATATGGAGGTGACCGTGGAGCACCACGTCGGCCGCCACAATAATAGATCGATTGAAGATGGGAATAATAGGTGACGACCAGCGTGGAGGTCTCAGGCTGGTGGGAGTGATCCAGAAAGGACTCCCTGTCCGACTCACATCTAGTATGAGAGAGCAGTCCGGGTGAAAAAAGCCTAAGTCAGGGCTTCTAAAATCAAGAAAAACCATATAGAGGAAACCCAAACGCTTAAATAAACACTGTTATTAAGACTGTAGCTGCAGCGGTAAGTACAGTAGCAAAAAAGGGAAAAAATTGTAACCCCAATCAAAACACAAAAAGAAGGAAATAACATGCTAATTACAGAATGTACCAATATTTTTAATTAAATAATCAGATAAGAATAAAAAATAGAAATATCATATATATCCAAGGCAAGAAATAAAACACATAAATGACTGTAGTTCAATAAAGACAAATAATACAATGACAGTAAATTGCAAAAGAAAAAATGGTGATGGTATATATTAATAAGGTTGTCAAGCTGTACTGTATCCCGGACAATAGATCAATAGTCTGTAACTTTGTAAACAGTCAAGTGCAACAGTTGCAACATTTGAACTCAGGAGTGAGTAAATAGTACCTGTGGTGGTAACAAAGTGTCCACTGTGCTTGAATGATTGTATCCGTAAAAAATGAATAGCACGGAGCTGGATATGTTACCACAAGCTGCAGTATACAGAGGTGACCGTGGAGCACCACTTCGGCCGCCACAATAATAGATCGATTGAAGATGGAATAATATGTGACGACCAGCGTGGAGGTCTCAGGCTGGTGGGAGTGATCCGGTAAGGACTCCCTGTCCGACTCACATGTAGTATGAGAGAGCAGTCCAGGTGAAAAAAGCCTGTAGCGGTGTTGGGGATAGGGGAGATGTGTTGAGGTAGGCATGGCCGCGACTTGTAAAAAATCCCCACACCACAAGAAGGAGTGACAGGTGCTAGACAGGTGTTAGATGGGTACTGGTAGCATATGACCGGTGACAACAGGAGTAGCAATGGGACAAGGGCAGCAATGCATTTCATCCCGATCCCGGGAATTTTTCAAGCTAAATGCCCATAATGAGGGTTCTTCCCTTATATAGGGAACATTGTAAGCCCAATCAATCTTTAATTGGAAAAAAGGTTGGTTTGTAAATCCTAAAGAGCTTTAAGCAGCATGTCCATTAGTATGACCATTAGATTTGTCAAATATCTTTCTGCGGGATCATACAAAGAACAAGAGCCAGTACATATATAAATATATACAGATAAATAAATAAAGCGTGTTATAGAAGTATTATCTAGATAAAAAATAAGAATATACATCATGGATATAAATACCTAAAAAGCATAATAAACAATAAAAATAATAAATAAGAAATAAGAAATTAATTAGAAATGAATATGAATAATAAGAAACTATTTTTAATTTACTGTCATTTTATTATATGTCTTTATTGCACTACAGTCATTTATGTGTTTTATTTCTTGCTTTGGATACACAGTATATGATATTTCTATTTTTATTCTTATCTGATTATTTAATTAAAAATATTGGTACATTCTGTAATTAGCACAGTATTTCCTTCTTTTTGTCTAACATCAAGAGCCAATCTTTTACAGTGGTAAAGAAAAAAATATCAAAGGGAAAGATAGCTGCAGAAAGAGATAAAATTGTCAATATGCCTTTCACCACATGAAGTGGAAAGGAAAGTCTAAGGCCTTGGCCTTTATTTATGACTGGTGGTTCTGCCACTTATGATGATGCAAGCACAAGTGAACATGTTGACATAGACATTGAGGATGCTTCTATGGAAGTGCACCAGGATGAGCAGGGTATTTGTGTAGCTGATGCTAATAAGGATGTTGTTGATGAGGATGTTGCTTGTGTAAATTAGGCACTAGTGGAAGAAACAGCTGTTGCCCATGATAAGAAAAATCCCATTCTCATGCCTGGGTACAAGACAAAAAAAATCCACTTCTTATGTGTGGAATTATTTCTCCCCAATTCCGGAGAACAATTGTCAAGACATTTGTACCCTTTGTAAAGCCAAAGTAAGTAGAGGAACCTTAACCATCTAGGAATCTCCTTCCTATTACGTCATCTACAACGCATCCATCCAAAAAGTGTTTTTCAAAATTCATAAGTACCATCAAGCAGTCCAGCGTCAGCTAGCTCTCTCCTCTCTGTTGGATCCAAGCAACTGCCATCTTCACCACCAACACCTTCATCAACAATATCAATCATGAAGCGATTGTTTGGGCCCCCACAAAACAAGCTACCAATTGGCAGCTGACATTGCTGGCAATGATCTCTACATGCACAAACTGGATTTACAACATGTTGTCACCATCATCTTCCAATTCCTCACCCTAATCAGTGTGTACATCATATTCACACTATATTAATTTGTCTCCACTGGAATCCACCATTACAGGTGCCTCTATAATTTTTGGATGTAATTGGTATAGACTTTGTAGATCATTTTGATGGACATCATCTTTTCCACACTTTGAGGAAGTAGCCTCCTATGATGATCGCTGACAAGGTTCCTGACTGTGCTGAAAATTCTTTCTGAGTACACACTGGAGGGTGGGCAGCTCAAGTAAAGCAAAGCCAGTTTGTGCAAATGTCTCCAAATTGCCTTATTTTCCTGGCAGTAGTCAAACGGACTGACTGACATGCCTATTTGGATGGATTCATTAAAAAATGTAAAATAGTCCTCAACCATTCTTTGAATGGTGACTGTATCAGATGCAGTCATGGTAGAGGTCTCATAAATTGTAGGCAATTCCTTTAGACCCGACCAGATGTCAAAACTTGTTTGAGTTGACTCATCTGCATCACCAGTGGGTCTTTTGGGAAAGTTTAGTTTCTTCTCGGCAGATGCAGCAAGGAGAAACTGAAGGAGAAGCCATTGCTGCATCACGTGCCACTTGAGCTGACAATTTGCTTACCAACAGCTCTTTTATCTCTTCAGATCTGTGTCCGTTGGGAAGAAAGACACAATGTATGACTGTAACCTTAAATCTTGTGTTTGCTCTGTTCAGCTTGTCCACATATCTGTGGTTAAGTGGACAGTGGGTACAACGACATTTTGGAGGCCACTTATTATGTTTTTTTAATGTCCCTGTTCAGGTTGGTTTTCTAGTTAAGTGGAATCTAGATGGGATTTGGTAGCAGGGACACAGGACCTCAATAAACTGTCTAAAACCCACTGCCATATTCTCAGATATTGGATGCATATCTAATACCAGCATAGATGTTATGGCATCAGTGATCCAGTGTGCAACTGGGTGACTGCTTTCATACTTGATCCCCCTTGCAAAGGATTGTTTAACAGTCAATTTTTTTTAAAACTACTACTAGTAGTCTTTCTGGAAGTTGAACTGCCATGTGTTTGTGCTGCCACTTAGCTTAGTCAGCCAACTAGCTTGGTGCAAATTTTGGGCCTAAACCAGATGAAAACAATATTTTGAGCTGTGAGGTGGTCAAAATTGACTGGAAATGAGTGGAAACTAATGTTATTGAGGTTAATAATACTGTAGGAACAACAAAAAACTAATTATTTAGCAGATTTTATAAATGTAAAAAAAAAATACAGATCCAAAACCAAAATCAAAACACACAAGGGCGGTTTTGGCAAAACATAGGGGTTGCACATCCCTAATGAAAACCCCCCCGTAAAAATCCTTGCACAGCATTTCCGTCTCTGCCTTGACTAACACCACACAGCAGCACCCTTTGTGTTCTCTTCAGCTCCTGTGGTAAGACAGGCCAGCCACCAACGGCCGTCTCCTCAGTGCTATATTTAAAGTTTCCTAAACTCACTGCTTGCTCTCTTGCCGCAGCCACCTAAAGCATCTCAAATCTAGTCAGAGCGAGGGACTTCAAGATTCTTCTTCCCTCGCACCCCTGCAACCTAGTAGAACCCCACAGTGTCAGCACATACATTAACCCAGTACAAAGCCTAGAAATCACACCCCACACACTAATACAGACAGGATATGGCAATATATACATACAGTATAATAGGTACAACAAACAATAAATAATTATAATGACCAAGGGTCACAACAAAATGATTTTTGTTTAATGTATTAAGCACATGTATGAAAAATTTACATATAAATCTGCGTTAATTTCACTGATCTCTTTGCTAATATACTTTTGACTTTTTTTTTTCATTTAATTCTGTACGCAGTTTAATCGGAACTGACCAGTTTATGTATCTATATAAGGTTTATACCATTTTTCAATTTTTCCTGGGCGCCAAAAACCATAGTTAAGCCTTTGAACTGAGGGGTTGGATATGGCATAACAATATTGGATCAGAACCTCTATATACCCCTGCCTGTACCTTCTAAAATCCTTCCTATAAACCTCTAAGGATGACGCTAATTTGCGTATGCAGTCACACCATAAATAAAGACTTAGACATAGAACCTGTGGTTCCAAAGCACAAGTGATATTCAGGTAAAAGTTCAGACAGTTACAAGCAATTGATCAAGACACAATTTAGGCGCAAAAGTATATCATACAGACCACAAGTACAGTATACGTACGCAGGCACTTCTGGACCCAGAGATAGGCATCAGCAAGAGACCCCTCATCATTCAGCATTCAGCACGAAGACCCTGAAATAGTGTCCATGCACTCATACTTATACCCTCCCAGTATAAACAAGACAAAAGGTATGTCTGTTGCTGATGTCGTTGGTTCTCAGAGGTGAAGCATCTGTTACAGTGCATCTAACAGGCTGGTTCAAACAGACTTTCCCTGCCTCTAACAGCTAGGGGTCTTCCTCCTCACGCCTGTATCAGCATCCTAACAGTTGAATCTAAAATATACATTTTGGTTGCTTGTAGGTTCTGCGGTCCATAACTCGAGAATGCATGATGCGATCTCCTCACCGATAGCACCGGGAAACTGTGGAAAGAGTACGCATCAGAACAACTCCAAGAATGACGTGTTTATCTTGTATAATTCCTTAGTTAACAAATATCTTTATTTCTTAGCATTTAAACTAACTGAACCTTCTTGAATCATACACTTTAAAGCTTATTGAACCTTATGGATGAATATGAAATGTTTGGGTATTCGGGGTTTGATATAATATTTTAGCAGCGTGGCATGCTGAGCTAAGTAGTTCTACATGTCCTGTCAGCAAGCCCCCCCATCTTTCCTGTGTTCAAAGGAAAGATATCTCTTTTGTCCTCATAGACTCTTGTGTGAAATGCAAATGTATTATCACCTCAAGCTGTGAAGTTTTGTGGGACCATCCTGTCTAGATTTCAAACAGATCCAATTGAGTATACCAATGCATGGATTATATTACAATTGTCACCACTTTACTTTATCTGCATCCAGGGATTCCCAATTTTTGTATGTAAAACTACCCATTGTCTATTTCTGTTTAGTTTTACTCAGAAAGCTTGTTTTTTCCAGTTGCCCTTGGTCTTAGCTCCTGAGTTATAACTTGAAATGACGTTGGTCATAAAATGGCGTCTTGCAGATTCTTGTTTCTAAAATGGAGTCTAGCTGCCATTTGCAAGATGGCGTCGTGCACGCTTCAATTTTAAACTGATCTTGTCTCAGCTAATAATCCAGTTTTGACAGTCCACCCTTTGATAGCGAACAACATGCTATCACAATCTGCTATTTAAATTTAATTTATGCTTACATTTACATATTATTTAGTGTTATTATGGGATGGCACAAGATGGTTCTTAATCCATCAATAATGTGTCTCTGGGTGGGGACATAAAACTACTATTATACGCACACCGCGCACCTTGGAAGATCATGTGAAAGGTGTGGGAGTGCACCAATCTTATAATAGCAGTCTTGAAAGGGAATTGAGACTTTACATCATCTGAGGTGTTCTATGAATAACATTTCAATAATACATTCTATGCATGTCTAAATATAATACATTAAATGATTGTATTTCCTAGTTCAGGGTTGTAATGCAGTTCTACATTTACCTTGGTATACATATTGTCATTTCTGACCACCATTATAGTTTCATTATTTAGTTTCACTCTGTTTTTACATTTTACATACTTCAACACAATAGGAACACACCGGACGCATATGCCAATCATTATGATGACCATCAGTATAAGGATTAAGAATTTGCCTATGCTGGCGATCACTTCCTGAACCCATTCCCCTAGACCTGAGAACCATTTCACTGGGTTCAGCCATGACACCCATCCTTCTATCTTTTCCCCTACTTCAGCTACTGAAGCGTTATGGTTCTTGCGAAACTCCCACTTCAGCTGCAGAATTTCATCCATCTTCCGGTCTATCACCTCCTTAGCATCGCTGGTATCATTAGTGACATAGGTGCAACATTTTACTCCAAATTGGGCGGCCAATGTTACGCAATACCCTCCAGTAACACGTGTTAAATAATTCAACACTAGCCTGCGTTGCACCAGTTCTTTCTTGTACGCTTGCAATTCTTTCCCTGTATACCTAAATGTGTCATCGTACATCTCGGTGATATTATCTATTAATTTAGCAAGTTCCTGGATATATCTAAAATTTAATGTACCCCAAGCGATCCTGGTGGGGTCCAATGTGACCAGAACTTGAAAGCCAGTTGTCTCACTAATTAACTGAGCGGCTTTATGCATATCACCAGGTATCATATTTCTCTTGCCTCTGTGTTCATATTGTGTGTGAAGATATGGTGGCGGTGTGTTTTTTATGTATTCCCAGCATTTCAACATGTGTGAGGGTCATAACTTCTGGAAGTATTCTTCCCAAATAACATAACAATTACAATGCTAGAATTGGTCAGAAACTCCCGATTGGCATTGCACTCCTCCTGACTCCACTCCATCAGCTCCGCCATCAGCTCACATCTCCTTTATTGGTCCCCCATCACAGACACTGAGTATCCCCAAACAGATCATCATGACAAAAACTCTGGAAAGAAAAAGAACTAGGATGACCACAGCAGACCACTCCATTGCTGGAAGCACTGATCTACACATTTCTTTAGCTCAGATATCTCACCGTCACCTTTTTAATTCTTCCGGCACAACCTCGCAATCGACAGGTCCATGTTATCGGCCTTGTCTCTGCCTTGTATCTCCACCGGTTGGTTAACCTCCCTATAGTGAGTGGAATGGACCTACGTATCTTCCCACGGCCACCCTTTGAGGATGCTGTATCGTCAGATACGGACCTTTCCACCGATCAGTCAAACGACCTGAGCTAAAAAATTTTTGGATCATAACAAATTCTTCCAGATTTTGACATCATGACAGTTTGCATTAGACATGTTAGTTAATAACACTTTCAATTTTGGTTATTCTCATTCTTCTTCTTGAGACCCTGCACAGTAACCTCATTATCATATTTTCACATGAGGCTGCCTGTTTGAACAGTATCTCCAAGGGGGGAAAATAAAGGAAAAGACAGTTTGGGATAATCTCAGTGTTGCTACCCATCATCTTACACATGTTCTTGGAAACGTCACCTGTAAAATAAGTCCCCCTATCATTTTTAATAATTCTAGGGATATAGTACCTGCATACAGGTTCCTGCAATTAAATCTTGTTATTAATAGCTACTGTTCTAAGTAATGCCTGTGCCACAGGGTTGGATAATATTCTGAGTAGTTGACCTTAGCCTGGCATGGCTGCCGTTTATCCTTAGCAACATCGTGTCCTGTGAGTGGGAGATAAAGCACAACAGTTTAATATCATTTAAACATGAATACAACAATAAATTGTCCACATTTTACATTAGAACAGATACATTGGCAGGTTGAAAAGATTGTAAACAGTCATATAAGGCCTGGGAGAAGATACTGGGGTTACCTATGAACCCATGGGAAACTCGTGTTCCTGTGTGGTGTTCTTCACTTTGCAGTACTTACTTATGTGTCCCACTTGGTGACAGTTAAAACATAATTTTGAACGGGATGGATGAAAAGATTGTAGTGGGATTTGAGCAAGAGGGAAAGGTGGTGGGTGTGGGTAAGTATAGGGAGGGTAAGGATATTGTGGGGGATATGAGTATGGGACCTGTGGTTGTGTATGATATGTGGGGTAAGGATGTGTTTGTTGTGGTGTAGGATTGGTGAGGACGTGTAACTGTTCAGGTGCAGGTGTGTGTGTGGGTGCAGGTGTGTCGGTTGGCTGTGATGTTATTGTCATTCCTTCCAGAGCTTGGATACTGACAGCCATTAGTTTTTCGCTCTGGGTCTCTCTCTTCTTGTGATATTTTTATCATGTTCTATGGCGGACTCTATGAGGTTATCTATTGTGAGTCCCCTCCAGCCAGGTTGTGAGGTCTGAACCCGAATCTTTAAATCGTCTTTCAGACCGTCCATGAGTACCGTGACTATCATTCCCCTGTGGTGAGTGCTATCTTTAATATCTTCTATCCCAGTGTACTGGGTGATAGCCTGCAGAGCCCGATCGCAGCAATCTTCTGCAGTCTCACTCTCTTTCTGTTTGATTGTGAAGATTTTGTTCCAGTTAACTACCACTGGAAAATATACACCCAATTGAGTTACAATGCGGGAACTGTTACCTTGGTTTACTTGGTCTGTTAAGGGAACGTCGCCATCCAATACACAGTTCGTGATAAATTTTATCATCAGTATTGCGTGGTAGACAGGCCCTTAACACCACACGCCAATCTTTATTAGTGGGCTCATGAGAACTACCCACATTTCTCAAAAATCTTTGACATTTGGCTAGTTCCTTTTTGGGATTGGGGAAATCATTTATGATGGAATATAGTTCTGCTCTTGTCCATGGACAATGCATTACTACTTCCCTCGTGGGCACTACACCGTTTGCATCTGCATTTCCATTCGGGACAGTTATTGTCCGAATGGGATGCAGACCGGCAGCGTTGCTACCTCTGACCTGGTTACCTGGCTGGGGGTTTAATGTGCTGCTGCTACGTATGGTATTAACAACTTCCTCAATGGGTGCAGAGTGTATTAACACTTCCCTTGCTGTTACCGATGGAGATGGTGGCACCACCCGTGATTGTGGTGATGCAGCATCTATCATTTGCACAGCATGGGAAATGGCAGACATTACAATAGGCTCATCATCTACATCATAAACATTTTCTTTATGGTTACTTAAGAGAGGGTACAAGTTGCTTGTTACATTTTTATGGTTTTTTTTGGTAACTGTACTTACACCTCCATCCACATAGAGCGGGGGAGGTGCGCGTGAACTGCTGGCAATACTCTCTACAACGCTACCTTGCCGCACATGCGCGCCATTTAGCGGCTCGCCCGTATTGCAATTCAGCGTCGCTGATGTATTTTCTGGCAATGCGCTTGCGACGCTAGTTTGCATCGTTTGCACATTTTTAAGCCAGGCATCCCCTTCATGCTGCCATAGTTTTAAACATTCAAAATACTTAATCTTTTTCTCTTGGGATCGCACCATACTGATGTGATCCTGGACATTGTCTAACACATTTTTATCAAAACTACCAATTCTGGGAAACGGTCTAACACTCTTCCTCGTCATATTAAACCATAAATCACAATACCTTATTGCATAAGTACCGTACTTAGTATGCATAATACGACGGGCTGATCCAATCGGAGCCTCCATTAGCAGCACATCATTGCCTAACATCTCTACTGTTTGCGTGGCTCCCATTCTGAGACAACTCCTACGCTTTTCAATACAGATTTAAACTGGTGAAAGACAATCTAGATACTCTCACTTACCTACGGACGAAATTTCTAGATGCGCCCGCTCACCTACGGACGAAATTTTTAGATGCGCCCACTCACCTACGGAAGAAATTCTAGATGCCCTCGCCCACCTACGAAAGAAATTCTAGATGCTCCCTGCTCACCTATTATCTCTCAGCTCACAATCACACCTAGTGCGGCTCTACTACAATGCTCAAATATTATTGAACACTGCAGTCACACTGAGAGCCGGTCCCTAACAAAAATAACAAACCACACACCTGCTCTGTGTACTGAACGGTAAGCTGCTTACCGAGCGGCTAGCACTTAGCCCTTAAAGGTCATATGGTACCTTTTACTGTAGGGAACAAGTTACCCCTACCAACAAAACACTCACTGTTACACACTTTTTCCTGCGCAGAAAAATACACGTTAACCCAGATATTGGTAATATTTAAAAAAAAAAAAAATGTAAACCTCAACAGCTTTGTTCAAACACGTGGCAGCACAACTGGAAGTACGTATACGCTGTTGTGCGGCCAGCCGCATACACATTAATGCGACTACCACACAACCGTATAATGACTTTTTAACTGCGTATGCTAAAATGCGTTTTAGCCGCGTACGCAATACTGCGGCACCCCTCTAAACGCAAGGTTCTATCAACAGAGGAAAACAAACTTTTTCCTCTCTTGTCCCTGGATTCTAGTCAGCTTTCTTAATTCAAACGGAGACGGATAGCGATCTTTCAGCACAAAGCGGTTGCAGGCAAACCCTGCATGTGACCACTCCACCCTTTGCTGAACTATCGATGACCGTATGTACCATGTGAGCAGATAAGTGACTTCTTTAAGAGCCCCCAACTAACAATATTGGATCAGAACCTCTATATACTCCTGCCTGTACCTTCTAAAATCCTTCCTATAAACCTCTAAGGATGACGCTAATTTGCGTACGCAGTCACACCATAAATAAAGACTTAGACATAGAACCTGTGGTTCCAAAGCACAAGTGATATTCAGGTAAAAGTTCAAACAGTTACACGCAATTGATAAAGACACAATTTAGGCGCAAAAGTAAATCATACAGACCACAAGTACAGTATACGTACGCAGGCGCTTCTGGACCCAGAGATAGGCTTCAGCAAGAGACCCCTCGTCATTCAGCATTCAGCACGAAAACCCTCAAATAGTGTCCGAGCACCCATACTTATACCCCCCCAGTATAAACAAGACAAAAGGTATGTCTGTTGCTGATGTCATTGGTTCTCAGAGGTGAAGCATCTGTTACAGTGCATCTAACAGGCTGGTTCAAACAGACTTTCCCTGCCTCTAACATCTAGGGGTCTTCCTCCTCACGCCTTCATCAGCATCCTAACAGTTGAATCTAAAATATACATTTTGGTTGCTTGTAGGTTCTGCGGTCCATAACTCGAGAATGCATGATGCGATCTCCTCACCGATAGCACCGGGAAACTGTGGAAAGAGTACGCATCAGAACAACTCCAAGAATGACGTGTTTATCTTGTATAATTCCTTAGTTAACAAATATCTTTATTTCTTAGCATTTAAACTAACTGAACCTTCTTGAATCATACACTTTAAAGCTTATTGAACCTTATGGATGAATATGAAATGTGTTGGTATTCGGGGTTTGATATAATATTTTAGCAGCGTGGCATGCTGAGCTAAGTAGTTCTACATGTCCTGTCAGCAAGCCCCCCCCTCATCTTTCCTGTGTTCAAAGGAAAGATATCTCTTTTGTCCTCATAGACTCTTGTGTGAAATGCAAATGTATTATCACCTCAAGCTGTGAAGTTTTTTGGGACCATCCTGTCTAGAGTTCAAACAGATCTAATTGTGTATACCAATGCATGGATTATATTACAATTGTCACCACTTTACTTTATCTGGTTCCAGGGATTCCCAATTTGTATGTAAAACTACCCATTGTCTATTTCTATTTAGTTTTACTCAGAAAGCTTGTTTTTTCCAGTTGCCCTTGGTCTTAGCTCCTGAGTTATAACTTGAAATGACATTGGTCATAAAATGGCATCTTGCAGATTCTTGTTTTTAAAATGGAGTCTAGCTGCCATTTGCAAGATGGCGTCGTGCACGCTTCAATTTTAAACTGATCTTGTCTCAGCTAATAATCCAGTTTTGACAGGCATAATAAAGAAAGACCACAATTCTAATTTGTAAGCAGTGAGAGGTATGGTAGACTAGTGCAATCAACAACTAAAACCTATCTAAATTGTTATTTTCCTAAAACCTATAAATAGAAGAGAAGACAATTTGGATGAACAAATTGTCATGTACTTATTTAAAGGCTCATGAAGGTTTTGTAGAATAAAATACCTTTCCTTCCTATGTTGAGAAATGGGTGTCAGGACACTGAAATTATGGGGGTAGACTGCTGGACACCATTTCCCTACTAAATAGTGTTTATTGCTTGTATTGTTTTAACTATGTTTTTTTATTTCATGTTAATTTTACAATGTTTAAATGTCAAAAGGTGAGTTTGCAGACACTTTTACCAATGTGTAAATATACAGTTTTTAATGTGCTATTAGTTGTTCGATATGTCAGAACTTTGTAGGCCACAAAACAACATTTTGAAGGGGTCCCAGCCCAGGTGCTTCTAGAGAGACACCTCTCTCCATAACAGTTGTTCATTTTATGTCCCATATCAGTGCCCTAGTAAATTTAATGTCCTATAGTAGTGCCCTAGGTGATTTGATGAACCATAGTATTACACTAAATAATGTTATGCCCAATATTAGTTCCCTAGTTCATTGTATGCCCCATAGTTACATCCTAGTTCACATTATACCACACACTGCCCCCTGTTCATATTGGACAGTGCTGCTATTAAACAATGATTATGAAAAACAAATTGACAAACCAAATATTTTATATTTTATATTTCCTAAAGCAGCCTGTAAGAGCTATGTCACGTCTGAGGTTAGGATTTGGTTGAAACAGATGTGGGATGCTAAAGAGGAGACTTTGGAGGTGTGGATAAAACCGGGTGACTTGAGCCAGGACTTCCTTGTGTATGATATGAGAAGTAATATGAACTGTAGAGGATGATAGTCCTGAAGGCGAGTATAGTAAAGTAAATGTCTTTATTGAGCAGCAGATTGGAATAGTAACTGGATATATAATCCTGGCAACTGTTGTGTACCGCGCATGCTTATGCATCGCAGTGCGTGTGTGCGAGGCACCACTGCAATCTCCCTGCGATAAAGTAGACCACGGAAAGCCATTGCAGAGTGATTGACAGGCTGTAAGCATTTGGGGGTGGTGACAGGCGGTGGTTGGCAAAACGCAGGTGTGCCTGTCCGTTTTACTGCCATTGCATGGGCGTGCATAAATTTGCCAGTGTGATTGCATATGCAGATTGAGTACTTACTGTGTGCAACAAGTTTAGCAATTTCTAAGTAGGGTTAGGGCTACTGTAATTCTGCGTGAGGGGCTGATGGTACTCGATGTTACAGATGTTTATGGAGGTTTGAAAGGCATTATGGATGTGATATAGCGGTAGTGGGAGGCAGTGGGCATCTCTATGCTGGCAGTGTGACAGCATTGCGATAGCAATCATTAGCATATTTTTTTTGCAAACCTGCATGCAATTATGGAGCTGCTATCGCAGTAGCAATCCTTAATGAATCAGGCCCTGGAACCATTAAGATACATAGTACCTGGGAGCGTTGTACTGGCAACAGAGGCCAGTCAGGAAATAGAATTTATGGGGGAGGATCCCCAGGGATTGGATGCTGCTTTCAGCTCGTCAGGTAGCAGCGATCTGAGATGAGGATGAGTGTCAGGTGACAGAGTCCAACATGACTGCACCCATACTGTGGTTTAGGAGGGAACTTTGGTGTGCCATCATGCTGGGAAGACACGCTGTGAACAAAAAGTATGGTGATCGCTCATATCAGCTTAATGACATAGCATTGCTTGTAAAGGGCGGGGTTTACACTGAACACAGAAAAAAGGGTTTTGCCATCCAGCACACTGCAGCAAAATCAACAAAAAATACTTAAATCCTACATGATAATAGAGATTCAGAGGTATTAGTTACATACATTTGCAAATATATTTAAGTATTTTTTGTTGATTTTGCTGCAGTGTGCTGGAGGGCAAATCCATTTTTTTTCTGTGTTCAGTGTAAACCCTGCCTTTACAAGCAATGCTCTGTCATTAAGCTGATATGAGCGACCATCATACTTTTTGTTTGCAGTCTTGAGAGGCATGAATGGAGCCAGCATTGGGAGAATGTGCTGGTCCTTATAGTGCCATGAGGAGGTTTCTGGGGTACGTCCAAGGTGAGTCAGCTATTAGCTTATACATATGCTGTTATTATGCAGTACACCAATTTGTAATTATATGACCCAGAGTGGTGGCTACTATTATGAAGCAATAATTATTTTGGGGTAAGCGTTTGGGAGTGGGGCCCCCGGAGTTGTTCTGGCTGGACCTTTTTCAGGGCATCACCACTTAATTCACATAGATATCACTTTTCTAATTGTATGTTTATTATTTATGTCATTTTAATTCTTTCTCATTTCATTAACACTTATTGATTTATCTTTACACATCTATTCTTTACACTTCACTATCACCTTTTTTCCCCTTTTCGTGTGATGCCCTGCTGATGGTCCTTGGCAGGAATTTTTTGGGGTACCTTGCTTCTCTGACGTGAACCCCTTAATGTTAGGGACTCCAGTTAGAGGAGCCTTAACAATGGCCTGGTGCTTATTCATATATTTGCAAATGTATGTAACTAATACCTCTGAATCTCTATTATCATGTAGGATTTAAATATTTTTTGTTTATTTTGCTGCAGTGTGCTGGAGGGCAAGTCCCTTTTTTTTTGAAGATACGCTGTGAGCAATCGGCTGTGGAGAGCTATCTCTTTGCACAGTGACAGGATAATGAGAGGATGGAGCAGGCGCAGCACAGACAGACCTCAGCACCAACGGGGAGCGATGTGCAGCTTGAGTGGACCTTTGTGCTATCCGGAAGTGATGCATACCCCAGTGCTAGCCTGGTCAGACACCAGAGAGATAAGAAAGTGGCTAGCCACAGTGGGGCCAAGGGATCCCCAAGAAGCTGAAGAGTCCATGGCAGAAAAGAGCCCAGCTGAGGATTTTGACTTGGTGTAGATATATATGAAGGAGACCAGCCCATCATGGGTAAAAATGACAACATTTTATCCTTGCTAAAAAACATGTTTGTTTTTGTAGGCATGACACTGTAAGCCTTACATGGCTTTATGTTGGTGAAGAAAAATGAGTGTCTACATGTAACCTCAGAAACTATGTCTTCTTTGGATATGTTTCTTATTTAACCTTATAGCTAAAATTTTACAGGAGCTGTATTTGCTAATATTAGCCACAGACTTATAATAGCAGCAATTCAAAACTATGATATTCTAGAAGAGACAGGATTATTGAGGTTTAATGGCATTAAACATAAGTTGAACAAATGTGGCAAAATAGTGTAATCCATAGAAGGTACAGAGGGCCTGATTCAGAGCTGGACGCTCTGACCAGAGCGCTCGCTCTGAATCAGGGCCCTCCTCCCTCAACTTGGAGCGGCCTCATTGACGCTCGCATAGCTGTGGGTTACCACCCACAGCTATAGCGAGCGTCCATGATGATGGTCGCGATGGTCAAGACCATCGCGACCATCGGGCTTGCGACAAGACCCTGCGGTAGGGTCTCGGTGACCGCAAGCCCTGGAGTGATTCTTGCTCTATCAGAGCCAAAATCACTCCCACTGACATCACTAGTGATGTCAGTGGGGCCGGACTCAGACGGTAGGCGTTCCCATGGGAACGCCTCCATCTGGCAGCAACGCCCCAGCACACCCACCAAAGGGGGCGTGCTGTCACTCACCATCAACAGCACACCCCCTTTGGTGCAAGACCCATAACGATGGCTTGGCCGTCGTTATTCGGATCTCGCGCATGCGCACGACGGAGCTCCCTCCGTCGTGCGCATGCGCAGTTCGGCACCATCGACCCGCTTGCGAGCGTCCTGTGCTCGCGAGCGGGTCTGAATGACCCCCAGAATCCTCTGAGCATAGGGACAGACATGATACATTCTGCTGTATAGAGTAGACCTTGGTGAACAGTAATTGTTACTTTTATATATAATATAAATTCAGAAAGCATACTGAGAATATCTATATTTAAATAAATGAAACATTTTACCAAAATAAAAGTAAAACTACTGTATAGTATGTCTAAACCAAATATTTCAATAATGGTGGATGAACTCTACAATCAGGTCAAAAGCCATGAAGTCACCCTCAAAATGAAATAGCTGCAAGAAAAGTATATGATGATAAATAACTGTACCAAGCCTATGTAGGAATATTTGTCACACATCAAGGACTTTCTATGTGTGTTTTCAGATTTTTGCCACAGATGTGATGTAACAAAAAAGGTAAATTTATGGTCATGATATACACACACCAACAGAATGCAGTGAAGTAAGCTGGAGTAAACTAGTTCCTCCAGTAAACAAGATATTGCATAATGCTTGCCGACATTCAGGTAGCCCCCTCCGGGAAGGGGGCAGCCAGGTTGGCAAGCAGGGGGCGTGGCGGTGCATAGAGGGGCATGGCCGGCATATTACATGGTAATGGAGGCAGAATGGGGGTGTGGCCACAGAATCATGACATTTGGCCCTGCTCCTGCTACACAATGCAGAGATTATCAGCATTGTAAAGCAGGGGGCGGAGCCATGATGGTGCGATTTAGCGCGAATCACATCATTGGCTCCCCTGCTGCAGGTGTTTGTCTAGAAATCGCGCGCGGGGGGGGTCCTTAGGCAGGCAACCAGCCGGGAGGCTTGCCTACTTTTCTGGCAGGCCGAGAGTGGCACCTGATTTTCAGGAGGCTCCCGTCAGAATCAGGAGAGTAGGTAAGTATGTATTGCATGCACAATTAGTTGATCACAGTACTGGACAGACCTTGAATTACTGGAACAGTATAACAGTCAGGGTGATGCAGACAATTGGCCATATTGATACAAGTCTCCACAGTAGCAGAGTAATAATTAGGATAATGCATAGAATGGTAGTTTGCAAAAACTTGTGTAGGTCTTGGAATACATCAGGCAGAAATTAAAGAATATTCAGACACTGGCGCTGATAACAGTAGTGTAGAAGAATATAAACAACACACACTATAGCATTTAGTGTGACCAATATCCCTCAGATATCATGTGATGATAGTGGAACTAGAAATGGGGACTGCAGCTACCTAGAGTGAGGTGCTATGTCTCACTAAAATGATCAAACAAAAGGAATAAAAAAGTAAGAGCGCTGACCACATATAATATCACAATTTTAATAATAAAAAATGGCTTGATTAATTATCAAACCCATTAGTGACATAAAACCTATAATAACACATAATCATGCAATGAATACAATTACAATGTCTAACACAAATAAAACATAAAATATTAAAAGAATATCAGATCTAAGTCTGAAATAGTAACCAACTGTCAAAATTGTATGGGCGTCACTATTATAGCCCAGAACCTCAATGATAATGTTTGCAGTAGTAAAAGATAATTAGTCAAAAAGCAAAAAAAAACACTTCTAGTGATGAAATGCAGTGCATAGCTTGATATAGAGTCCCGGGAAACAACCTATTTCACTTGGTTCATGAAAATAGTATCCAAAGTCAATGTAGCATTTTGGTGTAACAAATCCACTCAATCTAAGGAAAGCAATGTTGAAGGATTCCTCGCTCTGTGAGTAGATTGAGTGTTATATAGATGGGATAGCTCTGATTAATGATCACAATAGTAGCTGAGAATTACAGACTGCAATGTCCCGCAGCCCAGCCTGTGTGTAGGGAAATAATGAATCTAGCCGTGCACGGCATGTAACCAACAGTACTTTGTTTCTCCTCACACAGTGTCCACTGGGAAGGTAATATAACCAAATAAACTGTGGCCCCGTGTTACTTATCTGCTCCTGATACCTCTTCAATGAGCCTGCATTCGTAAAGGTGTGCTCTCCATCAGTCTTGCCAGGAGTAGTATCTTGTGGCCTGCCTGGCCGGCGTTTGTGCAGTGCTCTCACGTCTCACACACTGGTGTCACTGTAGTTGGAGGCACAAGTGATATACTGTAGCAGGTGCAGTTAGGCTATGCAGATCAGGTTCTTACAACTGGTATCCCACAAGGAGTGTATCTTAACGCGTTTCTCAGCCTTCACACATATGGCTGTTTCCTCAGTGTAGAAGAATATAATGTCTGGTTAAAAGGATATAGGTATAACTGAAAAAACTCAGAGGGCTGGGTCTTGGCTGAATTCAGGTGAGTTTACAGTAATAACTGATTGTACAGAGTGGTAATGGAAAAACTGGATAAATACACCAAGCAAGAATAATCCAGACTAGGCAATGATATATAAATAGTCCAGAGCAGAGTTTCCCAAACTTCACCATTACAGTCCAGGTTTTAAGAATATTCATGCTTGAGTCCAAGTGGTTTCATTAAATTGACTGAGGTACTAGTTAAGTCACATGTGCTCAAGAATGAATATCCTGAGAACCTGGACTTTAATGGCAGAGTTTGGGAACCTCTGGTCCAGAGCATGCCATGCAATTAAAAGCCAAGTATCACAATACCAAGCACTGATATTATCAGTGGGATTTTAACCTGGGATCTTGTGGACTTGGGACCAATGCTGGAGTTTGTTTAAGTTTTTCTTCTGGTATATTAGATATTTCTCAACAGGACCTGCTCTCTGCCTACTTCCTGCAGGTTGAGGGTATATAAGACAGGAAGTGAAAAAGTCCAAATTATTTATTAAAGCAAACATTGTGCTTACCTGCCATCTTCAGGTTCAGTTATATTGTGTTGAACATGGTCTTGTCTCTGTTCAACCATGCTAATTTTGATCAGCAGCCCCAGCCATGAGGAGGGGTGTCAGTCACATTTAGGGTTGAGCTTGTTGTAGAGTAACAGATGGGGAGGGGGGTCAGAGAAAAACATGGGGAGATGGGAGTCAGAGGAATACCTGGGGAGGGGATTCATAGGTGTACGTGGGAATAGGGGGATCAGAAGCACACATGGGGGTGATGAGACAAGGGCACACACATGGGGAGGGGGGGCAGAAGCACTCATGGTGAGAGTTGGTCAGATACATAATTGGAGAGGGGGGTCAGAGGCACACTTGGGGAGCAGAGATCAGTGACACACTTGTGGATGGAGGTCAAAGGCACACTTGGGGAGGGATGGAGACAAAGGGACACTTGGGCACCTCTGTCAGAGGCATGATGTGGGTAACAGGAACACATAGGAAACTTCTGTGCACCTCTATTTACTGTGGAAGCAATATGGGAGGCATTGCAGGGGCACAATGGAAGCAGGGTGAAGAGGAACATAAAGGATGAGATAATTTAGGGGAAGGGAATGAACAAGCTGACAGTCAGAAGATCTGGGCGGTCTCCAGATTGAAGCCCCCACCCTCTTTTGAGAGGGGGGCCAGGATAACTTCCATGTCCTGTCTCCTTCTGCATCCCGTTCTGCTGCTGCCAGCCTGCACCTACTCACAGTGACTAATGGGCAAATTTATCACAATCCATATATCTGCAAAATATTGTTTATACCCAGTGGCGTAAGTTCAACCCAGACGCCCAGAGGCAAGTTATAATTTGGTGCCCCCATCACAGTCGCTGACATTGTAATGTAGCATTTTGCATGCAGATACATTGCTGTGCAAATTAAACTCATTTGAAAGGAAATATTTGCACGAAAAGATGTTCAGTGTTACCAAGTCACTCTGCGCTCACACGCTAAATGTAACGTGACTTGTAGTGCATGGAGAATAGATGTATGGAGTGGGATGGGGAGTTGTAGGTGAGGGGGTGCATGGAACTGCTGCATGGGTCAGAGGTGCCACCAGGGAGGAGTGCAATGGGGCGTTGTGGGTGAGGGGAGGCACTGGTCATGTCACACTGACATGAGAATCTGCTGAAAAGCAGCAACACCAAAGAGTAGGGACTGGTTATAGATAGACAGAGCTCTCCACTAGTGTATAGTGGCTTCTCAGGTTCTGGGAAGAGGTGCCATGTATTGGGAGGCCTTAGCAGTACACTCTGGGTGCATAGTTACAGCCATAAGTGGGGTGAATATATTGTGGGCAATGGTGTATGGGAACATACAGAGCTGGTGCCCAGCAGTAGATGCCTCCATTGTCTCCCATAGTTCTGCCCTCGTTTATACCCCTTTCAGACAGATGAGCAAATTACCGGGTCAAACATTTCAACCCGGTAATGTGCTGATCAACACGGGTCAATTTTCTGTCTGAGAGGAGAGTCCAAGTGTGTCCGCTGTTGCCATGTGTGAGCCTGACCTTTCCAATACTGTACTTGAAGAGGATCCTCCTTCCACCATTTGTGTGCCCTCTGCAAATGTGGGGATGAACAGCACAAGTCAACATGCTGATGTAGAAATTGAGGATGCTTCTGTGGAATTGCACCAGGAGAATGAGGTGGCGCTATAGTTGGCGCTAATAAGGATGATGAGGATGTTGATGATGAGGATGTTGATGCCGAGGATGTTGTTTGTGTAAATCAGGTAACAGTTGTTACCCATGGTCTGAAAAAGCCTATTGTCATGCGGAGGCAAAATACAAACAAATCCACCTCTCATGTGTGGAATTATTTTCAACCAAATCCGGACAACAACTGTCAAGCCATCTGTAACGTTTGCAAAGTAAGAATGAGTAGAGGTAAGGACCTTAACTTCAGAAACTTTGACTAAAAATATAACAATCAGCATCACCTAGCTGCTCCATTCTCTCTGTTAGATCCAAGTGCCTGCAATCTCAACCACAAACACTTGTATTATCATCATTATCCTCAATCATGATCGAAAGTAGTCCTGCTGCATCCATTTTCATAAGAATGACTGACTACTCTCCTATCTGTGATTCCTCAGAAGGATCCTTGAGTGCTACACTTGTTGCTGCTACTGCTGTGAGTGGATCTTCATCCCAAAAGGGGACAAGGAGGAAGACTATTTTTAGTAGTTTAACAAAACAATTGACTGTCAAACAATCCTTTGCAAGGGGGAACAAGTATGACAGCAGTCACCCAGTTGCACAGGGGATTACTGACGCCATAACAGCTATGCTGGTATTAGATGTGCATCTAGTATCCGCCATTAATGCAGTGGATTTTACACAGTTAACTGAGGTCCTGTGCCCTGCTACCATGTCCCTTCTAGATTCCACTTCACTAGAACAGAAATTCCCAGTCTGTACAAGGACATTAAAAAAACGTATTAATGTTTTCCGAAATGCCGTTGGACCCACTGTACACTTAACCACAGATATGTGGACAAGTGGGACAGGGCAAACTAAAGATTACATGACTGTGACAGCACACTAGGTAGGTGTATTGCCTCCAACAGTGCAAACAGCAACATCAGCAGCAGCATCTAACAAATGCCAGCTCATTCAGAGGCAGGCTACTCTGTGTATCACCAATTTCATTAAGAGGCATTCCGCTGAGAACCTCTTAGAAAAACTCAGGGAAATCATTGCAAAATGGCTTGCTCCGCTTGGACTCTCCTCGGGATTTGTGATTTCTGACAATGTAATTTCCAACATGTCCCATGTTTTGCTCACACAATTTATTTGGTGGGGCAGGAGATGCTCTCGGTAGCCCAAAAAATGTTGGGACATTTTCAACATTCAGCAACTGCATGTCGAAGATTGCAGTACAGGTTGAGTCTCCCATATCCAAAATGCTTGGGACCAGGGGTATTTTGGATATCGGGATATTCCATATTTTGGTATATTTGCATAAAATAATGAAATATCTTGGGAATGGGACCCAAGTCTAAACACAGAATGCATTTATGTTTTATATACACCTTATACACATAGCACAAAGGTCATTTTATACTATATTTTTAATTATTTTGTGCATAAAAAAAAGTTTGTGTACATACATGAAATTCATTTATGCTTCATATACACCTTATACACATACCCTGAAGGTTATTTTATACTATATTTTTTATAATTTGTTCTTTAAACAAAGTTTGTGTACATTGAACCATCAGAAAGCAAAGGTTTCACTTTCTCAGTCATTCTAAAAATATTCCGTATTTTGGAATATTCCGTATATCGGAATATATGGATATGGGAGACTCAACCTGTACCAGCAAATACTGTAAAATTTGCCCTGCCATCTGCTGAAGCAAGAGGTAGTAACTAGGTGGAATTCTACCCTCTATATGCTTCAGCGGATGGAGGTGCAGCAAAAGGCCATCCAAGGCTACACAATGGCCTATGACATAGGGAAAGTAGTGGGAATGCACCTTAGTCAAGCGCAGTGAAGAATAATTTTCATGTTGTGCAAGGTTCTCAAACCCTTTGAACTTGCCACATGTGAAGTTAGTTCTCCTAAGAGACCCACTGCTGGTGCTGCAGATCAGTCAGAAAAAATGATGATGACATCTGATCTTACCTATGTTGTAAAGCCAGTTTGTGTATGTAGAGGTCATTCAACTCCCTCAGGCCTAAGTCTTGATTAATAAAAATTATTTTTTCCTGATGTGCCATGTTGGAAGCTGAATTGCCATATGTTAGTGCTGAGCCAACTGCTTTCGCTTAGCTTAGTCAGCCAGCTAGCTCGAAGCAACCTTTTGGCCTAAACTGGATGAAATCAATACTGTGAGCTTTGAGGTGGTCAAAAATTACAGGAAATGACTGGAAATAAATGTTATTGAGGTTATTAATACTGTAGGAACAAAAAGATTATGATTTTTTAGAAAAAATACAGATTCAAAAACCAAAACAAGCAAGGGCAGGTTTGGTGAAACCAAATTCAGATCCAAAACACAAAGGAGATACAGATCCAAAACCAAAACACAGGGGTCGGTGCACATACCTCGTTTGAAGAGGGGTACAGGCAGGGAGTGACAAAATAACTCAGCATGCTAATGCCGGATAAAAGCTGGGATTTCAGCTTTTTTTGTCTTAAAGTGGTAATTAGTATGCCCCTAACACTGACAGAGGGTCGCCCACAGTGCTCCAATGATCCTCCTGAAAATGAAACAAGTTCACAGGTGAGATCATTGGTACTGCGGGCCCCAGCTCTGATCCTGGGCCTGGTACATTAGCACAGCTGGTGCCCCCAGATAGCAACCCTGGAAGTACACAGTGGCATCAGGTGACACCCGGTACGCAGGTAAAAGGGGGCATGGCCTCACAGCCCCAACCCCTGTTTTAGTCACTCCGGGTGGGTCCCGGAGACGCTGACTGCCCCCGGGGACCAGTCTGTGTGCAGTGCCGGCTCCCTCACTTTGACCCGGGTGCAGCTTGCACTCCCCACACACCCCTTGTGACACCACTGGAAGCACACAAGGAGGGAGATGCACTAAGCTTTGGAGAGTGGTAGAGAGTGATAAAGTACCAACCAATCAGCTCCTGTCAGTTTACAGGCTGTGTTTGAAAAATTACAGTTAGGAGCTGATTGGTTGGTACTTTATCACTCTCCACTTTATCACTCTCCATGGTTTAGTGCATCTACCAAAAAGGCTGGTAGAGACTAAGGAGGAATATTAACCACTTTGTTGTAGGATGGAATGTTCACCACAGCACCTGGTACAATGGAAAAAACAGTTTAAACACAGAGGGCCTGATTCAGTCCCGCTCGCGAGCGCTATGCGCTCGTGAGCGGGTCAATGTTTGGCCACTGTGCATGCGCATGCCGGAGCTGGCTCTGACGTGCTCATGTGCGAGACCCGGCTAGCGACGGGCGCTCCGTCACTCTGGGTCTCGCACCAAAATGGGGCAGCTGTTGATTTTGATCGACAGCTTGCACCGTTTTGGAGGCGGGCAGGGAGGTGGCTGGCCAAACGGAGGCGTTACCGACAGAACGCCTGCCATTTGGGGGCGGCCCCACTGACATCTGTGTGTCAGTGATGTCAGTGGTGAGCTTCTGTCTCTATTAAGAGCCTGAAGCTCACTGGGGCTTGCGGGAATGAGACCCTACCGCAAGGGTCTCATCGATGGTCGATGGTCGAGACCATCACGACCATCACCTGGCCGCTCACAATAGCTGTGGGTGGTCACCCACAGCTATGCGAGCGGCCCGGAGGCCGACACCAATAAAAAATCCCCTGGTTCAGAGCGAGCACTCTTTCAGAGCGTCTGGCTCTGAATCAGGCCCTGAGTACAATATACAAGAGGCAAGCACTAATACTTCCTCCTATGAAGTCTCTTCTTGTGGTGGGTATTAATAGAATGCCTGGCTTGTGACAATATTTTTGCTTCTCCTTGCCTCTCATGGCAGATTTTGCACATTGTTGCCTATCTGTTGTTCTGGTCACCAGCTGATCATTGAAGAAGTGAGAGTAGTAGAGGTAGGAGAGTCAGTATACTTGGGGCTTTACTCTACTTGTACTGACAGCAGAGCTTCCAAGAGAACTGTTGTGCATGGGCAAGCATTTGATCAATGGGGACCTCTGCTGAAGGCCTCCATCATGTCCCTACATCGGCACTGGTCAAATACATTGTACCCAGACACACAAAGCTCTCTTAAGGGGCAGTAGATAAACTACAATGATTTTAGGAGGGAGAGCTGGATTCTTATAAATCTATGCTCCTGCACATTGGGAGAGGTGAAGAGAGGCATGTTGAAGGCCAGAATCTGTGATGAGAATCTCTTGTCTATTCTAGAATAGAGCCAACTGTTGTCTGTAGGGACGCCCGCAAACAGCAGGCGTTCCTTCTGGAATGTCTCTGTTTGTTCACCCACCCCCCCTACCCACCTACAAAACGGAGTGAGCTGTCGATCAACATCGACAGCCACCCCATTTTGCTGAGAGCTCCAGAGCGAGTGAAGGTCTCACTCACTACGGGGCTCGCGCACATGCGTTGCGTGCTCGCTTGCGAGCGCAATGGTCTTGCAAGCGGGCCTGGATCAGGCCCAAAGATCTTACTTTGTTTCATGTTAGAAATGGCCCTATGTATTATTTATTTATAGAACATGGGAAAGATACAGGAAGTTTAAAAGCTGGGTACACACAGTGCCAACAGATCCACCAATGGGTGGATCTGCCGACACAGTGGCCAATCAGGTAAGCTATACAGACTTACCAATCACCGCTTGATGTGTCCCTGACATTACAACAGGGCGGACAGTTGAATTTGCCCACCCAGTTGAGTTGTCAGTCACCGGCGGTCCCTGCAGCAAGTGTACGGGTGGTCGGCTGACTGCCCGTACACACGGCCAGATGCATCGATATCTGAAGATATATCAGCCATCTGCTGTGCTGCACAGCAGATGCGAAATGTTTGTGAGCGACAATGTTTCAAAGGAATATTGAGGGGACCACACCCGCTAACGCACTTGCGATATATCTGCCACTTAATTAAACAGCCAATATAGAGTATTGATCAGTGTTCATCCTCTGCAATCTACTAGATGATGATACTGTAGTGGTATGTTATGTCGTGAAGAACTTGGTGGACAATGGGCCTGCTTCAGATTTGGGAATAGAGTAAGAAAGAGCAAGTAACTGTGGATCTTGGTCAATCCATGCTGCACTGCAGGTGGGGCAGGTTTAAAATGCTAAGAGAGATTTAGATTTGAGACTAATGTGTCCAAACTGACATCTAAATTGAAGTGTAAAAATAAAGCTGTCCTGCATTTGTGGGCTACATGCAAAAGTAGCCAGTATTACCCCACATGCAAAATAATGTATGCATTTACACCCCTTGCATTGCAACATGGTTTGTCCAGGTAAACAGTTACTTGCTATTTCTTACTCTATTCCCAACTCTAAATGTTCTTACTGGCATAATAATCCCAGCACCACGATGTAGACCCCATTAAAATCTTAATGAAAGCATTTTAATGCTATCAGCAGTATAACTGTATATATGCTGGTAAAGCATGGAAAGCAATGCTTTAATTAGCATTTTAATAGGGCCAACATCGTGGTGCTTGGATTGTGGTGCAGACATGAGCATTGTTGACAATGTTCTTGTTGACATTATGAATGTATTAACTACTAGATATGAAGGATAGTGTATGTTTTACATCTGCAAAATAGTCTACGCCTATTTTTCACACTTAACTCCAAAATAAATATAAAAAGAACACAAAAATGGACTTAACATTTAACTGTTTTGCAAAATGTTGCAGGAATAATCAAAATCTGGCTATCATGTTTTATGACAATTGGCGGTGAAATAAAGGTTATATGGTAGCCTAGATTACTAGGTAGTCAAAACCCCTTTGTATATTTCAGATAAGATTGTCTCCTCACAAATAAAGAGGCTAGAATAAATCTCTACCATACAGTATGTTTATTTTTGTTCTACTAGAAGGCCAAGTGTCTATTGTACTTATGTTAACAGATTTCTTAGAAAAAAATTAGTTAAGAGCCTCTTGGTGGTGCCTAACCCTGACCTCCACCTGGTGGTGCCTAACCCATCCCCCCCTTCCCATACCCTAAACCTAACTCTCCCAGGGGGAGCTTAACCCTTACATCCCCCCTGGTGATGCGTTACCTTAACCCCCACTCCCCACAGCCTAATCCTCTGTGGGGAGTGCCTAACCCTAATTTCCCCCTGGGGTACCTAAACCTAACCTCCCCTTCCATGAGCTAATGCGTATACTTACCCCGGATCCTTCATTTGGGATTTTGGCGGTCGGGATGCTGACGCCGTTATCCTGATCCCCTTAGCGGTGTCTGCATTTTGCCTGGCAGTAGGATTCCGTTATCAGTATATCACCGACTGGCATCCTGTCCGCTGGCATATTCACTACATCCCATTCTGCATGTGTGGGCTGTAAGCAAAAGCAGCCACTGTTTACCCTGCATGAAAAAAAAGTAATGTAATTGCAGCACCAGTGTTGCAACATGCTTTGTCCAGGTGCACAGTTCTTGCTCTTTTTTCTTTACTCCCCCCTCGGAATCAGGCCCCATATTTCCATCAGTATTTATGTCAGATAATATGTATGCTTAAGCACAATGATATTATAGACATTTAGCTTTACAGTGTTGTGTAATTAAAAATGCAAAAGTCACATTGTCTTATTCGTACACAATATACTGTAAGGAAGTGTCATATACACCAAATAGAATAGAATTCTGACAGCATTATTAATAATTGTAAAGGTTTAATTTTCCATATGATATGCAATTAACTACAACCACCCCCACATCCATCAATTACCGCTTTATAAATTAAATGGGAATACTTATTCTCAGTAATACAAATGGAATTTACAATTAAGTATTCTGAATAGTCTGGATTCATGTATAGTAAATAGCAGTGTATTAATTCATACATTAATTATAATATAATTTATTTATATGTCTAAACACCTAGTTATAGTATTTTTCTCAATCCTTATATATATTTTTATCCTTATGCAATATAATCAGCTTCATCACATATAAATGATCACATTCTCTATTATTACTTCACATAATGCATAATAACACTGACATAATGTATTACATATTATAATATACAGTATATATCCCTATTGCAACACCTACACTTCCCCACTTTCCTTCCTTCTTATTTCTCCTTCTGCTTTTTTGATCACAAGTACACTGTGAGTATGCTCCTCTGCCATTTTGACATTTGCGCCTGTAGGTAAAGAATCAGTCAGTAATAAAAAAGCACCAAAAAAACTTTATGTTGCACTTATATTGTATGCTGAGTTGTATCCCAGTTTACATAGGAAGCTGCAAAAGTTTGGGCTAGTACACTGGTATTTGTCAGTGTAGTCACCACCAAAACAGACAGATCGACAACTGAAAATATAACACTGAGGCTGAAGACCAATATGAGTGTTCACAATAAGATCCAGAGTCCAAGATTGTCCATGAGCAGCATATGTGTATCAGACATCACATTTTGAAACTGTGATAATCTCTGAGCAGCAGTTGAAGATGTAAATTTAAATGTTGTTAATCTGCAACAGGATTATTGCAACAATGTTTATCTGACAATGAGAAAGATGATAATGATGAATGTTTTCAAGTAAGGCAGTCATCAGTGCATGATAAGTGCATTGTTGTCATGCTTTGGCCCAAAAAAAAATATCCAGCTCTCAGGTGTGGAACTATTTCTACTCCAACCCAGACAATGTTTGTAAAGCCATCTGTAGCCTTTGTGACACCAAAATAAATTGAGGTTTTAATGTTAACCATTATGGCAGCCCCTTGCTAATATGTAATCTGCAGCATAGTCATGCTATAGGTTCAGCCCAAAAAAGTAAAATCAAGTGCAATAAGCAATCCAGCAGCAAGTTTAAAGTTCTCATGCAATTTTCATTGCCAACACCATCACCATTGACCTCAGGAACAGTATTATTTAGAAGTCTTGTATCATTGTATCTAATGCAATCTAATTCCTGTAATATAATCCATTATTCCCAAGAAGAAGAGTGCTAGGGCAGCTGCTGTTGGAGGTAGAATATCATCTAAGAAGGGGAACCAGAGTAAAGGCACACATCCACTTAAAGACATGAAAACGACTGCACGATTATGACATTGTAATCATGCAGTCGTTTGTCTGTCAGTCATTGATGTGCCTACACTGAACGAGGAGTCGCTCAGTGCAGGCTCATCAATCATCTGCAAACATGCTGAACCTGACGTTATCTTCAGGTTGTCCAGCATGTTTGCCTTATTATAGATGTCTAAACGACCAGCGGGAGAGCGCATCACTGGTCTTTTATACATTTTCTTAAACAATTTGCAAACGATTATTGAACATTTGAACGATAACAATATCATTATCGTTCAAACTCTCAATTTAATCGTCGGGCAGCACAGACGGTGTAATGGTTAGCATTACTGCCTCACAGCACTGAGGTCGTGGGTTCGATTCCCACCATAGCCCTAACTGTGCAGAGTTTGTATATTCTCCCTGTGCTAGCGTGGGTTTCCTCCGGGTACTCTGGTTTCCTCCCACACTTCAAAAATATACTGGTAGGTTAATTGGCTCCCAACAAAAATTAAACCTAGTGTATATGTGTGTGTGCATGTGGTAGAGAACCTAGATTGTAAGCTCCACTGGGGCAGGGACTGATGTGAATGGCCAACTATTCTCTGTAAAGCGCTGCGGAATATGTGTGCGCTATATAAATAACTGGTAATAAATAATAATAAATAAATGTGTGCCTTAAGACTAGTTTTCATAAATTGTCTGTCAAATAATCATTTGAAAGGGGAAGCAAGTTTGACAGCCATCACCCTGTTGCACAGCAGATCACCAAAGTCATGATAGCCATGTTGGCACTTGATCTGCGTCCAATATATGCAATAAAAGTAAGATGATTAGTAGAAGTCATGTGCCTAAACTATCAAATTCAATCTCAATTCCATTTTTGGTACTTGTGTACTTTACGGACTCATTGCGGAGAGAACCCAAGTGTCCTACACTCATTATTATTATCAATTATGGTAATGTCTAAATCCCCTTCACAGAGAGGACCCTGACATCATCAGCCAGTGTCCAGCATCATTCTCAGTGTCCAGTGTCATTCCCTACCACCCAAGTGGGCATAGAGGGGGAATATAACCTTGTGGTGAGCGTAGCGAGCAACCGAGCCCGAACTGTGGCAAGCACAGCAAGCCTGCGCGGGGACAACTTTCTTCTTTAGGTGGGGACAACTTTCGGTACTTGTGTACGTAAAGTACACAAGTACCATTTAAAACATTCATTGGGTTCTCTTTCAATGAGTCTGTAAAGTACACAAGTACCCTATTTTTTTTGAACAGCAATCCTATGCCTATACAGGGAGATCAAAGTCAGTACTTCCCTTGAAAAGAACATTGTACCCACTATCCACCTAAAGTAACTAAAACCAACACCAGACCAAAACAAGAGAGTCGATGCATATATCTAGTTAGCACCATACCTCTCAATGACACAGCCATTGCCTTACCTAGAAGATTTTTAACCATATAATGTAATATCTATACATTATCCTGTTTTTCAAACACACAAATTATGTGCTTTTATAAAGACTTAAAGACACTTAGACAATTACAGTAGATAAACATAGATTAACAAGTAGTCTATTGAAAGAAGAATAACAGAGCTACAGTGTCTATCATCCAATCTTGCACGGTTACCAAGTATTTGAGTAAACTACTACAGATAATTCCTTTATAGTTTGAAAATATTACTTTTTAGAGATAATTGCTTGACCAATCATATTATGCCACAATGTGATTTGTAACATGCATATAATTTTTAGAATAAAAATTTGGTAGAGTGTCCCATATGTTCATTTGATCTACTAACTTATATGATGACTTCATGTTGAGATCATATTGAAGTGCTATAAACATGTTGTTCTGTTCAGAAGAATAACGCTTTATACAGAAACAAGCTTAAATACAGTTTGAATTTCGACAGTTTTGGCGAGCCAGCCAGGAATGTTGAACTGTGTATGACATCACTAGGTGTTAGTTTTTGTCCAGCACACTTTACTCCCATGTGACTTTTGAACAGCATCTACATAGTCTGAACCAAAGGAGAATGCATCTTCTTTGATGAAGTTATTGGATATGAAACAGAATAAGAAATTGTAGCTCTTCATATTACAGAGCCTAAAGAACCAACAAGAGGAATCTCTAATAAGCATTCTAAAATACCCACCCTAAAGGTGTAACAGAGACTAGTAACCAAAAAAATATGCATTAAGTGTAGACTAGGCTTATCAAATTGAGATTAGAGTGATCAATACCACAGCAACATTTTAAAAGTCATTGCTTCTAATGTTCACAATGCACACAGATAAATCCACCAATATAAGTACATGAGTATTATACTTATATCTTTTTTTTCTTTTAAATTAGTGTATACTAATGTTTGAAGCCGTTAAGAAAGCAGGATGGTAAAAACAAGCATGATATTTGTGTGAAGCAAGTTATGCCCCAAATTGGGAAGACAGTTTCAATTGTTTTTGACAGAACTAAAAAAAAAATGTCAAAATGACAAATCTAAGATGGCAGCTGTTTGTGAATTGATGATTACTTTTAAAACTAAGAAACCAACAAAGACATCTAAGAAATGTGTCTCCAGGGAAACATGTAAAGACCAAGTGGAGAATGACTTATGATGGTTACAAGAAAAGATTCTGCATTGGAGAAAGAGAATGCTAAATATAAAAGTAAAATTTGCGCAATAAAATAGTAAAAAGCAGCCTAATAGATACTTTAAAAGGACTTCTGATAAAAATCCTAACAGATAAGATACATAGTAATGAAAATTTTTTTTAGCCAAAGGCACTATTAACATACTCATGTCTGAATGTATCAAAATATTAACATGATGGATAGTAATCACCCTGTTAAGGTGGGTATTATATCCAGGTAATTTCCAATTAATTCTTGTCTAGGTAGTAGTAGTTCCACAATTTATATGAGTGCTGAGGTACAATTCAGAGGAATTGGGCCGATACAATAAACAAAGTGCTAGTTCAAATACCTTTTTTAAAAAGGTGATTTAATATAATAAATGCACTCACAAGGTAACAAATAAATACAGGCATGTATAATACTCTTTGTCCAGTATGGGTTGTGGGCCCGCCTACCCAAGGTCCAATTGGAGTTTGGACCTGTCCATAGGGGCTGGCTGGCTGGCTGTCGTTGTCCTATCTGTAGGGGCTGGCTGTTGTCCTGTCAATAGGGGCTGGCTGTAGTGCTTTGTTGTCCAGGGGGTGCTTTGTGCTTCAAGGGTTCTCTTCACCCACCCCAACTGTGAAAAAAAAAAATAGTGTTAGCCACTCTTGTCATCAGTGCAGGAGTGCTGTGCTGCTGTCTCTTAAGGGGCTGCTGCCTCTTTTCAGGGTTTCACCCCAGTGTTAAAAAATATAATAATAATTTGTGTGGTGTGTTAGCCACACCTGTCATCAGCGTAGGTATACAGGGGTGCTGTGCTGCTATCAAGGGGCTGCTGCCCAAAAATGAAAAAAATAATTTTATTGGTGTGCATGTTAGCCACACCTGGCTGTCACTGTCATTGGCGTAGCTGCACAGGGGTGCTGTGCTGCTGTCTGTCAAGGGCTGCTGCCAAAAAAATAAATAAACATTTTTTTTGTGTGTGTTAGGCACACCTGGCTGTCACTGTCATTGGCGTAGCTGTGCAGGGGTGCTGTGCAGCTCTCTGTTAAGGGCTGCTGGACCCCCCCCCCAAAAAAATAATAATTTTGTGTGCGTGTTAGCCACAACTGGCTGTCACTGTCATCGGTGTAGCTGTGCAGGTGTGCCATGCTGCTATCTGTCAAGGGCTGCTGCTCAAAAACAACAATATTTGTGTGTGTGTTAGCCAAGCCTGGCTGTCACTGTCATTGGTGTAGCTGTGCACGGGTGCTGTGCTGCTGTCTGTCAAGGGCTGCTGCCCAAAAAATAAATAAACAATTTATTTTGTGTGTGTGTTTGCCACACCTGTCATTGGTGTAGGTGTGCAGGGGTGCTTTGCTCCTGTCTGTCAAAGGGCTGCTGCCCAAAAAATAAATATATTTTTTTGTGTGTGTGCATGTTAGCCACACTTGGCTGTCACTGTCATCGACATAGCTGCACAGGGGTGCTGTGCTGCTGTCTGTCAAGGGCTGCTGGCCCAAAAATATATATATATTTTTTTTGTGTGCGTGTTAGCCACACCTGGCTGTCACTGTCATCGGTGTAGCTGCCCATGGGTGCTGTGCTGCTGTTTGTTAAGGGTCGCTGCCCAATAAATAAATAAAACATTTTTGTGCATGTTAGCCACATCTTTCATCAGCATAGCTGCGCAGGGATGCTGTGCTCCTGTTAGTCAAAGGTCTGCTGCCCAAAAAATAAACAATATTTTCAGTGTGTGTGTTAGCCACACCTGGCTGTCACTGGCATTTTCATAGCTGTGCAGTGCTGTGCTGCTGTCTGTCAAGGGCTGCTGGGCCAAAAAAAAAAATTGTGTTTGTATTAGCCACACCTGTCATTGGCGTAGGTGCACAGGGGCGCTGTACTCCTGTCTGTCAAAGGGCTGCTGCCCAAAAAATAAACAATTTTTTTGTGTACATGTTAGTCACACCTGTAATCAATGTAGGTGCATAGGTGGTGCTGTGCTCTTGTCTGTCAAAGAGCTGCTGCCCAAAAAATAAATAAAAAATTTTTTTGTGTGCATGTTAGCCACACCTCTCATCGGCATAGGTGTGCAGGGGTGCTGTGCTGCTGTCTGTCAAGGGGCTGCTGCCTCTTTCAGGGGTTCACCCCCAGTGTGAAAAAAAAAAAAAAAATTCTGTGTGATTGTTAGCCACACCATCAGTGAAAAAATAAAAACAATTTTTTTTTATTTATTTTTTTAATTTTGATAAATATTTTTATTGCAAAACTAGTAATAAAAAATATCTTTATTTAAAAAGACAAACATGAACATTGCAATTAAGTTATTGGGTTACAAAAAGTTGTTTTTTTATCTTAAACATAGCAGAAATGTTATCCTAACAGCTTATAAAGTTATATGCTCTAAAAAACTAAAGCCTATATTTACAAACCTATATAGAGTGGACATCCTAAATTCTAAAACTGTTCTATTCAAAAACGTAAACAACAGCAAAGATTATTAGTCTAGTGTGTTATAGTGTGTTATTATGATGTTAGAATGTAGAAGGTCAAAAATTGGGTGGACCACACATGGCTGATTGATCAACCATGGCGACTGGATTAGTGTCATAAGGAAGAGGAGGCTGCAAACTGGATGTAATGTTATGAGTTGGCCATATGGGGTATGTTGCTGTTAAGGGATCAGGCTGGTTATCAGTGGACACATTATTATAGTTGTTGTTATTCTGGGTTGCCATCTCCTAAAGGGTGTTTACCAACAGACAGAGACTACCTATCAGCTCAGGCATAGACACTTCCTGAGGTACAGAGCTCTGCACTCTGATGGGAAGCCAAATAGGTGGGAGCCCCTGTTTCAACAGCTGAAGCTCTTCTCTCTCCACATCATCTATTATAGATGAAAAAAAATGTAATCGGGGAAATCTAACTCCTCTTTCATTACCCTGCTCACCCTTTTTGGACTGGAAGTCCAGGATGGATGGTTTGGAAGAAGAAGGTCCAGCAACAGATGGAGCTGGTCATTATGAAGACCTGGTCCCCCCAGTGGGTGTAGTCTGGGAGGTATTGGTTGGCATGCAAGCAGCGGAATAACAAAGGCCTCCATGTTGTCTGTGCTCACTATTCCATATTTCAGTTTGTGATTCAGGTAGGAATAAAGTCGGCTACAGAACACAGAATCCAGGGGTGTTTTAAGGGAGGAGGGGGCCCGTGTGCACTCCTCGTGTGGGGCCCCCTCCTCTCTCCCTGGTGGCTGGCAGCTGACTGACGTGGCTGACCAGCCACCGCAGAAGCAGTAGACTCCGGGCACTAGAGTGTGCCTAGAGTCTACTGCGCATGCGCAGAATGCCAGAAAATGGCCGTGGTGGACATTTTCTGGCATTCTGCGCATGCACAGTAGACTACGGGCACACTCTAGTGTCTGGAGTCTACTGCGCATGCGCAGAACTCCAGAAAAATGGCTGTGGTGGCCATTTTTCCGGTGTTCTGAGAAGCAGTGACAACCGAAGCGGGACCTCGGACAGGTAAGTTTAAAAAAAATATGGGTGCAGTGTGTGCGGTGCGGGGCCCCCCTGGACCCGGAGGTCCGTGTGCCCCACACACATTGCACCCATTATAGATACGCCACTGACAGAATCACTGGATGTCTTAGTGCCCTCAGGCCACATACGATCCATGAATTCCCAGACAGATTCCGGACAGATGAATCCTTTGCTTGTGATAATCTTTGGTAATTCCTGGCAAAGGTGGGTGTTATAGCAAGACACTTTGAAGGCTGTAACTTTGAACTGCTTTATAGAAAACATGTGAATGAAACCTTTCCACACTGCAGAACATGATGAAGAAATCCCTTGAAGTTCAGCACCTAGAGTATTTTTTTTATGTTCTCTGAGGCCTCTCCTGACTGTGAAGAAAGATTCTTCACACTGTAGTCTTCCTTTGTGACTTTTAATGGTGATTTCAATGTTGTCCCCTGGCTAAGATCCATCTCATCTGAGGGTTGGGTTTTCCCCATTCAAATGAGACAATTCACATCTAGAAGGTGACTCTTATGTTTAGTCATGGTGTCATTCTCTCTTTTGGCAGAATTTGCACAATCTTGGGGGCACCATGGGGGCACCATGATGAATCAGACAGATCCCCCAGGGTAAACATCTGATCTGATGTTGTATCTATTTCTATTAAACCTTTGTGTGTGAGTTTAGTCATGTGCTGCTTGTAGTGGAGCTCTTTTTCTCAATGATCTCCAGATACAATGTAAAACTTAAACCTTAAACTGAAATGTTGCTTTTAATGCTCTGTTCCACTTGTTCACATATCTAAGTAATATGGTTAAGTGGACAGTGGGAACAATGGCAATTTGAAGGCCACTAACTAACTCTGCTTTTTTAATGTCCCTGTACAGGTTGGGAAATTCCTTTACAGATGGTTTGCAAAGGATTATTTAAGTCAATTGTTTATTTTTTTTTTGGAAAGCATGCTTCCTGGTCCCCTTCTGGGATGAAAAAAATCCACTCCCAGCAAGCAGACATGGCGCTGAAGAATTCCCAAAAAAGACACAACATAAGACTTAAACCTTAAATCTGAAATGTTGCATTTAATGCTCTGTTCCACTTGTTCACATATCTGATATGGTTAAGTGGACAGTGGGAACAACGGCAGTTTGAACTAAGGGCCTGATTCAGATTTGGGACTAGAGAGAGATATGAAACCATGCTGCACTGCAGGTGGGGCAGATTTAAAATGTGCAGAGAGATTTAGATTTGGGAGGGAGGTATCCAAACTGACATCTAAATTGTAGAGTAATAATAAAGCTGTGCAGTATTTGTGGGAAAGTTTTTTTATGTTATTACACTCCTTGCATTGCAACATGGTTTGCCCAGGTACACAGTTAAGTGCTGTCTCTCTCTCTATTCCCAACTCTGAATCAGGCCCTAAGGCCACCAAAACTAATTCTGTTTTTTTCAATGTCCCTGCACAGGTTGGGAAATGCCTTTACAGAAGATAATCCAAAGGACTATTTCGGTCAATTGATTTTGGAAGCACTCTTCCTGGTCCCCTTCCGGGATGAAAATCCACTCCTAGCCACAAAAGCAGGTGCAGGATTCTCAAGAAAGACACAATATAAGGCCTTAAATCAGGGGTAGCCAACCTCGGTCCTCGAGAGCTCACATTTTCCAGAGAACCTAGCTGTTGCACAGTTGTATTCATTAGTCACCAACACATTTAGAAAGATCTGCAGGTGGAGTTAATTATTATAGTTGTGATTCTGTGAGGAGACCTGGAAAACAGGCACTGTTGGTAGCTCTCGAGGACCAGGGTTGACTACCCCTGCCTTAAACCATAGATCTTACACTTGCAGCCACTAACTATGTTTTTTTTTTTATTTCCCTGTACAGGTTGGGAAATGCTTTTTCATGTAGAAAGCACTACTAGAAGTCTTCCTGGTCACCTTCTGTGAAGAGAAAATCAACTCCCAGTAGCAACAGCCATGCTCAAGGATTCTTCTATGGCAAGGACTGATGTGAATGTATCACATTTTTTATTCTTTGGAATAAAAAAAACAAAATTAAATATACTACCAATCAAATCAACCCTTCCTGTCCCTGCCCTGCCTTCATCTACATACATACTCCAACTCCCTCAGGCCTCTCTTGAATAATAAAAGTGTTTCCTGTTGTGCCATGTTTGAAGTTGAACTGCCATGTGTTTCTGATGCCCACTGCTGCCGCTTAGCTAAGTCAGCCAGCTAGCTTGGTGCAAATTTTGGGCCTAAACTGGATGAAAACAATATAGTAAGCTGTGAGGTGGTCAAAATTGACTGGAAACGATTGGAAATAAATGTTATTGAAGTTAATAATAATGTAGAAAAAAAAGGCCCATTTTTTGGGGATTTTAGCTGTTTTTATGATTTATGAAAAAATCCAGATCCAAAACCGAAAAACAGAGGTGAGGTTTTGGCAAAACCCATCCAGATCCAAAACCAAGGGAGATCCAGATCCAAAACCAAAACACGGGGGTCAGTGCACATCTCTAGCTACATCCCAGGGGTATTGGAGTAGTCTCTCCCAATTTTGAAGACTCCTCCTGAGAAACTGATGCGCAGTGTCAGTTTCCAGAGCCAAGCGGAGGCTGCGTGAGAGGGATTGTAAGATCCATCTCCTGCGAGAATGCCTCCATAGGCATAAATAAATTTCTGTAAAATTGCCTGCATTAGGCTTTTAGTACATAGGAATACAGCAGTTTCTGCATAATTTTCTGAAAAAATGGGCTTGATAATTAGGCCCATAAATATTAATATTGAAGCAAATATATTTAAGAAAAGAAAAATATGGATATAATTTGAATCTTAATTATTGGTAGTTCACGATGGAATAATTAACTAAAAATATTAGGATTAGACAATTGTACAAAACTACACACATTGGTAGCTGTTGAAACATTAGAACAAAATCTAGCAATAATTCATAAATATAAGAATACATTACAGTCAGAAAATAAAATTAATAAACTTCTGAAAGTTTTTGCCTTTAACACATGAGTAAGGATTGCAGTTAAACAAACAGACAAAGTAAATGTAAAGATAAATATGTGCCAAGGTGCATTGGCAACCACTGTCTCAGGGCAGATGTGATCACAAAGAGATTAATTTAAAAAATCAATCAAATAAACAAAAGGCAATGATCCACTGCTAGATTTGGGGTGCATAGCTGCATACACACACAATGATTTTCTGACCGATAATCGTTAAACGATATCATTTAACGATAATCGTTTGAAAAAATCGTTCACTTTCTGAGTCAAATGATGAACGATTATCAATCATGCGCGTTCACGTTTGTAGTTTGTAGTTCAGTCAGACTTGTCAACTGAACGATTTTCATTAAGGGAATATGCAAAAATCGTTTGTAGTTCATAAAAATTGTTCATTACACTTTAAAAAATCTGACAGATAATCTGACAGAAAATCGTTCATAAAAATCATTCATAAAATCGTTTTGTGTGTATGCAGCTTATGTGGTAAGTGACCACATTGTTTAAACGAAAATCACAGAAGCTCTGCATTCACCACAATAAAGCATGGGGATTTATTTCATATCTAACATCTTCTCATGCACCTAAAGCTGGGTACACATGTAAAGATTTTCTGTCCAACCATCCAACTAGTTGATTAGTTGGAATGAAAATCTGGTAACATATGGGAGTAAATGATGATCAACAATTTGCTCCTAAATGCCAGAAAACAGATTAAAATGGTCGTTCAGACAAGTTTGTTAAATGTTTGATTTAAACAATTTGTTCAAACAACATTTTTTGTCCATTTTCCGGTGAATGGGAGCAAATTGCTGACTGTCATTTGGTTTCATACCTTACCAGATTTTCATTCCAACCAATTAACTAGTTGGATGGTTGGACAGAAAATCTTTACGAATGTACCCAGCTTCAGTGTTAGCTCATTTAAACCAACTTGTGTCAGGTGCTTAATGGCTGATAGGCTTTTAAAGGTAAGACATCCACCAGGCATATGTGTGGGTGAGCTTGAAACCAGGAAGCATATCTTAAGTTTAAATGTATGTGTTAGCAATAGCCATATTTATAATTCTAGTGATAGACTTGCAGCAAATTGGGGTCCCTTGATGGTGGGCTGCAAGCTTAAATATTTTGATCAAGATAGGAACTAAGGGCCTGATTCAGACCCACTCGCGAGCGGCTGTATGCTCGCAAGTGGGTCGATGGTCTGCACTGAGCATGCGCACGACGGAGGGAGCTCCGTCGTGCGCATGCGCCAGACACGACGAGCGAAGGACTTTCCTTCGCTCGTTGTGTCCGATCAAAGCGGGCGTGCTGTCAATGTTGATTGACAGCACGCCCCCTTTGGTGGGCGTGCCGGGGGCGTGCCTCCCTGATGGGGGCGTTCCCACGGGAACGCCTCCCGTCAGAAGCCGGCCCACTGACATCACTAGTGATGTCAGTGGGAGTGATTTTGGCTCTGATAGAGCCAAAATCACTCCGGAGCTTGCGGTTGAAAACCTCAACCGCAGGCTCCGGCTCGCAATTTCGATGGTCGCGATGGTCACGACCATCGCGGCCATCAAAATGCACGCTCGTATAGCCTGTGGGTGGTGACCCACAGCTATACGAGCGTCCAGGAGGACGCTCCATGAAAAAGGAGCCCGGCCCTCATGCAGAGCGTGCGCTCTGCTCAGAGCGTACGGCTCTGAATGAGGGCCTAAATCCCTTGGCTTTATTATGGTGTGCAGAGTTTCTGTGATTTTTGTTTAAACAATGTAGTCACATACAACATGCACTCCAGATCTAGGTATGGTGCATGCCGTGGGTCATTTCCTTCTATCTATCTACCTATCTATCTATCTGTCATGGATGGTTGTGGACTTGGACCCAGAGTGGAATCAGGAGTGGGTTTAAGAACAGTCTTCTGATACTGGAAGGATGCAAGCTTGAGAGGAGTACTGCTCATGAGTAGCCTGTTATATAGTGAGTGTCTCAGATGGCCGTTTACCCAGAAAGGCATGTGGATACCGACTGTAGGTAACTGGATAGCAGGAGGGGACATTGATGTTGTGGACTTTAGCAGGGATCCCAACTGGGAGCGAGAGCCAGGAGAAGCACTACTGCACATGGAGGTAAACAATGGTAGCTGGATCCTGAAGCAAGCAGAGTCATAATGGTAAACTGGACTGGAAACACAGCAAAGTAGCACAGAGAACTAGCACCCAGCAAGAGCTGGGAATAATGTTGCATTGGCAATGAAAGGACTGCAGATCAGCCCTTAAATACCCAGAGGAAGTACAGGATTGGTTGCTAGGGCTCCCAGAATGCTCTGCCTGGATTTGCTGGAATGTGTCACATAATGAAATCCAAGATGGCAGCCCCATGTCATGCTGCAGAACTGCCAAACCTTACCCAGACTCACCACAAGCATTCAGAACAGTATGTCTCCAGAACCCCCTGGCATGCAGTGCAGATCTCCAAGTGCCTGCACCTCCACCAGCGGGACCCCACCATAGTGTCAGGACAGGTAAAGTCCACTGCCCCCGAGCACACACAGCCCTGGTCGTGACAGTACCCCCTCCTTTATGGGTGACCTCTGGGCAACTCTTGGGTTTATCTGGGTTTTTGGAATGAAATTTTTTAATGAGACGGGGTGCGTTGACATCTCCTTCTTTCACCCAACATCTTTCTTCTTGGTCATAGCCCTTCCAGTCCAACAGGTACTGAGGTTGTCCTTAATGGATTTGAGAATCCAAGACCTGCTTAACCTCGAACTCCACCCCTCTCTCTGTCTGGACTTTGTGAGATGGCGGCAGGATTTGTACTAATCAATTAAGATCAAGTGGCTTGAATAAGGAGACATGGAATGAGTTTGGAACCTTGAGGTAAGTAGATAGCCTTAGATTGTAAGATACAGGATTAATTACCTCCGTGATGGTAAATGGGCCAATGAAGTGGGAGGCAAACTTCATGGAGGGAACTCTTAAACATTGGTTAATGGTGGAGAGCCATACCTGATCCCCTGCTTTCATGCTAGGAGCAACTCTTCTCTTCCTATCCGCCCCTAATTTATATCAATGGGATGTTTTCAACAGCAAAGAACGAATCCAGGACCAAATTTGGGAAAAGTTCTGTAAATAAGTAATCGCTGCTGGTACATCAAAGGCTGGAAGACTTGTGAACCCTGGAACTCAGGATTGGTAGCCATAGACTGCAAGGAATGGAGTATGTCCAGTAGAAGATTGATATGAGCTGTTATGTGCATGGTAAATAATCTGCCCAATTGACATGAGAGGAAGACATGTAGATCCTCAAAAACATCTCAAGGTCCTGGTTCACTCTCTCTGTGCTCCCATTAGTTTGGGGATGATAAGATGTGGAGAATTTTAACTTCACCTGCAGGGCTGAACATAACGCTCTACAAAACTTTGCCATGAACTGGACTCCGTGGTCAGACACAATTTCAGTTGGTAATCTGTGTAGACAAAAAGTATGGGAAACGAAGAGTTGAGCCAATTCAGGGGCAGAAGGCAATTTCTTGAGAGGTATTTAATGTACCATCTTTGAGAAATGGTCTATCACTACCCAAATGGTGGTGAAGCCTATTGAGATGAGCAGGTCAGTCACAAAATCCATGGACAAGTGGGACTAAGGACGAGTTGGGATGGAAAGGGGTCTGAGCTCTCCTGCTGATGCTTGTTGAGAAGTCTTGTGTCAAACACACTGGATGCAGGAGGCAATGAATTCTGAGACTTTGGTTCTCATGGTAGGCCACCAATAGGATCATTGAAGGAATTCTATGGTTTTTCGGGTGCCGGCATGACCGGAAAAATGTGATGAATGTGTCCAAGTTAGAAATTGCTTCCTTAGGTCTGGAACTACATAGATCTTCCCTGGAGGTATTGGCAGCAGCAAATACTTTGGACTCTAGGACAGGTGCTAGTACAAGATCTCCAGCAGAACTCTCGGTAGAGAAAGATCGTGACAGTGCATCAGCTTTTAACTTCTGTGAGCCTGGGCGAAAGGTTAGATTGAAGTCAAAATGGGAGAAAAAAATGTACATCGGGCTAGGCGAGGACTGATGCATTGAATATTCTTCAAATATTGTAAATTCTTGTAATCAGTGTACTCAGTGATGGGGTACTTGCCACTCTTCAAAAGCAAGTTTAACTGCTAACAATTCCTGCTCCCCAATAGGGTAGTTATTTTCTGCAGATGAAAATTTCTTAGAATAATACCCACAGGGATGTATTATGTATTTTGTTATCCTCAAATCTCTGAGAAAGTACTGCTCCTACTGCTTCGGAAGAGGCATCCACCTCCAGCAGAAAAGGCTTCTCCACATTGGGTTGTCTTAGAATGGGTGTAGTTATGAAAGCTTGTTTTAGTAGTTGGAAGGCTGTTTCGGCTTCAGGTGGCCACTGAGAGGGGGTATTTCCATTTTGGGTGAATGCAGAAATTGGTACCACCAAGGTGGAAAAGCCCTTGATAAATCATCGATAATAGTTGAAAAACCCTTGGAACCTCTGAACTGCCTTTAGGGAAGTAGGTTGGGACCAATCGAGAATGGTCTGTATCTTCTTCAGGTTCATCACCAATCCAGACCCTGAGATGATGTAACCTAGGAAAGGGATAGAAGGCACCTCAAAGACACATTTCTCAAGCTTACTGTGTAACCGATTCCTTCTCAAATGGGATAAGACTTCTTTTACGTGGGCTCGATGTTTCTCAAGTGAAGTAGAGAAGATCAAAATATCATCAAGATACTCTACGACTGAGGAGTAATGCAAATCTCTGATGATCTCATTCATGAATCCCTGGAAGACTGTGGGGGCATTGCATAAGTCAAAAGGCATCACCAGATACTCGAAATGTCCATCGCTGGTATTGAACACGGTCTTCCATCCGTCCCCTGAACAAATCCTGATGAGGTAGTATGCACCTCTCAAGTCCAGTTTTGTAAATACTGTAGCCCCCTTGACTCTGTCGAATAATTCTGTAATAAGAGTTACTGTGATATCGTTTAACCCTCGATAGTCTATACAGGGTCGGAGACCTCTGTCTTTCTTGGCCACTTTGAAGAATCCTGCACCAGCATGGCCTGAGTTTCTGGCAGGGACAGAGGATATGTGTGACCCCTAGGAGGAGTCTTGCCAGAATCAGTTCAATAGGACAATATCAGTCCTGGTGTGGAGGTAAAGAATCTGCTCCAGCTTTACAGAACACATCACTAAACAAAACATACTGACAAGGAATTTACAGATTATCAGACATTTGTATTTTTTTTACTGATATGATACAGGGTAAACAGGAGCACGACAATTTTCAGCCCAGGACAGTATTTGCATAGAGTCCCAATCAATTTTGGGGTTATGTCTACATAACCATGGGTATCCAAAGATAATCCCATGTGAGGCTTTGGGAATAACTAGGAACTGGATAAGTTCAGAATGGAAAGCCCCTACCCGGACTTGTAAAATTTGGTTATGGAAGTCACAGTCCAATTACATTTTTGGCTGCCATCAACCGCTGATAGAGTGATGCCGTGATCGAGAGTCGTGACGGGTATCTGTAGTTGGAGGACAAGTTCGGAGGTAATGAAGTTATCCACTGTCCCTGAATCTATGAGAGAAAGCACAGTTTTAGAACCCTGTGTAAGTTCCAAGGGAAGGGACAGGGTAGATTCTTTCATTGCTGGAGACTGAGACATGACTCCTAACCTGGTGTATGCGATGCCAGTTAGGCGCAGGAGTTTCCCAGACAATGAGGACAGGAAGCTACAAGAAGACCAGTCCCTCCGCAATACATGCACAGATTTTTGCGGCGACATCTTTGCTGCTCCTCGGTGGATAAATGGGCCCTATTAATTTGCATGGGCTCATCCATCGCTGGCTCGGGCATAGGCAATCTAGGGAGGTTGGTAGGGTGATACCAATAGCGGTCTCCTTTGGTCTTTTCCACTTGACGTTCTCGGTATCTAAGATCCACTTTATTACTGAGTGAGATAACTTGATCCAGTGAAGTGGGAAGGTCTCTTGTGGTGAGGTCATCCTTAATACGGTCCAACAGCCCATTCCAGAAAGCTGCGATCAATGCTTCCTCATTCCATTTTAACTCAGATGCCAGCATCTGGAACTGAACAACGCACTGACTCACGGGACGGCTGCCTTGGTGAAGTCGTAGAATCTCAGCAGCTGCTGAGGTTGTTCTCCCTGGTTCATCAAAAATTTGCCTGAAGGAGGAAAGGAATTCTGGATAATTCTCCAGTAAAGGATCGGATCTCTCCCAGAGTGGCGACACCCAGTCCAGAGCGGAGCCAGATAATAGATACACTATATAGGCCACTTTGTATTTTGTGGACGGGATATTTGTGTATTGCAGAGTGAAGTGAACATCACACTGATTGAGGAAGCCCCTACACAGCTTTGGACATCTATCAAACTTATTGGGAGTCGGCAGATGCAGATTGGGTGGAGTGGCTGGAGTGGCTGGCACGGCTGGATTAGATGCTCCTGGAGAGGCTTTCGGTTTAGTGGCAGAGAGCATATTCACTGTGACCAGGGAAGCCTGAAGATTATCCTACCACAGCGACATCTCCTGAATAAATTGGCCATTTGTCATTGGGAAGCCTCCAGTCCCTCTAGGCAGCTGGCAATGCCTAGGAGAAGTTCTGTCCTAGGATCCTGTCCACTGGCTGAATCCATATGGCCAGTTCAAACTGTCACGGATGGTTGTGGACTTGGACCCGGAGTGGAATCAGGAGTGGCTTTAAGAACAGTCTTCTGATACTGGAAGGATGCAGGCTTGAGAGGAGTACTGCTCATAAGTGGCCCGTTAGATTGTGAGTGTCTCAGATGGCTGTTTCCCTAGAAAGGCATATGGGTACCGACTGTAGGTAACTGGATAGCTGGAGGGGACGTTAATGTTGTGGACTTTAGCAGGAGCGAGAGCCAGGAGTAGCACTACTGCACACGGAGGTAAACGATGGTAGCTGGATCCTGAAGCAAGCAGAGTCGTCATGGCAAACTGGACTGGAAACACAGCAAAGGAGCACAGAGAACTAGCACCCAGCAAGAGCTGGGAATAATGTTGCTCTGGCAATGTAAGGACTGCAGATCAGTCCTTAAATAAACTGCAAAAGGAGAAAAAAGTGGGCGCTACCAATATAAATCACCAATTAGGTCAAAATCTATACCACTCCTGCTGCCCCCACACAGTGGATCTGGAAGTCCACCTATTCACAATGGGAACACAATAAGAAAGAAAATGGGAGTGCTGGCAGTGGCTGCTGATTTAAAAAATCATTATTTATTTTAATTGCACAAAATACAATCTCAAACACTTTTGTTTAAAATATCAATATAAATGAAGAATACAGATGGATTCAATCAATTAGGCTAATAGTGCCTTACTGTTAAAATGTGAAACCGGTTCCAACCTGCAATATTAGTACATATCAATATATAAATCACTCCAGAGACTAGTATAGAGATCACTTATATAGACATATATATATTGGAGCATCAATCGAAAAATCATTGGTCACAATTTTCCAGCATGGATTTAATAGTTGTCAATATTTATGTCCACTTATACCCAATTGATAGAGGGTTAAATGTATAAAAAAGAAGCAGCACAGCTCATTCAGCACAGATTAGAGTGTTAGTATTGCAGTGTTAGTAAATAGGTAGTTCCTAATATAGGTACATTATCATCCAACCATGTAGGTAGAGAAGCAAAGTGTATTGTGGCAGTTAACCTCTACCCCAATCCCAGGGGGAGGATGCTTATATACTGATCGCCTGCTCACAAGTAAAGAACAATATCAGCCAAAGATTTTTACCACTTTGTGCACCATGTGGTCCAGAGGCGCTTCTTGTCCTCAGGCAGAGGGACCTCTTATTCCTGGATCCTGGCACTTGTAACCGTTCACGGTGAACCAATTGGCTGAGTTGTATTCTGTTGTCCGCCGCTGCTGCACGCTGGCTGCTACATGCTGGCTGCTACACGCTGGCTGGTGACCGCTCCGTCACTTCCGGTGGTGAACTTCCGGCTTCCGGTATGCGTACCACCTGCGTTCCACGAGTCACCTGACGCGTTTCTCTGCCCAATGACGTGGCGGTTTCATCAGAGGATGGCTCTAAGCTCGTTAGTGCTCCATTATATCCCTCTCAGAGTATCCAGATTGGTTGCTTTTCAATCCCCTTAAAAATTAACTGCTAACATGCCACAGTCTTCTCTGAAAGCGGGATAAACATTTTGTGTATGCATAATACGGTGATAGAAACATCTTATATTCCATATATTTGTATATAACTTATTTAGACTATTTATAGTTCTAATATTCTACTCCAAGGTGCCTGCTCATATAGCCCATAGTATTAATCCTACCCTATAAAACTAAAAAACTATATAAAAATATACCTCAAAAAATTATTTAAAAAATATAAAAATATATAAGAAAATCAAAATAATGCTAGGTATTGGAAGGCAACACGAATCTTATTCAATATATTACATTAATAACATTGATATATTGCCCTAAGGGGTTGAGTTGGAAAATTTTTATTACATACATACATATAGAGACAAATTATTAAAAACAAAAAACCATGATAGAAAGTCCCTTCAACACAATATGGATATAGAAAAATATTTTCCGATATCCACTACAAAATCGATATAATCATTATTCCCACTAGAATATCTACACAATAATAAACAGCCTTAGACCACTTTCCATATAAAACAGTTGGTGAAATATATCGATACTTCACCAACCAAACATTAAATACCCTCAGTCTCCAACCATATAGGGTCTCAGGGTTAATAATTGAAAGGTTCTCATCAGGTCTATTAACCTATATATGTCTCAAATACCTGAGACATTGGTATTACCACTGTGCAGTAATCCTAGTGGAAAACCTTCAGGATTAACACTATATAACAATCTCAGTTCAATTCAAAATCAATCAATACCATCATTAGTCAGCTAAATAACTTATATCACCCACCTACATATAAAGCCCAAATATCAAATATTATTCAGTTCGATAGTCGCATTTAGGCCATCTGGATCAAGCATTTGAGTCTAAATATCCAATATGCTTCTCTTTTGCAGAGTGTATTTAGTCTATTCCCCCCTCTATCCGTACTTTTGATTTGTTCAATAGCTATCACTTTAATTTGGCTGATATCCTTCCTTTCACAAACCGAAGCATGTCTAGACAAACTATGTGCTAAGTTCCCTTTGAGGATGTTCCTCCTATGCTCCAAAAATTGAACATTAAGCGTATGTGTGGTCCGCCCCACATACTGAAGACCACACCCACACCTAATAATGTAGACCACATAGTTGGAGTTACAATTAAGGAAGGACTCTATATGAAATGATTCCGATGTACTTTTTGATTGAAAGACCGTTTCTCTATGTCCTGCGTGCTTGCACGTCATACATTTTTCTCTTCCACACCTGTAAAAACCAACTGGTTTATCAGGTAGCCAATTATGATGAATACCCAAATCCTGACTAATACCTTTCTTCGTATTATCATGTATATTATATTAATTTCCCTTATTTCCATTCTTTCTGTACATACTAGGGGCCAATTTTTGTTTCAAACTTTCTGATTTTCTGTAAACAATTTTCACACCACTTCCCACCATCGGACCTTAAGCCACCATAAGGGCTTAGTGCCGGTGGCAGGGCTTAGCGTCGGTGGGGGGGTAGTAGCGGTGGCCGGTCGGCGCATGCGCGGGCTCTTAGTCGCTGTATTTTTTCCGAAAATACCGCGACTAGAGTGCGGATGGGATCCGCAGGGACAGAGCATTATCGCAAGCTCTGTCCCTGCAAGGGATTTATAGTAAATCCCTGTGATATTGCCTGAATTCGCAATGCGAATTCACTCGGTAATATCACACTACAATCCGCATTCAATATGCGGATTGTAGTAAATAGAGCCCTATGAGAGAATTATGCTAGATTTTGATTGAAGATCATTAATTTAATGCTATTTTACCACATTAGGGGTATGTTCTGGTGGTGCTGCCATATTATTACAGGGACATTGGACCTCATTCAGAGTCGGTTGTAAGGTAAAAGGGGCTGGATATGCAAATGAAGCGCTCGCAAGTTGCGTCGTTAAGATGGGATCGTTAGCTGGACGAGCGAGGGGAGGATGCGGCCGAAAGACTAAAAATCCGCCCCCTTCTTATTTGCATTACACGTCATCTCCGGGCATATAAGGATTAATCGAGACCATCGGAGCTGCTCGTAGAGCTTAAGGTTGACCATACCCTCTCTTAAGCACTACGATCTAGTCAGTGTAACAACCTCCCATGTCACATGTGCCATGACATTACTTAGTTAATTATGCACTCCCATAAAATGCCGTTTGCATAGTCAGGCACGCCTGCGTTCGGATCTCCACTCCCCCGTTCACAAGCACATTCCCCTGTTACCACCCACAAATGCCTCATCCTGTCACTCAAACTAACGACCTGGCTGTGTTCAAGGAGAGTGCAATTTCTGACCGTAATAGCTAGTCTGTGCACGCGCATTGCGAATTTTACACATGCGCAGTTTAGCGAACATCGGTGGCATACATCCGTGCGGCCGCAACAACCGACTCTGAATGAGGTCCATTGTCTTTAATATTTTAAATGGCATGTTGGTAACCCCAATTTCCAGGGATCCCTATTCCATTCTACTATGCTACTCCCTCAAGACTTAAACCATCTAAGAAACTGGTGTATCATATCCTGACTGCTGCTACAAGTGTTCTGGCCAGGTATTAGATAAACATGCTCCCGCCTACACTCTTAGAACTCAAACACTCTAATTGGCACATTGCAGCTATGAAGGAATCACCTGCTACCTTCATCACAATAGCCATCTCTTTAATCAGGTTTGGGCGCCTTGGTTTCTCAGGAAGCCTTGACCAGTCTCTACTTCTTCCATGATATAGCCTCACACTTCCTGGGGATTGCATTATATAATCACCCAACTGGTATATTTGCTGGACTGTAACACAAACTGTCTGACTGCTTTAGAATGTATTCTCACCATACACTTGAATCTTTTTAGATATTCTGTGGAGCTGTACCTTGCCCCCCAATACCCTTAACTACTGTGTATCAGTTTTTACTTTATTGTTTTATTTTTGTTTAGACTGTAATTATTACTGTAAAATTCAAGGTCTATTGTGTTTGTTTTCTACAGTGTTTTGTATTGTTATCCAGACCTGGCAAAATAAAAAATAAAACTATGAGTTTACTTGATATTTTTGATAAGTAACTTTGGGCCTGATTCAGAGCCGGACGCTATTTGCGCTCGCTCGTTCCGAAAAAAGGGACGGCTATTTAAATTGAGCGCTCGCTCTTTGCTGTTTGTTGACGCCTCTATGTCTGAACGAGCGAACGAAACATGCACTCGCTATTTTGTAAAGACGCCCCCTGGCCGCTCGCATCATACGTCATCTCTGCTATTTATTAGATTAATCGAGTACATCGAAAGGCGTCTGAACTGCTTGCAGTGCTTGTGGTTGGATTTTCCTACCGCAATCATGCAAACAGTTCAGGCTAAGGCCCTCATTCAGAGCCGCACGCTCTGAATGAGGGCCGTCCTCCATAACTATGGAGCGTCCCCCTGGACGCTCATATAGCTGTGGGTCACCACCCACAGCCTATACGAGCGTGCAGTTTGATGGCCGCGATGGTCGTGACCATCGCGACCATCGAAACTGCGAGCCAGAGCCTGTGGTTGAGGTTTTCAACCGCAAGGCCCGGAGTGATTTTGGCTCTATCAGAGCCAAAATCACTCCCACTGACATCACTAGTGATGTCAGTGGGACGGCTTCTGACGGGAGGCGTTCCCTTGGGAACGCCCCCGTCAGGGAGGCACGCCCCCGGTACGCCCACCAAAGGCCAAAGGGGGCGTGCTGTCAATCAACATCGACAGCACGCCCCCTTTGATCAGACACAACGAGCGAAGGACTTTCCTTCGCTCGTCGCATCTGGCGCATGCGCACGACGAAGCTCCCTCCATCGTGCGCATGCTCAGTGCAGACCATCAACCCACTTGCGAGCGGACAGCCGCTTGCGAGTGGGTCTGCATCAGGGCCTAAGAGACAACCAAGTGACATGGTCGATGACGCTGCTTTGTTAATTATGCACACCCTTAAAACGCCCGTTTTGACCATTTGGCACGCCTGCGTTTGGATCACCACTCCCCATTTTCAAGCACCTTCCCCTGTTACCACCCACAAACGCCTCATTCTGTCACTCAAATTAGCAGGCACTTGCTGTTTTGCGATGCGCTCGATTTCTGACCGCAATGACTGGTTGGCGCATGCACATTACGACCCATATGCATGCGCAGTTGTGCGAACATCGCTCGGAGCGAACGAGCGGCCGCTTACGAGCGGCTCTAAATCAGGCCCTTTATGCTTAGATTTCATGTCATACTATAGGAATGTGCTCTCTGTGTTTTAGAGTTCCTGCAAATAGAATGTTAAAAGCTTTACCAGTAGGTGAATTCATGGAAAAGGGTCTGATTCTTTGTTGCAAGCTGCTGCAACAGGTTTATGCTAATGCTAGTATTAGCCTATCACCTGGTGTACATCTGAATGCGCAAGGTTGGGATGCCTACTTTGAGCATCTTTATATGCTGCAATCCTGAATGGTGCATCTTTCTACGCAGCCATTGGTCGCATCATCAACACTTGCACAAGTCACTTGCTAGGTGCCAAATCTCCATTAGAGTATGACCTCCAATGTGAGCTATTAAGCGTCTGGGTTTGCAACCAGTTTAGATGCACACCCACGAATCGTGGTACTCCCATAATATGCCCATAAGACAATGAATCTCCGTGCATCTGAATAGCCACCTCTCAGTCACCACCCAGCAACACCCAAAACATTTACAATACATTTTACACACTGCGCATTTCAGTCACAATACACACAGAGTGATGAATGCTCCTTATAGGTTGTTATGGATTTTCGCGCATGCATAGCAGCAACAAATCACTTACTATAACTCCGTGAACATCACCATTGCATGCAACTCAGAATCAGGTCCTAATAGAGAATACATTGATGTGTGACAGATAGGTGGTAGAATTTTTCCTTCTTATGGTGTTACTATGTTATTTTATAGGTACAAATGCTTTAGCTGCAGTTTTGGAGAAATTAGGAGAAGAGACCTGCAGAAAAAGTCATTTTGCAGGATTTTGTCATAGCATATCATTGTGGAATATGTACTTTTTTTATCTTGGTTATAAATCATCTAATATGCGATGCACCGTGTAGTGCGACTGTCGATCCATCAGCAGACGGATTGTGCTGTCACTGCCGACAATTGTGCGATCCCCGCTGGCTGCACGATATGCCGGCTCCCCCCTCCACCATCTGAATAGGATCGTACATCGCATCCCAGATCAGATGAACATGCAGGAAGATCTGGGGATGCAATATACGATCCTACGGGATCGCGCAGCACGATATCAGGTACGATATTGTGCCCATACACAGCACGAAATAGCACCTATATCGTGCCGATCCGTGGGATTGGCATGTATATCATGCTGTGTATGGCCACCTTTAGGAGACAGAGTGATAAGAAAGCAATAAGGTGCCAGCCAATCAGCTCCCAAATGTCATCTCACAGGCTGTGTTTGAAAAATTACAGTTGTGAGCTGATTGGCTGGCACCTTATCACTTTCTTATCACTTTTCACTCTGTCTCCTAACACTGCTTAGTAAATAGACTCCTAAGTGTTTTGGTTCAGATTTGCTTTTGGATTTCTTTAAAAATGTATAAAAAATGCTAAAATCATTAAATTTGGACCTGTTTTTATTTCTTTAGAATTATTAACATCAATGACATTTAGAGTCAGTTTTGATGATCTCACAGCACCTGAAATCACAAGGGCCTTAAATGCAATACAAAACACGCAAGAGCCGGTTTTAAAGTTGAGTTCTGAGTCAGGACTCTGTTCTACTTGGAACCCCAAAGAGATCAGAATAGGGACTTGATGCAAATGGAACACCTAAGTTTGGGTGTTTTCGTATGTCAGTAAACCGAACATGCACATCTCTAGTTTCTGAACAACATGATTAATAATTGCACATTCTCTGGTGTTTTACTTTGCTAGGAGCTCTGAGTTATTAAATATTGCTTATATTAATATTTTCTAGCTATAGTAATATTGCCTGTTACTTGGTTTTTAAAATGTGTAGTTAGTAGGGATGTGCACTGACTAGGGATGTGTGCCGACTAGGGATGTGTGCCGACTAGGTATGTGCGCCGAACCTTGTGTTTTGGGGTTTGGTTTTGGATCTGTATCTCCTTCAAGGTTTTGGATCTGGATTTGGTTTTGCAAACCACCCGCAAGTGTTTTGATTTTGGATCTGGATTTTTTAAATAAAAAATAGATTAAAAGTTTTAAAAACAGCTATAATCATGTAATTTATGCAATCCAAAACCCGGAATTTGGAATAAATTCTGAATTCTGAACCGTAAAAAGATCAGAACCGTGACATGGATTTACCCGGATCTACTCAAGAGATTAGAACCGCGACCTGGATTTATCTGGATTCCCGAAATTCGAGTGGATTTAGATTTCTGGAAAACCGAACCGCACATCTCTAGTAGTAAGTAATGTTATTGTTTAATTCTGACTCTTCAAGAAGTCTAAATGTACTGTAGAATGAACTTTCATTTTGTTTAAGAATACTCTATCTTGACATTGACTTTACCTTCGATTTTATCAGCAGGATGTTGAAACAATAGCCCACAGTTTTGTATGTGGTTGTGTGTGTGTGTGTGTGTGTGTGTATATATATATATATATATATATATATATACACAGGGGCGTATCTATGCTTTGGCCAGGATGGCACTTGCCAGGGGCGCTGGCCGCCAGGGGGGCGCCACCCGGCAGTGCCACCATAGCAGTACATGTGCTCCACTGTGGACAGGTATGTTGTGCTGGCCACCCGCTGCAAAGGATAATAGGTAGGGTAGCCGCACAGACCGGACGCTGCTGCAATTTCTGTTTGCCGGGTGCCTGCTGCGATGTATATCAGCAACGCACCCGGCTGTCCTGACTGCTGTGAGGGTTGTGTATAGATCCCCTTCAGGAAGTACATGTACGGAAGGGATCTATCCACAACCCTGCTGTGGGCATGTGAGCTCTGCCTCCCCCTGCTCCCGCGTGGTGCACTGTCTCTCCAGTCTCTCTAGTGACTCAACAAGGGATCGAGGAGCTGTTTGGTGCGGCAGTCCCTCTCAGGGGGGGGACTGAAAGGTTAACAGGTCAGGTCAGTCTCTTTTTAGTGTTGGCCGGGTAGGGGGTGGGGTGGGTGGATGTGTTTGTTTGTTAGAAGGTCAGTGTCTTGTTAGTGTGTGTTTGTAAGTATGTTGTGTGTGTATGTTATGTGTGTATGTATGCTGGGTGTGTGTTTGTAAGTATGTCATGTGTGTATGTATGCTGTGTATATATATATATATATATATACACACATATATACACACACACACACACATACACTATATATATATATATATATATATATATATATATATATTAGGGGTGTGCACCGGCCACTTTTCGTGTTTTGTGTTTTGGTTTTGGATCTGGATCTTTCTTCGTGTTTTGGATCTGGATTGGTTTTGCCAAAACCACCCTTCCGTGTTTTGGGTTCTGGGTTTTGTGTTTTGGATCTGTATTTTTTTGAAAAAAAGCATAAAAACAGCTAAAATCACAGAATTTGTAGGTTTTTCTGCTCCTATGCTATTATTAACCTCAATAACCTTAATTTCCACTCATTTCCAGTCTATTCTGAATACCTCACACCTCACAATAGTGTTTTTATGTCCAAAAGGTTGCACCGAGGTAGCTGGATGACTATGCTAAGCGACACGAGTGGGCGGCACAAACACGTGACCCATCTAGGCGTGAAACTGCAGTGGCAGACAGGATGGCATTGAAAAACTAGGCCCCAAACTGTACATAATGCAAAGAAAAAAAAGAGGTGCAAGATGGAATTGTCCTTGGGCCCTCCCACCCACCCTTATGTTGTATAAACAGAACATGCACACTTTAACAAACCAATCATTTCAGCGCCAGGGTCTGCCACACAACTGTGGCTGAAATGATTGGTTCGTTTGGGCCCCCACAAAACAAGCTGGCAATTAATCTGTCCCTGCACAAACTGGCTCTACGGAGGCAAGAAGTCGTCCTCATCCTCCTCATCCACAGATTCCTCACCCTCTTCAGTGTTATGTACATCCTCATCCTCACAGAGTATTAATTCGTCCCTGCTGGAACCACAGGTCCCTCTGTACGTTCTGGAGGCTGGTCTCCCTGGAAGAGTTGATCATTCATTTCATGAACATCATCTTCTCCACATTTTGTGGAAGCAACCTCCTACGCCTTTCGCTAACAAGGTTCCCGGCTGCACTAAACACTCTTTCGGAGTACACACTGGAGGGGGGGCAACTCAGGTAAAATAGAGCCAGTTTGTACAGGGACCTCCAAATTGCTTCTTTTTCCTGCCAGTACAGGTACGGACTGTCTGACATGCCTACTTGGATGCTGTCACCGATGTAATCCTTTAACAGACAGACGCACGCTTGTCGCTGCTGCTTTGAGGATTCAAGTGCGGCTACAGCCCACACAATTCACAAAGACAGAAAAAAAAAAAGAATATTTTTATTGTTTGTGGAGCACACTTTGAGGGTTACACCACCCTCTAACAGACAGACGCATGCTTGTCGCTGCTGCTTTGAGGATGCAAGTGCGGCTACAGCCCACACAATTCACAAAGACAGAAAAAAGAAGAAGAATATTTTTATTCTTTGTGTAGCACACTTTGAGGGTGTCACCACCCTTTAACAGACAGACGCACGCTTGTCGCTGCTGCTTTAAGGATGCAGGTGCGGCTACAGCCCACACATTTCACAAAGACCGAAAAAAAAAGAACAATATTTTAATTGTTTGTGTAGCACACTTTGAGGGTGTCACCACCCTTTAACAGACAGACGCACGCTTGTCGCTGCTGCTTTAAGGATGCAGGTGCGGCTACAGCCCACACAATTCACAAAGACAGAAAAAAGAAGAATATTTTTATTGTTTGTGTAGCACACTTTGAGGGTGTCACCACCCTTTAACAGACAGACGCACGCTTGTCGCTTCTGCTTTGAGGATGCAAGTGCGGCTACATCGCACACAAGTCACAAACACATTAAAAAAATAGTTTTTTATTTTTTGGAGCACTTCGTGAGTTGCACCACCCTTTAACAGACAGACGCACGCTTATCGCTGCTGCTTTAAGGATGCAGGTGCGGCTACAGCCCACACAATTCACAAAGACAGAAAAAAGAAGAAGAATATTTTTATTGTTTGTGTAGCACACTTTGAGGGTGTCACCACCCTTTAACAGACAGACGCACGCTTGTCGCTGCTGCTTTGAGGATGCAAGTGTGGCTACATCGCACACAAGTCACAAACACATTAAAAAAAATTTATTGATTTTTTGGAGCACTTTGAGAGTTACAACACCCTTTAACAGACAGACGCACGCTTGTCGCTGCTGCTTTGAGGATGCAAGTGCGGCTACAGCCCACACAATTCACAAAGACAGAAAAAAAAAGAACAATATTTTAATTGTTTGTGTAGCACACTTTGAGGGTGTCACCACCCTTTAACAGACAGACGCACGCTTGTCGCTGCTGCTTTAAGGATGCAGGTGCGGCTACAGCCCACACATTTCACAAAGACAGAAAAAAAAAGAACAATATTTTAATTGTTTGTGTAGCACACTTTGAGGGTGTCACCACCCTTTAACAGACAGACGCACGCTTGTCGCTGCTGCTTTGAGGATGCAGGTGGAATCTAGACGGGATTTGGAACCGAGGACACACTACCTCCATCAATTGTCTAAATCCCACTGCACTAATGTCGGATACCGGACGCACGTCTAACACCAACATAGCAGTCAAGGCCTCAGTTATACGTTTTGCTTCAGGATGACTGCTGTCGTACTTCATCCTCATCGCTAGGGACTGTTGGAGGGTCAATTGTTTAGTAAAAGTAGTGATGTTCCTACTTCCTCTCTGGGATGATGAACAACTCCCAGCAGCAGCAACAGCACTAGTAGGAAGTGGTTCTTGATCTTTCCCTATTTTATTTTTATCAGAGAAAGTTTGGTCCTCCATTTATGTTATATTGATATATATACGTGCGGCTAAAGCGCACACAAACACAGAAAATATTTTTTTATTTTTGCTGGAGAGTAGTACACTTTGTGGGTTACACCACCCTTTAAGAAATGAGCCAGCCGGCTCTTTACTTATGGGACACAGGCGCACGCTTGGCGCTGCTCCTTTGTTGATGCACGTGCAGCCACAGTGCACACAAGTCACAAACACAGAAAATATATATTTTTTTGGTTTGGAGTGTACTTTGGGGGTTACAGAACCCTTTAACGGTCAAGCCAGCCGGCCCTTTACTTATGACACAGGCGCACGCTTGGCACTACATTGTTGATGCACGTGCGGCTACTGCGCACACAATTCACAAACACAGAAAATAATTTTTTTTTTGGTTTGGACTGGAGTGTACTTTTGGGGGTTACAGCACCCTTTAACGGTCAAGCCAGCCGGCCCTTTACTTATGACACAGGCGCACGCTTGGCACTACTTTGTTGATGCACGTGCGGCTACTGCGCACACAATTCACAAACACAGAAAATAATTTTTTTTTTGGTTTGGACTGGAGTGTACTTTGGGGGTTACAGCACCCTTTAACGGTCAAGCCAGCCGGCCCTTTACTTATGACACAGGCGCACGCTTGGCACTACTTTGTTGATGCACGTGCGGCTACTGCGCACACAATTCACAAACACAGAAAATAATTTTTTTTTTGGTTTGGACTGGAGTGTACTTTCGGGGGTTACAGCACCCTTAACGGTCAAGCCAGCCGGCCCTTTACTTATGACACAGGCGCACGCTTGGCACTACTTTGTTGATGCACGTGCGGCTACTGTGCACACAATTCACAAACACAGAAAATAATTTTTGTTTTGGTTTGGACTGGAGTGTACTTTCGGGGGTTACAGCACCCTTAACGGTCAAGCCAGCCGGCCCTTTACTTATGACACAGGCGCACGCTTGGCACTACTTTGTTGATGCACGTGCGGCTACTGCGCACACAATTCACAAACACAGAAAATAATTTTTTTTTTGGTTTGGACTGGAGTGTACTTTCGGGGGTTACAGCACCCTTAACGGTCAAGCCAGCCGGCCCTTTACTTATGACACAGGCGCACGCTTGGCACTACTTTGTTGATGCACGTGCGGCTACTGCGCACACAATTCACAAACACAGAAAATATTTTTTTTTTTGGTTTGGACTGGAGTGTACTTTCGGGGGTTACAGCACCCTTAACGGTCAAGCCAGCCGGCCCTTTACTTACGACACAGGCGCACGCTTGGCACTACTTTGTTGATGCACGTGCGGCTACTGCGCACACAATTCACAAACACAGAAAATAATTTTTTTTTTGGTTTGGACTGGAGTGTACTTTCGGGGGTTACAGCACCCTTAACGGTCAAGCCAGCCGGCCCTTTACTTACGACACAGGCGCACGCTTGGCACTACTTTGTTGATGCACGTGCGGCTACTGCGCACACAATTCACAAACACAGAAAATAATTTTTTTTTTGGTTTGGACTGGAGTGTACTTTCAGGGGTTACAGCACCCTTAACGGTCAAGCCAGCCGGCCCTTTACTTATGACACAGGCGCACGCTTGGCACTACTTTGTTGATGCACGTGCGGCTACTGCGCACACAATTCACAAACACAGAAAATAATTTTTTTTTGGTTTGGACTGGAGTGTACTTTCGGGGGTTACAGCACCCTTTAACGGTCAAGCCAGCCGGCCCTTTACTTATGACACAGGCGCACGCTTGGCACTACTTTGTTGATGCACGTGCGGCTACTGCGCACACAATTCACAAACACAGAAAATATATTATATTTTTAGCACTTGGGGGGAGCACCCCTGATGGACAGAGCACCCCCTGGACAACACTACAGCACCTCTTTAGGACTGGGACACTGCACAGGACTTTGGAGTGGACACAGCCCCTATGGAGAACTGACTGCACAACACAGTCCAGCCAGCCCCTATGGACTTTGAAGTAGTGGACACAGCCCCTATTAACAACAGCAGCACAGCACAACACAGCCAGCCCCTATGGACTTTGAAGTAGTGGACAACAGCAGCACTACACTACACTACACTACACAGCCCTAACTCCCACCCTCCCTCTTCACTGTCCACAGCCGAGTGAGAAAATGGCGCCGACGTGGGTACCTTATATAGGATCCAAAACCCGCGAGACTCGGAAGGCGGGAAGATGACGTTTTGCCTCGATTTCAGAATCCGAGTCAGGCGGAAAAAGTCGAGCCTGACTCGGATCGGACTCGGATCGGGGGGGCTCGGGGGGGTTCGGATTTCAGAAATCCGAACCCGCTCACCCCTAATATATATATATATTTATATTTATATTATGAAAATCCAGCGTTTTCCCCTTGGTGCCCTGTCAGAATAGAACCTATATATATATATATATATATATATATATATATATATATATATATATATATACACACATATAAAAATGTGTATGTATATATATATATATATATAAATGTGTGTATATATATATATATATATATATATTAATGTGTGTATATATATATATATGTGTGTGTGTATATATATATATATATATATATAATATGTGTGTATGTATGTAAGTGTATATGCATGTATGTGTATATATATATATATGTATATATATATATTTATGTGTGTGTGTGTGTGTGTATATGTATATATATATGTGTATGTTGTGTGGTAGGGGAAAATGCAAGAGAGATGGGGGGCACTGTCCCTTAGTTTGCCAGGGGCACTCAGACCCCTAGATACGCCCCTGTATATACAGTATATATATATGAGGGGTCTGCACCGGCCACTTTTCGTGTTTTGGTTTTGGATCTGGATCTTTCTTCGTGTTTTTGATCTGGATTGGTTTTGGCAAAACCACCCTTCTGTGTTTTGGGTTCTGGGTTTTGTGTTTTGGATCTGTATTTTTTTGAAAAAAGCATAAAAACAGTTAAAATCACAGAATGTGTGGGTTTTTCTGCTCCTATGCTATTAATAACCTCAATAACCTTAATTTCCACTCATTTCCAGTCTATTCTGAACACCTCACACCTCACAATAGTGTTTTTATGTCCAAATAGTTGCATCGATCTAGCTGGATGACTATGCTAAGCGACATGAGTGGGCGGCACAAACACGTGGCCCATCTAGGAGTGACACTGCAGTGGCAGACAGGATGGCAGTTTGAAAAACTAGGCCCCAAACAGTACATAATGCAAAGAAAAAAAAGAGGTGCAAGATGGAACTGTTCTTGGGCCCTCCCACCCACCCTTATGTTGTATAAACAGGGCATGCACACTTTAACAAGCCAATCATTTCAGCGCCAGGGTCTGCCACAGAACTGTGGCTGAAATGATTGGTTCGTTTGGGCTCCTACAAAACAAGCTGGCAATTAATCTGTACCTGCACAAACTGGCTCTATGGAGGCAAGATGTCGTCCTCATCCTCCTCATCCACCGATTCCTCACCCTCTTCAGTGTTGTGTACATCCTCATCCTCACAGAGTATTAATTCGTCCCCGCTGGAATCCACCACCACAGGTCCCTCTGTACGTTCTGGAGGCTGGTCTCCCTGGAAGAGTTGATAATTCATTTTTATGAACATCATCTTCTCCACATTTTGTGGAAGCAACCTCCTACGCCTTTCGCTGACAAGGTTCCCGGCTGCACTAAACACTCTTTCGGAGTACACACTGGAGGGGGGGCAACTCAGGTAAAATAGAGGCAGTTTGTACAGGGGCCTCCAAATTGCCTCTTTTTCCTGCCAGTACAGGTACAGACTGTCGGACATGCCTACTTGGATGCTGTCACCGATGTAATCCTCCACTATTCTGTCAATGGTGAAAGTATCATATGCAGTGTCAGAAATTGTTGCCAGGTCCTTCAGCCCAGACCAGATGTCCAAACTTGGTCCTGCCTGCCCTGCATCACCACCAGCGGGTTGCTTAGGATACCTAAGTTTTTTTCCTGGCAGCCCCAGTTGGAGGAGAAAATGAAGAAGGAGCTGTTGACCTGTCACGTTCCGCTTCAGCTGACAGTGTTTTCACCAGCAGGTCTTTGCACCTCTGCAGGCTTGTGTCGGCCGGAAAAAGAGACACCACATAGGCTTTAAACCTAGGATCGAGCACGGTGGCTAAAATGTAGTGGTCTGATTTCAACAGATTGACCACCCTGGAATCCTGGCAAAATGAATGAAGGGCTTCATCCACAAGTCCCACATGCCGAGTGGAATCGCTCCGTGTTAGCTCCTCCTTCACTTTCTCCAGCTGCTTCTGCAAAAGCCTGATGAGGGGAATGACCTGACTAAAGCTGACAGTGTCTGAACTGACTTCATGTGTGGCAAGTTCGAAGGGCTGGAGAACCTTGCACAACACGGAAATCATTCTCCACTGCGCTTGAGTCAAGTGCACACCCCCTCCTTTGCCTGTCATAGGTGGATGTATAGGCTTGAATGGCCTTTTGCTGCTCCTCCATCCTCTGAAGCATATAGATGGTTGAGTTCCACTGTGTCACAACCTCTTGCTTCAGGTGATGGCAGGGCAGGTTCAAGAGTGTTTGCTGGCACTCCAGTCTTCGGCATGCAGTTGCTGAAAGGCGAAAGTGGCCAGAAATTTTACGGGCCACCCAAAGCGTCTCCTGCATGCCCCTGTCACTTTTCAGAAAAATCTGCACCACCAAATTTATTGTGTGAGCAAAAGATGGGACGTGATGGAATTTGCCCAGATGTAATGCCCGCACAATATTGGTGGCGTTGTCAGATATCACAAATCCTCAGGAGAGTCTAAGTGGGGTAAGCCACTGGGCGATGATTTCCCTCAGTTTCTCTAAGAGTTTGTCGGCGGTGTGCCTCTTACTGAAACCGATGATATACAGCGTAGTCTGCCTTGGAATGAGCTGGTGTTTCTGAGATGCTGCTACTGGTGACGCTGCTGTTGTTGCTGCGTAAGGTGATACATCTACCCAGTGGGCTGTCACAGTCATATAGTTCTTAATCTGCCCTGTTCCACTTGTCCACATGTCCGTGGTTAAGTGGACATTGGGTACAACCACATTTTTCAGGACACTGAGGACACTTTTTCTGACGTTTCTGTACAGTCTCGGTATCGCCTGCCTAGTGAAGTGGAATCTAGATGGGATTTGGAACCGGGGACACACTACCTCCATCAATTGTCTAAATCTCACTGCACTAATGGCATATACCGGACACACGTCTAACACCAACATAGCAGTCAAGCCTCAGTTATACGTTTTGCTTCAGGATGACTGCTGTCGTACTTCATCCTCCTCACTAAGGACTGTTGGAGGGTCAATTGTTTAGTAAAAGTAGTGGTGTTCCTACTTCCTCTCTGGGATGATGAACGACTCCCAGCAGCAACAGCAGCAGTGGCAGCAGTAGGCGTAGCAATGCAGGATCCTCCGGAGGAATCCTAGATAGGAGAGTCAGTCATGCCAGTGACATGGCCTGCAGGACTACTTCCGATCCTGACTAAGGAGGAAATTGATGAGGAGGGAGTTTACGGCGTGGTTTGCAGGCACTTGTATACAACAGGACAAAGGGATTTAGGTGTCCCTGGACTGCTTACGGTCTTAGCCAAAGTTTCTGAACTTGACAGTAATTTTTTATGAATGCGCTACAGGTGACGTATAAGGGAGGATGTTCCTAGGTGGTTAACGTCCCTACCCCTACTTATTTCACCTTTACATATGGTACATATGGCAAGACAGTTGTCCGTATTTGGATAGAAATATTGCCAGACCAAAGAGGTGGAATGTTTGGTCTTCTGCCCAGGCATGACTGTGATGGGCTTTTTCATCCCACGGACAACAACTGTCTCCCTTGGAGCCTGATTTAAACAAACTACATCACCATCAGAATCCTCCTCACCAACTTCCTCCTCAGCGCCAGCTACACCAGTATCCTCATCCTGTTGTACTTCAACAGTGACATCTTCAATTTGTGTATCAGCAAGTGAACTGTGGGTGCTCCCTTCAGCACTTGCAGGGGGCGTGAAAATGGTGGAAAGAGCCACCTCTTCCCGTCCAGTGCTGGGAAGGTCAGGCATCGCAACCGCCACCACACTTGGACTGTCCTTGGGGATTTGTGATATCTTCTTAGAAAGCACAGTTCTTCACTTTGCTTTTGCCAGCTTAACTCGTTTGATTTTTTTAGCGGGAGGAGGGCTTCCATCGTCATGTGAAGCTGAACCACTAGTCATGAACATAGGGAAAGACCTTAGCCGTTCCTTGCCACTCCGTGTCGTAATTGGCATATTGGCAAGTTTACATTTTTTTCTTTAAGGTCACTTTCCTGAACTTTGTCATTTGGGATTGTATATGCCCTCTACTATGACATTGGGCATCGGCCTTGGCAGATGACGTTGATGGCATGTTATCGTCTATGTCATGACTAGTGGCAGCAGCTTCAGCACTAGGAGGAAGTGGTTCTTGATCTTTCCCTATTTTATTTTTATCGGAGAAAGTTTGGTCCTCCATTTATGTTATATTGATATATATGTAAGGCGCACACAAACACAGAAAATATTTTTTTATTTTTGTTGGAGACTAGTGCACTTTGTGGGTTACACCACCCTTTAAGAAATGAGCCAGCCGGCTCTTTACTTATGGGACAAAGGCGCACGCTTGGGCTGCTCCTTTGTTGATGCACGTGCAGCTACAGTGCACATAATTCACAAAGACAGAAAAAAAGATTTTTTTACTGTCTGACATGCCTACTTGGATGTTGTCACCGATGTAATCCTTTAACAGACAGACGCACGCTTGTCGCTGCTGCTTTAAGGATGCAGGTGCGGCTACAGCCCACACATTTCACAAAGACAGAAAAAAAAAGAAGAATATTTTTATTGTTTGTGGAGCGCACTTTGAGGGTTACACCACCCTTTAACAGACAGATGCACGCTTGGCGCTGCTGCTTTGAGGATGCACGTACAGTGCAGACAATTCACAAACACAGAAGAAAATGTTTTATTTTTGATGGAGTGCACTTTGGGGGTTACACCACCCTTTAACAGACTGTCGCATGCTTGGCGCTGCTGCTTTCAGGATGCACGTGCAGTGCACACAATTCACAATCACAGAAAAAAAAATATTTTTTGAGTGCACTTTGGGGGTTACAGCACCCTTTAACGGATGAGCCAACCGGCCCTTTACTTATGATACAGGCACACGCTTGGCGCTGCTCCTTTCTTGATGCACGTGCAGCAACAGTGCACACAATTCACAAACACAGAAAATATTTTTTTATTTTGTTTGGAGTGCACTTTGGGGGTTACAGCACCCTTTAACGGTCAAGCCATCTGGCCCTTCACTTGTGACACAGGCGCACGCTTGACGCTACTTTGTTGATGCACGTGCAGCTACTGTGCACACAAATCACAAACACAAAAAGATATTTTTTTTATTTTTTTTGGAGTGCACTTTGAGGGTTACAGCACCCTCTAATGTACAAGCCAGCCGGCCCTTTACTTATGGGACACAGGCGCTTGCTGGCGCTGCTCCTTTGTTGATGCACGTGCAGCCACAGTGCACACAATTCACAAACACAGAAAATATTTTTTTATTTTGTTTGGAGTGCACTTTTGGGGTTACACCTCCCTTTAACAGACGAGCCAGCCGGCCCTTTACTTATGACACAGGTGCATGCTTGGCGCTACTTTGTTGATGCACGTGCAGCTACTGCGCACACAATTCACAAACACACAAAAAAAAAATATATATATTTTTTGGAGTGCACTTTGGGGGTTACAGCACTCTTTAATGGACAAGCCAGCTGGCCCTTTACTTTACAGCCGCACACTGGCACTGCTCCTTTGTTGATGCATGTGCAGCCACAGTGCACACAATTCACAAACACAGAAAATAATTTTTTATTTTGTTTGGAGTGCACTTTGGGGGTTACAGCACCCTTTAATGGTCAAGCCAGCCGGCCCTTTACTTATGACACAGGCGCATGCTTGGCATTACTTTGTTGATGCACGTGCGGCTACTGCGCACACAATTCACAAACACAAAAAAAAAAAAAATTTTTGGAGTGCGTGCACTTTGGGGGAGCACCCCTGATGCACAGATCACTCCCTGGACAACACTACAGCACCCCTCTAGGACTACAGCCTTTATGGAACACTGAACAACATAGTCCAACCAGCCTCTATAGACTTTGGAGTGGACACAGCCCCTATGACTGCAACTGACTGCACAACACAGCCCAGCCAGCCCCTATGACAGCAGGACAACACAGCCCAGCCAGCCCCTATGGACAACAGCAGCACAACACAGCCCAGTCAGCCCCTATGGACTGAGTGGTCACAGCCCCTATGGACAACAGCAGCACAACACAGCCCAGCCAGCCCTAGCTCCCACCCTCCCTCTTCACTGTCCACAGCCAGAGTGAGAAATGGCGCCGACGCGGGGACCTTTTATAGAATCCAAAACCCGCGAGATCCGGAAGGCGGGATGATGACGTTTTGCCTCAATTTCAGATCCGAGTCAGGCGGGAAAAGTTGAGCCTGACTCGGATACGACTCGGATCGGGGGTGCTCGGGGGGTCCGGATTTCAGAAATCTGTACCCGCTCAGCCCTAATATATATATATATTATGCTGACTCCGAGTGCCAGTTTACGTTTCCTATATATATATATATATATATATATATATATATATATATATATATATCTGTACAGGAATAAAGACCAAGGTACTGTAGCCATCATAAAATCTGACAATATTTAAATATCAGTAATTTACAGATATTCACCTGTACTGGCCTTTTTGGAAAAGTGTGTTGGTAATAAATTATTTTTTACTAGGCTTTTACTTTTAGGCTATTGGGGTCTATGCACTAAGCCTTAGGGGTATATTTACTAAAGTGCAGATTTTTAGAAGTGGAGATGTTGTTCATAACAAACAATCAGATTCTACTTATCATTTATCTAGCCCCTTCTAGAAGATAATTGATTGCTATGGGCAACATCTCCACTTATAAATACCCACACTTTAGTAAATAAACCCCTTGGAGAGAGATAAAGTGGATAGAGATAAAGTACCAACCAATCAGCTCCTGTAATTTTTCAAACACAGCCTGTAAAGTGACAGTTAGAAGCTAATTGGTTGGTACTTTGGACCTGATTCAGACCCGCTCACTAGATCCATTTGCACGTTAGATGCGTATGCAAATTCGGCAAGACAGGCGATCGCAAGGCAAGGCAAGGCATAAGCACGCCCACTATGTCTTGGCGTGGAATCACATTGGGCATGCAGACATCCACCAGCCTGTCTTAAGATGCCCACTTGCGCATGTCATCACCAGGAAGTGTATGCAAACATCGGTAACATCGATTACCATCGGATGCATATGCAGCGCTAGTGGTTGACTATACCCTACCTCAAGCACTGCGAGCGGTTCAGTGTAAAATACAGCCAAGTGATGTGTGCTATGACTCTGCCTCTTAATTATGCATGCCTCTGAAATGGCGTTGAGATGCTCAGACACGTCTGCATTCGCACCTCCACTCCCCTGTTTCTAGTGCCCAGCCCCTGTCACCACCTACAAACGGCTTCTCCTATCACTCATTCAGCCGGGCAGTCTATGCACAACAAGCGAATGCTTCGCAATCGTACGCACTGGTTCGCGCATGCGCATAGCGGTGCATACACATGCGCAGAATGCAAACAATCGTCTGGCTGTGTGTGAACAAATCCTAGCGAGCGGGTCTGAATCAGGACCTTTATCTCCATCTACTTTATTTCTCTCAAAGGCTTAGTACATAGACCCTTTATTTCTTTAATGAAAACATTCTATATGCTTGTATAGTAAATTAAACTGACATCCTGTCGGCAACTGCTGTGCCGCTGTTTCATACATATGCCATATTCTTTTAACTGCCATGTGTTTGTGCTGCTGTTCTGTTGCTTACTTTAGTCAGCCAGCTCACGGGAGCCTTTGGCTAATAATTGTGAAATAAAATTGTGAACTGTGAGATGGTTAAAAATGGCTGAAAATGAATGGAAATTAATGTTATTGATTGTAAAATTATAGTAGGAACAAAAATGGGTCCAAATTACATGATTTTTGCAATTTTTATCAATTTTTAAAGAAATCCAAAACCAATAAATAAATCATTAATAAAGCATATTATGTCAAAAGAATTATACATGTATAAAAAAGAACAATCGGCTATGTAGGGAGTTATACTATACTAGCCTACTTTTGAAAAAGCATTTCAGGGAGATTGTGAAAGCACCACCACCTAAAGTGGACGTGTACTGCTACATCTGAGAGGTGTGTCATAAAATTGATTTACATCCATATGTAAATGAGCCCTAAACCAGTTAGTAAGATCTATGTGTTGATGAAAACTAGAGATGTGCGCCGGGCCATTTTTGCTGGTTTTGGTTTTGAATCTGTATCTCTTTCGTATTTTGGATCTGGATTTGGTTTTGCAAAACTGCCCTTGCGTGTTTTGGCTTTGGTTTTGGATCTGTATTTTTTTCAAAGCTGGTCCAAACTGATGATAGCTGATACTGGACTGCTTGTTATTAATTTAAAATTATTATAATTGTGTTAAATAAATTGCATGAACTTGCTGCAAATGAGGTAACAGAGAGGAGGTGCCTAGATGGTTAACATCCTTACGTCTACAGTGGCGTAAGCTCATCCCAGATGCCCGGGGGCAAGTTATAATTTGGTGCCCCCCATCACAGCCGCTGACACTGTAATGTAGCATTTCACTTGCAGATACACTCGCCAGGGAGGAGTGAGTCAGAGAGTTGTGGGTGAGGGGGCACCGGACCTGTCACACTGACAAAAGAAGCTGCTGAGGAGCAGCCAGGGCCGGATTAAGGGCAGGGCGACAGGGGCAGTCGTCCTGGGGCCCACACACATAGGGAGCCCCCACACACTGCCCCCATCCCCATAATAAACAATTTTTTAAACTCTTTTAATGGTGCCGAGGCCCACAATTTGGCCCTGCCCCTCCCGCAATTTGGCTCCGCCCCCTTTTCAAACTGACCGGGCTACCTCCTTTATCAGCTCCTCTGCTCCTGTCCTTTCTTCTCCGCCCACACACAAGGCGGCCGGGCCTGGGATCTGCTTCCTCTGCTCTGTCAGTGGACGCAGTGAGCACCATGGAGGGAGCACAAGCAGTACACTGCAACTGGAAGGTAGGGGGGTGCCTGGGTGCTGGTAGTGTAGGAGGGGTGTGTTTTAGTGCAGTAGGGGGGTGTCTGTCCATTTTTAGTGTAGTGGGGGGGGTGTCTGTCCGTTTTTAGTGTAGTTGGGGGGTGTCTGTCCGTTTTTAGTGTAGTTGGGGGGTGTCTGTCCATTTTTAGTGTAGTTGGGGGGTGTCTGAGTGCTGGTAGTGTACTAGGGGGTGACTGGGTGCTGGTAGTGTAGTAGAGGGTGTCTGGGTGTTGGTAGTGTAGGAGGGGGTGTCTGGGTGCTGGTAGTGTAGGAGGGGGTGTCTGGGTGCTGGTAGTGTAGTAGAGGGTGTCTGGGTGCTGGTAGTGTAGGAGGGGGTGTCTGGGTGCTGGTAGTGTAGGAGGGGGTGTCTGGGTGCTGGTAGTGTAGTAGAGGGTGTCTGGGTGCTGGTAGTGTAGGAGGGGGTGTCTGGGTGTTTTTAGTGTAGGAGTGTTTTTATGTGTGTTAAAATATATATATGCGTGTGTGTGCAATATATATATATAATGATTTTCAACTTTTATTGATAGGGGCCCCCACATGTTTGTTGCCCAGGGGCCCCCACAGACCTTAATCCGGCTCTGGGAGCAGCAATACCAATGAGTAGGGACAGGCTATAAATAGACAGATACGGCAGCTGATGGTCTGACACGGAGCTCTCCACTAGTGCATGGTGGCTTCTCAGGTGCTGGGAAGAGGGCCACATATTGAGCGGCAATGACGGTACACTTCGGATATATAGTGACAGCCCTAAGTGAGGTGAATATATTGTGGACAGTGGAGGAGGTGCCCCTTCAGTGCTGGAGCCCGGCGGCAGGTGCCTCCATTGTCTCCCATAGTTCTGCCCCTGTACCTCTACTAACTTTGGCTTCACAAATGGTACAGATGCCTTTACAACTGTTGTCAGGATTGGGTTAAAATAATTCCATATCTGAGATGTGACTTTCCTGGTCTTATGCCCAGGCATGACAATGGCTTTCTTTTTATCACAAGTAAGAACTGCTGCTACTGGTGGCTGATTTATACAAACAACATCCTCATCATCAACATCCTCATTAGCGTCAGATAGGACACAAAAACCCCCTCATCCTCCTTTTGCACTTCCTTCACACTATCATTCTCAATTTCTATTATTTCACCATTTAATACTAGCACAGCCATCATGGTATCAGTGATCCGCTATGCAACTGGATGACAGCTGTAATACTTGCTTCCTCTATCAAATAATTGTTTAACAGTCAATTGTCTTTTTAAACTACTACTAGTAGAATATCCATCTACAGCAGCAGCAGCAGCAGCAGCATCAGGCCTAGCACTGAAGGATTCTTCTGAGGAAGCCTGGATAAGGGAGAAGTCACCTAGCCTTATCCTGGACTATAATGATGGTGTTGGAATCAAGCTGAGGAAAGGGAGCTAATAGACTGTTAGTTTTTTAGCATCAATTTCTGATTTCCCCAAAAACGTTCCATGAACTCACTGAAAGTGATGTAAAAGGAACTAGGGCCCTGATTCAGAGGCGGACGCTCTGACCAGAGTGCTCGCTCTGAATCAGGGCCCACCTCCATAATTATGGAGTGTCCTCCTGGATGCTCGTATAGCTGTGGGTCACCACCCACAGCATATACGAGCGTGCGGGTTGATGGTCACGATGGTCTTGACCATCGCGACCATCGCCACTGCGAGCCGAAGCCTGCGGTTGAGTTTCTCAACCGCAAGGCCCAGAGTGATTTTGGCTCTATCAGAGCCAAAATCACTCCCACTGACATCACTAGTGATGTCAGTGGGGCCGGCTTCTGACGGTAGGCGTTCCCTTGGGAACGCCCCCATCTGGGAGGCACGCCCCCGGCACGCCCACCAAAGGGGGCGTGCTGTCAATCAACATCGACAGCACGCCCCCTTTGATCAGACACAACGAGCGAAGGAAAGTCCTTCGCTCGTCACGTCTTGCGCATGCGCACAACGGAGCTCCCTCTGTCGTGCGCATGCGCAGTGCACACCATCGACCCACTTGCGAGCGGGCAGCCGCTCGCAAGTGGGTTTGAATCAGGCCCTAGGTTCCTAGATGATTAAGGTTCCTGCTTCTACTTACTATGGCTTTACAAACGCTACAGGTGGCTTGACAATTGTTGTCCGGATATGGGTAGAAATAATTCCCCACACAAGAGGTGGATATTTTTGTCTTATTCTCAGGTATGACAATGGGCTTTTTCTTATCATGGGCAACAACTTTTTCCACTGGTGCCTGATTTACACAAACAACATCCTCATTAAAAACATCATCATCATCAATATCCTCACCATCAACATCCTTATTAACATCAGCTACACAAATATCCTCCTCATCCTGGTGCACTTCCACAGCATCATCCTCGATTTCTATGTCAGTATGTTCACTTGTGCTGCTCATTTCCACATTAGCAGAGGGTGCACAAATGGTGGAAGGAGGATCCTCTTTGAGTAAAGTATTGGAAAGGTCAGGCTCACATATTGCACCCGCAGACACACTTAGGATCTCCTCATGGATTTGTGATGTTTCTGAGCACACAGTTAGTTCCTGTGCCTTAACAATTAAAAATTTTTTGACACAGTTACAGGGAGAAGGGCTTACATCATCATAAGAGACAGAACCACCAGTCATAAATAAAGGCCAAGGCCTTAGGCTTTCTTTGCCACTTTGTGTGGTGAATAGCATATTGCCAATTGATTTTTTTTTTGCAGCTAGCTTTGCTTTTGATGTTTATTCTTTACAACTGTAAAACATTGGTTCTTTCATTTTAGATACACTGACTTAAACCCTCTATACCCTTGGGCACCGGCTTTAGAAGGTGCTGTTGACAGACTAGTATTGTCATGACTGGTAGCAGCTGCTCCAGCACTAGTATGTGGTCCCCTTGTCTCCTCTCAACTGATTGTTCTCCAAATCAACAAAAATGAATAAAGTGGGGTACAGCACACACCACAATATGTACAACTTTTTTTTTTACTTTATATTTTAAACCTTGATCAAAAATGACACTGCAGAGTCACAACACTTATGTGAATGCATTGGGGTAAGACCCACAACATCACAATACTTGTATGAATATTACACTGCAGTATGACCTACAGAATCACAATACTTGTATGAATATTACACTATGTCATGACCTACTGCGTTGCAATACTTGTATGAATATTGCACTGTGGTGTGGCCGTCAGCGTCACAATGCTTGTTTGAATATGACACTGCAATATGAGTTACAGCATCAAAATACTTGAATGAGTATTACACTGCGGTACAGCTGACAGCTTCACAATACATGTATTAATATCACACTGCTGTATGACCTACAGCGTAACAATTCTTGTATGAATATTACACTGTGGTACAGCCTACTGCATCACACTACTTGAATGAATATTACATAGTGGTACTGTGGTGTTACCTACAGAATCACAATATGTGTATGAATATTACACTGCGGTACAGCCGGCAGCGTCACAATACTTGTATGAATATTGCACTGCGGTATGACCTACAGCATCACAATACTTGTATGTAATACTTGTATGAATATTACAGTGCGGTATGACCTACAGCGTCACAATACTTGTATTAGAATGACACTGTGGTATAACCTACAGCGTCACAATATTTGTATGAATATTACACTGCAGTACAACTTACAGCATCAAAATACTTGCATGAATATTGCACTGCGGTATGGCCAGCAGTGGCACAATACTTGTATGAATATTACACTGTGGTATGACCTACAGCATCACAATACATGACACATCAGCACCTTGATGGACACAGCAGCCTCTGCCCCTGGATGGACACAGCACCCCTGGATGGACACAGCAGCCCCTGCCCCTGGATGGACACAGCAGCTCCTGTATGGACACAGCAGACCTTGCCCCTGGATGGACACAGCAGCTCCTTCCCTGGGATGGACACAGCAACCCTTGGATGGACACAGCAGACTCTTCCCTGGATGGACACAGTAGCCCCTGGAGAACACAGCAGCCCCTGGATGGACACATAGCCCTGACACAAACAAGACAAGTGCCAAGTGCTGGAATGAAAAGGCATGCCAATCACCGGGGACTTTATTTAATCCAAAACCTGACAGTGGGAGGATGACATTTTGCCTCGTTTTGGATTCTGAGTCAGGCGGGAAAACTCAAGCCTGACTCAGATCCTACTCAGAATTGCAATGTTCGGGTGGGTCCGGCTTTCTGAGAACTAGACCCGATCATCTCTAATGAAAACACACTGATACTATTCAGAAAATGCATGTAGCCATAGGGATCATAGTGCCCTATAACCAATGAAGGGAAATTATACTAATGATGTCATTTGAATGTATATATCTCTGTTTTATTATTTAGCAGCTACATAATGAGGATAAGCTGCAATCAGGGAGATTGCTAGGCTCTTCAGGGAGTCAGGGAGGTTGCTACAATTTCAGGGAGTCTCCCTGTCAATCAGGGAGGGTTTGCATGTATAAGTTATACCCATTAAGACAATAGATATCAGTGCTCTGTCAGTGGTTTGTGCTACCAAGTCAAAGGGATCAGGAGTTCCCTTCCTGTTTGTGTTCTGAATGCAGTTGTTTCTGTGGTGCAGTTTTGCAGTTGTATCATCAACTACTTGATCCTCTGGTAGTAAGTGATTAGATAGATCTAATCTTGGTGGTGCAGTTTCTTCTATATAGCACTGTTGTTCTCCTTGTGAGGATAATGTCAGTGTCTTAATAGTGTGATTAAGTCGATTCTCCTTGTACAGTGATCTAACTACTTATTTATTTATGGTCAGAGGACTTTTGAAATAATCATGAGCTCTGTTGCCTTTTTTCAAGTAAATGAATGACTTAATTGGGAGTGAACTACAGCTCTTTCTTAGTAATTCAATGACTAGCTTAACTAAGCGACAGAGCAGAGGCACAAGCACATGGCAGTTTAAAAGAATTTAAGAATAAAACAAATAGCTCTTCTTGTGGCGCTGCAGCCTCAAACACAGTAGAGTATATTATTTTTTAGGCAAATAATAAACAATATAGTATCTTTCAGTGATAGATTTCCGAGAGAAAAAAAGGTTCTGGTTAATGTTAATGGCACTCTAATAGCATTGTTTAACATAGTGGGGGAGATGTACTAAGCCTTGAATAGTGATAAAGTGGAAAGTGATAAAGTACCAATGAATCAGCTCCTAACTGCAATTTTCAAACACAGCCTGTAAGGTGGTATGCAGTCAGGAAGCAGGCAGACCTAATCCCGATAGCCGGCTTCCCGACTATCATATCCCTGCAAGGGTCTAAAGACAGGTGTCGATATGCAATACAATGTGTTGTTAAATTTTACATCCGCTCTCACATTTTTCATATATTTATATATATATTGTGTCATCTACTCAACTCAAGCGCTGGTTACCCATATATATTTGTAGATATGCCGACGCCTGTTATTAGACAAACGCTGGGAGCCCAATGCCCGGCATCCCGATCAAAGGGGTGCCGAGCGCGGATAGCCACGGGGGGGATGGTTAGGTTTAGGGTTCCCAGGAGGACTTACGGTTAGGCATCCTCACAGGAGGTTAGGTGTAGGCTAGGGAAAGGGGGGGTTAGGGTTAGGCACCCACGGGGGGAGGTTAGGGTTAGGCACCCCCCTGGGGGACTTAGGTTCAGGCAGCATGGAAGGGGTGGTTAGGTTTAGGGACTTAGAGGGGGGATTAGGGTTAGGTACTGGTTGGGAGGTTCAGGATAGGCACCCCTAAGGGAGGGTTAGGGGGTAGAATTAGGTTAGCTAATACTTACCTAAGGACAATCGGGATTTCCACTGCTGCCGGGATGCTGGTGTCGGGATTCCAACCGCCGGACATGTGCCCGGCGGTAAATCATGCCGATTCCTGTAAGGTGACAGTTAGGAGCTGATTGGTTGGTATTTTATCACTCTCCACTTTTCAAGGGTTAGTACATCTCCCCTAGTGTCTGAACACACAACAGTGTGTTATTTTTTTTTTAACACAGTGCATGAACACAGAACACATTGTTTTATTTTTTATTTTCATAACACAGTGCCTGAGCACACAAGTGTTTTATTTATTTTTTTATTAACTCAGCACCTGAATACACAGCACAGTGCCTCACATCGCTCTTAGTAATGGCATCCTAATGAAGTTACTTTTTAATTTTCCCTTTAATATTAGAGGTGATGTTTTCTTTAACATTGTGAAATATTTTTTTAGATTTCAGGTGCCCTTTCTTAAACTTTATTTCCCTTGGACCACCTTTAGTAGATGTTGAAGTACTATCATGACTGCTGGCAGCAACATCAGCACTAGTACAGGGTTGCTGCTCCATCTTCTTCAACTTATCCATATCGACTCACAGTGCTCCTAGTGATGGCAAACTAATGACATTGGCCCTCATTCAGAGCCGCTCATTAGCAGCAGTACACTCGTAGCGTTCCGATGTTGTGCAACCACTCATGCGCCGGTGTTACACAGCGCATGTGTGTACGGCTGATTGCGATCTTTTGTTAAGTCGTTCGTCGAATAGCGAACAGGAAGTGACATGTCAAATGTGATTGACAGAACAGGCCGTTTTTGGGCGGTGATGGGGGTGGAGATGGGAAAACGCTGGTGTGTCGAGGCATTTTGTGGGTGTCCCTAAATTATCTCATGCGAACGGCAAATGTGATCGGAACGAGTCATACGTCACTGTCTGATCCACTTTCCGTTCAAACTGCTCGCACAGCTTGTGGTCTGGTATACTATACCACAATGTCGATGGTCTCGTCCCCCTCCCCGTGCCTCTTCGATGTTTCATCGATGTTTCAATTTTAGCAAGAAAAGCAATCAACTTTGATTACAAAACTTGCTTGTAATGTGTTTAACAACTAGTTTTTTTTTGGTAGTACAAAACCGTACGCAGGTGAAATACTCAGCTGCTAATTTCAGGATTAGACAATCAATTAGCGTACCATTTTTTTATTTTCATTTTATTTTTGTTTTTTTATTTTGGTTTTCTGTTATTGCAACAATATAGTCATCATGTTTGTGTTTTAGCAACATTTTTAATGTTCCCTGAAATGTCACATCCATTTTGTTATGGAAAAGTGTTCCTTTAAACTCCTAAATGGTTTTTAACCCCTTGGAATCTGTTTGTTTGTTTGTTTTTTGTTTTTTTGGGGGGCCGGGATTAACTAAAAACCATTTTTAGAATAATGTCACAATACAATGGAGAAGATTTTGAATTGTTTTATTATTTACACACATTTTTTGATTTTCAAGGCCATTTGCCAGTTTGCAGGTCTGGCTAACGTAAAAAAAAAAGACATAATTAAATAAAAAACAAGAGTGGCATTTGGCCAAAATAAAATAACACACATTAAATACAATTCACAAGAAAGGAGAGGGAAGTTTTGGCCCTTAAGGAATATGGGTCAAGCACAGAAGGATTGTGGGAAAATTAGCCAGTGCTGTCATCTCTTTTTGCACCGTTTGGCTGGGGTAGGGTGGGAGCCTGACCGGGTCCGGGATGTCCTTTGGCTGGCCTCTCCAGAGGCAGATGTTGTGGCCTCTGGACTAGGCAGAGGGCTAGGCACATTTGGAGGGATGGGTGTTGTTGTGCCAGAGGTGGAGGATCCTGATGTTCCGGCAGGAAGGGAGGCCGGCTCCACCATGTGCTGGCGAACGAGCTGCTCCAGGGCATTGGCAATTCGGATGTTGGCCCTGGTATTTTCCACCAGGGCTTGACCAATGGTCACATTGGCCGCAGCATTTTGCTCCATGGCCTCCGCCACCCGTAGCAGACTAGCGTCCATCCTCAGCAGAATCTCCGTGTGGTGATCCGATTTAAAATTGAGATCCATGAGGAGGGCCACTGCCTACGAGGGGGATTGCCCTGGACTGGCTTCTGCTGGGTCCCCAGCCGGATCTACTGCTTCCTCCCCTGCAGAGCCAGCAGAAATTCTGTGGCCAAGGCTCCCCTCTGGAGCAGACTCATCCGCCTGTGTCTCTGTGAGAAAAATTAGAAAAGAGGAACAATACAATCTACATATTGTCACAAACACATTTCTGAGTTGGTAACATAACAACATTTACCTGGGATAACATGAGGAGCCGCAAAGTCTGGCATGTCTGTATCCATGTTGGACACGCCAAACACCTCCTCATACTGCACACACCCCTGTGCCAGCTCTTCCAAGTCATTCAGCTCCAATGACACAGGGGTGGGACCCCCACCTGTCCCCCTTGCATGCCTAGCCCTCTCTGTCAGTTTTTGTTTCAGCCAATATTTATAATCGGTCCATCTGTGGGTGTAAAAAAATGCATTATACCTGCAGTATTTGGGCCTGTAACCACTTATATTAAAAATGTAGTTTTTACGTACCGGCGTTTGACATCCCGGGCTAGACGTTCAAACTCACCCACCCTATTGACAGCACTGGCTATCTCCTCCCACATTTTCCACTTCTGGCTTGAACCCATATTCCGATCTGCCTGTGGCAGGGTGTCAACACACATTTGTACCAAAACCTCCATCTCCTTTCTTGTGAATTGTGGCTGCCTTTTTTTTTTGGTTTCTTTGGTTGGCATACTCGGCCCAGCAGCCTCTTCCATGGCATCCTCCACACCTTTTTTAAAAAACATTTTTTACATTTAGATGTCCAACTTTCTCTAAATTCGGGTACTAATTATTCCTTTAATCAGAAAGAGACAAGAACTTACCGGGCGCCTCTTGGCCATCGTTTTGCTGGTCTGTAGCCATTTTGATCCAAACAACTTGAACTACACCAGACCGTTTTGGATTTTCCGTGACGTATTTATACATGCGTCCTTATTTTTCTTACGCATCATTGATTGTGCGCTCCTATGATCCGTCCTTAATTTGAGCGGGAAAATAAAGACTATTTATGGCTATGGGCGACTCGAGTCGAGGTGGCAGGTGTTGATTGTTGGTGGTATCATGTGTAGTCGTGGATTGTTGGCGGGATTAGTGGTTGTGAGGCAGATTTTTGGAGGAGTTGGTGATAGTTTTTTTTTCTTGCGGATATTTTGTTTGTTGGTTTTTTTTGGAGTAAGTATTTATTACAAGTCCTTTTAAAAATAAGGGATCTACAAACTGAATTTCTTCATTTTTATATTTATTTTTGTTTTTTTCAGTTATTTTGGCTTGGCCCCATAGAAGTTTTTGGACTGTGAGTTATTGTTCGACTTTTGGTAAGTTTGTATTTTTTCATTATTTTATGAATTTGATGTGTTGGTCTTCGCATATATTTTGAACATTAATGTCTTATTTATATTTTTATCTATCATGTACTAACACTAAATATAGTGTAAGTTTTTTGCAAATATATTTCCTTGGTGTTTCCATGTAAAAATGCAAACTATTTAGCGCACTAATGTTTCCTTATTCTCCATGTAAAAATGCGAACTATTTAGCGCACTAATGTTTCCTTATTCTCCATGTAAAAATGCGAACTATTTAGCGCACTAATGTTTCCTTATTCTCCATGTAAAAATGCGAACTATTTAGCACACTAATGTTTCCTTATTCTCCATGTAAAAATGTGAACTATTTAGCGCACTAATGTTTGTTTGTGTATAAATTTGCCCATTCTTGTTTGTCCTCTCAATGTAGGGTGCATTTTCTAAATAATGTGTGCTCCCCCCTATATTTTAACGCATTTTTGGATTTAGAAAAGAATCAAATATGGCCCTCAAAAAATCTAACCTGAATTTCAATTTTGGAAATGTAGGTTGGTGCACTCATGACAATACCACGGCATGTAAGCATCTTTGGATTTTTTGCCTAAGATAAGTATATTTTTGGCTTTACATTTTCAACAAACATTAACTACCTGGCTTCCCATTTCAGGTTGATGTTGGTCGTATTGTTTTGGCCATGCTTCCGGAACCCGACCAACCTCAACCTCGTCCCAGGCGTAGGCATCGTAGGCGTGCAAGGCCCAAGATATTTAGAACATGTGTCACCCTTTTTGGAATGCCCGATGATGAGGTTTTAAGACAATACCGTCTTCCTCCACAAATCATCATAGACACTCTCTCATTAATAGAGTGATCTTGAGCGGCAAATTGACAGTCCTACAGCAATACCACCACTTACGCAATTAATGGCGGTGTTACATTTCTGTGCCTCAGGATCCTTTCAAACCACGGTGGGAATAGTGGCCGGAATCTCCCAATCCTCATTTTCATGGATCCTGAGGGCAGTGATGGAGGCCCTTTTCAAGCACCTCCATCATTTTATTAACATGCCATTGGACATGGGTTCCCTTAGTGTGGCGGATGCCAATTTTTACCAAATAGCTGGCTTCTCACAGATCATAGGGGATGTGGATGGTACTCACATACCACTTCAGCCTCCAGCACGGCTGGAGGCCATTTTTAGGAACCGAAAGCACTATCACTCACTGAATGTAATGGTGGTATGTGATGCCTCCCTCCAGATCCTGTCCCTGAATGCAAAATTACCCGGGAGTGCACATGACTCATTCGTCATCCGGCAATCCGGGATTTGGCATAAATTAAACAACCTACAAGCTGGTGATGCGTGGCTTCTGGGTAAGTGGAGACCTTTAGTTGAAACCAATGCAAAGCTTGTTACACAGTGATCCTGATTGTTGGTTTTGTTTTTTCACAGGAGACAGTGGCTACCCTTGCACGCCCTGGCTGCTCACTCCTTATTTGGCTCCCACACCAGGGCCACAAAGTGAGTATAATTCCGCACTTACAGCCACCAGGCAGGTGGTGGAGCACTGTATTGGCCTTTTAAAAGGCCGATTCAGGTGCCTCCACCGCTCTGGTGGCGAACTCATGTATTTGCCGGCTATTGTTTCGAAAATTGTGGTCCTGTGTGGGATCTTTCACAACATTGCCATAAGGAGTGGTGTTCCAATGCAGCCCGAGGATGCCTTGCCTGAGGATGGCCCCCCCGAGGTTGGTCGGAGGTCAGTATGTGGGGGGCCATACGCGATGATGTGGTGGCCCGTTTTTTCAGGTAATTATTGACAAACATTAACTTAATTGACATAATGTCGACATGTACCATTGTAATGTTCCTTTTTTAAATTAATTTTTTAATTTTAACTTTTCTTGTCTTCCTTTACACACCTCGACAAAACGATGCCTACTACCTGCTCCACTAAATTGTGTACATGTGGCCACATTTAATCTTAATTTGGAAACAATTATTTAATAGCCTCATTTGTGGCTTTATGTTGTCCTGCTACTTATTTCATCAGTTCTTGATTGTTGAATTTTTTTTGGGATTTTGGTGTTGGGGTTTTTGGGGATTGTCTTTTCACTGTGTGAATTGCTTGACACAATTCACTTTCTGTATGTGTTTGGTGTGTGTTATTTTTTTGTTTGCTATTAAAAAGACTGATTTTCACTAGATTCTAGTCACATGTAACCTTGCACAAAAAAGGCCAACTTTCGTAATGCCTAATCCTGTAATGTCTGAAATGTTTCCGTGTTTGAACTTGCTTTTTGGCTTATCCAAAACCTCAAAGGTATTATGTTGAATCAGTAGGTTTAAAAAACTAGGCCTAAGCTGTTTTTATGAAAAAAAAACATTACCCACCCAAAGAAAAACAAGAAAATGTTTAATTTGGTAATAACCTATTGGTATGTTGAGGTGTTTAATGTGGCAGCTTACATACTTCCTAGCACTTTGTACAATATAATTTACCTTATTTTAAAGAACATAATCAAATAGTGGACTTATGGAAGGCTAAACAATGTAATTGTTTCAGACATTGAATGAGACTCGTTAAAATACAACAAAATTTTATTTTACAAACAATAATTTTGCCAAAAAAACCATGGAAAACAAAAAATTAGCGCCGAAGGGCCGCCACCATGTGGTCAAGGACCACTAACATGGCAATCATGTGGCCACACAAGGCGGCCAATCCTTCCTGGATACAATGCATCTGCCTCTGGTACTCTGTTGGAAAAAATAAAGAGAAAAAAACAAAAACATTACATTAGAAGTTTAAAACAACAATTACACCCAAATAAAAAGTGTAAACAAAGATCCAGTTGTGCTGAGAAAAACAAAGTAATGGAAAATGCAAAGATGGCAGAAATACTAAATTACAAATGAACACACAAAAAGGCAACCACAAACAATAAGAAGTAGCCTTGTTAGGGTAAACAATAACTACCCAAGTATGAGTGTTTGGACATGTGTGATATGTATCATGGCTAAAAAAACAATACATTGTCTATCAAAATAAAAAGGTCAACACGACAAATGGCAAAATTTATAACAGGGAAACCTACCGGTCATCGGGATTTGGGGGTTTGTAGGCCCAACATCCTCCTCTTCCTCGGAGGTGGGACAGTGACGTAGGCTCCATGGAGGGGAGATCTGTGAGCAGGTTGATGGCGATGAAAAGTGCCGGGGGGGGGAGGGGAGGGTGAAGAAAAGAGAAGGGGGGGGAGTGGAGTCGGGAATTTGTGGGGGGCTCCAAATTCCAGAGGGAGGTGCCTCAGGAAGTGGCCGGTCAGGGTTGGAGGGGGAATTGGGAACAAATTGAGGAGTGTCTGCTGTGCTGGGCATTGGACTGAGGGCCCGAGCCCGGCGTCTGTGCCTGCGGCGATGGCAGATTCTGCGTTCAGCCCCTAAATGAGTAGCGGAAAATGGTTTTTTTTAGTTTTTTTTGGGGTGGGGGGTTGGGCAAAAAATTAACAACTACACAAATGTTAGAACATTTTAAAAATTGAAAACATGCACACGCAGGCCTTTCCAAAAAATCACAACAGGGCTAGACTGAAAACATGCACACGCAGGCCTTTCAAGAAAATCACAACAGGGCTAGACTGAAAACATTCACACGCAGGCCTTTCAAGAAAATCACAACAGGGCTAGACTGAAAACATGCACACGCAGGCCTTTCAAGAAAATCACAACAGGGCTAGACTGAAAACATGCACATGCAGGCCTTTCAAGAAAATCACAACAGGGCTAGACTGAAAACATGCACATGCAGGCCTTTCAAGAAAATCACCACAGGGCGAGAATGAAAAAATGCACACGCTGGCCTTTCAAAAAAAACCCAACAGGGCGAGAATGAAAACATGCACACGCAGATAGGGCCGCAAAAAAAAAAGGAAAACAAAACAACAAATACTTTCAGCTATCCGCTGTCTAAAACAGGCCAGCAAGCATGGCGTGTGGCGGCGCAGATCTGACCACCTGCGCTCGAGCTGCCCGATCTGCCAGCGTGAACTGAAGAAGCGCAGGCGGCGGCAAACCTCCGCATAGGCGGATCGCTTCTGGCGGTTGCTGATGGGGGGAGGCTGGCTGGTGATCCGCCGGTCCATCACCTCCATTAGGACCAAAAGCTCCCGCCTGGTAAACGCGGAGGCTCTCATGATGGCAATGGTTGGTTTTTAAAAAAACAGTTTTAATAATGGCCAGAGAAAAAATTTGATTGGCTAATGTAGTTGGTAAATTAACAGGAACCATTCTATTGGTTAGTGTATGAGTCATGTGTCCTCCAGGCGAAAAAATATAATGTGAGTTATGATAGGCTTGATGCTGTGACATTCGTAAGGTAATTTAAATAAAGAAATGAAAAAAGTACAATATGCCTAGCACAAACACAGGAAAACAAGAGGATCATTGGTTCAAACATGTATTTTTTATAAACTTAAACATTGTTGAAACCGTACGTATTCTGCGGGAAAAATGACACACGGACAAGATTAAAGTTTATTGAAAATGAAAAAAAAAACGGATTGCAAACAGGTGAAGAACAATTAAGCTAATTAATATATTGATTGGCATGAAACGATTAAAGTAGGTATGCAGAATGAACGAGCAGGTAATCGAAATCTGACAGGCCCACTTCCGGTTTGAACTTGTGCCAGCGTTCCCTGCAACCAAATTGGGAGATGGACGGTCGCAATTTTGCTCGCTCGTTTGCTAGAGGAGGGGTTGGGAGACTTTGGGGCGGAAGAATAGCTACAAGCGAACTTTCGAGCGAGCACTGGAATTTACATTTTCTCGCTCGTTCGGTGAACGAGCGTACTGCCGCTTACGAGCGGCTCTGAATAAGGCCCATTATTTTTAACACAGTACTTGAACACACAACACAGTGCCTCACAGCACTCCTAGTAATGGCACCCTAATGTTGTTACTTTTTAATTTTCCCTTTAATATTAGGGGTGATGTTTTCTTTAACATTGTGAAATATTTTTTAGATTTCAGGTGCCTCTCAGCACATCTAGTAATGGCACCCTATTTATTTTATTTTGTAACACAGTGCCTGAACACACAACACCTTAATGTATTTATTATTTATTAACAGTTTCTTATATAGTGCAGCATATTCAGTTGTGCTTTAAATTTGGAAACAACATTAATAGAACAAAACTGGGTAGTAACAGACAGACATAAGGGTAAGAGGCCCTCCTCGCAAGCTTACAATCTACAGGGAAATAAGTGTTGCTACACAAGGATAAGTGCTACATATTGCAAATTGGTCCAGCCAGATTGCAGAGGTTCTTAGTGAGCTGTATGATCCAGTCACACAGGAATGTTGGCCTAGGGTTAGGAGGATGTGAAAGTAATGAAAGAGAAAATATGTGAAGTTATGTGTGGACTGCAAGAAGGTATGTAATTAGATAGGGAAGCTAAGAAGGTTGTGGGTGATTCTGGAATATGATAAGCTTGTCTGGAGAAGTAAGTTTTCAGAGAATACAATTTAATTAATTTTCAGGCACTTATATTTTAAATAGTATAATATAAAGAACATATATTTCTCCTTATTAAAATACACAAACTAATGCAGCTCTTACTGAGTAATTCTAATATACTCTTTTGAATGATCTACAATTAGTGTTATCAATATCAACAAGGACCACAGATAATCATTTGATTAAAAATTTCATAACCATGTATGTATGTGAGTGTGTATATATATATATATATATATATATATATATACAATTACATTTAAAAGCAATCTATATTTGTACAAACCACCACATATTCATTTTATAAATAAAATGACAAAATTAGAAAATCAAAAGTCCTCCTTGCATAGATAAATAGTGTGCAGCTGATATGCTTATTGCACTGTCTCCATCAGTTTTGCCTTTTTCTCCAATATAATCACCTGGCATTGTAGCTCATCTCCAATCTCACTTCCTTAGTGGATCCCATAAGTCATAATATTAGCCCACCCAGTTAAGCAGTATAAGTTAACTTTTTTAGTTCCAAGAGGAGTAAACCTCTATCTATAAGTTCTTACCGCTCCAAGATTCAGGCTTGGGTCTTTCTGTAGCAGGCAACCGGTAGCACACGGTGCTGTCACTTCACTGAAGGGGGGAATGCACAGGGTAAAGGAGACCTCAGGCTGGTTTGGTAGTGTCCTGAGCGACCACAGTCCTCCGGCTGATATAACGTCCTTACAAAGCAGCTGCAAGCAGTTGTAGTGTCCTTATTCCTTTATGCATTACTCCGCTATTAAGGGTAGCAGTTTCTTCAGAAGGTGAAAAAGAAGCATAATTTCCAGTGTTTAATACTATAAAGAATGGCATCATTGAGAAAGTAAGATAAAAAAGTTAATACTTTAAGTAGATCGAAATTCCTGCTATATTTATCACTAGCTCGGATGCCTCATCCAGCAGACCTAAAAGCATTACATCATGGAATCTAATCCCATCTGAGAAGGAATTTGTTATTATAATTTTATTTACATTTGTTTTTATATATACAGTAAATAAGTAAATAATACATTTCTATACTGGAATTATTCTAAGAAGATTCTATTTCTAAGTAATTTTCTCCTTATTCTTTATCTCCAATATTCAATAAATTCTCATTAAATATACATATATCTTTCAAGGTTATATAGGAACAACTTATCCCTTATTCTCATATCCAGTAAATTAAACATAAAGTGTGCTAACCATAAATATCTCACAAGCAGGCAACAGAATTTGTCTTCAATATCCCCAAATTGGTCATATATTTTTTAGTTCTATACATTCATTAAGCCCTTGTGGAGCAAGTGTTCCTTGAGAGTGTTTCCAGTATGTTTCGTTTTTACACAGGATATTGAATCTATCCCTTGTATACTAAGTACTTTCATGTCTCCTTCGTGCTGATTTATGACATGTCTGGATACACTATGTTTGGAATTACCCCTAATAACACTACGTCTTTGTTCTAGGAAACTAGTATTCAATGCTCTTGTAGTGCAACCAACATATTGAATACCGCATCTGCATGTTATTAGAGACACAACATACTGTAGGTAGTCTGACAATTGATAAATTGTTTTATCTGAAATTAGGTCTTAAATTATGTCGATCCAACTTGAAAAAGGTCACAGAAGTGACTGAAATGAGTAGTTGTTCCTGGTGATGTGTACTTCTTCTTGTGTAGTATCCTCCAACCTGAACGGCATACAACAGTCAGCAGCTTGTGTCCAGTATACCTGATGAAGCAATGGCGGCCAGCGCTCCAGCTATTAGACTGGATTGAATGGGGCACAGTGATTACAGATTCTCCCGCTTGGCACTTACAACCAGCAGATGGTGAGTCAGACTGGACCTGTTATTAAGCTACCTTGACCTGCCTTAGGGGGATGCCCCTTACTAGCCGCTAGAGGTTGGACACTATACTTACTTGGATATGCTTGCCGAATACAGCTTATACCTGGAGGTATTACACTGATTGTTTATTTTTCCACGTGCTTATGAGGAAATCCGGAAAACAAGACTCTCATTGAATTGTTACTAAGTGGTGCTTTTGGAATAAACCACCTAGGTAAAGGAACATTCAATTATTTAAGCTGCTACTAATTCTACACACAGGCTCTATTCTGTTTATTAATGTATTGGTACATAATCCCATTTTAAACTGATATGTTTGCATGCTATATATGGATCATTATTTAACTTGTTAGAGTTAATGATTCAATCTTATTTACCCTAGAAATTTCTTATATAGACCAAAGAGATAGAGTTTATTGTTATTTTTATATATGGTGTGATATTTATGATGTTTTAATAAGACCTAATATGGAAAAAATACTAATTGAAACTTGGACTCCAGTGCAGAAACTGTTTTCTTTATTTGTCCTTTTTGTGAGGTTGGCAACACCTATTATTATTCTGCTGCAGGTGTGCATAGAGAACTATCAGCAGGTGGTCATTAGGCGCTTAAATTATGTTGAACCACAATCTTTACTCCTATGTTTCATAAAATCACACATCACACAGTGATTTCTTTCACATTTGTAACAACCTGTAATATTATGATTTAACCAGTTCAATTGATTTGATCTCTTTTTTTCTGCATGCCTTAAATTACTTGGTGCTAGATATTCTTTCAAATTAGTCACTCTTTTGAAAATTATTCTTGGTTCTTCTTCCACATCTCTTACCAAAGTTTTATCAAGTTTTAGAATAGGAAAATTATTTTTTATAATATGCTTTATTTCCTTGGATCTGGAAATATATTTAGACATAAACAATGGAGCACCTCTCAATAATTGAGCTTCTGTTTCTACACTTTCCCTTTTATTCATTATATAGATAGGATTAAAAAGAGACTCTCTTGTTTTGTTTTGAACCTCCAAAAGTGCAGATTCAAGAAGTTTCATAGGATAACCTTGTTCCAAAAAGTTGATAGTTAGATCCTTTGCTTGTATATTGAATTGTGCATCATCAGTACAATTTCTCTTTAATCTAAAATACTCTCCCTTGGGAATATTATTTACCCAAGGTTTGTAATGACAACTTTGATAGTTGAGATAATTATTGCAATCTACTTTTTCCTGTATGATGAGATCATAATACTATCTCATTTCACTTGTAGTGCTATATCTAGAAAAGTAATATCAGAATTATGGTGGTTCTGAGTGAATTTTAAACCAAATGTGTTATTATTAATATGTAACATAAATCGTGATATAGAGTCTACATTCCCTTTCCAAATTATAAATAAATCATCTATGAATCTACCACAGAGCACCAAGTTCACCCCAAAAGGGCCTCCCTATATGTATTCTTCTTAAAATGCCCCCATATAGAGATTTGCAAAGCTTGGGGCGAACTTGGTGCCCATCATGGTCCCATGTGTCTGTAAATAGTGCTGTTTGTTGAAAATAAAGTAATTGTGGAATAAAATAAAATCAAATAACGCCACTATAATATCTGTGTGTGTCTGTATCATTAGAGTATTAGATTCTAGATTATTTTTTAGGACTGCTATACCTTCTTTGTGGGGTATATTATAGTATAATGCCTCAACATCACAGGTAAGGAAGATATAACCATCCTGCCATTTCAGATCTTTAATAAATTTATGAAAATGTGTTGTATCTCTGATGAAAGACTTTAGTTCAGTAAAAAATGGTTGTAAAAAAAACATCTACATAGGCAGAAGAGTTTGATGTCAATGAACCAATGCCTGATATGATTGGGCATCCTTGGGGGAGAGGTACTTTTATGTACTTTAGGCAAATGATAATATGTTGGTGTTATTGGTTGTTTCATATACAGAAACAAATACTCTTGTCTGTTAATAATACCCTCACTTAAAGCTATATCAAGAATATTTTTAAGGATAATCATGTATTGTTTGGTGGGGTTTACTGATAATTTTTTATAAAAGTGAGAATCTTAGAGCTGTCTATACACTTCACTAAACTTAACTTTTTATCTTGGATTACAACCCCCCCTCCTTTGTCTGCTGTTTTTATAGATATAGTTCTGTCATTCATTAAATTTCTCAGTGCCTTCCTTTCATTTACATGTAGATTATCATTATAACATTTGCCTTTATATCTTTTTCTCTTTTCTTTAGATTATTCACACAATACATGAAAATCCTCCAAAGTTGCTTTATAAAATATTTCAATGTGGGTACTTTTATACTGAGTAGGATAAAACTGAGATTTTCTAGTAAAGTTCCCCTATGTACCATTGCTGTATTTAGGTATTTGTATATCTGTGGAGGGATTACTTTCCTTTTGCAATTCCTCTAACATCCAAATCAATTTGTCAACCTCCTTATCTAGTACTATGGATATTGAGATTTCTCCATTTTCAGAGAATGCTTGAATGTTTGGAGACTAGCGGAAAGTCTGATTGACAGCAATCCACTAAATGGGTGCAGTCCAAAAAAAGTCCTGTACCCATGCTTGGGAACAAGTAATATGTGTGGATGAGAGATGCAATCTTGTGCAGAGCGGAGATGTCAGGTTGGGAGATATTTTGAAATAAGCGAAGCGATTTATGTTGGTGTGGTTTGGTTAATAGCTTTATATGTAAGTAAAAGTATTTTATATTGAATATGGTACAAAACTGGTAACCAAGTGAGGGACTGACAGAGTGGATCAGCAGACAATGATATAAATACATATAAAGAATTAGGGGCTACCCTGTTGAGAAAAAATATTTATAATAGGATACACAACTTCAGGAAATCAATAGTCCGGATCAATGTTTCCAATCCCCAAAGAGGTTCTTCTTTTCTTTGTTAGTATCTCTCTCCACCAGGTAAGCATATAAAAAAACTAAAAGAATTATATAGTATTGCACTTCTTTTGTATTCAATATATATGTCCTTTATCTCTTATTCCCTCCATCTATGGGTATGTGTAGTTAATTTTATAGTGGGTCACCATGTGCTAAGCCAAACAATGGATGCATACATTATCCACGTACATCAAATTACTGTCACCATACATATAAAGGTATCTTTTATCCCTTCATGAAAGTGGGTTATACCATGGGCTTTCTTAAAATACACCTCAAGTCACCAATGGAATAGGATTCTCACATGTATGCTTACATATGCACAATCTGTAGACTTCATATAACAGTTTCTTTTCAAGCCTTTGATAGACACTTTCTGAAGGGTATAGTCATTCCACAAAAAACAACAGCCATATATTAAAAGGATTCTTTACTTTCACAATAATAAAGGATATTCTCCAACATCAGGTGGATGCCTCTACATCTCATGTGGAGAGTAATTCACTGAGGAATTTTCCTCCCACCATCACTACCCTGAAATAAAGGATGGGGGGCTGAGATCTGCTGTGGTGGTGAGGTGTATTTATTGTGAGGAGGTTGAGCATTACGCCAGCATTTGGGCTCACTGATAAATTGCATTGGCACATTTGAAAATCTATTTTTGTCCTATTACAAAGTGGATTCCCTTACTATACTGGATCTTTAAAGTCATAGTGGACTGCATATGTATTCCTCTTGAGGTTATTTTGCCTTATTTTATATATTCTTTTTATGTATTCATATTTTCTTATGTTCTTTTTGCCCATAATAAGTGATTTTAATATTGTATTTAAGGTTTAAAACAGGCTCTATTAAGTATATCATATTAAATGAATTTGTAACCCTTTATTTTGCACTCCCTTGTGTATCTTTATGTTCTTATTTATTTCTAGTGTTTCCAAAAACCTTTTTGGGAGCTGTAATACAGATGGTAATTGTTTTGTAATTTTTTATATATTTTTAGCATCTGATTTAGATATTTAGTTATATCTGTGCTTTAACTTTCTAAACCCTTTTTGCGCCAATTTCAATAATTTATGAATCCCATTTGTTGAGCAGGCATGTATTTTGCCAAAGTTGTCTGAAAGGTTGTGTTTATCAAACCACCTATATATTTCTGGCATGTTCTGCCCATCTCTCCCGTAGGTTATGGAAGGTTCTCCCTGTGTACTGCAATCCACATTCTCATTCATTCAAATATATGCAGTTCTTACTGTGGCACATTATAAACTCCCTAATTTTGAATCTTTCTAATTTGAAATTTATATAAATTCTTCCACTTTTTTAGGGGTTTTCTTATGCACTTTACACATGGGGCAATCTCCACATCTGTGAAAACCTACAGTTTTGATGGGATTACTTCTTCCTTCTGGAATGGCACTCTTTACTAAGCAATATTTTAGGTTTTTAGCTAATTTTATAACACAAAATTCAGTGTTAGCAGTAAGGATCAGATATTTTGTCACAATATGCCAATGTCTATTTATTATTTTTTCTATTTCCTTATATTGGCTAATAAATTGTGTCACAAAGAGGATTCTTTGTTCATTATTTGGTTCTCACCTTCTTATTTTCCTTATATTTGAATAGATTAGATCTCTCTATAGTTCCCATTTCTCTTATTTTCTCATCCACAATATTTTCCTGGAATCCTTTCTCTATAAAATTGCCTTTCATGCCCTCCACTTCTTCATTGAATACTGTCAATTCTGAGCAGTTTCTTCTAATTCTTTGTACTTTGTTCTTTGGAATGTTTCTCAACCATGTGGGATGAATACTTCTAGTATAAATATATGTATTATTATCCATAGTTATAGAATAATTTTTCATATGCCATCTATTGTTCTTCATGTACATACATAAATACAAGCAGTGTACCTCCTCTTTACTTCTATCATAGGATAATATTATATTCAATTCATTCTTATTTAGATATTCACAAAATTAATTTAACTTTGTTTCACTTCTGGTCCATATGAACAATATATCATCTGTAAACCATACCAACTTCTTAATGTATCTATTATAATGATGATTTTTCCAAATAAACTCCTCCTCCCAATTCCCCATAAAAATATTTGCATATGCAGGGGCTAAACATCTTCCCATTGCTATACCTTTAACTTGTTGGTAAAATTTTTCTTTATACCAAAAGAAGTTATTTTTTGAACAAAATGAATAGCCTCAATAAGAAACTAAATTTTCTAAGGTTGTACACTACATTTCCTTTCTCTAAGGTACACAATATGGTGTTCATCCCTGCCTGATGATCTATAATAGAAAATAAAGATCCAACGTCTGCCATCACCATGATGTCACCCTCTTCCCATTGTAAATTCTCTAGGATTTTTATCACATTAATGGTGTCTTTCATATATGCTTTTATTTTCACTACCACAGGTTGTAGATGATAATCTATACATTCAGAAAGGTTGGCAGTTATGGAAGCTGTGCTGGCTACAATAGGTCTACCTGGGGGTTAGTAGCATCTTTGTATATTTTAGGGAGGATGTAAAATACTGGTAATGAAGGGTTTTCGTTAATTATAAATATGGTTTCTCTTTCTGTGAGAGTGCACTTATCTTGATGTTTTTTGAGCATAGTGCACAGATCTTTCAAAATTCTTGCACTTGGGTCTCCCTTTAAAAGTTGCTAGGTATTCCGATCATTTAGCTGTGTAAGCACTTTTTCATAGTCCACTATATTCATCATCACAATGCTACCCACTTTGTCTGCTAATTTTATTACAATTTCTTTATTTTCCTCCAGGGTCTTAATTGTGTCTAGTTCCCATTTGGATAAATTTGGTTTTCTTTACCAATCAGGTTTGATCTTTTCTAAATCCTCACATACTAATTTATTGAATGCCTCAATGAAACAACCTTTAGTATGTGTTGGATAGAATGTTGACTTGAGTTTAAATATACTCCTGACATTTGAACTTCCTTCTCAAAAAATATTTTTTTCAATTCCAGACTCCTAGTGGATTTTTGTATGTCCATGTACGTGTTAAATTTATTCATCCTACTGTCGCGAGCATATTTAAGACCATGATTTAGAACTGAGGTTTCATTTTGGGCGAAAATATGTGAACTCAAGTTAAAAATTCTATTATCTTTCTTGTTTCACTTGATCCCTTGTTCTTTTTTTGTTGAGTATATTCTAGATTTTTCTTTATATTTTTCTTTTTCTCTCTACCCCTTCCTCTCTTCCCTCTTTTTTTTCTTCATAATTTTGGGTTACTTCCAATACTTATTTTCCTCATTTTTCCCTAAAAAATTAGCAGACAATGAATGTTTGGCAAGGAAGATTAGCCTCACAGTTGCATTCAAAATGGATTGTAGTGTCAAGAGTCTGTTTTTGGGAAGACCAGTAAGGAGACTATTGCAATAGTCAATGCAGGAAATAATGAGTGCACACACTCGAGTTTTTGCAGTGCCTTGTGTAATATATAGTGGAATTTTGGATATGTTTTTAAGATGTATGTAACATGATTTTGAGACATATTGGATGTGGGAACAAAGGACAGTTCAGAGTAAAGGATGATACCTAGGCTGTGGGATTGTGAGGTGGGGTCCATTCTTGAGTTATCAACAGTGATAGACATATCAGGTTGGTAACTAATATTGGTGGGTGGAAATATAATGAATTCTGTTTTGTATATATTAATTATGAGGTGGTGAGATGCCATCCAAGATGAAATGGCAGGAAGACATTTAGTGACATGGACCTGCACAGGTGGAGAATTGGTAACTCTGTGAATCGTCTGCATACAGATGATACTGGAAACCAAAAGAGCTGATTAGTTTGCCAACTGATAGAGGTAGCAAAGGGGAGGCAGAATCAGAAAAGCAAACAGCGAAAGAGAGATTAGATAGGTAGGAAGATAACCAAGAAAGGGCTATGTCAAGTTGTGCTAGTTAAGAAAGTGTGTAAGGTGAGTGTAGGTAGTCTCTCAAGTAGCTTGGTGGGGCATGGGTGCTGGGAGAGGGGATGGTAATTTGAGAGAGAGTTAGGGTCAGAATCTTGTTTTTTTCAGAATGGGATTAATCACTGCATGCTTGAAGAGTGATGGCAAGATACTAGTAGAGAAAGAGAGATTACAGATTTTAGTTAAGGTTGGGATGAGCACAGGAGACAGAACTTTACTGATTTGTTAGGGTATATGATCAAGAGGAGAGGTAGTAGAGTAGGGGGATGATAAGAGGATAGATACTTCATCTTCATTTGTGGGGTCAAATGAAGAGAATGTGCCAGTGGGTTCTGGCTAAGGAAGAGCCTACTATTTAATTTTGGATATTATCAATCTTATCCTTGAAATAGGAAGCAAGATCTTGTGCAATGATATTAGCAGGAGGGTTGGGTGAGGGAGGGGTAAGAAGTGATTTAATTGTATTAAAAAGTTGCTTGGGTTCAGAGGCTTGGGCACTGATGAGAGATTGGGAATATGTTTGTTTGGCATTGTCCAGAGCTTTACAATAAGAGTGATAGATAGTCTTATATGTGAGGAAGTCACTTGCAATTCAAGACTTACACCATTGTCTTTGTACTTTACATGAGAGTTTTTGTAGGTGTCTTGTTAATTTAGAATGCCATGGCTGACATCTGGGTTTATGTGGAGTGTGATGCGTAGCTGGAGCCACTTCATCGAGGACTATTTCTAGGGTCTGGTTCAGGAGTGATACAGCTGTATCAGGAGAAGTGGAAGCAGAAATTGGTAAGAATAGTTTTTGCAGAGGTGACTAGTGCATTAATATTTCTGCAAGTTTGATGAGCCTTGATTGATTTGAATTACATTGTGGTTGACGTAATGGAGGAGAGTGTGCAGGTTGTGATCTGAGAGAGGAAAAGAAGCGTTAAGGATTTCAGAAACTGAGCATAGTCTGGTGAATACAAGATCAATGCAGTGGCCCTCCTGATGAGTAGAGGAGTCAGTCCATTGGGAGAGGTCAAGAGAGGAGGCTAGAGAGAGAAGATTGGAGGCTTGAGGAGATTGTGGACTGTCAATAGGGATATTGAAATCACCCATGATAATGGTGGAGATGTCAAAGGATAGGAAGTGAGGGAGCCATGCAGGTAAATGTTCCAGAAATTGTTGAGCTGGTCCAGGTGGGCGATAGATTGCAGCAATGTGCAGCGAGAAAGTCCTGATAGAATGTACTTCAAATTATGTAAATATGAGTGATGGTAACTGTGGGAGAACTGTGTATGTAAAAGTTTTGGACAGTAATATTCCAACCCCACCTCCTTTACTATTACCAGGCCTGGAGGTGTTAGTTAAAGTGTAGTCCACCATGTTAAAGTGATGCAGGGAAGGATGTGTGAATTAACTTTTTAATTTTTCCTTTACTATTAGAGGTGATGCTTTCTTTAACACTGTGAAATATTGTTTACATTTCAGGTGTCCTTTCTTAAACTTTAGGTCCCCTGGATGTCCTTTAGTAGATGTTGAAGTACTGTCATGACTGCTGGTAGCAGCTGCTTCACTAGTACTGGGCTGCTGCTCCTGCTGTTCTATATTAACTGATCCATACCAACTCACAGCACTCCTAGGGTGGCACCCTAATGACGTTGTATGTTTTAGCAAACAAGTTTTATCATTTTAATTTTTGATAACAGTGCCTGAACACACAAAACAGTGCCTCACAGTGCCCATAGTAATGGTGGCACACTAATGACATTATATTTTTTAGCACGCAAGTTTTTTTTATAATTTTAAATTTTTAGGACCATGGTGAGAATTGTGTCTAACACCTACCACTCACTTCTAAAGGTTGAGTGCAAATCTATTACTTATTTGAATTACACTCTTAGTATGTTACACACTAGGTACCAAATGTAATAGGGTGAGAGTTTAGAATATGTGAGAGTTTAGCAGTAAACTCTCACACTATTACATTGGTCGATTTGTTTCTTCAAAATTGGAAAACATCTGGATGAGAGTTTAAATCATGAGTTTTTTGAGCCTAAAAAAAATGCGAGTTTGTATGTTTTCGGACTCTATTACATCGGCCGAGTTTAAAAAGTGTGAGAAAACTCTTACATTTTCTAAACTCTCAACCTATTACATTTGGCCCTATATGTTGCTTTTTATTTGCATATTTATGAACATTCGAGATCGCCACAAGATGGTTAGACCACACAGGCCAAAAAAAGTGCCAAACCCATTCCAAATCTATTTTTGAGGGGCCCAGTTGATAGGCTCCTGCTGCTCCTGGCTGCACACCTTTTGTCTATTTTGGTCTCTAAACCGAACACTTCACCTATACCTTGACTATTATATCTAACAACTTGTAGGTTTGATATTCGAAAAATTTAGTTGGCGACTTGTATCAATTCAAGTTTACAGTAATGAAGGCTGTTTTATGATAATTCTGCATATATTCTCATTATTTTTCATATATCTACTTGAAACTCACTGTTAGTTTTGCAGATTTGGATGCTATTACATTCCATCCATGCGTCTATCCAAATACAGGCCTGAGAGACTGTGTAGCACAAATAATAGTCCCCACATGCTTTCCACATGGTCCCCATAACTGTCCCATTCAGTAAGAACATATACTTTCAATATGTGCAAGTTGTGATAAGACAGATTGGGACCTAACTAGTGAATTGTAGATGGGTGTTGATTGGGCTGTGGGGAGTGAGTGAAAGATGGAGAGTGAGCAAGCTGAAAAGGAAAAGAGATGTGGGTACTGAAGTTGGATCTGGGAATAAGAGCAGCAAATGAGTGTTAGGCAGTGATAAAGCAATTGATAGAATGCAGTGGTTGTGTTATGTTTCAGACTACTGAATAGATACTATGGTGACAGAGTGTGATTATAGTTGCAGTTGAGTTGGATGGATCCATCTACTAACTTGCCCCAGTGACTGAAATAGATGGTTTCAACAACTGAGTAGCATGTTGGTGTCAAATAAATTTGATATAGGATTAATTGGGGTGTTGTGGCAACTGAGTATGGTGGTTTGTGGACTGAGCAGAATTAGGGCCTGATTCAGAGATGGATGTAGTTCACATTGCTGCTGCATTGTTGGATGCAGCAGCAATGTGAAAATATGCTAATGCAGCAGGAGGCATCTGAGGAGAAAAGATGCCTCCTAACAGCATTGCAGATCTGAGTGCTGCATCGAGTGCTGCATCCTAAGATGCAGCATTGAATTATCTGCGAGACCATCAGCTATCTGAGTAACCCCAAGGTTACTCCGATTGGCCCTTGCATCTTCGTAGCCAAGGTGAGGAATTCTGCATAAGAAGACACAGTCCCTGGCTTTGGCACTTCCAGAAAATGGGGTCATCATGCCCCCATTTTCCAAAACAGAGGCCGGCAACACCCCGAAACAGCTGCAGCCTGTCAATCAGACTGCGGGTCAGGGGGCACTGCATGCAACGATGCAGGAGCAGTTCTACACATGCACAGAATGAGTCCTTTGAAGGAGCCCTACCATCAGAGATGTATGTAAACCATCATGTTTGTGTACATCTCAGAATGTGGCCCTTAGTTTTATGTGGGCATGTTTATGGAGACTGAATGGGATGATTGTGGGATTGACTAGGATGGTTGTGGGATCAATCTTTTGTACTAAATAGCTGCTCATTTATCCGGTTGCAGAGATTGTATCTGTGAATAAGAAGCTCCTTTATTTTATTAGAATATCTAAAACTGTAGGTCTATCACAGAGCTGAAAAGTGTACAATGGGAACTTTGATACAATTACAACCTTTATTACTGGAAATATGTGCAATAGATAAGCAGTATATACAAGTCACTGATAAGGGAGTGATAAATAGGAGTCAGAAGATGGACCTCGTTTATATTAGACAAGGTGGAAGGATTTGTGTGAATAACCAGGTTTAACAATAAAGGCACTGATAATACAATAATAGTACATTTAATGGGTGTAACTACTAGAGGTGCAAGAGGGCCCAGAGCTGAAGAGATTGTAAGCTTGCCAGCAGGGCCCTCTTACCCTTATGTATGTCATGTATGTATGTCTTTTACAACCCAGTATAATGTTAATGTTGATTCAAATTGTAAAGCGCAACGGAATGTGCTGCACTATATAAGAAACTGTTCATAAATAAATAAATAAATAAAGAGGGCCCAACTTCCTTGTCACAGTTACATGTGTTATATCAATTTTCAACATTGGGTGATACATAGGGGCCCTTACAAATGTTTGCTATGGGGCCTTTAAATACCTAGTTACACCACTGTTACTGATCATACAGGTAACCAAACTCAATAATAGTGATACTTATAACTAGGGGTGTGCACCGGCCACTTTTCGTGTTTTGTGTTTTGGTTTTGGATCTGGATCTTTCTTCGTGTTTTGGATCTGGATTGGTTTTGCCAAAACCACCCTTCCGTGTTTTGGGTTCTGGGTTTTGTGTTTTGGATCTGTATTTTTTTTTAAAAAAGCATAAAAACAGCTAAAATCACAGAATGTGTGGGTTTTTCTGCTCCTATGCTATTATTAACCTCAATAACCTTCATTTCCACTCATTTCCAACACCTCACACCTCACACCTCACAATAGTGTTTTTATGTCCAAAAGGTTGCACCGAGGTAGCTGGATGACTATGCTAAGCGACACGAGTGGGCGGCACAAACACGTGGCCCATCTAGGAGTGACACTGCAGTGGCAGACAGGATGGCAGTTTGAAAAACTAGGCCCCAAACAGTACATAATGAAAAGAAAAAAAAGAGGTGCAAGATGGAATTGTCCTTGGGCCCTCCCACCCACCCTTATGTTGTATAAATAGGACATGCACACTTTAACAAACCAATCATTTCAGCGCCAGGGTCTGCCACATGACTGTGGCTGAAATTATTGGTTCGTTTGGGCCCCCACAAAACAAGCTGGCAATTAATCTGTCCCTGCACAAACTGGCTCTACGGAGGCAAGATGTCGTCCTCATCCTCCTCATCCACCGATTCCTCACCCTCTTCAGTGTTGTGTACATCCTCATCCTCACAGAGTATTAATTCATCCCCGCTGGAATCCACAACCACAGGTCCCTCTGTACGTTCAGGAGGCTGGTCTCCCTGGAAGAGTTGATAATTCATTTTATGAACATCATCTTCTCCACATTTTGTGGAAGCAACCTCCTATGCCTTTCGCTGACAAGGTTCCCGGCTGCACTAAACACTCTTTCGGAGTACACACTGGAGGGGGGGCAACTCAGGTAAAATAGAGCCAGTTTGTACAGGGACCTCCAAATTACTTCTTTTTCCTGCCAGTACAGGTACGGACTGTCTGACATGCCTACTTGGATGTTGTCACCGATGTAATCCTTTAACAGACAGACGCACGCTTGTCACTGCTGCTTTAAGGATGCAGGTGCGGCTACAGCCCACACATTTCACAAAGACAGAAAAAAAAAGAAGAATATTTTTATTGTTTGTGGAGCGCACTTTGAGGGTTACACCACCCTTTAACAGACAGACGCACGCTTGTCGCTGCTGCTTTGAGGACAGTATCATATGCAGTGACAGTAGACTTGTCAGAAATTGTTGGCACGTCCTTCAGTCCGGACCAGATGTCCAAACCGGCCCTTGACTTATGACACAGGCGCACGCTTGGCGCTGCTACTGTGTTGATGCACGTGCGGCTACATCGCACACAAGTCACAAACACATAAAAAAAATAGTTTTTTATTTTTTGGAGCACTTTGAGGGTTACACCACCCTTTAACAGACAGACGCACGCTTGTCGCTGCTGCTTTGAGGATCCAGGTGGAATCTAGACGGGATTTGGAACCGGGGACACACGACCTCCATCAATTGTCTAAATCCCACTCCACTAATGGCGGATACCGGACCCACGTCTAACACCAACATAGCAGTCAAGGCCTCAGTTATACGTTTTGCTTCAGGATGACTGCTGTCGTACTTCATCCTCATCGCTAGGGACTGTTGGAGGGTCAATTGTTTAGTAAAAGTAGTGGTGTTCCTACTTCCTCTCTGGGATGATGAACAATTCCCAGCAGCAGCAACAGCACTAGGAGCAAGTGGTTCTTGATCTTTCCCTATTTTATTTTTATCAGAGAAAGTTTGGTCCTCCATTTATGTTATATTGATATATACGTGCGGCTAAAGCGCCCACAAACACAGAAAATATTTTTTTATTTTTGCTGGAGAGTAGTGCACTTTGTGGGTTACACCACCCTTTAAGAAATGAGCCAGCCGGCTCTTTACTTATGGGACACAGGCGCACGCTTGGCGCTGCTCTTTTGTTGATGCACGTGCAGCCACAGTGCACACAATTCACAAACACAGAAAATATTTTTTTATTTGGTTTGGAGTGTACTTTGGGGGTTACAGCACCCTTTAATGGTCAAGCCAGCCGGCCCTTTACTTATGACACAGGCGCACGCTTGGCACTACTTTGTTGATGCACGTGCGGCTACTGCGCACACAATTCACAAACACAGAAAATATTTTTTTATTTGGTTTGGACTGGAGTGTACTTTGGGGGTTATAGCACCCTTTAACGGTCAAGCCAGCCGGCCCTTTACTTATGACACAGGCGCACGCTTGGCACTACTTTGTTGATGCACGTGCGGCTACAGCGCACACAATTCACAAACACAGAAAATATTTTTTTATTTGGTTTGGAGTGTACTTTGGGGGTTACAGCACCCTTTAACGGTCAAGCCAGCCGGCCCTTTACTTATGACACAGGCGCACGCTTGGCACTACTTTGTTGATGCACGTGCGGCTACTGCGCACACAATTCACAAACACAGAAAATATTTTTTTATTTGGTTTGGAGTGTACTTTGGGGGTTACAGCACCCTTTAACGGTCAAGCCAGCCGACCCTTTACTTATGACACAGGCGCACGCTTGGCACTACTTTGTTGATGCACGTGCGGCTTCTGCGCACACAATTCACAAACACAGAAAAAATATTTTTTTTTTAGCACTTGGGGGGAGCACCTCTGATGGACAGAGCACCCCCTGGACAACACTACAGCACCCCTTTAGGACTGGGACACTGCACAGGACTTTGGAGTGGACACAGCCCCTATGGACAACTGACTGCACAACACAGTCCAGCCAGCCCCTATGGACTTTTGAAGTAGTGGACACAGCCCCTATTGACAACAGCAGCACAGCACAACACAGCCAGCCCCTATGGACTTTGAAGTAGTGGACACAGCCCCTATGGACAACAGCAGCACAGCGCAGCACAGCACAACACTACTCTGCACTACACTACACTACACAGCCCAGCCAGCTCTAACTCCCACCCTCCCTCTTCACTGTCCACAGCCGAGTGAGAAAATGGCGCCGACGTGGGTACCTTATATAGGATCCGAAAACCCGCGAGACCCGGAAGGCGGGATGATGACATTTTGCCTCGATTTCAGATCCGAGTCAGGCGGGAAAAGTCGAGCCTGACTCGGATCGGCTTCGGATCGGGGGGGCTCGGGGGGGGTTCGGATTTCAGAAATCCGAACCCGCTCACCCCTACTTATGACATATAAAACAGTTCTTATGTTAGTGTATGAGTACTGCACGAAACCTGACTGAGCAATTTAAGGCCCTAAGTCCAGAGCCATAACAATACATTTGGTGCCCTGTGCCAGAAAGAGCATTGGTGCCACCCCCATATTGCAAACGAACAAATATCACTATTGAAGAAAAGATGCACTTAATTTGAATAACATTAAATTTAACTTATACATAGATGCACAAAAATTAAAAAAATTATGTATTAAATATTTTTCGAAAGATACACTCGCAAGGGACAATATGATCACAAATGGCAATCATGAATATACAACGTTTAAACCTAGTTCCACATTCTACCCAGCTCACACAAAAAGTTCCCCTATTGAGACATTTCAGAAATAAATTGAAGAAGATATAATAAAATTACCTGATGAAGAAAAAATAATATACAATCCTACAAGAGAAGAAAAAGAAGCACTGAAAGAACTCAAAGAGGATAAAATACACCTTTTATTACCTACGAAAACTACATAAAGATTGTGTCAACTGCCCGGGAAGACCAATCATATCCGGGACAGATTCCATTACATCCAATTTGTCTAAATACATCAACTACTTTTTGCAGAAAATTGCTTGCCAACAGAAAAGTTACTTGAAAAGACACCATGCACATCTTACAAATAATAGCAAAAATGGAATGGAAAGACACCAACATATTATGTACAAGTGTCATTAAATCGTTGCACACATGTATAAGACATGATATTGGATATCAAGCAGCACGGTCCTACTTAACTACTTCAACCAGCCTTCCGAATGACCAAATTCATTTTCTAATGGACAGTATTGATTTCATACATCATCACAATTATTTCTGGAACAATAGCAAATTCTACAATCAAATAAAAAGCACAGTGGTGGGTACATCTTTCGCACCAAGCTATGCGAACCTCTTTGTAGCAAGATGGGATGAAGAAAAATATGGAATAATAAACCCATACAAGAAACAATTGATTAGCTGGAACAGATATATTGATTTCCTCGTTTCATGTGGGATGGGTCAGAAACAACATACATGGAAAAGAACAACGTAGTTCTAGAATTCCCCTCAATAACAAGCCGGGAGATGAATGTTTTTTTAGACCTAGAAATCTTTGTTAAGAATAATACCATCCAAACTAGAACACATACAAAGGAAGTAAGTGGAAACAATGTATTATCCATCAGGAGCAATCACCATAAAAAATGGCTAGATAATATTCCTGGTGGACAGTTTCGAAGGAACAAACAAAACTGTACAGAAAGTGAAACATTTTATATACAAAGCCAGACTATGAAGTACAATTACAAACCAAAAGACTTTAGTAAGGCTTTTGACACGGTCCCTCATCGCAGACTGATATATAAACTTGAAAACTTGGGACTGGATTCGAAGATGGTTAAATGGATAAAAACTTGGTTGCAGAATAGGAAACAGAGAGTTGTAGTAAATGAAGTGCAGTCACAGGAGGGAATTGTGACAAGTGCTGTACCCCAAGGTTCTGTACTTGGACCAGTGCTTTTTAATACATTTGTTGGTGACATTGCAAATTGTATTAAAAAGAAAGTATTCCTTTTTGCAGATGACACAAAAATATGCAACAGGGTAGACACACCTGGAGGGGTAAGACAAATGATGGAGGACCTAGCTAGACTAGAGGAATGGTCAAGAACATGGCAACTACAGTTTAATACTAAAAATGTAAAATTATGCACTTGGGTCTCAAGAACCCAAAAGCTAAATAAAGTATTGAGGGTACTCTAATAGAAATTACAGAGGAGGAAAGGGATCTAGGAGTCACTATTTCAGGTGATTTAAAGGCATGTAAGCATAGTAACAAAGTAATGAGAAAGGCAAGTCAGATCCTTGGTTGCATAGGGAGAGGAATCAGTAGCAGGAAGAAAGAAGTAATAATGCCCCTGTATAGATCATTGGTACAGCCTCATCTAGGATAGTGTGTTCAGATCTGGAGGCCATATCTCCAGAAATATATAAATACATTAGAGACTGTACAAAGAAGGGCAACTAAAATGGTGCATGGCCTACATCACAAAACTTATCAGGAAAGACTAAGAGATCTCAATATGTATAGTCTGGAACAGAGAAGGGAAAGGGGGGACATGATAGAAACTTTCAAAGAAATCATGGGTTTTAACAAGGTGCTGGAGGGAGACATTATTCAAAAGAAGAGAAGTACAAAAACACGAGGACATGCACTGAAACTGGAGGGAGGTAGATTCAAAGGAAATTTCAGGAAAAATTACTTCACAGAAAGGGTAGAAGATAAGTGGAATAGCCTCCCATTAGAGGTGGTAGAGGATAAGACAGTAGAACAATTTAAACATGCTTGGGATAGGCATAAGAATATCCTTACAAATAACTGAGGATCACATAGGGTTGAGGAAACCAAAAGGTAAAAAAGGGCAGACTAGATGGGCCAAGTGGTTATTATCTGCCATCAAATTCTATGTTTCTAAATTCATTGAGAAGGGCTACAATGAAAAAAGTCTACAAAAGCAAATTGACAACATAGCCGAACTGGACAGAGAAGCTCTTATACAGTACAAACAGAAAATAATGAAAGATGGGGACCTATAGGCCTTCATAAGGCAATATAATAGTAACCATTACCTCCTGGGGAAGATCTTAAAGCAACACTGGAACATTATGGGCATAGATGAACAACTAAATCACTTCTTACCGAACAAGGCAAAAATCATATATAAAAAAACTAGAAATTTAAGACAAGCGCTAACAAAAAAGCTACATCCCAACCGAAAAACAGTCACAAACAAATACAAATGAATATAAAGGACACTTTCATTGCCTCAACTATATGGCATGAAAAACTGTGAAAATAAGAAATACATAACCCATCACAGAATTCTCTTCAAATCAAACAAAAAAGGTATATAAAATGAAAAAACAAATTTCTTGTGAAACAGAGGGAGTCACCTATCGTCTAGAATGCCCATGCAGACACCAATATGTTGGGCACACCAAAAGAAAACTGAAAACTTGAATAGCGGAGCATACGTATAACATAAGAAGTGGTATACAAACTCACAGTGTCCCACAACATTACTCAGAAAAACATAATAAAGCCCCCTCATCATTAAGAGTTTATGGGAATACAAAGAGTAAACCCATTTTGGAGAGGAGGAGACTTAACAACAGATCTGAAGAAAAATGAAACATGCTGGATTTATTATTTGAAGACCTTAAAATTCCAAGGTCTTAACATTGATATAAAGTTTAATGTGTTTTTATAGCATACTCATAAAACAGTTATTCACATCCATATATTAATATATATTAATATATATACAGTATTTAAAAAGCAATTCCATGTAAAATCCCAATAGGGATATTTTTTTACCATGAGCTTACTGCTCATTTTATACCCATTCAGGGACATAATTTCTGTTTATTTTGGATCTTGATAAAGTTTTTAAGTATAAATAAAGGATCTTACTAATGATCCACTATCCTTGACAAAGTACTATGTCATGAAATGCATTGGATAGAAACTCACGTGATCCATAGGCACTTGCGGCCAGAAGCTTGCTTCAGAATGGGCAGGAGACTAGTTCAAAGGAATTGGAGGAAAACACCAAAGGTAGGCACTAGTAGGGTCAGTTAGACTAGATCTTGTATGGTGTTCTATTTACCCCCCCATCGTCATACTACTTAGGAATCCTGCAACTTTATTACTGGAGATCACAACCAGTTCTAAAGAGCTATAAACATTGAAACTGATACTGGTTCAATTGTTTTTATTATATGGTATTGCATTTCAAATTGCATTTTTATTTATAAAAATATAGTGCGCTGCCTATATGTTTATCATTGTATTTCAATTAACGGAGCTGCTCATCATATCAAATAGCAGTAAGGCTTGCACTTAACAAAATACCCTAACACATTATGCCGCACAGTAGAAATCCTCCCTTACACATTATGCCACACAGTAGAAATCCTCCCTTACACATTATGCCACACAGTAGAAATCCTCCCTTACACATTATGCCACACAGTAGAAATCCTCCCTTACACATTATGCCACACAGTAGAAATCCCCCCTTACACATTATGCCACGCAGTAGAAATCCCCCATTACACATTATGCCACACAGTAAAACCCTCCCCTTACACATTATGCCACACAGTAAAATCCTCCCCTTACATATTTTGCCACACAGTAGAAATCCCCCTCAAAGCAGAAATCTCCCCTTACACATTATGCCACACAGTAAAAACTTCCCCTTACACATTGTGCAACACAGTAGAAATCCCCTCGCCCTTACACATTACAATCTTCCTCATTCCATCAGACTATCCCCCAGCCTACAGTGCTTCAAGAGGGAGCTGAAAACCCATTTGTTCATAAAAGTATATCCATCCACCATTTAACCATGTCACCATGTAGTCTACCTCTTTACTCCCCTTACACTGGCTCACTCCTTATGTCTGCCATTTGTCTCCCCATTACCTTTAGACTGTAAGCTCCATGAGCAGGAACTTCCTCCCTCCTGTTCTTATCAACTGCTTCTCTTGCACATCTGCTACACAACCACCTTGGGCTCTCTACCCCTGGAGCCGAATCATCTGTTTTTGTTTCGGACAAGCAAGACCTGTCATTTGTGCCCATGCTGACAGCTTCAGGTTTCAGCTGACACTGTACTTTTCAATTACACACATTGCATCAGTGGATTTGTCAAGATTTGTAGTGCTATTTATATTGTATTGTTTTACCCTGTATTGTAGAAACATAGAATTTGATGGCAGCTAAGAACCACTTGGCCCATCTAGTCTGCCCCATTTTTAAACATATTGTTACCTCAACCCTTATTGATCCTTACTTCTTCTGAAGGATATCCTTATGTCTATCCCATGCATGTTTAAATTGCTCTACTGTCTTTGCCTCTACCACCTCTGATGGGAGGCTATTCCATTTGTCCACTACCCTTTCTGTGAAGTAATTTTTCCTCAAATTTCCCCTGAACCTACCACCCTCCAGTTTCAGAGCATGTACTCTTGTTCTAATACTTCTCTTTCTTTGAAGAATGTCTCCTTCCTTTACCTTGTTAAAACCCTTTATATATTTGAATGTTTTTATCATGTCCCTTTCCCTTCTCTGCTCCAAACTATACATATTTAGTTGCCCTTCTTTGTACAGTCTCTAATGTATTTATATCCTTCTGAAGATATGGACTCCAGAACTGAACACAGTATTCTAGATGAGGCCATACCAATTACCTATACAGTGGTATTATCACTTCTTTCTTTCTGCTACTAATTCCTCTCCCTATGCATCTGACTTGCCTTCCTCATTGCTTTGTTACAATGTTTAATTGCCTGTAAGTTACCTGAAATGGTGACTCCTAGATCCCTTACCTCTTCAGTAGTTTCCAGTATAGTGCCATTAATACTATATTTAGCCTTTGGATGTTTGAGACTCGAGTGCATGCTCTTGCATTTTTTGGCATTAAACTGTAGTTGCCACATTCTTGGCCATTCCTCTAGTCTACCTAGATCCTCAATCATTTGTTTTACCCCTCCTGGTGTGTCTACCCTGTTGCATACCTTTGTGTCATCTGCAAAAAGGCATAGTTTCCCTTCAATACCATTTGCAATGTCACAAATAAAGATATTAAAAAGCACTGGTCCAAGTACAGATCCCTGAGGTACTCCACTGGTAACATTTCCCTCTTGAGACTGCACTCCGTTTACTACAATCACATGCTTTCCAGTTTATTTAACAGTCTGCAATGTGGAACAGTGTCAAAAGCCTTACTAAAGTCTATATTAGCTACATTTATGCCCCCTACCCCTTTATCTATTTCCTTAGTCACCCAGTCAAAAAAGTCAATAAGATTTGTTTGACATGATCTCCCCCATGTAAATCCATGATGTTTGGGATACTGCAAATTGCTAGTAGCTAGCAACTGGTTGAATAATTCTGTTAAAGGTGTTACCAGCACCCATTTAAGCTCTTTTAGTATCCTTGGATATATCCCATCTGGCCCCATTGATTTATCCACTTTCAGATTTGAGAGTTCTGTTAGGATCTTCTCCTCTGTAAATGTTCTTGTTTCTACCTCATTTTTTTTATTACATGTGCGAGTTAACTGTGGCCTCTTGCCCTCTATTTCAGTAGTGAATACTGAACAAAAATAATTATTAAGATGATCAGCTATTACATTGTCTCCCTCAACAGGACTCCCTCTTTCTGTCTTTAGTCTTTTTATTCCATCTTTTGTTTTTCTCCTTTCGCTTATATACTGTACTTAAAAAAAGTTTTGCCCCCTTTACCCACTGACTGTGCCATTTTCTCCCCAGCTTCTGCCTTTGCATATCTGATTACTTTCTTAGCCTCCTTCTGTTTTACAAGATACTCCTCTTTGTCTTCATTATTTTGTGTCTGCTTTTATTTCCTAAAGGCCAGCTTTTTTGCTTTCACAATACTTGCTACCTCTTTCCCAAACCACACTGGCTTCCTTTTCCTTGTGGTTTTACTAACCCTTTTGATACTTGTCTTATTATTTTGCTCTTTGTGGTGCTAATAATATTAATAATTATGCCACACAGTAGAAATTATCTCCCCCTTACACACTATGTCACACAGTAGACACCCTGTGCAGTAAGCTGTGGCGCTCAGAAATAATAACAATTCATATGTCAATTAATAACATATGTTTAATAAAAAATTAATTGAAGGCACATAAAATAGCTTGTGCTGATAGACTCCAATAAGTCTCTAATCTTCCGTTCAGTAGGATTAGAAGTGTGGGGATAATACTTTCACAAATGTGATAAAAATCATGATAACCAATGTCCTTGCTTATACTCACTGTCCTTAAGTACCAAACTCACAGCGTCACAGCCGGCGGCAAGCGGGAGCCCTGACAGGTTACTCGCACTGCTGCACGGCGAAGGGTCAGGTGATCGTAACTGGCAGGCAAACAGAGTCGAGGCTCTCCAGCAGTCATTTGCTGCAAAGGTAAACTGCAGTGAGCTAGGCCAGATAGGCCATCCAGAGGAACAGTTGGTCAGCGATGTTAAAAGCTCCATAGCATACAACTTGATGCGGACGCAGTGGAATTGAGTAAAGCACAATGCAATAGGAGCAGCACCTGTAATCCTCAACACATTTCTCCATGAACCACGGCTTTCTCAAGAAGCAACATGATTATGTTGTAGAGGCCAAAAGGCAACTATCAGATTGTAAATTATATCGTAAATGAAGTCATGATCCCACTACTCATTTTCAGCTAGAACTAAAAAATCCTGTGGCAGGCGCTTTGACTAGCGGCATACTTACCAAGGAGGAATTTAACTTACTCTATCTTCTTCACCCTATCACTCCCATTTATTATCACTTGCCAAAAATACACAAAGCACTTCACAATCCACCGATGCGTCCTATCATTTCGGGTATTGCGGGTCTCACATCTAATTTATCCTTTTATGTTGATTCCTTTTTGCAGCCTCATGCTGTCTCTCTGCACTCCCACATTAGAGATTCAAAACAATTCCTATCTATGGTGGAAATGGAATAATAACAATCTATTTGTGACCTGTGATGTACAGGCATTATATACCAGCATCCCTCATACAAAAGGTGTCAAGATGGTAGGGAAGTGCCTTGCCGAGGAAGGAGTTGCAGAGGGTCAGCGCAAATTTATTTTGGCTTCTATCACTTTCATTTTAACACATAATTATTTTCTTTTTCATGCACAATTTACAGGTCCTCGATACAGCGATGGGGACCAGGTTCACACAAAGTTTTGCCAACATCTATATGGGCCATCTAGAGGAGGGGCTCATCTGGAACGGGGCCTTTGCTGCGAACCTGGTCCTCTACGGATGCTACATCAACCACCTGTTTATTTGGGAAGGGGACACTATTTCAGTTAATAATTTTGTGTATTATCTGAATCACAATGAGTTTGGTATGTCCTTCACTAGCACACACATTCCCACACATGTATATTATTTAGATATTTCTTTAGATGTGATAGAGGGAGTTATTTGTTCCTCCACTTACAAGAAGCCAGTAGATACTCTTGGTTTTATACCTTTTTCAAGTAATCATAAGAAGAGCTAGCTCACAAATGTGCCTAAGATCCAACTTTATTGATTACGGAGGAATTACTCCTCATATGTTACCTCTGAGAAACAGGCATCTGAATTAATGGACGCGTTTAAAGAGAGAGATTATCCTTCACATATTTTGACCCAAGCCTTAGAAGAGATGCGCCTGATAGATCTAAACTACTAGAAGATAAGAAAAAAAAAATATCACCTTTAAAAAATAGACAGCCGAAGAATAATAGAGATTTAGGATTGTGTTTTATTTCCAGGTTTAATGTAGCAGCCTCTAAGATTAGAGCCATTTTAAAAAATAATTATGGTTTACTCTTCACAGATCCGATATTAAGAAACAGTTTAGAGCAAAAAAAGCAAAAAACAGTTTAGAGCATCTTTAAAAAAGCAAAAAACCTAAAAAACTTTCTTGCCCCAAGTTTTTTTAAGAATTCATCTTTAAGTAAAACTTGTACACAAAAAACATTGACTAAACAAAAAGTATGTGGGTTCTATCGATGTAATAAAACGAGGTGCATCACATGCACACATGTAGTAAATAAGATAAAAGTTGTATATGCATCTGAATCAAAAAAATAATTCACTATTACTTCCAACATGAATTGTGATTCTAGTTATGTTATATATCTTTTATACTGTCCCTACAAACTTTATTATATTGGGAGGACTACAAATCAGGTTCCTGGAACACAGGAGAAATGTATTAAAAGGGTTATAAATCATAGTGTATCACAACACTTTTTTGAGTGTCATGACAAGAACCCCAAAGATTTAAAAGTAATTGCAGTTGAACATATTGACAATACTTGTAGAGGTGGGGACAGGTTAACATTCTGTGTAGACATGAGGCTGCTTGGATTCTCAAACTGCAAACCCTTAAACCTCATGGTCTCAATGAAAATATTGATCTGGAATTTTTTTCATAGTAATTTTTTATGGTGTTTTTGTTTTCTTCTTTATTATTATTATTTATTATTTTTTATTGGTATTTTTCCCTGCTGCTTATGCTCTGTCTACTTATGGTAGAGGATAATGACCCTTTATTTATGTATAATGGGTTCTATGTTCATATTTATGTTTATATAATTGATTTAATAGAATAAGCTCTCTGCCTCCTCTTAAGATATCTGGTGAGGATTAGAAGCACGTCATTTAGACTTTTGTAGTCGGAGGATTTATTTATTCTTATTATAACAATTTTTGTTATTATTATTTTCTATTATTTATTCATTCTTTATTAATATTTTAATTATGTATGTTATTATAGATAATAATATTATTATTTTATTTTTGTGATTAAGGATTGTTTTATGATTCCCTTTGAGGCTATCACTATGGAATACCCCATATATTAAGCATTGTGTAGCTAATTTAAATTGTGTAAAGTAGTAATTACAATGATCCTTAACATCTGTCTCTAATCCAGATGAGCAAATAAAGAGAGACCTAAAGCTCCCAATCTGGATGCACCTGCTTCTTGAGAAACCCGTGGTTCATGAAGAAATGCTTTGAGGATTACAGGTGCTGCTCCTATTGCACTTCTAATCCTACCGGACAGAAGATTAGAGACTTATTGGAGTCTATCAGCACAAGCTATTTTATGTGCCTTCTAAATTGTGTTCAGCATTTGTCATGAAAGTTTAAGAAAAGGCTGACTTTTATCTGTGCTCCTGGATTGATATTAGAGACACTGCCATTTGTATGTTTTATGCTTCATTGTTACAAAATATCACCACATTTAATAAAAAAAGTGTAACTCTTTGCAATATGTGAAGGAGTTATGCACATTTATTCTTCATGTTCATGTCTCATTATTAATGTTGAGCACATTGTTACTTATATGTACAGTACTCCCAGGAGTTATTTAACCTGCAAATAATTTTTTATTAACCATACAGTATGTTATTAATTGAAATAAGAATTGTTATTGTTTCTGAGCGCCACAGCTTACTGCACGGTTTGTTTTTGCATTCATTCTTTATGTGTGGAGACTGGTATTCTCCATGTGTTAGTGCTGGTTGGCTGCTAGAGATATTTGTTTTTTGTTTACTACAGGTGTCTCAACAAGCACGATGTATATTGCTTTATTTCTACAGTACAAATCCCCCCTACACATTATGCCACACAGTAGAAATCCCCCTACACATTATGCCACACAGTAGAAATCCCCACTACACATTATGCAACACAGTCAAAATCCCCCATTACACATTATGCCACAAAGTAGAAATCCCCATTACACATTATACCACACAACAGAAATCCCCCGTTACACATTATGCCACACAGAAGAAATCCCCCATTACACATTATACCACACAGAAGAAATCCCCATTACATATTATACCACACAGAAGAAATCCCCATTACACATTATACCACACAGCAGAAATCCCCCATTACACATTATACCACACAGAAGAAATCCCCCATTACACATTATACCACACAGAAGAAATCCCCATTACACATTATACCACACAACAGAAATCCCCCGTTACACATTATGCCACACAGAAGAAATCCCCCATTACACATTATACCACACAGAAGAAATCCCCATTACACATTATACCACACAGAAGAAATCCCCATTACACATTATACCACACAGCAGAAATCCCCCATTACACATTATACCACACAGCAGAAATCCCCCATTACACATTATGCCACACAGTAGAAATCCCCATTACACATTATACCACACAGAAGACATCCCCCATTACACATTATACCACACAGAAGAAATCCCCATTACACATTATGCCACACAGAAGAAATCCCCCATTACACATTATACCACACAGAAGAAATCCCCATTACACATTATACCACACAGAAGAAATCCCCCATTACACATTATACCACACAGCAGAAATCCCCCATTACACATTATACCACACAGCAGAAACCCCCCATTACACATTATGCCACACAGTAGAAATCCTCCAGCACTTACTTGTATAACACAACTCCTCAGCGCATCACTGTGGGAACTAGGGGAAGCCGCAGCCTCCATCCCCGCCAGTGCTGTGTTTTCCGTCTCCCTACCTTAGCCTCTTCTCCCTCACCACCTGTACTTTTACCCCATCACCACCAGTGCTCCTGCTCCCAATCACCACCAATGCCATCTGTGCAACCATGAGTGAGAAGAGGGTCTCACAGCAGCAGTTCCTGAGAGAGCAAATGCAGCAACAGTTCCGTAATTCGCAGTGTCCCATTGTAGAGACATCAGAGTGCTCAGCAGAGAAGAAGACCTAGGAGCAGCACAAGGGACCTCTAACCAGGACGAGGATGGAATGTGCAGATCAGGTGAGTGGTCAGTTGTAGAATGGCACTACTGTAAGCACCAGATATGCACGCAGTGGTGGCTCATCATATATAACTGAATTCCAATTCAATTTTCCATTTATCATCCAGCAAAGGATGGTCTCTGTAGACCATTTATGATTATTTTTTATTTAAAATTAGCCTCACATGATGGCTATGCCCCCTTTAGCAACATTTAGAACAGGGTGGGGAGGGGGTGCCATAGCATAGGCATGCTCCGGGTGCTAAAGCTCCACGCTACATCTCTGGCTACATGTGAATGGGAGCTGCATGCATCCTCAAAACTACATGTTTTATTTGTTCTTATTCTCATTGCTTTGTACACTATCCAGTGATTTTAAGGATAAAAATGTTCTGGTGAGGTAATGTTTACAAAGCTGTGAGATGTGTCCCCATACACTATCCACAGATTGCATGAAATAGCCCCGTACCACAAACTTTCTGATTAGCTGCAACATGTGTCCCTCCAGAGTCTTTCACAAAATCTGCATCTTATTCTCATCACTAATGTGACAAAAGTAAATTGCTGAATACTGATTATGGCATTTCATGTAGCTTCAGTGTGCTACTCATTCAAAGGCAAAACACAGAGGTCTGATACGGGTGACACACGCCATGCCTCGCGCAATGTATTTTGTGCTTAATCTGCAACTTTATACCAATTCCTTTGTGACAAAATTACTATTCTAGTGTGTCTGTAAGTGACTTTGTATGTGGCTGCTGTGCAAATAAGACACAAAATTCAGGTACATGTGCGAAAGTATGAGAATCGCTACCCACAGCACACAAGTGTTCTACATTAAGGGCCTGATTCACAATTAGGACCAGTTGCAATGCAAGTAGTGCAAATGCATTTCTTTTTTTGCATGCAGTGAAAATACTGTCCTCATTTGCATGTAGTGAACAAATACTGGGCATTTTTGTTTTTATACTTAAAGTTAGAATTAAGTTAGGACACACTCGTACATTTTAAATCTGCCCCACTGTAGTGCAACATTGTTTTGCCAATATGCAAATTGCACCTATTTTGCTCCTTTTTTGATTTGCTCCAAACTCTGAATCAGTCATTGGATGCCTATCAGTTTAAATAACATTACTACACACAGAGCACATAGTTGATAAGCTATAAAACAGCAAAGTGTCTCTCAATAACAGAAGAGATGCTAATACTGTATGTTATGCATTCCTGGGGGCACATTTCATTACTGATACTAATGTTCTAATTAAAAGATTCATTTTTCTCATGCTGAGTTTAGTGAGAAAATAAATTAAATGCTTTTAAGTACTGGAGTTTTCAGGGTATCACTTTGTCAGAAGTAAGCTCTTCACTGTGGAGTATGTTATTAATTCTGACCTCTTTTAGAATGCACATCTCAGAAACTAGAAAACCTCTGGTTTGGTTGCCAGCAGGTCAAGTAAATGTTTGAAAGGGCAAATCACTTTACTTTGGGACCTAATATAAAATGTACAAGCTATAAATAATGAGGGGAAAATGTGAATATTAAATTTATTGAAAAATGTAAATACCTACAATTATTCTGAATTAAGAACAATAAGAATGTCTGATTATTTTGACCATATACTTAAATTATCAACATTATTATATCCAAATTTTATTTTCTTTGACAGCCTGACTAATCTTTGAACTAGATTTATAAAATGATTATTTGATAAGAACATACTGTATGCAAACTTTCAAATTAATTTGCTTTAATACAGGTTTAAATGTAAAAGGATTTTGCTCAATACTTCCGATATCTAAATATGAAGTGTATTTACAGTACCCTTTGATCATATTGTATATGGTTTTGTAGCACCTTGTGGAATTTTTTTCAAATGGGATATGTGCAATCCAACCACTGAATTTTAGTCTAATACCCTGTGATTTACTTGTAGTATTGAAGTTTGTGACTACTTGACTGGAGGTCTAGCACTTGAGATGTTTCTACAGTTGTTACAATTTTATAGTACATGAGATGTTCACTGACCTGCATATTTTGGTTTTGGTTCTAAGGGGTCTATGTACTAAAGCCTGATGAGAGATAAAATTGTGAGAGAAAAAGTATTAACCAATCAGCTCCTAATTGTCATTTTTCAAACACAGCTTGTAAAATGTAAGTTAGAAGTGGATTGGTTAGTGCTTTATCTCTCGGGCATCACAGATGGTGTAATGGATAGCATTACTGCCTCATAGCACTGAGGTTGTGGGTTCGATTCCCACCTCGACCCTAACTGTGTGGAGTTTGTATATTCTCCCTGTGCTTGCGTGGGTTACCTCTGGGTACTCCGGTTTCCCACACTCCAAAAATATACTGGTAGGCTAATTGGTTCCCAACAAAATTAACTCAAGTGTGTGTGAGCATGTGGTAGGGAATATAGGGCCTGATTCAGAGTTGGGAATAGAGAGAGATATTTCTCTCAACTGATCATCTTGGTGAAACCATGCTGCACTGCAGGTGGGGCAGATTTAAAATGTGCAGAGAGATTTAGATTTTGAGGGAGGTGTCCAAACTGACATCTAAATTGTAGAGTAATAATAAAGCTGTGCAGTATTTGTGGGCTACTTGTAACAGCAGCCAGTATTTACCCTACATGCAAAAAAATAATAATATGTATTTACACCCCTTGCATTTCAGTATGGTTTGTCCAGGTACACAGTTAAGTGCTATCTCTCTCTCTATTCCCAACTCTGAATCAGGCCCATAGATAGTAAGCTCCACTGGGGCAGGGACTTATGTGAATGGCCAAATATTCTCTGTAAAGCGCTGCGGAATATGTGTACGCAATATAAATAACTGGTAATAAATAATCTCTCACAATTTCCTCTCTCTACAGTCTTTGATAAATACCCCCCTAAATCATTGTTGTGTTTTGGTTTGGCAAAACCAGCCTGAAGTATTTTGGTTCTGGATTTCTTTAAAAAATGATAAAAACAGGTAAAATTATGTAACTTTAACCTGTTTTTGTTCCTATAGTATTATTAATATCAATAGCATTTATTTCCAGACATTTCCTATCAATTTTGACCCTTCACAGCTCAAAATATTGTTTTCACCTATATTGGCCAAAGGCTGCAGCGAGCTGCTTAGCTAAACTAAGCGACAGAGCAGCAACACAGACACATGGCAGTTTAAAAGAATATAGCACATATATGAAAAACAATTGTAAGTAAGTGCAGCTCAATTCGAGTTCACTTCTAACAAATATACACAGGAGCCTGTTTGCACTGGATTGCAGGTGCTTCCTAGTGTCTTACAAACAAATATACACAGTGACAAAGATGCCTGCAGTCTTTTACATGCTTTCCACCCACTCCATCTACCTACAACTCTCTCTAATGGTGACTGGTATGTAGTATTGCAGCATGAACTACAGCCCACACCTTCTCCATACACTCTCCTGTGTGAAATGGGACCTGAATGCAAGAGACAGGAACTAAACGATTTACAAATCACAATCATATTGTGACCGGCAAATCAGAGAAATCCAACATGTTGGATGTCACCGATCTTCCAACTGGGCATCGCAGGAACGCAGCATCGCGACAGTCCGTCGCTAGTGTATGGGCACCATTACATGCATTCCAAAATATGCCAAATCTGGTTTTGAGATCCGAGATCCAAACTTGGTGAGGAGACCCAAGCTGGGACGCGGTTCTATTCGAAACACCAAAGTGATCCATGCCGGGACTCGGTTCGACTCGCAACCCCAAAGTTCGTGTGTGTTCGATTTTCAATAAAACCAATCCGCTCATCTCTAGTATATACAGTATAGCCTGGTTACTATGTTTTAATACTTGCAGTCTGTCAAAAATCAAAGTATTGGCAAAAGTAATTTTATTTATTCAGAAATTTAATTTCACCAGCAGTTATTCAATATACAATACTGTGCAAAAGTTTTAGGCAGGTGTGGAAAAAGTGCTGCAAAGTAAGAATGTTTTAAAAAATAGAAGTGTTAGCATTTTGTTAATTGATAAAAATAAACTATTAAGTGAATGAACAGAAGAGAAACTAAATCAATTTAATATTTGGTGTGACCGCCCTTTGCCTTAAAAAAAAAGCATTCTTAAGGCACGTATCCACTACATGAGCGATTGAACGATTATGACATCATTATCGTTCAATTGTGCAGTAATTGTGCAGTGAATATGCCAGCAACGACCAGCGATGCGCGTTCACGCTGGTCATTGTCGGCATTTGTCATCGCCTGAACATGCAGGCCAACCTGTTGATAGCGACAGGTTGTGAATGTTCGGGGATGAGGGAGAGTGCCTGCACTGAATGACATATCGTTCAGTGTGGGCATATTATCCACAGCACAGGATGGTGAACGATTGACGTTTACAATGTTGTAATCGTACAGTCGTTCCACTCTCGTGTGGTAGATATGCACCTTCACTTTGCAGCATATTTTCCACACCTGCCTAAAACTTTTACACAGTATTGTACATATGTGAAAAAGCTCATCATTAAGTTACACAGTAACTGAAATACCACCACTGCAGTGTATGTAGCAGCTACATGTCAGGACACCCTCATTAGGTACTACACTCCAGTAATACATAATCCAGTGTATACATAATATACAGATGTGTTCTCACTCATCTTTGCTGCAGTCATGCCAAATAGCCCCTCTCTGTGTGCCTGGTCCCATGAGACTCTGTAGAACTGGGTGTTCTTTACTGAGTCTTTTTTTGACGAAAATGCATCTAAGCTGCATCGCATTGCAACTTACATGTATTTTCATCAAAAAAGACTGTGCTGAATAATTTGATATGCAACACTATGTGCATCTGAGTCTCTCAGCATGCAAAATGCTACAATGCAATGACACAGCTTTTTTCTATGCCAAGTTCCATTTACAGATTCAGTTGCACACAGATATACAAGTATCACATATCAAATTAATGAGCCTAGTCCTAGTCTCATCGTATTGTAAGTTAGATGCATTTTCAGCAAAACAAGATGGCCAACACTAGCAGAGTTGCACGGGACCTGGCGGCTCTCTCACGCCAGGCATATCGCACTGCATGGTGTATTGATGTTAAATGAGCAAGGACACATCTGTAAAGAAAACCAATGTCACACATTTGGGTCTGGGTCCCCATTACAGGGTCCAGCGGTGTTAACTCACTCCCGTCTGAGTCCCAACTGGCCACCTGCGACATCCATGAGACTTGTGGTCACTCATCTGAAATGTGAAGTTCCTGCTGTTCTGCATCAGAGCAAAGCCATATTGGACAGTTTCACATAATCTGCTCTGACAAACCAGTAGTAAAGAAGAAGAATACCGCGCTGGCAAATAATGTAATTGAGTAAAAAATTATTTAATAACCAATAAAGAAATATAAAAATAAACACCTGAATAACAGAAATAAGTTAAATGAATTGGTATAAATACAGTAATCTAGATCAATAGATATGCATAGACATAGATAAGAAAAATAAAAAATAGGAACAACAATAATATTAGAACATAAAATGAATATGTAAATATAAATGTTAATAGGAATCAGAAGTGTGCTGTATCCCAGAAAATAAAATAATAGTCCAAAGACTAACGTAGTCAGTTGCAACAAATGTGAACAGTAGCCACAGCTTGTGGATGATACTTGTAAAATGGCAACAATGAGTTCACCGCACTAAAATGTAGTATCCATTAAGATATCCTAATTTGCTGGATAATGTGGAATTTTTAGAAAAATAGGCATGTGCCGTTGTACCTCAATGTGGTTGTGTAATTCCCCGTCGGGCGCCACAGAAGTGGGTCAGCGGAATAGGCAGAAGTATTGCTGACCAGCATGAAGATCTCAGGCCACTGGTAGTACTCTGGCTCAATATCTCTCTGCCTGGCTCACATGTGCAGGAAGCTGCCCAGGTAAAAAGGTGCTGGGGAGGCTGGTTAGGTAGCATGTATACAATATGCGCGGCCGCGTCTTTAGAAGAATTCCTCACACCAGAAGTTGGGGTGGCAGGCACTGGATACAAACATATTGCAGGGTAACCGGGAACAGCACAAAATAATGGGCAGCAAGGCATTTCGTCACAAATATGGGACTTTTTCCTGTCTGACAAAACAGTCTCCAGCAATTCCAGTCACGTGATTCTTCAAGCCCACAAGTTCTCAAACTCGGTCCTCACAGAATCACAAGTGAAATAATTAGCTCCTGCTGTGGATCTTTTAAAATTTGTCTGTGAGTAATGAGTACACCTTGTGCACCTGCTAGGTGACGTGGAAAATGTGACCTGTGTGGGGTCCTGAGGACCGAGTTTGAGAACCACTGTTCTAGCCTGTTAGTTCTAAGGCAGCCTTATTTAAACCAGGAACAGTTCACTGTTCATTGCCAGAACAACTTCGCTCTCTAGAGATCAGTACCATGGCTCCTGGTTCCGTCTGCACCCTACATCTGTTCCAGTTATCAGTCTCCAGTATTTGCTTTACAGGCCCTCTACCTCATTGTGTCCCAGGACACATGCTCCAGAAATTACTTCACAAGCATTCTGCCTCAGTGTGTTCCACCACACCTGCTCCAGTAATTATTGCATAAGCATTCAGCTCCAGTGCTATCCAGAACCCTTCCTTTCCCAGCACATCCCACACATAGGTGGAAACCGAGCACTGACAGAGTCCAGGGAATGCCACTGCTGCTCAGGCTATGAACTGCTAGGAGAGTTACAGTTGCCGCTGCAGTATGATTACAGGGGCTCTAAGGAATCCATTAGTTAGTAGCATGTGATCCCCAAACAGCCCTAAATGCCCACTGCCTGCCTCAGCCAGGCTGTGGCACCTGCTGCTAGGGATGGCCATCGACCATCGATGAGTAGATATCATATTTGGTCGCCACCCGATGTCAAATAGTTTTAATATTGATTGTGGAGAACCAGATAGTTTCTGCCATGGCTGAGGCTTGGTTTTGGGTTGGAACTGGTGTGGGAAACTGAAGAGGAGATTTGAGAGGCATGGATAAACTTACAGTAGGTGGTTTGAGCCAGGACTTCCTCATGTATAGATGTGAGGAGTTAGAGATATAGCAGTGGATGATGGGCCCGAAGGCAAGAACAAAAATACGTTTTTATTGAACAGCAGGTTGAAATGGAGCTGAATATATAATACTGATTGAATGAGCAGAATTGGCTTGGGACCAATTATGCTGGATTGAGAGTTGGATCGGTTTGAGACCAATGTTGAGAACTTGATGGAATTGAATCCTAATCTGCTTCCTTGAAAAGACAAATTATTTGTTGAAACGTGTTGGTGGCTACATGGCAGGTGCAGACTGAGAAGATGCTCCGATACACACCACGGATGACAGATATCCAGCCTGTTCCCTCCTGCTTTAATCTGCTGTGCCACCGAGTCCGAGTGCAATAGGAAGCTGGCTGGAAGACGCTGGTGCAGGACAGAACACCAGAAGCAGGATCCCTGCACAGCTTTAACATCTATGACAGCAGCCGGTGAACGAGTGCTAAGGAAGGCAGTAGGGTACGATGGGGATAGTTTTTAACCCTGTAGTCCTCTGCATACAGGACTTAAATACACAGTTTCTGAAAAGAGCTATAAGCGGAGTATTGCAGAACCTTTTTAGGTTCCAATTTAACACTTCTGTGTTTATTATTTTATTTATTTATCTATTTTCTGTTTTCATCATTTGTTTCTTTATCTCTATGTCATGCTATGCTGCAATTAATATTATTTATTTTAGCGCTCTTTCCATTCTTATCAAAATTGTTTACACATACTTAGGTGTGTGCTAATAGAGCTGCTTTTTTCTGTAGGGAGCGCTGGGTTTTTTCCTTTTAGTAGGTGATTTGAGCCAGGACTTCCTGTATAGATGTGAGGAGGTAGAGATATAGCAGTGGAAGATGGGCCCGAAGGCAAGAACAAAAATACAACGTTTTTATTGAACAGCAGGTTGAAATGGAGCTGAATATATAATACTGAATGAAAGAGCAGAACCGGATTGGGACCAATGATGCTGGATTGAGAATTGGATCGGTTTGAGACCAATGTTGAGAACTTGATGAAACTGAATCCTGATGCTGAAGAATTGATGAACTTGATTGGTTTGAAACCAATGTTGAAGAATTGAAGAACTTAATTGATATGAGTCCGATATTAAGGAATTGATGAACTTTATCTGTGGGGACTGATGTTAATGAATTGAAGAACTTAATTAATAAGAGTCCGATGTTGAAGAATTGATGAACTTGATCGGTTGGGAACGATTTTGATGAATTGATGAACTTGTTCGGTTGAGACTGATGTTGATGAACTGAGGAACTTAATTGATAAGAGTCCGATATTGGAAGCATCGGATGAGACCGATGGTTGGAGGTATCAGCTGGAACCAATGGTTGCTGTAAGAACAAGTCATACAGGGGTATTCAATATGGGAGCTATAACATCGTTTTTGCGTTAATATCGGAGGTATGACGTCATTATCGCAGGTTTTACTTTTACACCGAATTCAATTTCAAAGACTTATCGCAGTTTTGAAAAGTCTTTCATAAAAAACGGGGATAACTTATCACCATTGAATAGGTGTCGAAAAAAAGTGCAGAATTGGGGTTTAGGGGTGCAGGCTTAAAAAAAATAGCCTGTACCCCTGGGAATGACATTTAAAAATTAACTGTATCTAAAAAAAGTTTTTTTTAAAAATAGGGACAACCCAAAAAATTAATTTAAAAATTGGGGTGAAAAAAAAAATGGGAAAAAATTGTTTAAGAATAGGGAAATAGGTTAAGGGCTATTCTGCAAGTATGCGGCAGGTGTTTTGAAGAACAGAATTATAGCGGCAGGTGCACAAATGCAGAATTTTTAAAAACTTACTTTAGGGACATAAAAATATGCTAGTACCCATTTTCATGTACCCCAAATTTGATGGGACCACTTAAAAAAATGAAAAAATAACCTAAGTGCTCTTCTGCATCACTTCTTCAATGTCGGGAAAAAAACACCTGCTGCGGCTATTTAAATCCCCGACTTTCAATTAAAGGCTAAAACAGGGGTACCCATAGTGATCCCCCATATTTTTACAACTTTAGGGGGGTCTTACAATTTTTTTAAGGAAAAATTCGTAACTTTACGCAAATCCAACTTCGGAGTTTCCCGTTTTCGTTAATTTTATATTGAATACGGGGATAAGCGGGAGCGCGCCTGATACTTTAACGCAGGTAAAAACTCCGATATTAAACTTTAACTTTGACAGTGAAGTTAACGTTTCATATTGAATACCCCTCTTAGTGGTAAAACCAGATTGGTGTGCAAGATGTTATAGGAGACTTGTTTTACCAGGTCTAGGAACTGGATATAATGGACTGGGGGACTGATTCATTACTGACCACAACTGTGATTACACATGCAAATGGCCCTAACAGTCATTTTTCAAACATAGCCTGTAAAATGACATTTAGGAGCTGATTGGTTGGTACTTCACCTCCATCAACTTTATCTCTCTCCAAGGCTTAGTACATAGACCCTTGATAAACTGTTCTGCTGTTGCCAGCTGACTATAATAAGATAAGTAAAACTAGGTTTGTACTAGAAAGAGAACAAGAAAGAAATCAGTGTTTGAGTTTTGTTTTTAACAACTCTTACTCATTAGAGATTTATTTTCTATAATATACCGAGCAGCACTGTAGCACATGACAACATTTACCATGAAGTGGAAATTTTGAAGTAGTCATTAAAGCTGCATCTGCTTTTGTATCAGTTTTCAGAGGCATGAGAAAATAATTCATGTATAGTCACATTTTCCATGATTCATTTGCTTAGATGTGAATAAAGGAACATATCTTATTAGGAGAAGATTGTGAAACAGTTATTCCATTGTGCACCTACGCAACCACATGTATATCTAGCAGCACATGTAATTATATACTGTGCACGTGTTGCTTCAGATATTCTCCATTCAATGTTACAGTAAGTTGGGACTTAACCTACATACAATATTTTAGTATAAAACGCAAGTGTGGCTAATATATGAATAGACTATTATAAATAATATCTATACATACTTTGATTATGAAGTCCAAAGAGTAAAATCTGCATAACATTTGCTTCAAGCAAAGAAAGAAGAAAGAGTAGAGATAGCATTGGTAGGAGTAATAGTACAGCAGTAGAAATTGCTAAAGTCACATTACTCTTTTTTATACTGTATACTGTACTATAAGTGTCATTTACACAAAATACAATGTGTCTTGCTAATTATAAAAAAAAAAGTCACACTTACATAGAAAATGTAATATAATATAATCACACTTGCAAATTAAATGACATTAAATAAATGTAATTAAGTTAAATCTAAATTTGGCCTTTTTCCATTAGTACTGGCAGTTCTGTTCCTTGAAGTAAAATGCCTCCTGACAGTCACAGTATGGGTCTACATATAATTGAGGTGCATGTACATGATGAGCATGTCCTTACTGTACTTGTCCTGGCTCTGTCCATTCACTCAGCCATCCCACCTCTCCACGGGGAAGACAGAAGTCAACGATGAGCAAACTACTATATACAGACATATACATTTACATTTTTGGTACATATGCACAGTACAAAAATGCATACCTTACATGAAAAAAAATACTTTGGGGTCAATCCTATTCCGTGCAATGATCTCGCCAGTGCGAGCCATCGCAGCATTGGCCAGACTTTACGGCAGCCCGGATTCGCCAAATTTTACTCGCAGCCCCACAGGGCAGCGAGCATAGTTTGGCGAATTCAGGGTCGAGTCAGGCTGCGAAGAGTGCGATGTGCCGGACCGCTGCCGGCGTTTTAACGCCGTTGTAACGGCACATCGCACCCTTCGCACGGAATAGGATTGACCCTTATACTGTATATCCATTTCTAAATAAGCATCTTTATGTCTTAAATTAGTCATATGACTAAAGGGATATTAGCACTAGCTTTATAACATGCAGCTGTGTTGTGGAAACTTTTTGTTATATTGGTTGAATTAAATCTAGAAATGCACTTTCATGTACATTTGCAAATGGAAGATCCAAAATCCCACTATTAGTACAGGAATGAGAAGTAATCGTACACTATTCTGGGGGTGTGTTTCATTATATTTTAATTAGAAAGTGTATCTTTAGCATTTATTAACTCTGTCAAGACACAATTCTCCCTTGTGTATAGGACACCTCATTCCATACAATTGTTATGAATTGGGTAATGCGATATTCGCATTTACAATGAGCATTGTCAGCACAGTGTGTTTGCTGTAGGGGTGTGCACTTTTCGTGTTTTGTGTTTTGGTTTTGGATTAGGATCTTTCTTTGTGTTTTGGATCTAGATTGGTTTTGCCAAAACCACCCTTCCGGGTTTTGGTTTTGGATCTGTATTTTTTGGGAAAAAGCATAAAACCAGCTAACATCACAGAATTGTTTTTTTGTTGTTGTTCCTACGCTATTATTAACCTCAATAACATTCATTTCCACTCATTTCCAGTCTATTCTGAACACTTTACACCTCACAATAATGTTTTTAGGCCAAAAAATTGCACCGAGGTAGCTGGATGACTTTGCAAAGCAACACAAGTGGGCAATTCACAGGGCACAGGGCAGCGTACCACCACACAGGGCAGCACGTGTAAAAATAATTTGAATTAATTAAATAACCCCTGTAAAAATTATTTGGATGAATTAAATCACCCCTTTTTATTTGGAGTGAATATACACAAGGCACAGGGCAGTGTACAGCACACAGGACAGCCCCTGTAAATATTATTTGGATGAAGGGCAGCTTACACCACAAAGGGCAGCCCCTGTAAAAATTATTTCGATGAAAGGCAGCGTACCCCTACAATACACAGGGCAGCCCCTGTAAAAAATATTTGGACTGAATAGACAGCACAGGACAGCACCACTGGACTGGACTGGACTGATACAGCAGAGCAGGTCACCCCCAGACTGATACAGCAGCACAGCATCACTGGACTGGACTGATACAGCAGAGCAGGTCACCCCCAGCCCAGACTGATACAGCAGCACAGCACCACTGGACTGGACTGATACAGCAGAGCCACTTTCCCACAGACACTACACTACACATCCCCTCACTACACTCTCCAGTACTGGAGTGAAGATGGCGGAGCGGGAGTTGTGAAATGCGCAACTCCAGAGAGAATCTGACACCAGGATGATGATGTTTTGCCTCATTCCGGGAACCGAGTCTCGCGGGAAAACCCGAGCAGGACTCGGTTCCCGGCTCGGACCGGTGGGGCTCTGGGGGGGTTCGGATTTCGAAAATCCGAACCCGCTCATCCCTAGTTTGGTGTAAGTATAACTATTTTTAATTGCTGGTGTGCACACAAGATAAGGAAAAAAAACCTCAGTGCACTATAAAATACTTTAAATAATAATAAATAAGTAGCTCCTCCTGTTGGATCTTTGGAAGTAATGGACTTAGAAGACAGCAAATAGGAAGGTGCTCACAGGTGTCAATACCCTTAGATGAGAGTTTGCAAAACTGAACTTGCATCATAAAACTTTAATACATCATGTAAATGCGCATCTGATAATTATGAGATTCAAGTAGAAATGCCAATACAACACCTCATCATCCACATCATGTATTTCACCTCCTGTGCCTCCTTTATTAATTAGAATCATAGGTAACTAGCTTATTCTTTACTGAATCCTTATGCTATTGTTTCTAATGCCTTATGATTTGTAATAGTTAAATTGTTTTAAGGATTTGCTCAGTCTATTGACTGAAGTGAATGCTTGATTTATTTATAGCCTTAGAAGTATGGTATGTGTTCATTGTTGACTTAAGCCATTTTTATTGCTAGCTTTCTCTGGCTGGCCAGTTGGGGGTTTTCATTAATTAGTGTCCACAAATGCTTGCATCCCTGTTTAAGTGTCAGTAGTTTGACTGGAAAAGCCTTGGCTGGGTGCAGCTTTTTTCAAAGTGTAGTGTTTTTAAGTGCAAAACTAGCGTTAGACCTGCATTAAACCGAGGAGAAACAGAAGGAGAAAAGGTCCATCAAGCAACAAACCTCAACAATCTAAAGACTCAGGGCCTCATTCAGACCCACTCGCAAGCGGCTGTCCGCTCGCAAGTGGGTCGATGGTGTGCAATGCGCATGCGCACGACGGAGGGAGCTCCGTCATGCGCATGCGCCAGACGCGACGAGCGAAGGACTTTCCTTCGCTCGTTGTGTCTGATCAAAGGGGGCGTGCTGTCGATGTTGATTGACAGCACGCTCCCTTTGGTGGGCGTGCCGGGGGCGTGCCTGCTAGACAGAGGCGTTCCCAAGGGAACGCCTACCATCAGAAGCCGGCCCCACTGACATCACTAGTGATGTCAGTGGGAGTGATTTTGGCTCTGATAGAGCCAAAATCACTCCAGGGCTTGTGGTCGAAAACCCCGACCACAGGCTTCTGGTCGCACTGGCGATGGTCGCGATGGTCAAGACCATCGCGACCATCATCCTGCACGCTCGTATGTGCTGTGGGTGGTGACCCACAGCTATACGAGCGTCCAGGAGGACGCGCCATTTTTATGGAGGACGGCCCTCATTCAGAGCGAGCGCTCTGCTCAGAGCGTCCGGCTCTGAATGAGGGCCTCAGACTACAACTGGACTTCCTGTACAATCACGGCAAGAACACTTCTATTGCTATTAATAATGCTGGCATTCTGATTCTCGCATACAGGGCCTAATTCAGAACCGATCGTAAGCGGCCACTCGCTCGCTCCGAGCGATATTCGCACATCTGCGTATGGGTCGTAATGCGCATGTGCCAACCAGTCATTGCGGTCAGAGATCATGCGCTCGCAAAACAGCGAGGGCCTGCTAATTTGAGTGACAGAATGAGGCGTTTGTGGGTGGTAACAGGGGAAGGTGCTTGAAAACGGGTAGTGGAGATCCGAACGCAGGCGTGCCAAACAGTCAAAACGGGCATTTAATGGGTGTGCATAATTAACAAAGCAGCGTCATCGACCACGTCACTTGGTTGTCTTTTAGCCTAAACTGCTCGCAGTGATTGCGGGAAGTAAAACCTACCACAAGCACTGAGAGCAGTTCAGACGCCTTTCGATGTACTCGATTAATCTAATAAATAAAGGAGATGACGTATAATGCGAACGGCCAGGGGGCGTCTTTACAAAATAGCGAGCGCATGTTTAGTTCGCTCGCTCAGACATAGAGGCGTCAACAGACCGCAAAGAGCGAGAGCTCAATTTAAATAGCCGGCCCCTTTTTCTGAACGACCGTTCGCAAATAGCATCCGGCTCTGAATCAGGCACACAATTCAATGCTTATCATACTTTTTCCCATGTCAGTTTACATCTATCAACTTTGAAACACTGTCCTTTATCTCAGCTCTCTTGCCTAGCCTCACATCCTCTATCTGCTTACAATCTGCATTATTTTTCAAATTCTGCACACATTAGAACCCCACTTTTAATCCTCCCTATAACAATCTTGTTAATCTGCATACATATTGATGCACTGTTTTTTGATATATCACTGTTTTTTCACTTGCATTCCTACAAATCTCTTACACTCATATCTCATTTACATTTCCAAATTTCATTCCTCTCGTTTACTTATAAACACCATGACAAGGTTTTCGTCAACTCCCTCCTTCACTCAGTCTCTACCTTATCCTCTATACTGCCCCCTGCTTTCACCTTTATCCTTTCCCTCTTATCTCTTCCACCTCCTCCTCCCCTTCTCCCCCCTCCTCTGTCTGCCTATTCTTCACTCCTCACCCATTTCTCCACTTTCTTCCTGTTCTACCCCTCCTCTGTCCTACTACCCCACCACCAAACCCTCCTCCTACACTCCTCTCCCTGTCACTTCACCCCACTGCCATCCACATCTCCCTCCCTGCCCACCTCCTATAGGTTCCCTTTCTAGCTCAGGTGCCCACACAATGACTAAACTCTATTCATATCGGTCCCCCAAATTAATCTTACCTCCACATTACAGCAACCCGGGTAATCTTATTCACATCTCCCCCACAAATACTATCTCTCTATCCTGTGCCCTCTGGAATGCCAGGTCAGTCTGTAATAAACTGGTCCCCACCCATGACCTTTTTATCTCCAACTCTCTGAATCTCCTAGCCATCACTGAAACTTGGATCTCACCCTCTGACACCACTTCTCCTGCTGCTCTATCCTCTGGGGGCCTTGCCTTCTCCCACACCCCCCGGCCTGGGGGTCGCCATGGTGGTGGTGTTGGGGTCCTTCTATCCACCAGTTATTCCTACCAGCTAATACCCTCTGAACCATCCCTTACATTCCCCACATTTGAGGTTCATGCTATACGCCTCTTCCAACCAGTAAACCTCAGAGTAGCTGTCATTTACCATCCCCCTGGCTCTCCCTCCAAATTCCTTGATAACTTTGCTTCCTGGCTCCCTCACTTTCTCTCCTCAGATCTTCCCTCCATTATCCTAGGTGATTTTAATATTCCTATTGACATTCCCACAGAATCCTCTGCAGCTAAACTCCTTACCCTCACCTCTTCATTTGGTCTCGCCCAATGGACCTCATCACCCTCCCATGTGAGTGGGCACTCACTTGACCTGGTCTTTACTCACCGTTGTGATATTTCTGATTACTCCAATTGCCCATTCCCCCTCTCTGACCATCACCTTCTCTCTTTTAACCTATCCCTCTCTCCTTCCCCTCCTCTAACTTCTAAGGCTACCATTACTAAGCATAATATTGAGGCTGTTGTTTTTTCCTCCCTGCTGGACTCTCTTCTCTCCCCTATCATTTCTCTCTCCTGTCCTGAACAAGCTACTTCACTGTACAATTCCTCCCTTACTTCTGCTCTTGATTCTGTTGCTCCAGCAATAACTACTCACCCGCGCATATCCACACCACAACCCTGGAATTCCAAATGCACCAGATACCTACAAAAGTGTTCAAGAATTGCAGAGCGTCAGTGGAGAAAGTCAAGCTCTAAGGCTGACTTCCTCCATTTCAAATGTATTCTCTCTTCCTACAGTGCTGCCCTGTTTCTCTCCAAACAAATATTTCAAGAACCTCATCTCCTCCCAGTTCTGAAACCCCCGGCGTCTCTTTGCCACTTTCAACTCCCTACTCTGCCCTTCGCCTCCTTGGCTTCCCTCCTCGCTCTCTGCCCTCGACTTTGCCACCTACTTTACATCTAAAATTGACTCCATACGCGAGGACATCATATCCCATCAGACCCTCAGCACTCCTCCCCCTTCTTGCCGTTACCACCCCTCCCCTTCTGTCTCACCAACTCTGACATCCTTCTCCCCTGCATCTGGAAAGGAAGTCATGGCCCTCCTTCCAACTCCCCTCTTGACCCTATCCCTTCCCATCTCCTCTCCCACCTGTCTCCTTCTGCCTGTTCCCATCTGGCTCACCTCCTTAATCTCTCCCTATCATCTGGCACTGTCCCTTCTGCATTCAAACATGCTCTTGTCTCCCCCATTCTTAAAAAACCTACCCTTGATCCTAACATACTTTCCAACTATCGACCCATCTCTCTTCTCCCTTTTGCTTCCAAACTCCTTGAGCGTATTGTCTACAACCGCCTTACCACCTTTCTTTCCTCCCACTCCCTCCTTGACTCATTTCAATCTGGCTTCCGATCTCTCCACTCCACTGAAACTGCCCTCACGAAAGTCAGCAACGACCTCCTTGCTGCCAAATCCAAGTGCCACTACTCTCTGCTCATTCTCCTTGACCTCTCTGCTGCATTTGACACTGTAGACCACCCTCTCCTCCTGCAAATCCTTTACTCTCTCGGTTTATGTGGCACTGCCCTCTCCTGGCTTTCCTCCTACCTCTCTGATCGTTCCTTCACTGTGTCCTCTCATGAATCCTCTTCCCCTCCAATTCCACTAACAGAAGGAGTTCCCCAAGGTTCTGTTCTTTGACCTCTCCTTTTCTCCCTATATACATCCTCTTTAGGTGAACTCATTAACTCCTTTGACCTCCAATATCATCTCTATGCAGATTATACTCAAATTTACCTTTCCACCCCTGACCTCTCCCCCTCGCTCCATACCCGTATCTCCAACTGTCTCTCTGCTGTCTCTTCGTGGATGGCCCAGCGATTTCTTAAACTTAACATGTCTAAGACTGAGCGATCATCTTCCCACCCTCTTCCACTACATCACTTCCCACAATTTCATTATCTATTGATGGCACAACTATCTCCTCTAGCCCCAAAGTGCACTGTCTTGGAGTTATCCTAGACTCCTCCCTCTCCTTTAAACCGCACATTCAGCACCTCTCGCAGTCCTGCCATTTTCACCTAAAAAATATCTCCAGGTTTAGACCCTTCCTCACCCAGGATGCCACTAAAACCCTCATCCACTCATTGGTCATATCCAGATTGGACTACTGTAACCTTCTCCTAGCTGGCCTCCCAGTCTCTCACCTCTCTCCACTACAATCGGTTCTCAATGCTGCTGCTTGGCTCATCTTCCTCTCCAGACATTCTACAGCTGCTTCCCCTCTCCTTCAAGCCCTACACTGGCTCCCCTTCCCCTTCAGATGCCAATTCAAGCTTATTACATTCGCCTACAAAGCGCTCACCAAATCCTCTCCCGCATACATTTCTGACCTTCTCTCCATTCACACTCCCACTCATCCACTTCGCTCAACTAATGCATGCCGCCTCTCTTGCCAACTGATTACTTCCTCCCACTCCCACATCCGAGATTTTGCCCATGCTGCTCCCTACCTTTGGAATGCTCTCCCTCTCCCTGTCAGACTCTCCACCTCTCTACAAATCTTCAAACGGGCTCTCAAGACCCACTACTTCATCAAGGCCTTTCAGCACTCATCCTAACCCACCTCATGCTCTTTCCTTCCTATCTTCCCTTTCTGTGTCACGCCTGTCTGTCTGCCCCTCCCCTTAGAATGTAAGCTCTCATGAGCAGGGACCTCTTCCCTCATGTGCTTCTCTTTACATTTTCTTCTACTCTCTACTCCCCATTAGGGCACCAAACACGGGACTGCCAACTCCCGGCAGCTTATTGTGAGTGCTTTAATCACTATTTCAGCAATGTATATAAGTTGTGTCCTTGTCCTGCACTGTAATGTACTGTAAGTTACTTGTTTCTTGTTCACCTATTAGTTCTATGTACTATGTAAGGCGCTGCAGAACACTTGTGGCACCATATAAATAAAAGATAATGATAATTGAGCTTTTTAGAGAAATTAATCTAAAAACTGACATGACTTTATTGGCCAAATTATAGAATCTAAAAGTTCTGCAAGTGCATAATTATTTGTTGGTAGGGGTATACTAGGGGTTCTGCACTGTACTCTGACATTTTTACCTTCAAATAAAGACTTTCCCTACCTCTTCACCTGCTCAGTAGATGCACACAAATAAATGCTAAGTTGCTGGAAAAGTGTAATCTGAGTTTGGAATTGAATTGCCAATACAATTTGCAGTGCCTCTCAGGGTCCAACTCGCTCTTAGTTGAGTTGATCCCATAGTGTAGCATTTAAAATTCAACTTGATGTCTCAAAATAATGTATTATGCATACTTGAAATAAATAAGGAGATGCCTTCGAATTTGGCACTGGAATCAAACACGACTCTGATATGACCTGGTTTCTTTGGGTGGTATACTCCAAACATTGGTAAGTACCAGCATTCATCTTTGTCTTTAAGAATGGGAGCTATCTCAGCATGACCGTTCTCAAATATTTTGTCCATGAAAGAGAAGAAGTGAAATTTCAATTCTGGCTTCCTGCGGAAGTTGCGCTTTAGTGAAGGGAAGCATTTAAAAACTTTTTCTCTGTTGTTAGGTAGGCGCCGTCTGTGTGTTTTAAAGGGTAGAGGTGCAACCCAACTGTTGGCATCATATTTGACTAGTCCCTTTTTCATTAGTTCCAGGAATAGATTGTCCTCTATGGACATTGCGACTTGGTCATCCCTTTTTGTTCTTTGGAAGACTGTGCAAGCCAAATGTTTTTGGTAGCTGTCACAGATTTGGTTATCACTAGGAGAGTCTTTGACAGTGCAGTGTGGTAGTTCCTTTATGAGGAAGTGATTGTAACATGGTTGAAATAGAAAAGGGCGTCTATTTTCTAAAGTACAGGTAAGCATGCTGTTGACAGTAACTGGCTTATGCACTTTTCCAAGACATACTTCTCCTATTATGACCCATCCTAGGTCTAATCTTTGAGCATAAGGAGCATTGTGTGGACCGTTAATCTGACTTCTGACTGTGGACTCGTAAGATATCTCTCCCAATGAGTAGAATTATCTGGGCTAGTGGGTCCAGTTCTGGTATCAGATGTGCTATACGTTTCAAATGTGCATGATGAATAGCTGCGTCTGGTGTAGGGATTTGAGACCTATTATCAGGGATCTGCATTCAGTGATAGTGGGTAAGGGAAGGCATGTCTTTCCGTCTAAGGACTCGACTTGATAGCCGATTGCTCTTCTCTCCATTGTCTTGAAGCTTCCTGCACAAGTCCTTAAGGAGTATGGAGTGCTGGGTCTTTTGATATTAAAGGTCTCAAAGAAGGTTGATCTGGCTAGGGACTTGTTACTTTGGTCGTCTAAGATTGCATAAAGTTTGACAGCTTTCTCTGGCTGGCCATTGGGGTAGACTCTGACCAAATAGATTTTTGAGCAAGATCTGCCACTAATAGTGTCTTTGCAGACATTGTGAAGTTATCTTTGGTATGACTGCAGTAGTGTCTCTTTATCTTTGCTCTCTTGACGGGTAGAATAGGTAGACCTGTGGAAAGAATCTGTATAATGCACATTAGTCTTGTGAACTGCGACTGACATTTTGCGGGGTTAGGTAGAATAGGGGTTGAGCTAGTCAGGGTAAAGGCAAAACTAGGTTCATTCCTGGTCTTAACTTGTTGGTGGACAAAGTCCACAAAAATAGAGAATGGTGTAAATGGCACATTGTGCCGTTGCTTATATTTGGAACCATGGATGAGCCATTGCTCCTGCAAATTGTAAGGTAGCTTTTGCACTATAGGGTTGTGTCGAGGAAGGCAAGTCCTGGTAAGTCTCCCTCACACTTGGCTACTTGAAGCTCCATTAGTAGGTCACTTAATTCTCTCAGTCTCTGATAGCTTTTGTTAGGTAACCTAGGGAAATCATCAATTCTTTTGAATAGTGCACTTTCTATTATCTCTGGTGAGCTGTAGCACTCATTGGGTGGAATTCAATTGATTACGCGGTCCGGATCTCCCGTCTAAAGTGACAGGAGATCGCGGGCCACCATTCAATTGCTGCCGTTCTTCGCACTGATCGCGCCCATAGAGGTCAGGTTTAGCCACGTAAAGCAGCTAAACCCGACCAAAGTGCTGGGCGCGATCACGAAAAGTGATGTTTGGGCGCCCAATCATGTCACTTTTCGCACATTTCAGCTCTCATCCCCCAGGGGCTGCGAGCTGAAATGTAGCGCTTGGCAGCTGATCGCGCCCGACAGGAGCAAGAATAGAATAGCTCCGTCGGGTGCGATAGGGAATAAAAACAATTGAATTCCGCCCATTTAATCTATCCCAGATCTTGTTAAGGCCATTCTCAGGGTGGTTAATATTGATCACTCTTATCCTTCTAGCATGTTCAGCGGATTCATTCCCAAGCCATTTCATTAAAAGGTCTATCTCTTCACTATGTGAAAGGCCTAACCCTCTGATTACATTTTGTAAAGAGGATTGCTAGGCTCTGAGGCTCTCAGGGCAATCATTGAACTTTGATAGTCCGTTTGTGACCAGCTCACAGCGAGCAAGAAACTTGGCAAAGTCTAATGTGTCTTGATTGGCTCTAGGAGATGTTGTTTGTGCATTAACATGGTGAGTAAATGGTGCGTGATCATACCTGTTAGGATTGTATGGTTCCTGTTGGCTTGTATCATACCACTTTTGTGTGTGGATAGTTGTGCCTTTGTTGTAGTTTGCAGAGTCAGACACCTGGTGTGGGGGAGAGTTGTCCCTCATGGGTTGCCTGTGTCTAGAATTCTCTTGTTTGCAAGTTTGCAGTTCACTGTTGACTAGTGGGGGCACTGCATTGTGTGTTTGGCTTGTTTCACTGATGAAATCTGAATGCATGCTTTGTACTGATTGAGGTTTGCTACTCATTTTGGATGTTTGATTCACATATTCTGATGTGCATTGCAAAGAATTCTGTGATCCAAGCTCTGCGTCAAGCACATTGATCTTCCTTATATTAAGAAGTTCTACAAACTCTAAAGCTGGCCACACACTAGACCAACTTACATCCAACCAGCCAACTTGTTGATTGGTTGGAATGAAAATCTGGTAAGGTATGGGAATAAATGATGATCTGCAATTTGCTCCTAAATGCCAGAAAACAGATGAAAATGGTCGTCAGAAAAGTTTGTTAAATGTTTGATCTAAACAATTTGTTCAAACAACAGTTTTTGTTCATTTTCTGGCGTTTGGGAGCAAATTGCTGATTGTCATTTGCTTTCATTCCTTACCAGATTTTCATTCCAACCAATCAACAAGTTGGCTGGTTGGATGTAAGTTGGTCTAGTGTGTGGCCAGTTTAAGAATGCTGCTTCAGCGATAGCAGCTGCTGCCTCCTTCTATGCAGTGAGCTTGTCACTAATTGCTTCTAGGCGTTGTTTCTCCATAACTCTTTCTGCATCCAGACGTGACCTCTCCATATCTCTTTCTGCATCTAGACGTGATCTTTCTGCATCCAGATGTGATCTTTCTGCTTCCAGACGTGACCTCTCCATGTCTCTTTCTGCATCCAGACGTGATCTTTCTGCATCCAGACGTGATCTCTCTATTTTCAATTGCATCTCTTGTTCAGCAAAAGTGGCCTGCACTTTTTCAGCTTTCGCTTTTGTGCATGCCATTATGGCTGCATTGCTGGCAGATAAAGATTTAGAGGAACTAGAGACTTGGGACGTTGTTTTATATGTAGATGTCGTTTTCTGTGACATGATGATGGAATGGAAATGCTTGACTGTGTAGAGGCTCCTGTATTGTAATGTGCAGATAACTGAGCTGACACTGTAGTGGGTCTCTGAGTAGTCAAGGTCTTGGGACTGTTGTTAGGCTGTTTGACTGTGCAGGTACTGTTGTCTTGCCATATGCAGGTGGCTGTACTGACAGTGTGAAATTCCTGTGTAGTCAATGGTGGTGCTCCTATTGCTGCCACGGTTAGACTGTATAGAAACTCTTGTACTGTCATATGCAGTTGGCTGTACTGACAGTATGAAATTCCTGTGTAGTCAATGGCGGTACTCCTATTGCTGAGCTGCCACGGTTAGACTGTATAGAAACTCTTGTACTGTCATATGCAGATAGCTCTGGCTGGCAGTGTAACAGATCTGTAAGTCAGTATGTGTCCCACTTGCTGACAGAAAATGTTGCTGACGAATCACACACTGGGAGCATCCGATGTTTTACTGTACTGCCCCACACTAAGTGTCTGATAAATTTGGAGCAGCCAGCTTAACCAATACTCTATCTTCCAATAATCCAGTCAGATGTGATCTGAAGAACTGAGTTTATTAATCGATAGAGGAACTTGCGTGGCTGTACACAGATCGATGTGTATAAACAAGTGTGCACATGTGATGTGATGCGTGATAAGTAATGACAAGTGATGTGGTAAAACTGTAAACAAACAATAAAGAGCGATTACTATATGTACATGGGAATGCAAGGCAAACATATACATAACATGGGATATGCAAACAACATGAAACATACAGTATGCAAAGTACAGACTGCAATGTCACATAGTACAGCTAACATGCATTACAGACTAAGCAGATCTACAATATGATGGCAAGGTTGAAGCTTAGAAGTCACCATCGGATGCTGTACCAGGTTGAGCATATGTAATGATGACTGTCTGGGACATGTGAAAAGGAAAATGGCTGCTAACAGCTCCTTTAGACCAGAATGCATTGCTAGACTGCTATGGAATGTTTAGAAGGACAAAATAGATCAGATTTAAACTGCTGCTGTCCTGACCACTAGGTGGTGCTGCTAATGTGAATTAGTGCAACATAACAACCTTATGCTGAAGGCATGACAATGTGCATTATGCCTTCTTAATCAGGATGAGTTTATCAACATACTGTAGTGTGGGACAACAAGGGTGCAGTTGACTTGTCCTACAACATCAAGCACCATGGACTTTCCAAACACTTTGCTATTAGACAGTATTTCATGCTGGAGTTAGAAGAGAAAGTCTATAAGCGTCACCTTTGTAGCAAGGAAAGATAATGCTGCTGAAATGTTAATGAAGGGACTGATGTCTACTAAATGTGTCCTGAGAAAATGTGCACTGGAATATCCTTTATATGTTTATGTTTTCCTTTTTATTTGTTGCATAACCCATTGTCGTTGTATTCACAGGCAGACTTTACTAGTGTGCTAAAGTAAAGTGTAATGTTTTATGTGACTGGAGACAGCCCTGAATGAGGGGAGGTATTGGAGAGGAACTGCACTGTCTCCTTCTCATCTGTGCTATCACCCCAGCGGGATGACATCATGGCACATATCCGACCCTGTGCATGACACTGTTAAGTGTCATGGTACTGCATGGCTGTGAAGTACTTAGCTCCTCAGAGGTGAGACCAGTTACCACTGTATATTACCTGCATTTCCCCTGATATAGCCAACACTGTTATCACAGCTGTGTACCGCTGTTACCACTGTGTGTGTTAGCGCTGTTACTGCTGTTAGCAATAAATATGCAAGTCTGGTTAAGAACCCACTGTGTGAACTAACCTCCATTTCATATTCCATTGTTACCTGTTGGTGGTTCTCCAACAATAGGTCATATTAATTTAATCCCAATTAGAGATGAGCCGTTAGGATTCTGTGGAATCCGAACCGCTCCGAACATTGGGGATCCGAGTCCACCCGAACGCTGTTCGGGTATTCCCCCCCGCCTGACTCGAATCTGACATCAGGGCCCCACTAGTGTTGGGCAGACCGCTGTGATATTGGTCTGCCCTACACAGACACAAACACACAGCCGCCAGCGGCAGCTGTGTGTTTGCTATAGCAGCCAATGAGAGTCATACAGACTCTCATTGGCTGCTGCACGGAGGGAGCCGGTTGGAGCTCACTCATGAGCTCCGTCTTCCGGCTCCCTCAGCGTGTGACAGCAGAGCAGAGCGGACGGCGGTGGGAGCGGGTATTCAGGTAAGTTTTCTTTTTTTTTTTATGTGTGTGTGTGTGTAAGGGGGCATTAATGGGGGGTATACTACTACTGGAGGCCTGCTAGTGGGGGGCATATTACTACTGGGGGCCTGCTAAGTAGGGGCCTGCTAATGGGGGGTATACTACTACTGGGAGCCTGCTAATGGGGGCACTACTACTACTGGGGGCCTGCTAATGGGGCCACTACTACTACTGGGGGCCTGCTAATGGGGGCACTACTACTACTGGGGGCCTGCTAATGGGGGCACTACTACTACTGGGGGCCTGCTAAGGGGGGGCATACTACTACTACTGGAGGCCTGCTAAGGGGGGGCATGCTACTACTGGGGGCCTGCTAAGGAGAGGCATACTACTACTGGGGGCCTGCTAAGGGGGGCATACTACGTCTGGGGGCCTGCTAAGGGAGGGCATAATACTACTAGGGGCCTACTAATGGGGGGCATACCACTACTAGGGGCATGTTAATGGGGGCACTGCTACTGGGGGCACCGCTACTGGGGGCACCGCTACTGGGGGCACCGCTACTGGGGGCATAATACTGGGGGCATGCTAATGGGGGGCATACTACTACTGGGGGCACTGCATAGGGGGCCCTACTACTAAGGGGACTGCATAGGGGCACCACTACTGGCGCCATTGTGTAAGGGACACCACTGCTAGGGGCATTGTATAAGTGGCACTACTACTGTTGGCTTTGTGTATAAGGGGAATTACTACTGTGGGCTTTGTGTATAAGGGTCACTACTGTGGGCATTGTATAAAAGGGTCACTACTGTGGGCATTGTGTAAAAGGGGCACTACTGTGGGCATTGTGTAAAAGGGGCACTACTGTGGGCATTGTGTAAAAGGGGCACTACTGTGTGTTGTAACATAAATAAGAGACACTACTTTATAGTGTAATGTGAATCAGGGCCTATGTGCGGTGTAATGTGAATAAGATTGTGCACTGTGACTCCTTGGGCCGTAGCCCACTATGTAACAAGTACTGTGATTCTGCTGGCCGTACCCATCTGGGTGGGTGCACTACTTTTCATTTCTGCCACTGCTGTGTGGCAATGTTTCATAGATGTGCTTTAAATTGTGGTGTCTGTGCCGTCAGCTCACTGCAACCTTTGGCCAATAATGTTGAAAACAATATTATAAGCTGTGGGGTGGTCTAAATTGACTATAAATGACTGGAAATTAATGTTATTGAGGTTAATGATACTCTAAGAAGAAAAAAAGGACAATTTATGTGATTTTAGCTTTATTGTAAAAAAATCCAAATCCAAATCCAAATCCAAAGCCAGTCACCGCAGTTTGGCAAATCCAAATCTAAAGCCGGACGACGAATTAGAACCAAATCCAAATCCGGCAAAAATGGTCCGGCGCACATCCCTAATCCTAATATATCTCTATCGCCCAAGAACTATCAAACCTGTCAGGTTTTTTATAGTATTTAATTGTTCTGCACTTTCTCAAGATCTTTAATTCCACTTATACTATAAATAAAACTGGGTATGCCTGACAAACATCACAATCCATCTGGAAAGGCTTACATTTTGATGAACTCTGACCAGAACCAGCCTGTAGCAGCTAGGCCCCAGCACCTGTGATTTTCATCACCTATTCAATTCCTAAAAAGCTTTCAAGCTGCTCAACAGACTTTACACAGGAACAGCTATTACAGTATATCAGCGTTTTCCTATTGTAGTCCACTGGGACCACTAACAGTTCATGTTTTCCAAATCTCCTAGTTGGTGCACAGATGTACAATATTCATTATTGGCTGACACATTTTAAAAGATCCACAGGTGGTGCTAATAATTTCATTTGTGATACTGAGGATATCTGTAATACACGCACTGTAAAGGTGCATACACACGTGATTTTGTAACCAGCGATTTTCTATCAGATTATCTGTCAGATTTTCTCTTGAAAAAGTGAACGATTTTTTGAAGTGTAATAAATGATTTTTACAGTGATGAACGAAAAATGTTCATTCCCTTAATGAAAATAGTTATGTTGGACAGTCTGAAATGAACTACAATCTACAAACTACCAACGGGAGTGCGGTCATCGTTATAACTCAGAAACTGAATGATTTTTTGAATGATTGAACGATAACGATGTCGTTATAGTTAAATAGTTCAAAAAATCGTTACGTGTGTACGCACCTTTAGAGGTCCCTGAGGACTGGAGTTGGGTAACACTGTATTATGATTAGAGATGAGCGGGTCCGGTTCGCCGAGAAGCAGATCCACCCGAATTTCATGTTCTGAGGCAAGATCTGAGTCTGGCTTGAGTTTTCCCGTCTCACTCTGATCCAAAAACGAGTCAAAATGTGTCATCCTCCAGCTGTCGCATTCCCGGAGGGTTTTGGATTATATAAAAGTCCCCCACAATCTGCGCCATTTTCACTCTGTGGAGAGTGAAGCTAGCAGATGTAGTCAGTCACTGTCAGTCACTCAGTTTGTGTCCAGTCGGGGCCTTGGCCTGGCCTGAAGGCTGCTGCTGTGTTATCCATAAAGGGACTTAGGCCCTGATTCAGACCCACTCGCAAGCGGCTGTCCACTCGCAAGTGGGTCGATGTTGTGCTCTGCGCATGCGCACGACGGCGGGAGCTCCGTCATGCGCATGCGCCAGACGCGACGAGCGAAGGACTTTCCTTCGCTCGTTGTGTCTGATCAAAGGGGGCGTGCTGTTGATGTTGTTTGACAGCATGCCCCCTTTGGTGGGCGTGCCGGGGGCATGCCTCCCTGATGGGGGCGTTCCCAAGGGAACGCCTACCGTCAGAAGCCGGCCCACTGACATCACTAGTGATGTCAGTGGGAGTGATTTTGGCTCTTATAGAGCCAAAATCACTCTGGGCCTTGCGGTTGAAAACCTCAACCGCAGGCTCCGGCTCGCAGTTTCGATGGTCGCGATGGTCAAGACCATCGCGGCCATCAAACTGCACGCTCGTATAGGCTGTGGGTGGTGACCCACAGCTATAGGAGCGACCAGGAGGACGCTCCATTTTTATGGAGGGCGGCCCTCATTCAGAGCGTGCGCTCTGCTCAGAGCGTACGGCTCTGAATGAGGGCCTTAGGCTGCAGTATATAAAGGGGGGATTCCTTCAGTGGGTGCTGCAGCTGCTCTGTCACTTGTCCTGTTAATTAACCGTGGCTGTTGCTGTGTTGTTGTCCTGTCCATCAGGCTAGGCCTGCAGTCCATAAAGGGGTGCTATGTTGTCCAAGAGGGGGTGCTCTGTCAATAAGGGGTGCTATGTTGTCCAAGAGGGGGGTGCTCTGTCAATAAGGGGTGCTCTTCCCCAGTGTAAAAAAAAATAAAAATAACTTTTTTTCTTTTCTTTTTTTGTGTGTGTGCGCAATAGCAACTTAGCTGCGCTATTATTGTTCGGTGACACTGCCGCAGTTTATCGTCCACTTATTTGTGATCCTGCAGGTGGTCTGTCAGCGCTCATCAGGGGTGCTTTGTTGTCCATAAAATGGGGTGCTGTCTGTGTTGTTCATCACGGGGCTGCTGCTTTATTCAGGCGTGTTCTTTCCCAGTGTAAAAAAAAAAAAGTTAAATCAAATTAATATCAATCCACAAAAAAAAAATATATATTTTTTTTGTGTGTGTGTGCGTTAGCAACTTAGCTGTGCTATTATTGATCAGTGACACTGCCGCAGTTTATTGTCCACGTATTTGTGATCCTGCCAGTGGTCGGTCCGCACTTGGCAGGGGTGCTTTGTTGTCCATAAAAAGGGGTGCTGTCTGTGTAGGGGTGCTGTCTGTGTTGTTCATCAAGGGGCTGCTGCCTTATTCAGGGGTGCTCTGCCCCTGTGTAAAAAAAGTATTGCTCGGTGACACTGCCGGTAAGACCGCACAGAAAGATCTGTGCTGTGTGCGCTAGAAAAGTTTTTTTCCCCCTTCCACAGCCTGCCAGTGGCTGTCCGAGGCCCCGCCCCCCCCTCTTTCCCCCACCCGCGGCACCGGTTGCTCAAAAGCCGAAAGCAAAAAGATGATGGCGACGCATGGAGGGCTTTAGTTGCCCTCCAAGCACCAGAACTCACTGTCACTCGGCGGCACTGCCGCCGCCTCCGCGCCACGTGACGCACTGCGTGTGACATCACATAGATGCCACTTGCCACCACAGCACCGAAAGCCTGAAGCAGCCCGGCCCAGTCTGAGTATGTCCACCAGGCACAAACACGAGCAGACTCAGCAGTAACAGCAGCTGGCAGCAGCAGTCCAGAGGTAAGCTGCATGTCAGTCCTGCTGCCCGGCTACTGCTGTGTATAGTAGTATACTTTTATACCTAATGCAGGGTTTGGTTTAAAGTTTAATAATTATATATAAATAGTAAATACATATTTTGAGTATACTCCTACTGTTTAAAATATATACACACATTTATATTTTATGTAAGTACATAAGCTGTATGTGCATGTTGTGTTTTATATATATATATATATATATGTTTTATATATATAGATATAGATATTTATATAGATATAAATATATATGTATATATAAATTAGGGGTGAGCGGGTTCGGATTTCTGAAATCCAAGCCCCCCTGATCCGAGTCCGATCCGAGTCAGGCTCGACTTTTCCCGCCTGACTCGGATCTGAAATCGAGGCAAAACGTCATCATCCCGCCTTCCGAGTCTCGTGGGTTTTGGATCCTATATAAGGTACCCGCGTCGGCGCCATTTTCTCACTCGGCTGTGGACAGTGAAGAGGGAGGGTGGGAGTTAGGGCTGGCTGGGCTGTGTAGTGTAGTGTAGTGCTGCTGTTGTCCACTACTTCAAAGTCCATAGGGGCTGGCTGTGTTGTGCTGTGCTGCTGTTGTTAATAGGGCTGTGTCCACTACTTCAATGTCCATAGGGGCTGGCTGGACTGTGTTGTGCAGTCAGTTCTCCATAGGGGTTGTGTCCACTCCAAAGTCCTGTGCAGTGTCCCAGTCCTAAAGGGGTGCTGTAGTGTTGTCCAGGGGGTGCTCTGTCCATCAGGGGTGCTCCCCCCAAGTGCTAAAAAAATAATATATTTTGTCAAAATCGGATAATTGGCGAAGACAGAATCTGTTTGCAATTGGAATCTGCGCAATGCTGTCTTGTAAAGGGCCAAGACTCCATCTTAGAAATAAAATCTCACAGCACTATTTTGTAAACAAAAGGTACATAGTCAGCCTTCCTCAAACACAGGCAGACTAAACAGGGAGGCTCCGACAGCATAGCTGGAAGCCTCCTTCCTGTATGAGAATTAAATTCACTGTATAAACACATTTTGCAGTTTAAGAACATCAGAAAAATACATGTGCTTGTGTATGTGTGTATGTATGTGTATATATATATATATATGTGTGTGTGTGTATATGTGGCCCATTTATAATATCACACAGACTTATATTTGAAAAGTAGCAAAATTCCCTGCAACTCATACACACAATGTTAAACAGAATACAGTCAGTTTTTTAGTGATCCTTCCCAAAATCATACTGGCATGGCCACACACACACATAGATGCCCTTCCAGCTTAGTGCTGCTCGCTGAGTGCCCCACCGACCCTCAGACGCACAACGCAATTCAGTGGTGTTTTCCCCGCATACATACATTTAAAAGCAATGGTCCCGTAACGCAAAAAGGATAATTAAGAAATTAATGTTTTCTGTAACTATGGCTTAGTAAATGACAATTGAACTGTGTGTGGAACCATACTGATCGACTCTGTTTCTACAGCATTCCGGTGACATCAATATGAAGATCAGAACATGCGGCTATGAAATATGAATGTTAGAGAGAATATCTATTTGAAATGTTGTTTTCCATAGCAGCTTAGATTTGCATGTTGGGGGATACAAAAGGAGGTTGGAGACCTTTTGTATCCATTTGGAATTGTCCAATAAATGCCCTGTAACAGATTTCTCCAAAGGACTGGTTATTCCAGTCTAATCAATAGAGCTAGCTAGCTGAGAGTAGAATCTAATTAACAGTAGTTTCAGATAACCAAAAGGATACTCCCTTTCTGATGACCTCACAGGTAAAAGGGGGCGGGAACATAGCATGCACATCCTGAGAAAACACAGTTTAGCAGAGGCACTTGCAGATTTTAGAAGGAAGAGAGAGGTACACTCCCTGACCAGACAACGGAAGAATGGGTCTCAGTTCCTCTGGGTTGTTATAGCTAAGTATAAAATGTGCAATATTTAGCCTATTTGGGTGTCTGTAGCTATGTTAGGTGTTAATCTGTTATTAGCTTAGCATGGTGTGTGGTTTGTAGTTTTAAGGATATTCATGAGTCTGTGTTAGCATACAGTGGATGATATGTTATCTAATCTGTACTCTTCATCTACACTGTAGGGTACAATAGTCTGTTGTTAGCATGCAGGAAAGGGATTGATTGTGGAATTGTTGTGATATTTGTGAATGATTGATGCTGGTTGATTAAGATGCTCTGATGTGTTCTGTGTTGGGGCCTGCCATGTGTTCTGTGTTGGGGCCTGCCATGTGTTCTGTGTTGGGGCCCTGCCATGTGTTCTGTGTTGGGGCCTTGCCATGTGTTCTGTGTTTGCCTTCCCATTTGTGAATGATTGATGCTGGTTGGAGAGATGAGCTTTGTGTGTGCTGTTTACACATGAATGTGATCATAGGGTGGTGTCAGTGTTGTATCGTGGAGGTTGAATTGATGGCAGCTTTGAATGGTCATGGGTGGTTGCCGTGTGGTGTTGTGTGAGTCAGATGGGTATGTTGTCTGCGGTTTGTTGGAGATGGCTTGCCTCCATGTGGGGTGAACAAGGGAAATGGTGATTCTGCCCAGGTATATTGTCTTTGTTGTGGTTGTGGTCATTGATGGATGATTTGCGGAGTTGCAGCTTGGTGCAGGATGGAGTTTGCCTAGGGATCATGAGGCTTGCAAACAAAGGAAAAACATGTGCTTCGGCCCTTCCCCCTCCCCACGGTCTAGTGACTACTGGATGAGGTCTGTAGTAGGATGGTATTGTTGTATATTGGAATCATCTTGTGTGGTACATGTTGGAATATTAAATGGTGCAGTGTTTGCCTGATGTGTTGGCATATGGTATCCAGCGTGCATATTTAATTAACTATGGCATTATGGGAGATTTCAATGAGGTAGCTTCATAATGGAGTTTGTTTGTAGACCATGCGGTTTGAACAATAGGGCAGGAAGCATTCCCAACCCCCCCCCTCACACACACTCCATCACCAGCCATCTTGAACATGTGCTCTCAGCAGACATTGATATATATCTCATTGTATTTTAATATGTCTCTTTCTCTCTCTCTCTCTCTCTCTCTCTTTCTCATATTGCTCATTGTATTTTGATCTTTAATAACCGTTTCATGTATTTTAACTGTACCTTATGACCTAATGTTTGTACAATTTATTTGCGCTCATTATTAGATCATAGCGTTGTAACATCTGTACTTTTACCTGAATAATAATCTTTAGCGCTTCGGACCGCTATTCAACTGTCTTGGTATTTCATTAATGGTATAATCAAAATAGCGACATCTTGTGGTTTTAGAAGGTACAGGGAGGTTTTGTCTTAGAGGTTCTAGGCAGGTGAATCTTAGAAGGTACAGGCAGGTTTTGTCTTAGAGGTTCTAGGCAGGTGAATCTTAGAAGGTACAGGCAGGTTTTGTCTTAGAGGTTCTAGGCAGGTGAATCTTAGAGGTTTATAGGAAGGAATGTATTAAAAGGTATTTACAAATTTAACAATTTTCTGTGTTTGTGAATTGTGTGCGCAGTAGCCGCACGTGCATCAACAAAGTAGTGCCAAGCGTGCGCCTGTGTCATAAGTAAAGGGCCGGCTGGCTTGACCGTTAAAGGGTGCTGTAACCCCCAAAGTACACTCCAAACCCAAAAAATATATATTTTCTGTGTTTGTGAATTCTGTGCGCAGAAGCCGCACGTGCATCAACAAAGTAGTGCCAAGCGTGCGCCTGTGTCATAAGTAAAGGGCCGGCTGGCTTGACCGATAAAGGGTGCTGTAACCCCCAAAGTACACTCCAAACCAAAAAAAATATATATTTTCTGTGTTTGTGACTTGTGTGCACTGTGGATGCACGTGCATCAACAAAGGAGCAGCGCCAAGCGTGCGCCTGTGTCCCATAAGTAAAGAGCCAGCTGGCTCATTTCTTAAAGGGTGGTGTAACCCACAAAGTGCACTACTCTCCAGCAAAAATAAAAAAATATTTTCTGTGTTTGTGTGCACTTTAGCCGCACGTATATATCAATATAACATAAATGGAGGACCAAACTTTCTCCGATAAAAATAAAATAGGGAAAGATCAAGAACCACTTCCTCCTAGTGCTGTTGCTGCTGCTGGGAGTTGTTCATCATCCCAGAGAAGAAGTAGGAACATCACTACTTTTACTAAACAATTGACCCTCCAACAGTCCCTAGCGATGAGGATGAAGTACGACAGCAGTCATCCTGAAGCAAAACGTATAACTGAGGCCTTGACTGCTATGTTGGTGTTAGACGTGCGTCCGGTATCCGCCATTAGTGCAGTGGGATTTAGACAATTGATGGAGGTAGTGTGTCCCCGGTTCCAAATCCCGTCTAGATTCCACCTGCATCTTCAAAGCAGCAGCGACAAGCATGCGTCTGTCTGTTAAAGGGTGGTGTAACCCTCAAAGTGCGCTCCACAAACAATAAAAATATTATTCTTTTTTTTTCTGTCTTTGTGAAATGTGTGGGCTGTAGCCGCACCTGCATCCTTAAAGCAGCAGCGACAAGCATGCGTCTGTCTGTTAAAGGGTGGTGACACCCTCAAAGTGTGCTACACAAACAATAAAAATATTGTTCTTTTTCTGTCTTTGTGAATTGTGTGGGCTGTAGCCGCACTTGCATCCTCAAAGCAGCAGCGACAAGCGTGCGTCTGTCTGTTAAAGGGTGGTGACACCCTCAAAGTGTGCTACACAAACAATAAAAATATTGTTCTTTTTCTGTCTTTGTGAATTGTGTGGGCTGTAGCCGCACTTGCATCCTCAAAGCAGCAGCGACAAGCGTGCGTCTGTCTGTTAAAGGATTACATCGGTGACAGCATCCAAGTTGGCATGTCAGACAGTCCGTACCTGTACTGGCAGGAAAAAGAAGCAATTTGGAGGTCACTGTACAAACTGGCTCTATTTTACCTGAGTTGCCCCCCCTCCAGTGTGTACTCCGAAAGAGTGTTTAGTGCAGCCGGGAACCATGTCAGCGAAAGGCGTAGGAGGTTGCTTCCACAAAATGTGGAGAAGATGATGTTCATAAAATCAATTATCAACTCTTCCAGGGAGACCAGCCTCCAGAACGTACAGAGGGACCTGTGGTTGTGGATTCCAGCGGGGCGAATTAATACTCTGTGAGGATGAGGATGTACACAACACTGAAGAGGGTGAGGAATCGGTGGATGAGGAGGATGAGGACAACATCTTGCCTCCGTAGAGCCAGTTTGTGCAGGGACAGATTAATTGCCAGCTTGTTTTGTGGGGGCCCAAACGAACCAATCATTTCAGCCACAGTCGTGTGGCAGACCCTGGCGCTGAAATGTTTGGTTTGTTAAAGTGTGCATGTCCTGTTTATACAACCATAAGGGTGGGTGGGAGGGCCCAAGGACAATTCCATCTTGCACCTCTTTTTTTTCGTTGCATTATGTATAGTTTGGGGCCTAGTTTTTCAAACTGCCATCCTGTCTGCCACTGCAGTGCCACTCCTAGATGGACCACGTGTTTGTGCCGCCCACTCGTATCTCTTAGCATAGTCATCCAGCTACCTCGGTGCAACCTTTTGGACATAAAAACACTATTGTGAGGTGTGAGGTGTTCAGAATAGACTGGAAATGAGTGGAAATTAAGGTTATTGAGGTTAATAATAGCATAGGAGCAGAAAAACCCACAAATTCTGTGATTTTAGCTGTTTTTATGCTTTTTTTAAAAAAAATACAGATCCAAAACACAAAACCCAGAACCCAAACACGGAAGGGTGGTTTTGGCAAAACCAATCCAGATCCAAAACACGAAGAAAGATCCAGATCCAAAACCAAAACACAAAACACGAAAAGTGGCCGGTGCACACCCCTAATATATATATATATAAACACCGTATATAAATACGGTGCATATATATGTATAATATATACTGTGAGTGTGTATATACTGTATGGGTGTAGTAGGTATTACCGCTGGACAGCGGCAGCCCGGCAAGGGTGAGAATCCCGATCGTCCCTAAGGTAAGTATCGCTAACCTAATTCCCCCCCCCCCTAACCCTCCCTTAGGGGTGCCTAACCCTAACCTTCCCCCCAATTGCCTAAACCTAACCCCCCTTCCCCGCTGCCTGAACCTAAGTCCCCCGGGGGGGTGCCTAACCTTAACCCCCCCCTTCCCCTAGCCTAACCCTAAGTTCCCCCTGGGAGACCTGGAATCTGAACCGCTCTGAACATAGGGGATCCGAGTCCACCCTAACAGGGTTCGGTGTTCCCCGCCTGACCCGGATCCCCATTCGGTGCCGAATGGCAGCCTCCTGATGTCAGATTCTTGCAAGAGAATCAGACGTCAGGGCTCCTCTAGTGTTGGGCAGAACGCTGTTATAGCGGTCTGCCCTACACAGACACAAACACACAGCCACAAGCGGCAGCTGTGTGTTTGTAATAGCAGGCAGACTCTCATTGGCTGCTGCACAGAGGGAGCCGGTTGGAGCTCACTCATGAGCTCCGTCTTCCGGCTCCCTCCGCGCATAATACAGCAGAGCGGATGATGGCAGGAGCGGGGATTCAGGTAAGTTTTTTTTTTAATTATTATTTGTGTGTAAGGGGGCATACTACTGGGGGCACTGCTACTGGGGGGCATACTACTACTGGGGGCCTGCTAATGGGGGCACTACTACTGAGTGCCTGCTAATGGGGGTACTACTACTGGGGGCCTGCTAATGGGGGCACTACTACTGGGGGCCTGCTACTGGGGGCATGCTACTGGGGGAATACTACTACTGGGGGTATGCTACTGGGGGCACTGCTACTGGGGGCATGCTATTGGTGGCACTACTACTTGGGGCCTGCTAATGGGGGAACTACTACTGGGGGCCTGCTACTGGGGGCATGCTACTGGGGGAATACTACTACTGGGGGTATGCTACTGGGGGCACTGCTACTGGGGGCATGCTATTGGTGGCACTACTACTTGGGGCCTGCTAATGGGGGAACTACTACTGGGGGCATACTACTACTGGGGGCATGCTAATGGGGGCACTACTACTGGGGGCCTGCTATGGGGGGCATACTACTGGGGGCACTGCTACTGGGGGGCATACTACTACTGGGGGCCTGCTAATGGGGATACTACTACTGGGGACCTGCTAATCGGGACACTACTACTGGGGGCACTGCTACTGGGGGTCATACTACTGGGGGCATGTTAATGGGGACATACTACTACTGGGGGCATGCTAATGGGGGCACTGCTACTGGGGGGCATACTACTACTGGGGGCATACTAATGGGGGCACTAATACTGGGGGGCATACTACTGGGGGCCTGCTAATGGGGACACTACTACTGGGGACCTGCTAATCGGGGCACTACTACTGGGGGCACTGCTACTGGGGGGATTACTACTGGGGGTCATACTACTGGGGGCATGTTAATGGGGACATACTACTACCGGGGGCATGCTAATGGGGGCACTGCTACTGGGGGGCATACTACTACTGGGGGCATACTAATGGGGGCACTAATACTGGGGGGCATACTACTGGGGGCCTGCTATTGGGGGCACTACTACTGGGGAACTTCTATTGGGGGCACTGCTACTGGGGGGCATACTACAGGGGGCCATACTACTACTGGGAGCATGCTAATGGGGGCACTACTACTGGGGGCCTGCTACGGGGGTCATACTACTGGGGGGCATACTAATGGGGCACTGCTACTGGGGGGCATACTACTACTGGGGGCCTGCTAATGGGGCACTACTACTGGGGGCATACTACTGTTGGGGGCATACTACTGGGGTCCTGCTAATGGGGGCTCTACTACTGGGGGCCATGCTAATGGAGGCAGTATTACAGAGGGCATGCTACTGGTGGCACTGGTACTGGGGGCATACTACTGGGGGGGCCTGATAATGGGGGCACTACTACTGGGGGGCATACTACTATTGGGGGCACTGCTACTGGGGGCATGCTAATGGAGGTCATACTACTATTGGGGGCACTGCATAGGGAGCCCTACTGCTAAGGGGACTGCATAGGGGGCACCACTACTGGGGGCATTGTGTAAGGGACACCACTGCTGGAGGCATTGTATAAGTGGCACTACTACTGTGGGCATTGTGTAAAAGGGGCACTACTGTGTGTTGTAGCATAAATAAGAGACACTACTTTATAGTGTAATGTGAATCAGGGCCTATGTGCGGTGTAATGTGAATAAGATTGTGCACTGTGACTCCTTGGGCCGTAGCCCACTATGTAACAAGTACTGTGATTCTGCTGGCCGTACCCATCTGGGTGGGTGCACTACTTTTCATTTCTGCCACTGCTGTGTGGCAATGTTTCATAGATGTGCTTTAAATTGTGGTGTCTGTGCCGTCAGCTCACTGCAACCTTTGGCCAATAATGTTGAAAACAATATTATAAGCTGTGGGGTGGTCTAAATTGACTATAAATGACTGGAAATTAATGTTATTGAGGTTAATGATACTCTAAGAAGAAAAAAAGGACAATTTATGTGATTTTAGCATTTTTGTAAATTTTTGTAAAAAAAATCCAAATCCAAATCCAAATCCAAAGCCAGTCACCGCAGTTTGGCAAATCCAAATCTAAAGCCGGACGACGAATTAGAACCAAATCGAAATCCGGCAAAAATGGTCCGGCGCACATCCCTAATCCTAATATATCTCTATCGCCCAAGAACTATCAAACCTGTCAGGTTTTTTATAGTATTTAATTGTTCTGCACTTTCACAAGATCTTTAATTCCACTTATACTATAAATAAAACTGGGTATGCCTGACAAACATCACAATCCATCTGGAAAGGCTTACATTTTGATGAACTCTGACCAGAACCAGCCTGTAGCAGCTAGGCCCCAGCACCTGTGATTTTCATCACCTATTCAATTCCTAAAAAGCTTTCAAGCTGCTCAACAGACTTTACACAGGAATAGCTATTACAGTATATCAGCGTTTTCCTATTGTAGTCCACTGGGACCACTAACAGTTCATGTTTTCCAAATCTCCTAGTTGGTGCACAGATGTACAATATTCATTATTGGCTGACACATTTTAAAAGATCCACAGGTGGTGCTAATAATTTCATTTGTGATACTGAGGATATCTGTAATACACGCACTGTGAAGGTGCATACACACGTGATTTTGTAACCAACGATTTTCTATCAGATTATCTGTCAGATTTTCTCTTGAAAAAGTGAACGATTTTTTGAAGTGTAATAAATGATTTTTACAGTGATGAACGAAAAATGTTCATTCCCTTAATGAAAATAGTTATGTTGGACAGTCTGAAATGAACTACAATCTACAAACTACCAACGGGAGTGCGGTCATCATTATAACTCAGAAACTGAATGATTTTTTGAATGATTGAACGATAACGATGTCGTTATAGTTAAATAGTTCAAAAAATCGTTACGTGTGTACGCACCTTTAGAGGTCCCTGAGGACTGGAGTTGGGTAACACTGTATTATGATTAGAGATGAGCGGGTCCGGTTCGCCGAGAAGCAGATCCACCCGAATTTCATGTTCTGAGGCAAGATCTGAGTCTGGCTTGAGTTTTCCCGTCTCACTCTGATCCAAAAACGAGTCAAAATGTGTCATCCTCCAGCTGTCGCATTCCCGGAGGGTTTTGGATTATATAAAAGTCCCCCACAATCTGCGCCATTTTCACTCTGTGGAGAGTGAAGCTAGCAGATGTAGTCAGTCACTGTCAGTCACTCAGTGTGTGTCCAGTCGGGGCCTTGGCCTGGCCTGAAGGCTGCTGCTGTGTTATCCATAAAGGGACTTAGGCCCTGATTCAGACCCACTCGCAAGCGGCTGTCCGCTCGCAAGTGGGTCGATGTTGTGCTCTGCGCATGCGCACGACAGAGGGAGCTCCGTCGTGCGCATGCGCCAGACGCGACGAGCGAAGGACTTTCCTTCGCTCGTTGTGTCTGATCAAAGGGTACGTGCTGTCGATGTTGATTGACAGCACGCCCCCTTTGGTGGGCGTGCTGGGGGCGTGCCTCCCTGACGGGATGTCAGGGGGAGTGATTTTGGCTCTGATAGAGCCGAAATCACTCCGGGCCTTGCGGTTGAAAACCTCAACCGCAGGCTCCGGCTTGCAGTTTCGATGGTCGCGATGGTCAAGACCATCGCGGCCATCAAACTGCACGCTCGTATAGGCTGTGGGTGGTGACCCACAGCTATACGAGCGTCCAGGAGGACGCTCCATTTTTATGGAGGGCAGCCCTCATTCAGAGCGTGCGCTCTGCTCAGAGCGTACGGCTCTGAATGAGGGCCTTAGGCTGCAGTATATAAAGGGGGGATTCCTTCAGTGGGTGCTGCAGCTGCTCTGTCACTTGTCCTTTTAATTAACCGTGGCTGTTGCTGTGTTGTTGTCCTGTCCATCAGGCTAGGCCTGCAGTCCATAAAGGGGTGCTATGTTGTCCAAGAGGGGGTGCTCTGTCAATAAGGGGTGCTCTTCCCCAGTGTAAAAAAAAATAAAAAATAACTTTTTTTCTTTTCTTTTTTTTTGTGTGTGCGCATTAGCAACTTAGCTGCGCTATTATTGTTCGGTGACACTGCCGCAGTTTATCGTCCACATATTTGTGATCTGTCAGCGCTCATCAGGGGTGCTTTGTTGTCCATAAAATTGGGTGCTGTCTGTGTTGTTCATCACGGGGCTGCTGCTTTATTCAGGCGTGTTCTTTCCCAGTGTAAAAAAAAAAAAGTTAAATCAAATTAATATCAATCCACAAAAAAAAAATATATATATTTTTTTTGTGTGTGTGCGTTAGCAACTTAGCTGTGCTATTATTGATCAGTGACACTGCCGCAGTTTATTGTCCACGTATTTGTGATCCTGCCAGTGGTCGGTCCGCACTCGGCAGGGGTGCTTTGTTGTCCATAAAAAGGGGTGCTGTCTGTGTAGGGGTGCTGTCTGTGTTGTTCATCAAGGGGCTGCTGCCTTATTCAGGGGTGCTCTGCCCCTGTGTAAAAAAAGTATTGCTCGGTGACACTGCCGGTAAGACCGCACAGAAAGATCTGTGCTGTGTGCGCTAGAAAAGTTTTTCTCCCCCTTCCACAGCCTGCCAGTGGCTGTCCGAGGCCCCGCCCCCCCCTCTTTCCCCCACCCGCGGCACCGGTTGCTCAAAAGCCGAAAGCAAAAAGATGATGGCGACGCATGGAGGGCTTTAGTTGCCCTCCAAGCACCACAACTCACTGTCACTCGGCGGCACTGCTGCCGCCTCCGCGCCACGTGACGCACTGCGTGTGACATCACATAGATGCCACTTGCCACCACAGCACCGAAAGCCTGAAGCAGCCCGGCCCAGTCTGAGTATGTCCACCAGGCACAAACACGAGCAGACTCAGCAGTAACAGCAGCTGGCAGCAGCAGTCCAGAGGTAAGCTGCATGTCAGTCCTGCTGCCCGGCTACTGCTGTGTATAGTAGTATACTTTTATACCTAATGCAGGGTTTGGTTTAAAGTTTAATAATTATATATAAATAGTAAATACATATTTTGAGTATACTCCTACTGTTTAAAATATATACACACATTTATATTTTATGTAAGTACATAAGCTGTATGTGCATGTTGTGTTTTATATATATATATATATGTTTTATATATATAGATATAGATATTTATATAGATATAAATATATATGTATATATAAATTAGGGGTGAGCGGGTTCGGATTTCTGAAATCCAAGCCCCCCTGATCCGAGTCCGATCCGAGTCAGGCTCGACTTTTCCCGCCTGACTCGGATCTGAAATCGAGGCAAAACGTCATCATCCCGCCTTCCGAGTCTCGTGGGTTTTGGATCCTATATAAGGTACCCGCGTCGGCGCCATTTTCTCACTCGGCTGTGGACAGTGAAGAGGGAGGGTGGGAGTTAGGGCTGGCTGGGCTGTGTAGTGTAGTGTAGTGCTGCTGTTGTCCACTACTTCAAAGTCCATAGGGGCTGGCTGTGTTGTGCTGTGCTGCTGTTGTTAATAGGGCTGTGTCCACTACTTCAATGTCCATAGGGGCTGGCTGGACTGTGTTGTGCAGTCAGTTCTCCATAGGGGTTGTGTCCACTCCAAAGTCCTGTGCAGTGTCCCAGTCCTAAAGGGGTGCTGTAGTGTTGTCCAGGGGGTGCTCTGTCCATCAGGGGTGCTCCCCCCAAGTGCTAAAAAAATAATATATTTTGTCAAAATCGGATAATTGGCGAAGACAGAATCTGTTTGCAATTGGAATCTGCGCAATGCTGTCTTGTAAAGGGCCAAGACTCCATCTTAGAAATAAAATCTCACAGCACTATTTTGTAAACAAAAGGTACATAGTCAGCCTTCCTCAAACACAGGCAGACTAAACAGGGAGGCTCCGACAGCATAGCTGGAAGCCTCCTTCCTGTATGAGAATTAAATTCACTGTATAAACACATTTTGCAGTTTAAGAACATCAGAAAAATACATGTGCTTGTGTATGTGTGTATGTATGTGTATATATATATATATATGTGTGTGTGTGTATATGTGGCCCATTTATAATATCACACAGACTTATATTTGAAAAGTAGCAAAATTCCCTGCAACTCATACACACAATGTTAAACAGAATACAGTCAGTTTTTTAGTGATCCTTCCCAAAATCATACTGGCATGGCCACACACACACATAGATGCCCTTCCAGCTTAGTGCTGCTCGCTGAGTGCCCCACCGACCCTCAGACGCACAACGCAATTCAGTGGTGTTTTCCCCGCATACATACATTTAAAAGCAATGGTCCCGTAACGCAAAAAGGATAATTAAGAAATTAATGTTTTCTGTAACTATGGCTTAGTAAATGACAATTGAACTGTGTGTGGAACCATACTGATCGACTCTGTTTCTACAGCATTCCGGTGACATCAATATGAAGATCAGAACATGCGGCTATGAAATATGAATGTTAGAGAGAATATCTATTTGAAATGTTGTTTTCCATAGCAGCTTAGATTTGCATGTTGGGGGATACAAAAGGAGGTTGGAGACCTTTTGTATCCATTTGGAATTGTCCAATAAATGCCCTGTAACAGATTTCTCCAAAGGACTGGTTATTCCAGTCTAATCAATAGAGCTAGCTAGCTGAGAGTAGAATCTAATTAACAGTAGTTTCAGATAACCAAAAGGATACTCCCTTTCTGATGACCTCACAGGTAAAAGGGGGCGGGAACATAGCATGCACATCCTGAGAAAACACAGTTTAGCAGAGGCACTTGCAGATTTTAGAAGGAAGAGAGAGGTACACTCCCTGACCAGACAACGGAAGAATGGGTCTCAGTTCCTCTGGGTTGTTATAGCTAAGTATAAAATGTGCAATATTTAGCCTATTTGGGTGTCTGTAGCTATGTTAGGTGTTAATCTGTTATTAGCTTAGCATGGTGTGTGGTTTGTAGTTTTAAGGATATTCATGAGTCTGTGTTAGCATACAGTGGATGATATGTTATCTAATCTGTACTCTTCATCTACACTGTAGGGTACAATAGTCTGTTGTTAGCATGCAGGAAAGGGATTGATTGTGGAATTGTTGTGATATTTGTGAATGATTGATGCTTGTTGATTAAGATCCTCTGATGTGTTCTGTGTTGGGGCCTGCCATGTGTTCTGTGTTGGGGCCTGCCATGTGTTCTGTGTTGGGGCCCTGCCATGTGTTCTGTGTTGGGGCCTTGCCATGTGTTCTGTGTTTGCCTTCCCATTTGTGAATGATTGATGCTGGTTGGAGAGATGAGCTTTGTGTGTGCTGTTTACACATGAATGTGATCATAGGGTGGTGTCAGTGTTGTATCATGGAGGTTGAATTGATGGCAGCTTTGAATGGTCATGGGTAGTTGCCGTGTGGTGTTGTGTGAGTCAGATGGGTATGTTGTCTGCGGTTTGTTGGAGATGGCTTGCCTCCATGTGGGGTGAACAAGGGAAATGGTGATTCTGCCCAGGTATATTGTCTTTGTTGTGGTTGTGGTCATTGATGGATGATTTGCGGAGTTGCAGCTTGGTGCAGGATGGAGTTTGCCTAGGGATCATGAGGCTTGCAAACAAAGGAAAAACATGTGCTTCGGCCCTTCCCCCTCCCCACGGTCTAGTGACTACTGGATGAGGTCTGTAGTAGGATGGTATTGTTGTATATTGGAATCATCTTGTGTGGTACATGTTGGAATATTAAATGGTGCAGTGTTTGCCTGATGTGTTGGCATATGGTATCCAGCGTGCATATTTAATTAACTATGGCATTATGGGAGATTTCAATGAGGTAGCTTCATAATGGAGTTTGTTTGTAGACCATGCGGTTTGAACAATAGGGCAGGAAGCATTCCCAACCCCCCCCTCACACACACTCCATCACCAGCCATCTTGAACATGTGCTCTCAGCAGACATTGATATATATCTCATTGTATTTTAATATGTCTCTTTCTCTCTCTCTCTCTCTCTCTCTTTCTCATATTGCTCATTGTATTTTGATCTTTAATAACCGTTTCATGTATTTTAACTGTACCTTATGACCTAATGTTTGTACAATTTATTTGCGCTCATTATTAGATCATAGCGTTGTAACATCTGTACTTTTACCTGAATAATAATCTTTAGCGCTTCGGACCGCTATTCAACTGTCTTGGTATTTCATTAATGGTATAATCAAAATAGCGACATCTTGTGGTTTTAGAAGGTACAGGCAGGTTTTGTCTTAGAGGTTCTAGGCAGGTGAATCTTAGAAGGTACAGGCAGGTTTTGTCTTCGAGGTTCTAGGCAGGTGAATCTTAGAAGGTACAGGCAGGTTTTGTCTTAGAGGTTCTAGGCAGGTGAATCTTAGAGGTTTATAGGAAGGAATGTATTAAAAGGTATTTACAAATTTAACAATTTTCTGTGTTTGTGAATTGTGTGCGCAGTAGCCGCACATGCATCAACAAAGTAGTGCCAAGCGTGCGCCTGTGTCATAAGTAAAGGGCCGGCTGGCTTGACCGTTAAAGGGTGCTGTAACCCCCAAAGTACACTCCAAACCAAAAAAATATATATTTTCTGTGTTTGTGAATTCTGTGCGCAGAAGCCGCACGCGCATCAACAAAGTAGTGCCAAGCGTGCGCCTGTGTCATAAGTAAAGGGCCGGCTGGCTTGACCGATAAAGGGTGCTGTAACCCCCAAAGTACACTCCAAACCAAAAAAATATATATTTTCTGTGTTTGTGACTTGTGTGCACTGTGGATGCACGTGCATCAACAAAGGAGCAGCGCCAAGCGTGCGCCTGTGTCCCATAAGTAAAGAGCCGGCTGGCTCATTTCTTAAAGGGTGGTGTAACCCACAAAGTGCACTACTCTCCAGCAAAAATAAAAAAATATTTTCTGTGTTTGTGTGCACTTTAGCCGCACGTATATATCAATATAACATAAATGGAGGACCAAACTTTCTCTGATAAAAATAAAATAGGGAAAGATCAAGAACCACTTCCTCCTAGTGCTGTTGCTGCTGCTGGGAGTTGTTCATCATCCCAGAGAGGAAGTAGGAACATCACTACTTTTACTAAACAATTGACCCTCCAACAGTCCCTAGCGATGAGGATGAAGTACGACAGCAGTCATCCTGAAGCAAAACGTATAACTGAGGCCTTGACTGCTATGTTGGTGTTAGACGTGCGTCCGGTATCCGCCATTAGTGCAGTGGGATTTAGACAATTGATGGAGGTAGTGTGTCCCCGGTTCCAAATCCCGTCTAGATTCCACCTGCATCCTCAAAGCAGCAGCGACAAGCATGCGTCTGTCTGTTAAAGGGTGGTGTAACCCTCAAAGTGCGCTCCACAAACAATAAAAATATTATTCTTTTTTTTTCTGTCTTTGTGAAATGTGTGGGCTGTAGCCGCACCTGCATCCTTAAAGCAGCAGCGACAAGCATGCGTCTGTCTGTTAAAGGGTGGTGACACCCTCAAAGTGTGCTACACAAACAATAAAAATATTGTTCTTTTTCTGTCTTTGTGAATTGTGTGGGCTGTAGCCGCACTTGCATCCTCAAAGCAGCAGCGACAAGCGTGCGTCTGTCTGTTAAAGGGTGGTGACACCCTCAAAGTGTGCTACACAAACAATAAAAATATTGTTCTTTTTCTGTCTTTGTGAATTGTGTGGGCTGTAGCCGCACTTGCATCCTCAAAGCAGCAGCGACAAGCGTGCGTCTGTCTGTTAAAGGATTACATCGGTGACAGCATCCAAGTTTGGGGCCTAGTTTTTCAAACTGCCATCCTGTCTGCCACTGCAGTGCCACTCCTAGATGGACCACGTGTTTGTGCCGCCCACTCGTATCTCTTAGCATAGTCATCCAGCTACCTCGGTGCAACCTTTTGGACATAAAAACACTATTGTGAGGTGTGAGGTGTTCAGAATAGACTGGAAATGAGTGGAAATTAAGGTTATTGAGGTTAATAATAGCATAGGAGCAGAAAAACCCACAAATTCTGTGATTTTAGCTGTTTTTATGCTTTTTTTCAAAAAAATACAGATCCAAAACACTAAACCCAGAACCCAAAACACGGAAGGGTGGTTTTGGCAAAACCAATCCAGATCCAAAACACGAAGAAAGATCCAGATCCAAAACCAAAACACAAAACACGAAAAGTGGCCGGTGCACACCCCTAATATATATATATATAAACACCGTATATAAATACGGTGCATATATATATATAATATATACTGTGAGTGTGTATATACTGTGTGGGTGTAGTAGGTATTACCGCTGGACAGCGGCAGCCCGGCAAGGGTGAGAATCCCGATCGTCCCTAAGGTAAGTATCGCTAACCTAATTCCCCCCCCCCCTAACCCTCCCTTAGGGGTGCCTAACCCTAACCTTCCCCCCAATTGCCTAAACCTAACCCCCCTTCCCCGCTGCCTGAACCTAAGTCCCCCGGGGGGGTGCCTAACCTTAACCCCCCCCTTCCCCTAGCCTAACCCTAAGTTCCCCCTGGGAGACCTGGAATCTGAACCGCTCCGAACATAGGGGATCCGAGTCCACCCTAACAGGGTTCGGTGTTCCCCGCCTGACCCGGATCCCCATTCGGGGCCGAATGGCAGCCTCCTGATGTCAGATTCTTGCAAGAGAATCAGATGTCAGGGCTCCTCTAGTGTTGGGCAGAACGCTGTTATAGCGGTCTGCCCTACACAGACACAAACACACAGCCACAAGCGGCAGCTGTGTGTTTGTAATAGCAGGCAGACTCTCATTGGCTGCTGCACAGAGGGAGCCGGTTGGAGCTCACTCATGAGCTCCGTCTTCCGGCTCCCTCCGCGCATAATACAGCAGAGCGGATGATGGCAGGAGCGGGGATTCAGGTAAGTTTTTTTTATTATTATTATTTGTGTGTAAGGGGGCATACTACTGGGGGCACTGCTACTGGGGGGCATACTACTACTGGGGGCCTGCTAATGGGGGCACTACTACTGAGTGCCTGCTAATGGGGGCACTACTACTGGGGGCCTGCTAATGGGGGCACTACTACTGGGGGCCTGCTACTGGGGGCATGCTACTGGGGGAATACTACTACTGGGGGTATGCTACTGGGGGCACTGCTACTGGGGGCATGCTATTGGTGGCACTACTACTTGGGGCCTGCTAATGGGGGAACTACTACTGGGGGCATACTACTACTGGGGGCATGCTAATGGGGGCACTACTACTGGGGGCCTGCTATGGGGGGCATACTACTGGGGGCACTGCTACTGGGGGGCATACTACTACTGGGGGCCTGCTAATGGGGATACTACTACTGGGGACCTGCTAATCGGGACACTACTACTGGGGGCACTGCTACTGGGGGTCATACTACTGGGGGGGTCATACTACTGGGGGCATGTTAATGGGGACATACTACTACTGGGGGGCATGCTAATGGGGGCACTGCTACTGGGGGGCATACTACTACTGGGGGGCATACTAATGGGGGCACTAATACTGGGGGGCATACTACTGGGGGCCTGCTAATGGGGACACTACTACTGGGGACCTGCTAATCGGGGCACTACTACTGGGGGCACTGCTACTGGGGGGATTACTACTGGGGGTCATACTACTGGGGGCATGTTAATGGGGACATACTACTACCGGGGGCATGCTAATGGGGGCACTGCTACTGGGGGGCATACTACTACTGGGGGCATACTAATGGGGGCACTAATACTGGGGGGCATACTACTGGGGGCCTGCTATTGGGGGCACTACTACTGGGGAACCTCTATTGGGGGCATGCTAATGGGGGCACTGCTACTGGGGGGCATACTACAGGGGGCCATACTACTACTGGGAGCATGCTAATGGGGGCACTACTACTGGGGGCCTGCTACGGGGGTCATACTACTGGGGGGCATACTAATGGGGCACTGCTACTGGGGGGCATACTACTACTGGGGGCCTGCTAATGGGGCACTACTACTGGGGGCATACTACTGTTGGGGGCATACTACTGGGGTCCTGCTAATGGGGGCTCTACTACTGGGGGCCATGCTAATGGAGGCAGTATTACAGAGGGCATGCTACTGGTGGCACTGGTACTGGGGGCATACTACTGGGGGGGCCTGATAATGGGGGCACTACTACTGGGGGGCATACTACTATTGGGGGCACTGCTACTGGGGGCATGCTAATGGAGGTCATACTACTATTGGGGGCACTGCATAGGGAGCCCTACTGCTAAGGGGACTGCATAGGGGGCACCACTACTGGGGGCATTGTGTAAGGGACACCACTGCTGGAGGCATTGTATAAGTGGCACTACTACTGTGGGCATTGTGTAAAAGGGGCACTACTGTGTGTTGTAGCATAAATAAGAGACACTACTTTATAGTGTAATGTGAATCAGGGCCTATGTGCGGTGTAATGTGAATAAGATTGTGCACTGTGACTCCTTGGGCCGTAGCCCACTATGTAACAAGTACTGTGATTCTGCTGGCCGTACCCATCTGGGTGGGTGCACTACTTTTCATTTCTGCCACTGCTGTGTGGCAATATTTCATAGATGTGCTTTAAATTGTGGTGTCTGTGCCGTCAGCTCACTGCAACCTTTGGCCAATAATGTTGAAAACAATATTATAAGCTGTGGGGTGGTCTAAATTGACTATAAATGACTGGAAATTAATGTTATTGAGGTTAATGATACTCTAAGAAGAAAAAAAGGACAATTTATGTGATTTTAGCGTTTTTGTAAATTTTTGTAAAAAAAAACCAAATCCAAATCCAAATCCAAAGCCAGTCACCGCAGTTTGGCAAATCCAAATCTAAAGCCGGACGACGAATTAGAACCAAATCCAAATCCGGCAAAAATGGTCCGGCGCACATCCCTAATCCTAATATATCTCTATCGCCCAAGAACTATCAAACCTGTCAGGTTTTTTATAGTATTTAATTGTTCTGCACTTTCACAAGATCTTTAATTCCACTTATACTATAAATAAAACTGGGTATGCCTGACAAACATCACAATCCATCTGGAAAGGCTTACATTTTGATGAACTCTGACCAGAACCAGCCTGTAGCAGCTAGGCCCCAGCACCTGTGATTTTCATCACCTATTCAATTCCTAAAAAGCTTTCAAGCTGCTCAACAGACTTTACACAGGAACAGCTATTACAGTATATCAGCGTTTTCCTATTGTAGTCCACTGGGACCACTAACAGTTCATGTTTTCCAAATCTCCTAGTTGGTGCACAGACGTACAATATTCATTATTGGCTGACACATTTTAAAAGATCCACTGGTGGTGCTAATAATTTCATTTGTGATACTGAGGATATCTGTAATACACGCACTGTGAAGGTGCATACACACGTGATTTTGTAACCAACGATTTTCTATCAGATTATCTGTCAGATTTTCTCTTGAAAAAGTGAACGATTTTTTGAAGTGTAATAAATGATTTTTACAGTGATGAACGAAAAATGTTCATTCCCTTAATGAAAATAGTTATGTTGGACAGTCTGAAATGAACTACAATCTACAAACTACCAACGGGAGTGCGGTCATCGTTATAACTCAGAAACTGAATGATTTTTTGAATGATTGAACGATAACGATGTCGTTATAGTTAAATAGTTCAAAAAATCGTTACGTGTGTACGCACCTTTAGAGGTCCCTGAGGACTGGAGTTGGGTAACACTGTATTATGATTAGAGATGAGCGGGTCCGGTTCGCCGAGAAGCAGATCCACCCGAATTTCATGTTCTGAGGCAAGATCTGAGTCTGGCTTGAGTTTTCCCGTCTCACTCTGATCCAAAAACGAGTCAAAATGTGTCATCCTCCAGCTGTCGCATTCCCGGAGGGTTTTGGATTATATAAAAGTCCCCACGATCTGCGCCATTTTCACTCTGTGGAGAGTGAAGCAAGCAGATGTAGTCAGTCACTGTCAGTCACTCAGTGTGTGTCCAGTCGGGGCCTTGGCCTGGCCTGAAGGCTGCTGCTGTGTTATCCATAAAGGGACTTAGGCCCTGATTCAGACCCACTCGCAAGCGGCTGTCCGCTCGCAAGTGGGTCGATGTTGTGCTCTGCGCATGCGCACGACGGCGGGAGCTCCGTCGTGCGCATGCGCCAGACGCGACGAGCGAAGGACTTTCCTTCGCTCGTTGTGTCTGATCAAAGGGTACGTGCTGTCGATGTTGATTGACAGCACGCCCCCTTTGGTGGGCGTGCTGGGGGCGTGCTTCCCTGACGGGGGCGTTCCCAAGGGAACGCCTACCGTCAGAAGCCGGCCCACTGACATCACTAGTGATGTCAGTGGGAGTGATTTTGGCTCTGATAGAGCCAAAATCACTCCGGGCCTTGCGGTTGAAAACCTCAACCGCAGGCTCCGGCTCGCAGTTTCGATGGTCGCGATGGTCAAGACCATCGCGGCCATCAAACTGCACGCTCGTATAGGCTGTGGGTGGTGACCCACAGCTATACGAGCGTCCAGGAGGACGCTCCATTTTTATGGAGGGCGGCCCTCATTCAGAGCGTGCGCTCTGCTCAGAGCGTACGGCTCTGAATGAGGGCCTTAGGCTGCAGTATATAAAGGGGGGATTCCTTCAGTGGGTGCTGCAGCTGCTCTGTCACTTGTCCTTTTAATTAACCGTGGCTGTTGCTGTGTTGTTGTCCTGTCCATCAGGCTAGGCCTGCAGTCCATAAAGGGGTGCTATGTTGTCCAAGAGGGGGTGCTCTGTCAATAAGGGGTGCTCTTCCCCAGTGTAAAAAAAATAAAAAATAACTTTTTTTCTTTTCTTTTTTTTTGTGTGTGCGCATTAGCAACTTAGCTGCGCTATTATTGTTCGGTGACACTGCCGCAGTTTATCGTCCACATATTTGTGATCTGTCAGCGCTCATCAGGGGTGCTTTGTTGTCCATAAAATGGGGTGCTGTCTGTGTTGTTCATCACGGGGCTGCTGGGTTATTCAGGCGTGCTCTTTCCCAGTGTAAAAAAAAAAAGTTAAATCAAATTAATATCAATCCACAAAAAAAATATATTTTTTTTTTTGTGTGTGTGCGTTAGCAACTTAGCTGTGCTATTATTGATCAGTGACACTGCCGCAGTTTATTGTCCACGTATTTGTGATCCTGCCAGTGGTCGGTCCGCACTCGGCAGGGGTGCTTTGTTGTCCATAAAAAGGGGTGCTGTCTGTGTAGGGGTGCTGTCTGTGTTGTTCATCAAGGGGCTGCTGCCTTATTCAGGGGTGCTCTGCCCCTGTGTAAAAAAAGTATTGCTCGGTGACACTGCCGGTAAGACCGCACAGAAAGATCTGTGCTGTGTGCGCTAGAAAAGTTTTTTTCCCCCTTCCACAGCCTGCCAGTGGCTGTCTGAGGCCCCGCCCCCCCCCCTCTTTCCCCCACCCGCGGCACCGGTTGCTCAAAAGCCGAAAGCAAAAAGATGATGGCGACGCATGGAGGGCTTTAGTTGCCCTCCAAGCACCAGAACTCACTGTCACTCGGCGGCACTGCCGCCGCCTCCGCGCCACGTGACGCACTGCGAGTGACATCACATAGATGCCACTTGCCACCACAGCACCGAAAGCCTGAAGCAGCCCGGCCCAGTCTGAGTATGTCCACCAGGCACAAACACGAGCAGACTCAGCAGTAACAGCAGCTGGCAGCAGCAGTCCAGAGGTAAGCTGCATGTCAGTCCTGCTGCCCGGCTACTGCTGTGTATAGTAGTATACTTTTATACCTAATGCAGGGTTTGGTTTAAAGTTTAATAATTATATATAAATAGTAAATATATATTTTGAGTATACTCCTACTGTTTAAAATATATACACACATTTATATTTTATGTAAGTACATAAGCTGTATGTGCATGTTGTGCATATATATATATATAATATATACTGTGAGTGTGTATATACTGTATGGGTGTAGTAGGTATTGCCGCTGGACAGCGGCAGACCGGCAAGGGTGAGAATCCCGATCGTCCCTAAGGTAAGTATCGCTAACCTAATTCCCCCCCCCTAACCCTCCCTTAGGGGTGCCTAACCCTAACCTTCCCCCCAATTGCCTAAACCTAACCCCCCTTCCCTGCTGCCTGCACCTAAGTCCCCCGGGGGGGTGCCTAACCTTAACCCCCCCCTTCCCCTAGCCTAACCCTAAGTTCCCCCTGGGAGACCTGGAATCTGAACCGCTCCGAACATAGGGGATCCGAGTCCACCCTAACAGGGTTTGGGTGTTCCCCGCCTAACCCGGATCCCCATTTGGGGCCAAATGGCAGCCTCCTGATGTCAGATTCTTGCAAGAGAATCAGACGTCAAGGCTCCTCTAGTGTTGGGCAGAACGCTGTTATAGCGGTCTGCCCTACACAGACACAAACACACAGCCACCAGCGGCAGCTGTGTGTTTGTAATAGCAGGCAGACTCTCATTGGCTGCTGCACAGAGGGAGCCGGTTGGAGCTCACTCATGAGCTCCGTCTTCCGGCTCCCTCCGCGCATAATACAGCAGAGCGGATGATGGCAGGAGCGGGGATTCAGGTAAGATTTTTTTTTTAATTATTTGCGTGTAAGGGGGCATACTACTAATGGGGGCCTGCTAATGGGGGCACTACTACTGAGGGCCTGCTAATGGGGGCACTACTACTGGGGGCCTGCTAATGGGGGCACTACTACTGGGGGCATGCTACTGGGGGAATACTACTTCTGGGGCATGCTACTGGGGGCACTACTACTGGGGGCACTGCTACTGGGGGCATGCTAATGGTGGCACTACTACTTGGGGCCTGCTAATGGGGGAACTACTACTGGGGGCATGCTAATGGGGGCACTGCTACTGGGGGCCTGCTATGGGGGGCATACTAATGGGGGCACTGCTACTGAGGGGAATACTACTGGGGGTCATACTACTGGGGGCATGTTAATGGGGACATACTACTACCGGAGGCATGCTAATAGGGGCACTGCTACTGGGGGGCATACTACTACTGGGGGCATACTAATGGGGGCACTAATACAGGGGGGCATACTACTGGGGGCCTGCTAATGGGGACACTACTACTGGGGACCTGCTAATTGGGGCACTACTACTAGGGGCACTGCTACTGGGGGCATGCTAATGGGGGTCATACTACTACTGGGGGCACTGCATAGGGAGCCCTACTGCTAAGGGGACTGCATAGGGGGCACCACTACTGGGGGCATTGTGTAAGGGACACCACTGCTGGAGGCGTTGTATAAGTGGCACTACTACTGTGGGCATTGTATAATGGGCATTACTACTGTGGGCATTGTGTATAAGGGTCACTACTGTGGGCAATGTGTAAAAGGGGCACTACTGTGTGTCGTAACATAAATAAGAGACACTACTTTATGGTGTAATGTGAATCAGGGGCACTATGGGCCTGATTCAGAGCCGCTCGTAAGCGGCCGCTCGTTCGTTCAGAGTGATGTTTGAACAACTGCACATGTGTACGGATCATAATACGCATGCGCCAACCAGTCAGTGCGGCTGAAAATCGTTTGTTCGCTTAATAGCGAATGCCTGCTATTTTGAGTGACAGGAGGAGGCGTATGTGGGTGGTAACAGGGGAAGGTGCTTGAAAACGGGGAGTGGAGATACGAAAGCAGGCGTGCTTAAAGGTCAAAACGGGCGTTTTATGGGTGTGCATAATTAATACAGCAGCGTCACTGACCACGTCACTGGGTTATTTTATAGTCAGAATTGCTCGCAAGATTGCGGTAGGAAAAACCAACCACAAGAATAGCGAGCAGTTCATACGCTGGTCGATGTACTCGATTAATCTAATAAATAGCGGACATTACGTAGGATGCGAGCGTCCAGGGGGCGTAGTTTCCCAAAAAACGACCGCAAGTTTTGTTCGCTCGTTCAGACATAGAGGCGTGAACAGACCGCAAAGAGCGAATGGTTCATTTGAATAGCCACCCCTTTTTTCTGAACGAGCGAGCGCAAATAGCGTCCGGCTCTGAATCAGGCCCAATGTGCGGTGTAATGTGAATAAGATTGTGCACTGTGACTCCTAGGGCCTAAGCCCGCTTTGTAAACAAGTACTGTGATTCTGCTGGCCGTACCCCACTGGGTGGGAGCACTATTTTTCATTTCTGCCACTGCTGTGTGGCAATGTGTCATAGATGTGCTTAATGGTGCGTACACACTGGGCGATTAAAGTGGACGACTGAACGATAACGATATCGTTCAGTCGTCCACTTTATCGTCCATTTTTAACACAAAAAAGATGAACGATGACGACGACGCACGTTCCCACGGGTCGTTCGTCATCATCGTTCATCGCGCTGACATGCAGGCCAACCTGACGACCTCGTCAGGTTGCTGCATGTCAGGGAATGGGTGAGAGAGCCCGGCGCTGAACGATATCGCTAATGATATCGTTCAGCGGCTGTGCTCAATGTCATGAACGACATTGAGCACAGCCTGCCGGGGACACACTACACGATATCGCTCAGGGAGCATATCGTCTAGTGTGTGTGCACCTTAAAGGTGCATACACACTAGACGATATGCTCCCTGAGCGAGAACGCGCGTCGTCGTCATCGTTCATCTTTTTTGTGTTAAAAATGGACGATAAAGTGGACGACTGAACGATAACGATATCGTTATCGTTCAGTCGTCCACTTTAATCGCCCAGTGTGTACGCACCATTAAACTGTGGTGTCTGTGCCGCTGCTTTGTCGCTTGGTAACCAGTCAGCTCACTGCAACCTTTTGACAATAATGGTGAAAACTATCATTTAAACTGTGAGGTGGTCTAAATTGACTGTAAATGACTGGAAATTAAGGTTATTGAGGTTAATAATAATCTAGGAAGAAATAAAGCCCAATTTATGTGATTTTAGCTTTTTTTTTGTCAATTTTTGTAAAAAAATCCAAATCCAAAGCCAGTCACCGCAGTTTGGCAAATCCAAAGCCGGACGACGAATTAGAACCAAATCCGGCAAAAATGGTCCGGAGCACATCCCTAATTTTTATGTATATCTATATATAATAAAAATGTTTTTGTGTGTTTATAAATATATATAATATATATGTGTATATATTATAAATATATAGAGAGATCATGTTTGATTTTTGCATGCAGGGCCGCCATCAGGGGGGGACAGCCAGTACTCCTGTATCGGGCCCAGACAGCTGAGGGGCCGGGACCCGGCAAGCAGAGTTAATTGCTAATTTATTACCCTCATACAGGACAGCTGAGGCTACTAAGTGCTGCCCGGAGAGTTCTATGAATGAGTCATCACTCACTGCTCAGCAGTGTATGATGACTCATTCATTAATGAACTCTCCAGGCAGCGCTGCATGTTCATCATACACACACGGGCACCAGTGTCCTGCTTCTGATACTGTGATCAGGAGCAGCTGCAGGAGGACCAGCTTATATAATAAAGGTAGGAGCACTGGGCCCCCTCACAGACAGGTTCCCCTCTCAGGACCCTACCAAATTAGTTACTTCAATCACCTCTGCCTCCATAGTTGCTCCACCGTCAGCTCTCCTCCCCCTGCTCTCATTGGCCAGATATTGTGTGCACTGCACTGAGGAAGGAAATGTGAGAGAGCAACTGCGGTGCACACACAGAGGTACCTCTGCCCCATCCCTCCCTCCTATACAATCTGCCCCATTGTCCCCTGTACTATGCCTCTGCCCACCCCTCCCCCTCCTATACAATCTATCCCCTGTTCTATTTCTGAATCCTGCTCTGTCCCCCTCCCCCTCCTATACAATCTGCCCTACTGTCCCCTGTACTATGCCTATCTGCCCTCCCCTCCCCCTCCTATACAATCTATCCCCTGTACTATTTCTGAATCCTGCTCTGTCCCCCTCCCCCTCCTATACAATCTGCCCCACTGTCCCCTGTGATATTCATGAATCCTGCTTCTGTCTCCCCCCTCCCCAAATTTCTATCTCTGTACTCTCCCCATATGTGTCCATATCTGTGCCCCAGTTCCCTCATAGCTGTGCCTTTGCCCCCTCTCCATCTCTGCCTCTGCCCGCTTCCCATTTTTGACTCTGCTCCTATCTCATCTGTGTCCTTTACTTAAGTGTGCCTCTCTCTATTTGCACCTCTGCCCCCTTGCCATGTCCGTGCTGGGCCTGATTCAGACCCGGTCGCTAAGGAGCGATCACTCGCTGCCGGGCGATTGTTGCTCAATGCGCATGCATCTAATTCCCAGTGCGCGTGCGCAAGCCAGTCTCTGTGATGGGAAATTGTGCGCTCATAGCACACAGACTGCCCGCTACTTTGAGTGACAGATAGTGCTGTTTGTGGGTGGGTAACAGGGGAAGGTGCTTGTAACGGGGGAGTGTTGTTGCGAACGCAGGCGTGTCAGGCCAACAAAACGCTGTTTAAAGGGCATGCATAATTAGCAAATTAGCGTCATTGTACACGTCACCTCCATGTATTTGAGCCAGCAAAGATCAGTGCTTGCGGCGGGGTAAGGCAACCTCAAGGGCTGCGATCAGCTCCGATGGTTCTCGATGTTACCGATTCATCCAACAATCCCAGGAGATGACTTGTGTTGCGAGGGGAAAGGGGGCGTCTTAACACACTTGCGAGCGCTTAGTGCCGTAGCTCGCTAAGACATAGAGGGCGTCCTTACGTGACGCAGTGCGATCACATAATTTAAATATCCGGCCCTTTTTTTTGCAGCGAGCGCCTCTTGAGAGCGGGTCTGAATGAGGTCCAGTATTCCATACCACATACAGTAATTGAACCTCCGGATAGCAGGTTAGTACAGTTCTGTTGTAAATCATTAGGCTTTTCTCAATTTAAGATACAAAAAATCTGTTTATTCTTTTTTAATATTTAAAGGAAAACAATTTTTTTTTATATATATATAAATTTATATATATATATATATATATATATATATATATATATAACAAAGTAGGCACGGGCAGCACTCCTCCACATACAGCAGCAACAGCAAGTAATCGCAGGTGCCCACCGTTGCAGCCTGAAGACAATCAGACAGCAAAACGTAAACAGCAGCGAGATGGCGGCACTCAGTGTACCCTGACGAAAATACAACTCGTATTGAAATGTTGGTGAACAACCTGCCTGTAGAATCACTTTTTTTGCATTGAGTGCCGCCATCTCGCTGCTGTTTTTTTATATATATATATATATATATATATATATATATATATATATATATATATATATATATTATATATATATATATATACTCCAGATACCAGAGCTCAACCCCACCCCTTTGCGTCCACCAGACCTTTGGGGGGAAGAACAAAGGGGGTGGGGGGCCCTGCCTTTTTCATTTGTACCGGGTCCCACGATTTCTGATGGCAGCCCTGTTTGCATGTGTGAAACAATGGCAAATAGAAGTGCAATATTTGAATGAGATAGGAAGGGGCAGGTGCAAGATTAACATTGGTTGCAAACCAACCAACATAGGGCCTGATTCATTATCAATCGCAACTACGCAAAAGGGCAATTGTTGTGTTCTGCGCACGCTTGCGCGTTGCAGTGCGCAAACTGGCCACTGCGATCACAGAGGCTATGCAGATCCATCGCAGAGTGATTGACAGGAAGTGCCATTTGTGGGTGGTGGCGGAAAGGGGGGGGGGGTCGGGGAAACACAGGCATGCCAACGCGTTCACACGCCACAGTGTGAAGTCTCATAGTGTGCATGGCTGTTAGCAATTTCTGAGTAAGGTCAGGGTTTGTGCAACGGTGCATGAGGCTACGATGGTACTCAGTTGTACCGATTGGTTTCGCTATTCTGCTAAGTATTACGGATGTGCGTATGGTAAAGTGGGCGTCCTTATGTAGTGCTGAGTTTGCATTGCGATCGCAGTGCTTTGGCTTGCTATCGCAGTTGAAATACTGGGCCAACAATTGTGCAGCAGTATCCCAATCACACTCTTTGTTTACAGCTCACTTGTAGTGTGGATGCTCCGTGTTGCTTGAATCTCGTGAGACCTGTGATGTCATAATGTGCAATAAAGTAGCACCATGGTAGGTCCGGTGGGGGTATTAAGTATTATGTCTGTATGCATCCTGCCGAAAATTTGGATCTTGCAACTGTATCTATCTATCTATCTATCTATCTATCTATCTATCTATCTATCTATGAGACTGCAGTCCCCAATGGGGACTACGGTCTGACCCCTACGTACCAAATTCCAAAAAGCATACCTTTTTACAGTTTGGTCCCGTACTCATGGAGCCATTTTTTTCAGTCATAGTTAACATATTTCATTTAATATTTATTAATATTTAATAATGTGCATATTAAGTAATATGCAGGTCACATATTTCGGTATACAATCGGGAAGCCGGCTGCCGGAATCCCGGCAGCCGGCTTCCCGACTGCTTTATCCCACGTGGGATAAATGACCGGCGTCTACATCTAGACACCGCTCATTTCCCCGACGCCGGGAGACAGTCGCCCAGCATCCCGATCGTGCGGACAGCCATGGGGGAGGAGAGTTAGGTTTAGGGCACCCAGGGGGGACTTAGGGTTAGGCACCCCCCGGGAGGGTTAGGGTTAGGCTAGGGGGAGGGAGGGTTAGGGTTATGCACCCCCGGGGGGGACTTAGGGTTAGGCACCTCCCCCACCCAGGAGACTTAGGTTTAGGCAACGGAGAAGGGGGGGTTAGACTAGGCACTTACAGGGGGGATTAGGGTTAGGCACAGGGGGGAGGTTAGGGTTAGGCACCCCTAAGGAGGGTTAGAGGGGTTAGGTTAGATTAGACAATATTTACCTTACCACGATCAGGATTTCCAGCGCTGTCGGGCTTCCGCTGCCGGGCTCTGCTGTTTTGTCGGGCTGCCGCTGCCGGGATTCGAACTCCCGGCCATGCGGCAGCTGGGATATCATACCGATTCCCATATTTTATGTTTTCATGTTCTGCACCTTTTACTTTTTTTTTTAAGAACAGGTGGTGTATGCTTCATATAATAAAAGAGGGGAGGGAGATTGAGATGGTTCAGTGTAGGTGGGTAGCTATGCTTCATGGTGCTAGCCACACCCCATGGCACAGACCACACCCCCACATCACTGGTCACCCCCCCCATATCAGAAATCACACCCCCTGCAGCAGCACACAATAGGCCCTTCATAAATTTCAGCTCCAAAATCTTAATCTGGCTCTGATGATGACAATGCAAGGCTGTCAACATCATCTATGAAAGCCAATGCCCAAGGGCTTCAGTCAAAATCAAACCAGCAATGTTTAACAGTGTTAGTGAAACAAAAAATTGGCAATATGCCATTTACTACACAAAGTGGCAAGGAAAGGATAAGGCCTTGGCCTTTATTTATGACTGGTGGTTTTGCATCTTATGATGATGTAAGACGTTCTCCCTGTAGAAATGTAAAAAAAAATTAAATCGCTAAGGTACATGAACCATAGATGAACATGTGCTCAGAAAAGTCACAAATCCCCAAGGAGAGTCCAAGTGTGTCTGTGGTTGCCATGTGTGAGCCTGACCTTCCTAATACTGTACTTGAAGAGGATCCTCCTTCCACCATTTGTGTGCCCTCTGCAGATGTGAAGATGAGCAGCACAAGTCAACATACTGACGTAGAAATCGAGGATGCTTCCTTGGAATCACTCCAGGAGAATGCAGAGGATATTTCTGTCGTTGGAGCTAACAAGGATGATGAGGATGTTGATGATGAAGATGCTTATGCCAAGGATGTTGTTTGTGTAAATCAGGCAACAGTTGTTGCCCATGGTATAAAAAAGCCCATTGTTGTCATGCCGGAGCAAAAGACAAAAAAATCCACTTCTCATGTGTAGAATTATTTCCACGCAAATCCGGACAACAGTTGTCAAGCCATCTATAACCTTTGCCAAGCAAGAGTGAGTAGAGGTAAGGACTTTAACCATCTAGGAACCACCTCCCTGTTACGTCACTTGCAGTGCAATCATCAAATTCAAAAGTGTTATTCAAATTCAGAAACTTAGGCTAAAAATATAACAATCAGTCCAGTGTCACCTAGCTGCTCCCTTCACTCTGTTAGATTCAAGCACCTACAATCTCCACCACCAAACACCTTAATCATCATCAACATCCTCAGTTATGATCGGAAGTAGTCCTGCATCCAATTTCATAAGAATGACTGACTCCTCTCCTATCCATGATTCCTCAGAAGGATCATTGAGTGCTACACCTGTTGCTGCCGCTGCTGCTGCTGCTGTGAGTGGATCTTCATCCCAGAAGGGGACCAGGAAGAAGACTACTTTTAGTAGTTTAACAAAACAATTGACTGTCAAACAACCCTTTGCAATGGGGAACAAGTATGACAGCAGTTATCCAGTTGCACAGAGGATTACTGACGCCATAATAGCTATGCTGGTATTAGATGTCCAAGAAATATATATATATATATATATATATATAAAGGACCTGTGAGTGCCGCAATTTTTCTCTGTGTATATATATATATATATATATATATATATATACACAGAGAAAAATTGCGGCACTCACAGGTCCTTTTGAAAGAAGATTTCCAGACAATGCTGTGTCAATTTTCAGCGTTTCAGTCTTAACGACTTTTATCAAGAACAATAACCCACGCGAACAAGACACACCTTTATACCAGAGACATTTTCATTTAAGTGATGCTGTCCATGTCCTCACGCTGACTATCAGGCACGTGATGTCATTAGGGACAGACCGTCGCGGATGTACTGACGTAATCATGTCTCGCGTCCACTTGTCCGCTTATGCCCCGAATGTGAATCATCACTGCCCGTGTGCCGGACATCGAGTGCAGTGTGGTAGCATGTGACATAAACAGCAACCAAATGCATATAAACAAGAAATGAAAAAGACACCTGTGTACAATGTGAATGAAAGGGAAAAAAAGGGAGGAAGTGGGACAAGGGGAAAACAAATGAAATAAGTGCTAACATATAAATGACAGATGACCTTCCAGAACAAAGAATGTAACAAAACATAGAAAAACTTGTGATCATGGAATGACAACATGCAAAACACATAAGTGCAATATACCCCATATAGGTGGGAGCCATAATAACTATATGTAATAAGAAATATAAATAATCCATAAAGTGGTCTCAAGAGATCCAATGTAACCATCACGAATCATCAAAACAAGATTTAAAAATTAATGAATGAAAATATATGAGTGGTCCATGGAGTGGTGTCAGTACCGATAGCTGTTCAAGTTATTTAGGCAATTTGTGTTTTTGGCATCAATGTACAGAACCTGGTGTTCCAAGTCAGTCTCCCATCCAAGTACTATCCAGGGCGCACACTGCTTAGCTTCTAAGTTCGGGCGGTTTTAGGCGTGTCCAGTGTGGTTTGGGTTGTACACAAGAGCCAGTTGAAACACTGCCGAATACTGCCTACAGCTTGAATCGGAGGACCCATTATACATGTTCTCAATGTACGTCAGCCATATGAATCGCAGAAATAGTGACAAATATCAATTAGCAATGGACTACAATGTATAGGACTGTTAATGGTCCAAACAAACCGAATCTGATGTTGTAAAGCAGTAGAGGAACGCTGCTAAAGTTGCATCCTTGACAAGACTATATGTCAGTCAATGTGTCAGAAAACAACTGAAATAAATAACAATGTAGCAACTCAAAGAATGTTGCCACAAAGAGAAAACATAACCAAAGATATCTAACATACATGTTGCTGACCAAAGAAGAAGCAAGTAATGATAATGTTGTATATGCAGCAATCATGGGGCTAATAAATCTCCAAAACACAAGAACGCCAAGACAACTAAGGTCAAGATAGACAGAAAAGATCAGACATCAAACAATCTCATATAAGATTGTTTTCCCCTTGTCCCACTTCGTCCCTTTTTTCCCCTTCATTCACATTGTACACAGGTGTCTTTTTCATTTGTTATTTATATGCAGTGGGTCGCTTTTTATGTCACATGCTACCATACTGCACTCGATGACCGGCACACAGGCAGTGATGATTCACATTCGGGGCATAAGCGGACAAGTGGATGCCTGACGTGATTACATCAGTACGTCCACGATGGTCCATTCCTGATGATGTCACGTGCCTGATAGTCGGCATGAGGACATGGAAGACATCACTTACATGAATATGTCTCTGGTATAAAGGTATATCTTGTTCACTTGGTTTATTGTTCTTGATAAAAGTCGTTAAGACTGAAACTCTTCTTAATATCAGGACTTTATTCTATAATTTTTTTGTTTATTTTTCTTGCTGTTTAAAATTTTTTTGGTTCTTTCGGGAGTTTTTCTTCACTTTTTTACTTTTTCTACATTGTTTGTGCAATTTTCTGCATACAGTATTGGCATTAAGTTTTACTTTATGCATGGACTACAACAATACTTCAACACACTTATTACAAATTAATTATTGGTCAATATAACTGACCTTGTTTAAATAGTGAACTATCTAGAGGATATGTCTCAGGGCTACAAAACTCAATCTGCTCCTCCAACGGATGGAAGTGTTTTTTTGAACATACAATTACCCATTGGTGAGGTTCTTAGTTTCAGTGAGTCAGAAGCAGAGAATTTATACTTCAAAGATACACTCTTGGACACATCAGGGGCAGCTACAACTGCAGAATTATTTCAATCACTTTTGAAGCTTAACAAAAAAGAAACTGATTATTCTCTACATGCTGTAACATTATCTGGCTACCATAAGGAAAGGAAAATACCAAGGATTCCGGATTAGGAACATCCCCACGATTGGCAGAAATAACATAGAATTTTGTAGACGGTGGGTTGCCGTCCTTAACAAATGTTCACTAGATCTCATTTTACTGGTAATTGAGGAATCGGGCAAAGAGCTACATAAGATCAGAGATAAAATCAGTACTTTTGAAAATACGTACAAATCCACCCTTACCACTGATTCAACCACAAATTGGTTAGATAAATTGAATACACAAATTGAAGCATACAAAAAAGAACTCATTAAATACAAGAAAGACAAATTAACAAAGGTCAAAACGGACTACCAGGAACAAAGAGTTTATTCCTGGGCCACTGGCAGGACACTCAATCCCAGATTACAAAGACAACATTTTAGAACACAGAGACACAATTTAGACACAGATCCTTCCAGTGGAGCAAACTCTTCTTTCAGTGAACAGGAATCCTCTTCTACCACACTACCCACTTCTCATAGACCCCCTTTAGGGGTATCCACGTAGCTCAAAAAGAAGGAGGGCCTGCATGCGACGTGGTGGGCAGAGGATGCGCAAGAAGAACATACAAGAAGAAGACCTAACCGTGAACTTATCTAACAGGATTCTAAGTGCAGCGGAGAAAAACTATTGAATTAAGGTTTTTTTATACTGACCAGTCCCTTTAACAGTTTCAACTGGAAGAAAGACCTTTGGTGTCTGAACAGGAGTCTCAAAATAAAAGAATTCTTCAGAAGTGACACAGTAGACACTATGGCATATTCCGCAGGACCACTCAAGAAAAAATCCACATTTGATCCTACATCCAACAATCCCTCAATTTAAAGCTTCATTAGACTCCTTGATCATGAAGTCACATCTGCATACAAAGATAAACATCCATTACAACACAATCTGACCAATGATGAATACAAAGCCTTACTCGCATTAAGCAAGGATCATAATATCGTCATTCATCCAGCCGACAAAGGCGGTGCACTGGTTATACAAGATATGGACACTTATAAAAAAGAAATATATCGCCAACTTAATGACACTGAGACATATTTCCGTTTAGATCGGGATCTGGTCCTTGCCTACAAAAAAGATTTGGATAATATCCTGATGCAAGCCACTCAAATGGGATACATAACTTATCCGGTGGCACCACTGATATATACCATACCGAAGATACATAAATTTCTCACAGCACCACCAGGATGGACGATCATTTCCGCAAGGGATTCCCTATACAGCACGGTCTCCAAATACTTGGATTACTTCATTCAACCTCTGATGTCTTTGGAACCTACCTTTTTGAAGGACACTAACTCATTATTGGGCAAATTACACAATCTTTCTAATCTTCCTTCTGATCTTTTACTGTGCACCATTGACATGAATGCACTATATACCAGTATTAAACAGCAACAGGGTCTGGAATACATGGAACAATTCTTGAGGTCCAAACAAGAGTATCATGGCCCCAACATAGACTTTCTTTGCAGTTTCTTGGCAGAACGCTGTCAAATAACTATTTTCTTTTTTATACAGTTTTTTCTCCAGAAGAAAGGATGTGCCATGGGCTCACATGTAGCCCCATCTTTTGCAAATGTTTACATGTTCTTCATTGAGAGACTTGTTTTTAAACAAATCCAGATTTCAACAAACATGCAATATTTAATATTCGTTACGTTGATGACATTTTGGTTCTATGGTCAGGTTCCGAATTGCAATTTGTGGGGGCCATGGAGAAAATTAATCAATTACATCAACACATAAAATTTACTTATGAGTAGAGTTACAAAACAGTACATTACCTGGACATGGATATTTACTGGCATGATAACGAGTTTAGATGTATCACAAACCAACAGATTGTAACACCTTGCTACATGCCAACAGTGACCACCTGATTGCTTTAAAGAAAAGTCTTCCGTATTCACAGTTTCTTCAAGTTATTAGGATCACAAGTAACAGAAGATGCAGCCAATGAAATTGACAACATGATGCTCAAATTTATGGATCGTGGTTATCTATTGAAAGACCTCTTAGCAGCTAAACATAGAGCCCTACTCAATAAACGATTGTAAATTACTATTTCTACAACATCAAACAGGAAATCTACTGTACTATTGTTAACCAATACAACAAAGCCAGTAAACTTGTCAATACCACATCAAAGAAATTATGGCCTATTGTCAACACGGACATTTCCCAATCCCTAAAGAATTCTAGGATTATGATGGGATATAAACGAGGCAAGAATCTAAAAGACTGGTTGGTACATAATGATGTGGGGTATCATATTCCAAATACTGAACAACACTTTCTTTCAAAAAAATCAGGCTGTTACAGATGCATTGGTTGCACCACTTGCAGCTGTATGGAAACGGATCCAGATGTTGTCCATCCCAATTCTGGCAGAAGAATTCCCATTAGACACAATCTGCCCTACATGAGCAAATTCATAATTGTTATCATCCACTGTCCATGTGGATTAGCATACATTAGAAAGACTACCTGTACAGCAAGAATCAGGATGGCGCAACATAGAACTGCTATCAGACAAGCTTTAGACGGGAAAGACAGTGACCAGCCGGTGGCAAGACATTTTAAAAAACAACGACACTCATTAGCCACATTGAGCTACAAACGTATTGATCACATTCCAGCATTGAAACGAGGAGGTGACAGTTATTACAGTTGGAGGCATTCTGGATAAACAGAATGAACTTTGGGTCTCCTTTTGGTTTGAATGAACAGTTATCCTTTTCATGTTTTTTGTAGTCTGTTCACAGTCCTGCCTCATATTTCATATGAGATTGTTTGATGTCTGATCTTTTCTGTCTGTCTTGACCTTGGTTGTCTTGGCGTTCTTGTGTTTTGGGGATTTATTTGCCCCATGAATGCTGCATATATAACATTATCATTACTTGCTTCTTCTTTGGTCAGTAACACGTATGTTAGATATCTTTGGTTATGTATTATCTTTGTGGCAACATTCTTTGAGTTGCTACATTGTTATTTATTTCAGTTGTTCTGTGACACATTGACTGACATATAGGGCCAAATGTAATAGGTAGTCTGTTTTAGTAACAGTACAAAGTCGCACTTTCTCGCACTTTTAAAAAGTGCGAGTTTGTATTGAAACTCGCAAATTCAATAGCCTGCGAACTTTTCAGCTCGAGGACACTGCATTTGCGAGTTTAGGCGAGTTTAGGACTATGTAAACTGACACCTTTTAATGCGAGTAGCATTAAAAGGTGTGAGTTTTAGAGAAGCCATCACAGATCAGTGAGATCCGTGATGGCTTCTGTGTGTGTGTAAAAAAAAAAAAGAAAGTGCACCCCCTCCCCAAAAGCATAACCAGCCCCGGGCTTTATAAAGCCTGTTCTGGTTCTAAAAATACAGGGGCCAAAATGCGTAGGGGGCCCCTGTATATTAAGAACCAGCACAGGGCTTTGTTGAGCTGGTCCTGGTTTCTGGAAAATCAGGGGACAAAACGAGTAGGGGTCCCCTGAAAATTCCAGAACCAGCACCGAACTCTTTCTAGCGGGGGGATAATGCCACAGCCAGGGAAAACCTTACACCGGTTTCCCCGGCCAAAGCATTATCCCTGACCGCTAGTCAGTCCAGGCCGGGGATCCCTGGGGAGTTGGGTACCCCCCCAATAAAGGAGTACCCCTCTCCAGGGCACCCCAGGCCTAGACTGATCTAGTCTAGTCGCGACATTGTATCATTGATGTAACCACAAGATTACCCTCAAATAATATTGTGGCTATGATGTAGCGGATCCCACCATAGACTTCAATGGTGATTTCTCACCATAGAAGTCTATGGGAGTCACAGGCTGGCCGCATTCAGCTAATCAGGGAGCTGCTCCGACGGAGATGCTCCCTGATTGGCTGGCGGCCCCTTCACTGATGGGCACATGTGTGCCCCGTTCATTTACGCGGAGCAAAGGTATGTGTACACACATACCTTTGCTCAGTCCGGCATGGATCGGGTTTTTTGCGTTTTTTCATTTTAACCCCTGGATTGCCTACTTGGAGAAGTGGACGCGATCTACGCATAGGAGAGGTGAGTATGTTGTTTTTTTTTCAGGTACACCCCTATGGATTACTAGGTGAGTATGTGTGAGTGTAGGTGTGAGTGTGCATGTATGTTTTATTAAAATTTTACTTTCACGGTGTATGTTTGTTTATTTACGTATTTCTTTAGTTGTGGAACTACAAGTGCCAGCGGGCCCGTAATGCCCCGCATGCTGGTATTTGTGGTTCTCCAAATACCAGCATGCAGGGGAGGCTTGCTGGTACTTGTGGTTCTACAACTAAAGACAATATGGAAACTTTATTTTTACACTTTACACTAACACTATCAACCCGGCACCCATGGGCATAGGGTGCCGGGGATAGCCCCGGGCTATCAGTCTAGGCCTGGGGTGCCCTGGAGAGGGGGACCCCTTTATTGGGGGGGTCCTCAACTCCCCAGGGATCCCTGGCCTGGACTGACTAGCGGTCAGGGATAATGCTTTGGCAGGGGAAACCGGTGAAAGGTTTTCCCTGGCTGTGGCATTATCCCCCTGCTAGACAGAGTTCGGTGCTGGTTCTGGAATTTTCAGGGGACCCCTACTCATTTTGTCCCCTGATTTTCCAGAACCAGTACCAGCTCAACAAAGCCCTGTGCTGGTTCTTAATATACAGGGGCCCCCTACGCATTTTGGCCCCTGTATTTTTAGAACCAGAACAGGCTTTATAAAGCCCGGGGCTGGTTATGCTTTTGGGGAGGGGGTGCACATCATTTTTTTTTTATTTAAAAACATTTTACATAAGTACACACAGAAACCTGTACATATCTCATGGATATGTGCATGTTTCTGTGTTAATCTGACCTGCTCAGGATGTACTCGCTAGCCTGAAGCAGGTCTATTATTTGGGGACTTTTGGTAATCTTTTTTTTTTGCGAGTCTGAAACAGACACCTTATTACATTGGGCGAGTTGATTGTTTTCAATGTGAAAACATCTGGATGCGAGTTTGATAATGGGGAGTTTTAGTAACTCTGAAAAATGCGAGTTTTAGTGAACAGACACCCTATTACATTGGAGAGTTGTGAAAAATTGTGAGTTTAGCAACAAACTCGCAATTTACCAAACCAGACACACTATTACATTTGGCCCATAGTCTTGTCAAGGATGCAACTTTAGCAGAGTTCTTCTACTGCTTTACAACATCAGATTCGGTTTGTTTGGAACATTAACAGTCCTATACATTGTAGTCCATTGCTAATTGATATTTGTCACTATTTCTGTGATTCATATGGCTGACGTAAATTGAGACCATGTATACTGGGTACTCAGATTCAAGCTGTAGGCAGTATTTGGCAGTATTTCAACTGGCTCTTGTGTGCAAACAAACCACAATGGACACGCCTAAAACTGTCCGAACTTAGAAACTAAGCAGTGTGTGGCCTGGCTAGTACTTGGATGGGAGACTGACGGAACATCAGGTTCTGTACATTGATGCCAAAAACACAAATCGCCTAAATAACTTGAACAGCTCTCGGTACTGACACCTCTCCATGGACCACTCATATATTTTCATTCATTCATTTTTAAATCTTGTTTTGATGATTCTTGATGGTTACATTGGATCTATTGAGACCACTTTATGGATTATTTATATTCCTTATTACATATGCGTATGTATGAGCTTGGTTTCCACGACACTAGTTATTATGGCTCCCACCTATATGAGGTATATTGCACTTATGTGTTTTGCGTGTTGTCATTCCATGATCACAAGTTTTTCTATGTTTTGTTATATTCTTTATTCTGGAAGGTCATCTGTCATTTATATGTTAGCACTTATTTCATTTGTTTTCCCCTTGTCCCACTTCCTCCCTTTTTTTCCCCTTTATTCACATTGTACACAGGTGTCTTTTTCATTTGTTGTTTTTATGCAGTTGGTCGCTTTTTATGTCACATGCTACCACACTGCACTCGATGTCCAGCACATGGGCAGTGATGATTCACAATTGGGGTATAAGCAGACAAGTGGATGCCTGACGTGATTACATCAGTACGTCCACGACGGTCCGTTCCTGATGATGTCACGTGCCTGATAGTCGGCGTGAGGACATGGACGGCATCACTTACATGAATATGTCTCTGGTATAAAGGTATGTCTTGTTCACTTGGTCTATTGTTCTTGATAAAAGTCATAAAGACTGAAACGCTGAAAATTGACACAGCATTGTCTGGAAATTTTCTTTCAAAAGGACCTGTGAGTGCCGCAGTTTTTCTTTGTGTATTTATTTGGGCATTTTTCAAAAACCCCTCTGAGGGCACCTGGGCATTAATTTCTCTAAGTGTGGAGTGCCGGCTTTACATCTGTATATATATATATATATATATATATATATATATGCACTACACTTATACACCAGTATTTCCTGACAATCTGCAGCCTCTATCAAGGGGAAATTACCAATCCCCACAAACAACAAGCTAAAAAATATATATATACTGTAATATAAATATATATATATATATATATATATATATATATATATATATATATATATATATATATATATATACAGATAGATAGATAGAGGCGCTGATTAAATCAGAACAATTTATTAAAAAAAGAAAAGCACATATAAAAGTATTACATTAAATGACCATCGGCCGGCCGGCCGGCACTTTAAAAAATATTTATATATTTGGTTGCCAGTATTTTAATTCCTAGATAAAAGTAATTGTATATTGCCTAAATAGGTTAACTGTTACATGTACAATATACATATTCAACTTTCCCAAAGGTAAAGACAATAACTATTTGGCTCTATAGGTGCAGCTGATTGTTATGCACCCAGATAACAGTCTATTCCTATCTTTGGAGGCCATATTAATCATACATGTGTGTCTGCATGCTTTACTGATTCAACATCACTTAGCTTTGTAGGGCCATGTGTTATCCAGGGGATCGATATGTATTACCGCCGGCAGCGCATGCCCGGCAGGGGTGAAGATCCCGACTTCTGCTATAGGTAAGTACCCGTAATCCCCCCCCCAAACCCTAACCCTCCATTAGGGGTGCCAAACCCTAACCTTCACCCCAGTACCTAACACTAATTCCTCCTCTAAGTGCCTAAACCTAACCCCCCATTCCCCGCTACCTAAACCTACTGTAAGTCTCACGGGGGGGTGCCTAACCCTAACCTCCCCCCGGGGGTGCCTAACCCTAACCCCCCTTTCCCTAGCCTTAACCGAACCCTCCCAAGGGATGCCTAACCCTAAGTCCTACCAGGAGCCTTAAAAATAACCCTTCCACCCCCGCAACTGTCCACACTCGGCGCCCGACTTACCTTTAATCGCAATGCCGGACGTCAGGCTCCCGGCGTAGGTAAAATGACAGACATTGGGATTTCGACGCCTGTCATTTGTACCTTGCCGGGATTAGACAGTCGGGAAGCCGGCGGTTGGGATTGCGTCGGAAGTCAACAACAAGCAAGGAGGTGGGGAAACGCGTTAAGACATTGCCGATTTTCTCACCACTCACCTGTGCTAGCCAAAGTGTCATCCCCACTAATTCTGGACTCGTGCTTCTACACTCCAGATAAAGCTGCAATCTGGGGAACACTGCCAGCAGCTGGGAGGAGAACGCCGTGGTTTCACACGGACATACGGAGACGGAGTCACTGGATTTACAATGCCTTTTCACCCCAGTAATCGGGAAATGCAAGATCAGTGAAAGAGTGAGTCGGCCCGAAGGGCGGAGTGATTAGTAAACTTGCTACAATATTATGAACACTGACTGTGATCGAATTGTTGCTTATAACTTGCTACAAATGAATCAAATTGCTGGGCTGGAAAAAGACTGTTCTGGATAACACACGGCCCTACAAAGCTAAGTGACGTTTAATCAGTAAAGCATGCAGACACACATGTATGATTAATATGGCCTCTAAAGATAGGAATAGACTGTTATCTGGGTGCATAACAATCAGCTTCACCTATAGAGCAAAATAATTATTGTCTTTACCTTTGGGAATGTTGAATATGTATATTGAGCATGCAATAGTTAACCAATTTAGGCAATATACAATTACTTTTATCTAGGAATTAGAATACTGGTAACCAAATATATACCATTCAGGATGAACCACATGTACCAATTTTTTAAAGTGCCGGCCTATGGTCATTTAATGTAATACTTCTATATGTGTTTTTTCTTTTTTTAATACATTGTTCTGATCTAATCAGCGCGCGCATATATATATATATATATATATATATATATATACATACTGAGTTTGGTATCAGATGTGCATCTAGTATCTGCCATTAATACAGTGGGTTTTACACAGTTACTGTAATTGAGGTCCTGTGGCCCCGCTACCATGTCCCTTCTGGATTCTACTTCACTAGCACCGAAATTCCCGGTCTGTACAAGGACATTAAAAAAAACCTTAATAGTGTCCTCCGAAATGCGGTTGTGCCCATTGACCACTTAACCACAGATATGTGGACAAGTGGGACAGGGCAAACTAAAGATTACATGACTGTGACAGCCCACAGGGTAGGTGTATTGCCTCAAACATTGCAAACAGCAGCAGCAGCATCTAACAAATGGCAGCTCATTCAGAGGCAGGTACTCTGTGTATCATACAAAAGGGAAGGGAATAAAGGAAAGTATCTGCACACTGATAATTCTGGTTATAATCCCCCTATTTAATCAAAACTCAATGGTCAGTTGTATGGTGGGGCCAATCAACTAGATTGATTCGTATAGTTAAGGGAAAGGAATAAGGAGTTGTTGGTAGTGGGCGCACAGATAGAAATAGATGATAAAGTAAAATATAACTTTTATTGGTTAATACATAAAAATAATCCCAATTTACGGGGAATAAACAGTGAAATATAAGGAGTTATAATTATTATTAGACAAACATGAATAATAACAAGGCAGGTCCACTGATGTATTGTATATAATATAGGGTGTGCCTATGCCTGAATGGCAGTAGGAGTGATTTGACAGCCACTTGTGTTGTCCAGTGCTGTCAATAATCTATAATTAACTCAAATCCGTTGTAACTGCCATGGGTAAAGGCGGCCAAAAATCCTATCTGTAATGACAGGGTGTCAAAATCCAATTGGAAGTGTGTGGTTATTTACACACCATGAATACAAGTAACATTAGAACTGTATCCGAGTATCAATATAATATGTTTCACACACCAAACTGATATATATTAGACACTAGCGGCTATAGTAAATAAATAGCAGCCATATTGTTGTTGCGCCATGGTATAGTGCGTTTGAATGCAGCAGCGTTGGGAGATTTATTTAATAGCCAAGATTCCCCAGCTATAAGTATCTAATGTAAATATAATGTCTTTAATTGGTTGACACAGTAACATATTAAACGTGATTTTGAAATTGTTGCTAAAGTAAGCTAGTCACTTCCAGACCGCAACTGTATCATTAGATTCCTACTGCTAATTGTACTACTCGCAACAGAAGGGTTTCATGCATACCGTGCTGTGGGCCTGATTCAGACCTGCTCGCGAGCGCTGAGCGCTCGCAAGCGGGTCGATGTTGGCCAAGTGCGCATTCGCACAATGGAGGCGGCTCCGTTGTGCGCATGCGCGAGACCCAAATAACGACGACCAAGCCGTCATTATGGGTCTCGCACCAAAGGGGGCGTGCTGTCGATGGTGACTGACAGCACGCCCCCTTTGGTGGGCATGCCAGGGGCATGGCTGGAAGACGGAGGCGTTCCCATGGGAACGCCTACCGTCTCAAGCCGGCCCCACTGACATCACTAGTGATGTCAGTGGGAGTGATTTTGGCTCTGATAGAACATAGGTAGGGAACGCCTACCATCTGGGGCCGACCCCACTGACATCACAAGTGATGTCACAAGTGATGTCAGTGGGAGTGCTTTCAGTGATGTCAGTGGGAGTGCTTTTGGCTGTAATAGAGCCAAAAGCACTCCAGGGCTTGCGGCAACAAGACCCTACCGCAAGGGTCTCGTCGCAAGCCCGATGGTCGCGATGGTCTTGACCATCGCGACCATCATTTTGGCCGCTCGCTATAGCTGTGGGTGGTCACCCACAGCTATGCGAGCGGCCAGGAGCTCGCTCTTAAAAAAAGATAAGGACGGCCCTGTATCTTAATCTGAGACAGTCTGCTCTATTCAACAAGACGTTACACTGTATATGCCGCTACATAGCCTATAGTGATCAGATTAATACATGCATAATTTCACTATAACAAACAACATGGAGCTGCCAGTGACACCAACGCGTGCGTTTCACTGTAGACAACAGCTTTATCAAGGCTGAACCCGATTGTTCAGCTCGGCCAGATATATATTTGATAGGTAAACACGTGACCGCTGATATAGCTATCCCCTATTGGCTGGGGATTTCACATGACATGGTCATGATTGGAGTTCCATTCTCAAATAAATAGCCCTTCAATCACTTTGCCAGGATCCAAGGGTCATCATTCTCTAGAAATCAGATCACTATGTTTTGGTGACCACACTTGATCCTAGGTTTAAGTCATACTTTGTATCTTTCTTTACGATGGACATAAATCTAAAAAGATCTGATCTCCTCATTCAGTTTCTGCGGCTGCCAGGAAAAAACTACATTTTCCTAAGAGACCCACTGCTGATGATGCTATTCAGTCAGCAAAACCTAATGACATCTGGTTTGGTCTGAAAGAACTGCCTACAGTGAGTGACATGTCTACCGTGACTTTGCCTGATATGGTCACCATTCAGAGAATGGAGGATGATTATTTTAGGGATAGCATCCAAATAGGCATTTCAGACAGTCCGTTTCACTACTGGCAGGAAAAAGAGGCTACTTGGAGTCACTTACACAAACTGGCTTTGCTTAACTTGAGTTGCCCACCCTCCATTGTGTACTCTGACAGAGTTTTCAGCGCAGCCGGGAACCCTGTCAGTGATCGGCGTAGGAGATTACTTTCCCAAAATGTGGAAAAGATGATGTTCATCAAAATGAATAAGGCCCTTAAACATTTTAAAAAAAATCCTCAGGACACCACAAAAAATTGACTTTCATTTTGGGGGCAAAAAAATATTGGGGAACAAAGTTTTAAACTAGCTAAATTGATTCAGAGGGGGTTACCATTAACGATACTGGATCAGAACTTCTATACACTCCTTCCTATACCTTCAAATATCCTGCCTATACCTTCTAATATCCTACCTATATCTTTTAAAGATGACGCTAATTTGCATACGCAGTCATACAGTAAATAAAGACTTAAGACCTGGAATCTGTGGTTCCAAAGCACAAGTATTATTCAATCAAAAGTACAGTCAGTTACACGCTATTGATCCAGACACAATTCGGCGCAAAGGAATTATACAGACCCAAGTACAGTATACATACGCAGCGCTTCCGGACCAGATGTTAGGCATCAGCAAGAAACCCCTCGTCTATCAGCATTCAGCATGTAGACTAAAAACCCAGTGTTGGAGCACACATATTTATACCCCTCCAGGAATAGACAAAACAATAGAGATGTTTGTTGCTGATGCTATTGGTTCCCAAGGGGGATACATCTGTTACAGCGCATTTAACAGGCTGATTCAAATAGACCCAACCCAGCCTCCAACAACTGAGGGTCCCTAGATTCCCGCCACATGCAACATCCTAACAGTTATTCATATCATATACATTTGTTTGCTTGAAGTCTCTGCGGTCCATAAGTCGAGAATGCATGATGCGATCTCCCCACCGATAAAACCGGAATACTGTGGAAAGAGTACGCATCAGTACAAAACCAAACACGGCTTACTTAGCATGTTTAAAACCTTAGTTACCAAACAATCTTTATTTCATAGCATTTATACTAAATGAACAAACTTAAATCTTATACCTTAAAGCTTATGAAACCTTGCATGTGAATATGTAATGTGTGAGTATGCGGGGTTTGATATAAAGACGCTAGTTAACTTGGTGTGGATGCATGCGCATTTAGCTACTAAACAGTGTTTTCATATAAAGTCTTATGCATTCGCTAATATGCGACTAGTTAACAGCATAATTGTGCGTATTACTGTGTATATGAAAAATGATGAAAGATGCAACCGCATGGTGCTAATAGTAATATCGCCATATGTACTTAATATGTGAGTTTATCTAAAATGGCGCTTGGGCGGACATTCACAAAATGGCGTCTTGCGATTTCACTTCCAAGATGGCGTCTTGTGGCCAGTCGCAAGATGGCGTCGCTGCGATTCAATTTTAAACTGTTATTGTCTCAGCCAATTTCCCAGCTTCGACAGTTCACCCTTTGATAGCAAACAACATGCTATCACAATCTACTCTTTGAGTTTAATTTAGGCTTACATTTACATATTATTTAGTGTTATTATGGGATGGCACAAGATGGTTCTTAATCCATCAATAATGTGTCTCTGAGTGGGGACATAAAACTACTGTTATATGCACACTGCAGATCTTGGAAGATCATGTGAAAGGTGTGGGAATGCACCAGTCCTATAAAGGCAGTCTTGGAGGGGAATTGAGACTTTACATTATCTGATGTGTTCTAAAAATAAAATTTCAATAATACATTCTATGTACATCTAAATATAATACATCAAATGATGGTATTTCCTAGTTCAGGGTTGTAATGCAGTTCTATATTTACCTCGGTATTCTTATTGTCATTACTGACCACCATCATAGTTTAGTTCTTATATTTAACTTTATTTTTACATTTCCCACACTTCAACACAATAGGAACACACCGGACGCATATGTCAATTATTATGATGACAATTAGTATAAGGATCAAGAATTTGCCTATGCTAGCGATCACTTCCTGGACCCATTCCCCTAGACCTGAGAACCATTTTACTGGGTTCAGCCATGAGACCCATCCTTCTATCTCTTCCCCTACTTCAGCCACTGAAGCGTTATGGTTCTTACGAAACTCCCATTTTAGCTGCAGAATTTCATCCATCTTTCGGTCTATCACCTCCTTGGGGTCGCTGGTATCATTGGTGACATAGGTGCAACATTTTACTCCGAACTGGGTAGCTAACATTACGCAATACCCTCCAGTAACAGCAGTTAAATAATTCAACACTAGCCTGTGTTGCACCAGTTCTTTCTTGTACGCTTGCAATTCTCTCCCTGTGTACCTGAATGTGTCATCGTACATCTCGGTGATATTATCTATCAATTTAGCAAGTTCCTGAATATACCTAAAATTTAATGTACCCCGAGCAATCCTGGTGGGATCCAGTGCAACTAAAACTTGAAAGCCAGTTGTCTCACTGATTAAATGAGTGGCTTTATGCACGACACCAGGTATCATATTTCTTTTGCCTCTGTGTTCATATTGTGTGTGAAGATATGGTGACTGGGTGTTTTTAAGTATACCAAGCATTTCAACATGTGTGAGGGTCATAACTTCTGGGACTACTCTTCCCAAGTAACACAAACCTTCGGAACTCGGGGAGAGCCATTTATACGCTTTTCTTCCACATATGAAATATACATTATCAGGGAGAACATTAGGATTGGTATGCGTCATTATCATCAAACACATTTCCCTGCAAACAATCCTATTTCTGGGTCTTCCATCTGGTAAAAGCAAGTCTCTGGCTGTATTATTTTAGCACAATAACCATTTGGCACCTTACCAATAATTTCTTTGGTGGAACTCAATGTATACCGATACCTAAAATGTTTCCCACCAGACTTAATTTAGCGTAACAGATCATGGTTTATGGACTCATTATCAACTCTTTGTGAGAAGGTCATTGTCTGATTATTCCCCGTCACTTCCCAACTCCCGGGTTTATTGGGGTTGGTTATGTTTAAACACAAAAGTGATCTATCTACATGGAATTGATAGAGTTTGAAATGAGGTGGTTTGGATGAGAGGAATTTTCCATCCAATGTTTTCCCTTTCTGTAATTCTAAAATTTCCATGATATTCAGCGGAAATGGCACCAACCCTACATTATGCTGTCCCTGTGGCACATATGAACACACCCAGCAATCAGTTTGATTGAACACTTTGCCTACCATGCTATGATAATTCTCTAAAGGATACCCACCCCAGTACGGGTTATATTTAGGTTGGCACCGTTGGATACAGTTCTCATCAACTAGGGACCCACATAGCTCACAAATACAGGAATCTTCAGACGATAAACCTCCACACCGTCCCTGAGTATCTGGAATGATGGCTCTCTTAACAATAACAGTACTAAGATTGGTCAGACACTCCCCTGATTGGCATTGAACTCCTCCTGACTCCACTCCATCAGCACTGCCATCAGCTCCCATTTCATCGATCGGTCTCCCATCACAGAAACCGGACATTCCCGAACCGACCAAGATGGTGAACACTCTAACAGAGAATATGAAAATGAACACAGCAGGCCCGTCCATTGCCACAACAAAATCTGCAAGTTTCTTTTAGTTCAGGTATCTTACTACAACCTTTTCAATCCTCCCGGAACAAGCTCGCGAGCAACAGGTCCACATTATCAGCCTTGTCTCCGACTTGTTTCTCCACCAGTTGATTGACCTTTTTGCAGTGAGTGGAATGGACCCAGGTATCTCTTTCGGCCACCTTCAAAGATGTAGTACTCATCAGCAGCACCTGGTACGGACCTTTCCACTGATCAGTCAAACAACCTGAACGCAAGAAATTTCTGATCATTACATATTCTCCTGGTTCAACATCAAGACAGTTAGCTTCAGGCATATCATGGGACAACAATTTCAGTTTCTGCTGCTGTTGCTTTAACTTCTTACTCATTGATATAAGATACTTTACAGTTACCTTGTTGTTACCCTTCAGGTCTTCCTGTGGACTAGGGGTGGTCCTTATGCTATGTAGGACCAACGGTAACGCTTCTGGCCATCCTAGTCCAGTCTCTGCCATGATTTTACTTAACTTATTTTTAATAGTCCCGTTCATCCTCTCTACCTTGGCACTGGCTTGCGGTCAGTAGGGGGTATGAAGTCAGCTATTAATACCCATCAGCTTACACATATTTTGAAAAACATCACCTGTGAAATGAGTACCCCTGTCACTCTCGATGATTTTAGGGATACCGTACCTGCATACAAATTCATGAACTATTTTCTTGGCAGTAAACGCAGCAGTATTAGTGGCCGCTGGGTAGGCCTCAACCCAGTTATAAAATACATCTGTGCACACTAATACATACTTAAGGTTCCTGCAGGGTGGTAATTGGATGAAATCAATTTGTATCACCTGGAAAGGTCCATCAGTCGGAGGAATGTGGGACGGTTCAGTAGGGATCGCTTTCCCTATGTTCTTTCTCAAGCAGGTCAGACAGTATATTATATCTTTTCTGCTTGTGAAGAAAAACCTGGTGCGCACCAATATGCCCTCACCAACTTGCACATACCTTGTTTACCAGATGAGTCAGACCGTGTGCTCCCTCAGCCAGGCTGGGGTAATATGCTTTGGGGGCTACTGGCTTACCTTGTCCGTCCCTCCAGAGCCCGGAGGACTCTTGCCCACATCCCTTGGACTGCCAAATGGATTTTTCCTGAATTGAACACAAATTTTGCATCTCAATTAATTTCAGCATATCAATTGTTTGGAAAGACATATTTTTTTCAGTTGGAGAAAACATTTTTAACCCTGCTGCCCATTTTGCAGCTTCATCGGCTCTGTTGTTGCCCAGTGACACCGGATCATCCTCACATGTATGAGCTTTACATTTAATTACTGCCACCGCTTTGGGGAGTTGGATTGCTTCTAAAAGCTGTTTTATGTGTCGGGAATGTGCAACTGGTGTGCCTGCTGCTGTCATAAAATTTCTCAGACGCCATAGAGCCCCAAGATCGTGCACCACCCCGAACGCATACCTCAAGTCAGTGTAAATGTTAGCAGATTTGCCTGCTGCCAGTTCACACGCTCTAGTTAGTGCTACTAACTCTGCCACATGGGCTGAGTGAGGAGGACCAAGAGGCTAAGCTTCTATGATGTCTGTATCATTTACAAACAGCATAATCTGTACATAATTCACCTGTGTCTGTTTGTCTATGACAACTCCCTTCCGTATAAAAGATTACATCCACATTCTCTAAAGGTGTGTCATGTATGTCAGGTCTAGCAGTAAAGGTCTGATTCAGATATGTCATATAATCGTGCGTATCATTATGTCTGCTGAACCCACTTCCCGCCAGCAACTCCTCTCCTTCCACCCTTTGTACATCATGTTGTACATATGGTAAATATGTTGCTGGATTCAGCGTGCTGCAACGATTAACAGTGATATTTGCGGGTGCGATTAGAGCTAGTTCCCATTTGGTAAACCTAGCTGAAGAGATGTGTCTGGTTTGAGCTGAATTCAACAGAGCAGATACAGCATGGGGAGTGTAGACAATCATATCATGACCCAATACTACGTCCTTACTTTTACTCACCAATAGAGTGGTAGCTGCTACACTTCTCAAACAGGTGGGGAGTGATCTTGCCACAGTGTCCAATTGGGCACTGTAGTATGCTATGGGCCTACTGGCATCACCATGTTTTTGTGTAAGGACACCTGCAGCACAACCATCGGCTTCCGTACAATACAAATCAAAAGGTTTTTCATAATCAGGTATTCCCAATGCAGGAGCTTTTGTCAGACTATCCTTAAGATTAAGGAAAGCCTGCTCTGATTCCTCTGTGTGTACGACACAATCGGGCTTTGAGGAAGAGACTAATGTAAAACATAATGGCAAAATAGAAAAACCTGGGATCCACATTCTACAGTATCCACACATTCCCAAGAAGGTACGAATTTGCTGTTGATTCTGCGGTAGTGTCATGTTTTGTATGGCCTGGATTCTATCCATTGTAAGATGTCGTAAACCCTGGGTTAGGCAGTGTCCCAAATATTTTACTCTGGATTGGCATGGCTGTAGTTTGTCCTTAGCCACCTTTTGTCCTGTATGCGAGAGATGAAGTAACAAAAGTTTAGTATCATTTATACATGACAAATGAGTCAGAACATAGCAATAAATTGTCCACATATTGAATTAGAACAGATCCATTAGCAGGTTGGAAAGATTGTAAACAGTCGTGCCATGCCTGGGAGAAGATACTAGGGCTGTCTATGAAACCTTGGGGTAACCATGTCCATGTGTATTGTAAGTCTCTGTATGTAAATGCGATACTGACAGTCAGGGTGGAGAGGCACAGAGAAGAAAGCAGAACAGAGGTCAGTGACAGTGAAATGGGTTGCATTTGGTGGGATCTGCATCAGAATGACAGCTGGATTTGACACTACAGGGAATTGGCTCTCTACCACCTTATTAACACCCCTAAGGTCTTGTACCAGCCTAAAACCCCTCCCACCACTCTTTTTCACTGGAAAAATGGGACTGTTGGCTATACTAGCTGTACAAACTAAAATTCCCTGTTGCAATAATCACTCAATTATTGGAAAAACCCCTAATTCTACCTCCTGTTTTAGTCGGTATGGCGGAATTTTTGGAGCTTGCCTACCGCCTTTTAAATTTACCATTACAGGGCTTACGTTTGCCATTAATCCAGTGTCCTGTCCATCCTTAGTGCAAAGGGAATCTGGAATTTGGGACAACATTTCATCTACATGGGATGGATTTTCATTTAAAGAGTGATACATTATCCTTTGGGGAGCGTTCAATATATCCCGCACTTCGTGTGCAACTCTCTCTGGGATATCTAAAAATACACCATCAGGGGTGCAGTATATAACACATCCCATCTTACATAACAAGTCTCTTCCCAGCAGGTTAGTAGGAGCCGCAGCAGCCAGGAGGAAAGAATGCCTGGTATGCAATGGCCCAATAGTAACCTCTGTGGACTTTGTTAAAGGATAATGTTCCACTTTACCTGTTACACCCATTGTTGGTACTGTCTCGTTGGTCACCTGTAAATGAACGGGAGATTGTATCACTGACCTGGTCGCCCCTGTGTCTACAAGAAAAGGATATTCAGTACCAGCTACATCAGGGGTCTTCAAACTTGGCCCTCCAGCTGCTGTGGAACTACATATCCCAGCATGCACTGCCACCTTTTTGATATAACAGCATGCTAAAACTATGTGCAGTGCATGCTGGGATGTAGTTCCACAGCATCTGGAGGGCCTGGATTCTAGTCAGCTTCCTTGATTCACATGGAGACGGATAGCGATCTTTCAGCCCAAAGCGGTTGCAGGTAACCCTGCATGTGGACACTCCACCCTTTGCTGAAATATCGATAGACGTATGTACCGTGTGAGTAGGTAAGTGACTTCACCACGAGCCCCCAACTAACGATACTGGATCAGAACCTCTACACACTCCTTCCTATACCTTCTAATATCCTGCCTATACCTTCTAAAGATTATGCTAATTTACGTATGCAGTCATACAGTAAATAAAGACTTAAGACCTGGAATCTGTGGTTCCAAAGCACAAGTATTATTCAAGCAAAAGTACAGTCAGTTACACGCTATTGATCCAGACACAATTCGGCACAAAGGAATTATACAGACCCAAGTACAGTATACATACGGAGTGCTTCCGGACCAGATGTTAGGCATCAGCAAGAAACCCCTCGTCTATCAGCATTCAGTATGTAGACTACTAAACGGTGTTTTCATATAAAGTCTTATGCATTCGCTAATATGCGACTAGTTAACAGCGCAATTCTGCGTATTACTGTGTATATGAGAAATGATGAAAGATGCAATCACATGGTGCTAATAGTAATATCGCCATATGTACTTAAAATGTGAGTTTATCTAAAATGGCGCTTGGGCGGCCATTCGCATAATGGCATCTTGCGATTTCATTTCCAAGATTCATTTTTAAACTGATATTGTCTCAGCCAATTTCCCAGCTTCGACACCATGTATGTGGCAGGGGTTGTCTAGAATGCGGCTGGTAGCGGTAGGTGCATTTTTGAAGAATTTGAAAAAATGGCTTTAGGGACTTAAAAATATGCTTACACTAGGGGTGAGCGGGTTCGGATTTCTGAAATCCGAACCCCCCCGAGCCCCCCCGATCCGAGTCAGATCCGAGTCAGGCTCGACTTTTCCTGCCTGACTCGGATCTGAAATCCAGGCAAAACGTCATCATCCCGCCTTCCGAGTCTCGCGGGTTTTGGAACCTATATAAGGTACCCGCGTCGGCGCCATTTTCTCACTCGGCTGTGGACAGTGAAGAGGGAGGGTGGGAGTTAGGGCTGGCTGGGCTGTGTAGTGTAGTGTAGTGTAGTGCAGAGTAGTGTTGTGCTGTGCTGTGCTGCTGTTGTCCACTACTTCAAAGTCCATAGGGGCTGGCTGTGTTGTGCTGTGCAGCTGTTGTTAATAGGGGCTGTGTCCACTACTTCAAAGTCCATAGGGGCTGGCTGGACTGTGTTGTGCAGTCAGTTCTCCATAGGGGCTGTGTCCACTCCAAAGTCCTGTGCAGTGTCCCAGTCCTAAAGGGGTGCTGTAGTGTTGTCCAGGGGGTGCTCTGTCCATCAGGGGTGCTCCCCCCAAGTGCTAAAAATATAATATTTTTTGTGTGTTTGTGAATTGTGTGCGCAGTAGCCGCACGTGCATCAACAAAGTAGTGCCAAGCGTGCGCCTGTGTCATAAGTAAAGGGCTGGCTGGCTTGACCGTTAAAGGGTGCTGTAACCCCCAAAGTACACTCCAGTCCAAACCAAAAAATTAAATATTTTCTGTGTTTGTGAATTGTGTGCGCAGTAGCCGCACGTGCATCAACAAAGTAGTGCCAAGCGTGCGCCTGTGTCATAAGTAAAGGGCTGGCTGGCTTGACCGTTAAAGGGTGCTGTAACCCCCAAAGTACACTCCAGTCCAAACCAAAAAAATATATATTTTCTGTGTTTGTGAATTGTGTGCGCAGTAGCCGCACGTGCATCAACAAAGTAGTGCCAAGCGTGCGCCTGTGTCCCATAAGTAAAGAGCCGGCTGGCTCATTTCTTAAAGGGTGGTGTAACCCACAAAGTGCACTACTCTCCAGCAAAAATAAAAAAATATTTTCTGTGTTTGTGTGCACCTTAGCCGCACGTATATATCAAATCGATATAACATAAATGGAGGACCAAACTTTCTCCGATAAAAATAAAATAGAGAAAGATCAAGAACCACTTCCTCTTAGTGCTGAAGCTGCTGCCACTAGTCATGACATAGACGATAACATGCCATCAACGTCGTCTGCCAAGGCTGATGCCCAATGTCATAGTAGAAGCCACATACAATCCCAAATGACAAAGTTCAGGAAAATGACCTTAAAAAAAACATTTAAATCATCTGAAGAGAAACGTAAACTTGCCAATATGCCATTTATGACACGGAGTGGCAAGGAACGGCTAAGGTCTTTCCCTATGTTCATGACTAGTGGTTCAGCTTTACATGACGATGAAAGCCCTCCTCCCACTAAAAAAATAAAACGAGTTTTAAGCTGGCAAAAGCACAGTGAAGAACTGTGCGTTCTAAGAAGATATCACAAATCCCCAAGGAGAGTCCAAGTGTGGTGGTGGTTGCGATGCCTGACCTTCCCAGCACTGGATGGGAAGAGGATGGCTCTTTCCACCATTTGCACGCCCCCTGCAAGTGCTGAAAGGAGCACCCACAGTCCACTTGCTGATATGCAAATTGAAGATGTCACTGTTGAAGTACAACAGGATGAGGATACTGGTGTAGCTGGCGCTGAGGAGGAAGTTGGCGAGGAGGATTCTGATGGTGATGTGGTTTGTTTAAATCAGGCTCCGGGGGAGACAGTTGTTGTCCGTGGGATGAAAAAGGCCATCACGGTCATGCCTGGGCAGAAGACCAAACATTCCACCTCTTTGGTCTGGCAATATTTCTATCCAAATCCGGACAACAACTGTCTTGCCATATGTACCTTATGTAAAGGTTGAATAAGTAGGGGTAGGGACGTTAACCACCTAGGAACATCCTCCCTTATACGGCACCTGCAGCGCGTTCATAATAAGTTACTGTCAAGTTCAGAAACTTTGGCTAAGACCGTAAGCAGTCCAGGGACACCTAAATCCCGTTGTCCTGTTGTATCCAAGTGCCTGCAAACCACACCATCAACTCCCTCCTCGTCAATTTCCTCCTTAGTCAGGATCGGAAGTAGTCCTGCAGGCCATGTCACTGGCATGACTGACTCTCCTATCCGGGATTCCTCCGGAGGATCCTGCATTGCTACGCCTCCTGCTGCCGCTGCTGCTGTTGCTGCTGCTGGGAGTCGTTCATCATCCCAGAGAGGAAGTAAGAACACCACTACTTTTACTAAACAATTGACCCTCCAACAGTCCTTAGCGAGGAGGATGAAGTACGACAGCAGTCATCCTGAAGCAAAACGTATAACTGAGGCCTTGACTGCTATGTTGGTGTTAGACGTGCGTCCGGTATCCACCATTAGTGCAGTGGGATTTAGACAATTGATGGAGGTAGTGTGTCCCCGGTTCCAAATCCCGTCTAGATTCCACTTCACTAGGCAGGCGATACCGAGACTGTACAGAAACGTCAGAAAAAGTGTCCTCAGTGTCCTGAAAAATGCCGTTGTACCCAATGTCCACTAAACCATGGACATGTGGACAAGTGGAACAGGGCAGACTAAGGACTATATGACTGTGACAGCCCACTGGGTAGATGTTTCACCTTACGCAGCAACAGCAGCAGCGTCACCAGTCGCAGCATCTCAGAAACGCCAGCTCGTTCCAAGGCAGGCTTCGCTGTGTATCACCGGTTTCAGTAAGAGGCACACCGCTGACAACCTCTTAGAGAAACTAAGGGAAATCATCGCCCAGTGGCTTACCCCACTTAGACTCTCCTGGGGATTTGTGATATCTGACAACGCCACCAATATTGTGCGGGCATTACATCTGGGCAAATTCCAGCACGTCCCATGTTTTGCTCTCACAATAAACTTGGTGGTGCAGAATTTTCTGAAAAGCGACAGGGGCGTGCAGGAGACGCTTTGGGTGGCCCGAAAAATTTCTGGCCACTTTCGCCATTCAGCGACTGCGTGCCAAAGACTGGAGCGCCAGCAAACACTCTTGAACCTGCCCTGCCATCACCTGAAGCAAGAGGTTGTGACGCGGTGGAACTCAACCCTCTATATGCTTCGGAGGATGGAGGAGCAGCAAAAGGCCATTCAAGCCTATACATCCACCTATGACATAGGCAAAGGAGGGGGTATGCACCTGACTCAAGCGCAGTGGAGAATGATTTCCATGTTGTGCAAGGTTCTCCAGCCCTTCGAACTTGCCACACGTGAAGTCAGTTCAGACACTGCCAGCTTGAGTCAGGTCATTCCCCTCATCAGGCTTTTGCAGAAGCAGCTGGAGAAAGAGAAGGAGGAGCTAAGACGGAGCGATTCCACTTGGCATGTGGAACTTGTGGATGAAGTCCTTCATTCGCTTTGCCAGGATTCCAGGGTGGTCAATCTGTTGAAATCAGACCACTACATTTTGGCCACCGTGCTCGATCCTAGGTTTAAAGCCTATGGGGTATCTCTCTTTCCGGCCGACACAAGCCTGCAGAGGTGCAAAGACCTGCTGGTGAACACACTGTCAGCTGAAGCGGAACGTCACACATCAACAGCTCCTTCTTCATTTTCTCCCGCAACTGGGGTTGCCAGGAAAAAACTTAGGTATCCTAAGCAACCCGCTGGCAGTGATGCAGGGCAGGCAGGACCAAGTTTGGACATCTGGTCCGGACTGAAGGACCTGGCAACAATTTCTGACATGTCTACTGTCACTGCATATGATACTGTCACCATTGACAGAATGGTGGAGGATTACATCAGTGACAGCATCCAAGTAGGCTTGTCAGACAGTCCATACCTGTACTAGCAGGAAAAAGAGGCAATTAGGAGGCCCCTGTACAAACTGGCTCTATTTTACCTGAGTTGCCCCCCCTCCAGTGTGTACTCCGAAAGAGTGTTTAGTGCAGCCGGGAACCTTGTCAGCGAAAGGCGTAGGAGGTTGCTTCCACAGAATGTGGAGAAGATGATGATCATCAAAATGAATTATCAGCTCTTCCAGGGAGACCAGCCTCCAGAACGTACAGAGGGACCTGTGGTGGTGGATTCAAGTGGGGACGAGTTAATACTTTGTGAGGATGAGGATGTACACACTGAAGAGGGTGAGGAATCGGTGGAGGATGAGGATGACATCTTGCCTCCGTAGAGCCAGTTTGTGCAGGGACAGATTAATTGCCAGCTTGTTTTGTGGGGGCCCAAACGAACCAATCATTTCAGCCACAGTTGTGTGGCAGACCCTGGCACTGAACTGATTGGTTTGTTAAAGTGTGCATGTCCTGTTTATACAACATAAGGGTGGGCGGGAGGGCCCAAGGACAATTCCATCTTGCACCTCTTTTTTTTTTCTTTGCATTATGTACAGTTTGGGGCCTAGTTTTTCAAACTGCCATCCTGTCTGCCACTGCAGTATCACGCCTAGATGGGTCACGTGTTTGTGCCGCCCACTCGTGTCGCTTAGCATAGTCATCCAGCTACCTCGGTGCAACCTTTTGGACATAAATACACTATTGTGAGGTGTGAGGTGTTCAGAATAGACTGGAAATGAGTGGAAATTAAGGTTATTGAGGTTAATAATAGCATAGGAGCAGAAAAACCTACAAATTCTGTGATTTTAGCTGTTTTTATGCTTTTTTTCAAAAAAATACAGATCCAAAACACAAAACCCAGAACCCAAAACACGGAAGGGTGGTTTTGGCAAAACCAATCCAGATCCAAAACACGAAGAAAGATCCAGATCCAAAACCAAAACACTAGAAGTGGCCGGTGCACTCCCCTAGCTTACACCCATTTTCATGTACCACAAATTTGATGGGCATAGTTATTTTTACCAAAACCTAAGTGCTATTCTTCACTACTTCTTCACAGGCGCGTTTATGCACCTGCCACGGCTATTAAAAACCCCGACTATCTTCAGCTGGCCAAATCGGGGGTACCCAAAGTGACCCCTCCAGATCTCGCACCAAAGGGGGCGAGATGTCGATGTTGAGTGACAGCTCGCCCACTTTGGCGGGCGGGCCGGGGGGTTGGCTGCCCAAACGGAGGCGTTTCCATTAGAACGCCTGCCGTTTGGGGGCGGCTCCACTGACATCACGAGTGATGTCAGTGGAGAGATTCCGGCTCTGTTAGAGCCAAAATCTCTCTGGGGCTTGCGGCCATGAGACCCTACCACAAGGGTCTCGTCGCAAGCCCGATGGTCGCGATGGTCTTGACCATCACGACCATCATCATGGCCTCTCGCAATAGCTGAGGGTGGTCACCCACAGCTATGCGAGCGACCAAGAGGCCGATCCAAAAAAAAAAAAGCCAGGCCCTGACTCAGAGCGAGCGCTCTGTCAGAACGAGCGGCTCTGAATCAGGCCCTTAATCCTAGATTGATCTACCGCCATAACTGTTTTTAAGAAACAAAACATAAAAAAAATAAGAAAATAAAAGAAAGCATTCCTTCCATACTTTCCCTGTCTTCAGTCCATAAACATATTTCAACTCTGTGGGGCCTCTGGCCTAGTTAAGGAAAACATTCTTGGTTTTTAAAATTCCTAGGGGTCGTATAGTATACTAGGCTGCCATCCTGTCTACCACTGCAATGCCACTCTGTGCCATGTTGGAAGCTGAACTGCCACGCTAGTGCCGCCCACTGCTAGCAAGTCAGCCAGCTAGCTGGATGCAACCTTTTGGCCCTAAACTAGATTAAAAAATCAATATTGTGAGCTGTGAGGTGGTCAAAATTGACTGGAAATAAATGTTATTGAGGTTAATTATACTATAGGAACAAAACAGGCCCAAATTATGTGATTTTAGCTGTTTTTCTGATTTTTTTTTTTAGAAAAAAATCCAGATTCAAAACCAAAACACGCAAGGGGCGGTTTTGGCAAAACCAAATCCAGATCCAAACACAAGGAGATACAGATCCAAAACCAAAACACAGTAGTCTGCGCACATCCCTAATTATGATTATCTAAAACTACTATGCAGTTCTATTGACATTGTGCCTGTCTGTGGATAGACTACCTTTTTGAAATTATGCTGCATTCTTGTTTCTTGCTCTCATGCTGATGGTATCATGTAGTCAGTCTGTTTATGTACATGCCATTATCTAAATCAGTGGTAAACAGGGGTAAATTACTCCACATGGGGTAAATGAAATTCCTGGGGGTAATGGACGGACAGCCGGGCATGCATATGCATGCCTGGCTGTGCCGCAGGGAGGCTCTGAGCCGGACGCCAGCTGAGATGTTATTACCAGCTGGCACCCGGCTCCTTCCCTGCAGCACCGCATTAGCCAGAGGCTGGAGTTCTCTTCTGAACTCCAGCTTCTGCCTCTCTCCATGTGCACTATGGGAGAGACGTCATGACGTCTCTCCCATAGTTCTGAGGAGCAGCCGGGCGGACAAGACGGTGGCGGATGCAGGAGCGGGGATTAAGGTCAATGTTGTTTTTTCTATTTGTACAAGCGGCACTACAGGGGCATTATATGGGGGCACGACTACTGGGGCACTACCACAGGGGCATTATATGGGGGCACTACTACAGGGGCATTATATGGGTGAACTGCTACAGGGGCATAACTATGGGGGCACTACTACAGGGGCATTATATGGGGGCACTACTATATGATTTCCTTCCTATCAAATCAAGGGGGTAACGGTCGGCGTATCGAAACATATTTTGGGGTAAAGGTAAAAAAGTTTCCTGACCCCTGATGTAAATATTTAGCTATACTCCTTATCCCTTTCAGTGATTACTTGCCTTGAGGAATAGAAAGCTCTTCTTGAGCCTCAACAGAAGAATTTAAACAATTGACAGCCCAGATGACAGTAAGTAAGAGTATATGTCTGAAGCTGTGAGCTATGATAGTTAACATGGAGCATGTCCATGTCACGTCAACCATTTCTCATATAAATTTAAAAAAACAACAACTCATACTTAACAACTATGGGCCATATCCACTTAAAGGTGAAAAGTCCGTTATCGGCTATAATTTATCGCTGATGACTTCATTGTCACCTGTTTCAATTATCCCCATATTCAATTTCAAAGACTTTTCGCCGGTGCGAAAAGCCTTTGTAAAAAAACAGGGATAACTTTTCTCCATGCAATACATGGCAAAAAAAAGTGCAGAATTGGGGTTTAGGGGTGCAGACTAAAAAAAAATAGCCTGCAGCCCTGGGAGTGTCCCCTAAAAGTAATATGTGTCAAAAACATTTTAAAAAAATCCTCAGAACACCCCAAAAAAATTGACTTTCATTTTGGGGGCGAAAAAAATATTGGGGAACAAAGTTTTAAACTAGCTAAATTGATTCAGAGGGGGTTCCCATGTATGTGGCAGGTGTTGTCTAGAATGCGGCAGGTGCATTTTTGAAGAATTTAAAAAAATGGCTTTAGGGACTTAAAAATATGCTTACACCCATTTTCATGTACCACAAATTTGATGGGCATAGTTATTTTTACCAAAACCTAAGTGCTATTTTCTTCACTACTTCTTCACAGGCGCATTTATGCACCTGCCACGGCTATTAAAAAACCCTGACTATCTTCAGCTGGCCAAATCGGGGGTACCCAAAGTGATCCCCCATGTCAGAACATCTTTTGGGGGCTGACAGGATGATTTCCCCAAAAGCTGACAGCACTTTTCGCTACTTACCTTTCAACTGGGTCCCATTTTCGCCGGATCCAAATTGAATACGGGGATAAGCGGGCACGCGCCCGATACTTTATCCCCTCATAAAACAGCGATGATGGCGAAAAGTCTGAGCTCGGACTTTTTGCCTCAAATTGAATATGACCCTATGACTCAACACAATGACAGCACCTCACATGGGACTAGTAATAAAATCTCTATAATTAAAAATTTTTTTTTAGAAAATTAATATTATACTTGCACCACAGCCAAAAACAAAAAAAATACATTCTGTTTATGAATTGAGAATTGTCTTACATGTGAAATAGTGCTTCCCCCTCTGTATTCTCCACATGTTCAGAATCAGATGTAGAAGGTGCCTCTAGCCCAGTGTTGGCTAAACTTGACACTCCAGCTGTTATGGAACTACATAACCCAGCATGCACTGCTACAGTTTTGCTATTAGGGCATGCTAAAACTGTGGCAGGGCATGCTGGGATATATAGTTCCACAACAGCTGGAGTGTCAAGGTTAGCCAACACTGCTCTAGCCCATTGTTGAACACCTTAATATTGCCCAGGTCAGCAGTATGTTGCTGTACAAGAATAGTTAGAAGCATAGTGTATGCATTTTCTGCGTCTAAAACCTTATCAGAAGCATAATGGAGTGCAACAATGGATTTATTAAGGCACCTGGACCAGTGGCAGAACTTGTGAGTGGTGGGCCCAGGTGCAAAACTTTGCTTTGGGCCCCCCTTCTCCGCCCTACTCCAAGTTCTAAGTGCAGTGGGTGACAGAGAGAGGTAGAGGGTGACAGAGAGAGGCAAGAGGTAGACAAAGAGAGTCAAGAAGGTGACAAGGAGAGGGTGACAGGGAGAAGCAGTGGATGACGGAGAGATAACAAGAAGTGGGTGACAGGGAGAGGGAAGAGGCAGTGGGTGACAGGGAGAGGTGACAGGCAGTGTGTGACAGGGAGAGGGAAGAGGCAGTGGTCAGGGGCGGGTTGGGATCGAAAACCAGCCCATGAAATTTTTGAAAGTAGCACTGATGGGGACGGGCTCTGTGGAAAGGGCGGGGTCCTGCTGAGGAATGGGAAACTCCCTTCTTATAGAGCCTGATTCTAAGTTGTACGCAGTTGCGGCTACTACTAAACCCCTGGCAAGGTGCACACTTGCGTGGGTATATATATATATATATATATATATATATATATATATATATACACACACATACATACACACACTGCACGTATATATAATTATTATTCTTTATTTATAAAAGGATATCTATATAACACACACAAATATATATATATATTTATATATATATATATATATATACACATACACACATATCTATATACACATACATAGTATGCATACATATATATATTTATTTATATACACAGACTTACAGTGTGTATATGTGTGTGTATATATATATATATATATATATATATATATGCACACACACACACTATAGATAGAAAGATAGAGAGATATATATGCACACAGTATATATATATATATATATATATATATATATATACACACATACACATACACACACACACACACACACCGGCGGGCAGAGATACATTGGCTGGCTACAAATAATACAGTTTACTTACTGGCTTTAAGAATTTGTGCTGGCTGCTGCTGTTCTTCTCTGTACAGTACTGCTTGATGCAGACAGCGTCCAGTGCTGCCCGTGGACGATAGTCCTGGAGGCGCCGAGGCGGGCCGCAGACAGCCTGTAGGTGGAGCCATCAGTTATGACTGACAGGCTCCGGAAAGGCTTATGGGGGATCTCCCCTGTCGGCCATTTTTATTAAGGTCAAAACACTGCCCAATCGGAGCTGAGCTCCGATCGCGGCAGAGAGCTGGGTAAGCTGAGGGGTGGTTGCCGGCAATGCGCAGAAGCTGCAGCGCTGCAGCTGGGCCGGCAGTGGGGTGGGTGAGGGAAGGGCGGCCATAGGCCCCTAAAGGGCATAAAAAGGGGCCGGCCCAGCAGGAAGTGTCCCGGCGTCCCAGCAGCCCAATCCGCCACTGGCAGTGGGTGACAGGGAGATGCAGTGGGTGTTCAACACATTATAACACACTGTCGTACGCCCCACATTATGTCACACTGTAGTGCCCCACATTATCCTACACTGTAGTACCCCCCACATTAAGCCACATGTAGTGCCCACACATAATGCTACACTGTAGTCCTACACATTATGCCACCTGTAGTCCCCATATTATGCCACCTGTAGTCCCCTCATTATGCCACCTGTAGAGCCCACACATTATGCTATACTGTAGTCCCCAAAAATGATGCCACCTGTAGTCCCCAAAAATGATGCCACCTGTAGTCCCCACACATTATGCCACCTGTAGTGTCCACACATTATGCCACACTGTAGTCCCCACACATTATGCCACCTCTAGTGTCCACACATTATGCTACACTGTAGTCAGGGGCGGATTGGGATGGAAAACCAGCCCGGGAAATTTCTGGAAGCAGCCCTAAAGGGGGCAGGTCTGTGGAGGGGACGAGGTCTGATTCTGAGTTGGAGGCAGTCGTGGCCTTCCTTGCGTCTTTTGCTACAGTTACATCTGAGACTTTATGCTCATGCCGCTACAAAGCCCTTCCCTGGTGCATATCAGTGTATCCTAATGTACAAGGACTGAGATGACCACTGTCAGTATCTACAGACACTACAGCCATCCTTTGTGCATCTTTATACTCCACCATGGGTTGCACCTTTGAAAATTGCACGAGCCCTATGGTAGAAAAGTTAAAACCTGGCATATCAGGGGCAAGCAAGCCTGTTAGTAGAAAGTGCCTGTTAGTAGAAAGACCCAGGGGTTATCGCTAGCTGGTTCCTGGTGTGAAACGGAGCTACGGCGCTTTCTACCAACAGGCTTGTTTGCCCCTGAAATGCCAGTTTTTAACTTTTCTGATGTATGTGTGCTTCTAACATACTACACTGTCTGCACCACCTATTTTTTTTGTCTTTGATATAAATATAATTATTTATAGATTTGCCTACTGAGAGCATCTCTAATCCGCCACTTGCATACAAAAACACAGCAACTGACAGACATTGAACTTCGGAGCAACCCCATGGTCGCTCAGAAAGGCTCTCAGCACTGAGATGCCGGGGTCTTTACAGCTGCGTACGAATTCGCAGTCTGAGACACGTCCCCGAAAAAGTCACAACATGCCTGCATTTTACTTGCCATCCCCGTTACCTCCCAGAAACGCTTCCTGTCTGTTAATCACTCTGCAACTTAAATCCTCACTATGATCGCCATCTGTAATCTAAGTTGGTGCATGCAGAGTCGAAAAAGAAAAATCGTTCAACTGCGCAAACCTTGGCAATGCGTCCGCCTCTGAATTAGGGGTGAGCGGGTTCGGATTTCTGAAATCCAAGCCCCCCCGATCCGAGTCAGGCCTGACTCGGATCTGAAATCGAGGCAAAACGTCATCATCCCGCCTTCCGGGTCTCGCGGGTTTTGGATCCTATATAAGGTACCCGCGTCGGGGCCATTTTCTCACTCGGCTGTGGACAGTGAAGAGGGAGGGTGGGAGTTAGGGCTGGCTGGGCTGTGTAGTGTAGTGTAGTGCTGCTGTTGTCCATAGGGGCTGTGTCCACTACTTCAAAGTCCATAGGGGCTGGCTGGACAGTGTTGTGCAGTCAGTTGTCCATAGGGGCTGTGTCCACTCCAAAGTCCTGTGCAGTGTCCCAGTCCTAAATGGGTGCTGTAGTGTTGTCCAGGGGGTGCTCTGTCCGTCAGGGGTGCTCCTCCCAAGTGCAAAAAAAAATAATATTTTTTCTGTGTTTGTGAATTGTGTGCACTGTGGCTGCACGTGCATCAACAAAGGAGCAGCGCCAAGTGTGCGCCTGTGTCCCATAAGTAAAAGGCCGGCTGGCTTGTCCGTTAAAGGGTGCTGTAACCCCCAAAGGGCACTCCAAACAAAATAAAAAATATATATTTTTTTGTGTTTGTGAATTGTGTGCGCAGTAGCCGCACGTGCATCAACAAAGTAGTGGCAAGCGTGCGCATGTGTCCCATAAATAAAGGGCCGGCTGGATTGACCGCTAAAGGGTGCTGTAACCCCCAAAGGGCACTCCAAACAAAATAAAAAAAATTTTTTTTGTGTGTTTGTGAATTTTGTGCGCAGTAGCCGCACGTGCATCAACAAAGTAGTGCCAAGCGTGCGCCTGTGTCCCTTAAATAAAGGGCCGGCTGGATTGACCGCTAAAGGGTGCTGTAACCCCCAAAGGGCACTCCAAACAAAAGAAAAATATATATTTTTTTGTGTATGTGAATTGTGTGCGCAGTAGCCGCACGTGCATCAAAAAAGTAGTGCCAAGCATGCGCCTGTGTCCCATAAATAAAGGCCCGGCTGGATTGACCGCTAAAGGGTGCTGTAACCCCCAAAGTACACTCCAAACAAAAGAAAAATATTTTCTGTGTTTGTGAATTGTGTGCACTGTAGCCACACGTGCATCAACAAAGGAGCAGCGCCAAGCGTGCGTCTGTGTGCCATAAGTAAAGGGCCGGCTGGCTTGTCCGTTAAAGGGTGCTGTAACCCCCAAAGTACACTCCAAACAAAACAAAAAAATATTTTCTGTGTTTGTGAATTGTGTGCACTGTAGCCACACATGCATCAACAAAGGAACAGTGCCAAGCGTGCGCCTGTGTCCCATAAGTAAAGAGCCGGCTGGCTCATTTCTTAAAGGGTGGTGTAACCCACAAAGTGCACTACTCTCCAGCAAAAATAAAAAAATATTTTCTGTGTTTGTGTGTGCCTTAGCCGCACGTATATATCAATATAACATAAATGGAGGACCAAACTTTCTCCGATAAAAATAAAATAGGGAAAGATCAAGAACCACTTCCTCCTAGTGCTGTTGCTGCTGCTGGGAGTTGTTCATCATCCCAGAGAGGAAGTAGGAACACCAATACTTTTACTAAACAGTTGACCCTCCAACAGTCCCTAGCGAGGAGGATGAAGTACGACAGCAGTCATCCTGAAGCAAAATGTATAACTGAGGCCTTGCCTGCTATGTTGGTGTTAGACGTGCGTCCGGTATCCGCCATTAGTGCAGTGGGATTTAGACAATTGATGGAGGTAGTGTGTCCCCGGTTCCAAATCCTGTGTAGATTCCACCTGCATCCTCAAAGCAGCAGCGACAAGCGTGCGTCTGTCTGTTAAAGTGTGATGTAACCCTCAAAGTGCGCTCCACAAACAATAAAAAAATGATTCTTTTTTTTTTCTCTTTGTGAAATGTGTGGGCTGTAGCCGCACCTGCATCCTTAAAGCAGCAGCGACAAGCGTGCGTCTGTCTGTTAAAGGATTACATCGGTGACAGCATCCAAGTAGGCATGTCAGACAGTCCGTACATGTACTGGCAGGAAAAAGAGGCAATTTGGCGGCCCCTGTACAAACTGGCTCTATTTTACCCGAGTTGCCCTCCCTCCAGTGTGCACTCCGAAAGAGTGTTTAGTCTCCTGTTTATACAACATAAGGGTGGGTGGGAGGGCCCAAGGACAATTCCATCTTGCACCTCTTCTTTTTCTTTGCATTATGTAATGTTTGGGGCCTAGTTTTTCAAACTGCCATCCTGTCTGCCACTGCAGTGTCACTCCTAGATGGGCCACGTGTTTGTGCCGCCCACTCGTGTCGCTTAGCATAGTCATCCATCTACCTCGGTGCAACCTTATGGACATAAAAACACTATTGTGAGGTGTGAGGTGTTCAGAATAAACTGGAATTGAGTGGAAATTAAGGATTTTAGCTGTTTTTATGCTTTTTAAAAAAAAAAATACAGATCCAAAACACAAAACCCAGAACCCAAAACACCGAAGGGTGGTTTTGGCAAAACCAATCCAGATCCAAAACACGAACAAAGATCCAGATCCAAAACTAAAACACAAAACACGAAAAGTGGCCGATGCACACCCCTACTCTGAATCAGACCTTTATTATCCTAGCAGTTGTTTGTTTTATGCCCACTAAGCTCCTGGGCCCCATTATAGTTATGTCTCTGGTCATAACATTGCATTATATGCAGGCCTTGCTCCCCCTTATTACCACAAGTACATACAGCACCCATATAATATTGTATTATACACAGGCACCCCCTCCCCCATATTACCCCAAGTACACAAAGCACCCATAGTACATTGCATTATACACAGCCCCCCCATATTACCTCCAGTACACACAGCATCAACATATTAGATTGCGTTATACACAGGCTCCCCTTCCCCATATTACCTGCAGTAAACACACAATCACCATATTAGATTGCAATATACACTGGCTCCCTTCCCCTATATTACCCCCAGTAAACACAGCCCCCACCTAGCTTGCTTGTTTCTTCCTGTGAAGAGCAGGAGCTGGCCCAGACAGTGTGATGAAAGGAGGAAACACAGGCAGAGCCTTACAGTCCAGTTACAGACTCGCAGCAGGCAGAGGAGGGCTGGCCTGATCCACGCAGCCCACTCTGAGCCTGGTAGGCGGGGCCAGCCATTGAGAAGCAATGCTTTGAATACCTGTCTCATTTGTTTTAGTTGTGTACTGTTATTGCACAGACGGCGCAGCTTAGCTGTCAGCCCTGCAGACCAGCTGTACTGTCGGCTATTACCCCCTGCAATGAGCAGTATGAACGCTGCCCAATCAGAGGCAGTAGTAAATCAGCCCACAAAGGGGAAGGGGGGGAGCAGATGGCCCAGCCCAGCGGGAAATGTCCCAACTTACCGGCGGCCCAATCCATCCCTGACTGTAGTCCACATTATGCCACCTGTAGTCTCCACACATTATGCCACCTCTAGTGCCCACACAGTGTACTCACCAGCAGCATCCACAGGCAGCCAGCAGAGCAGCAGTCACAATGAGTCACACCCATGAGGCTGCGCTGCTGCTTGGTCAGAGGAGCATGTGATGGGCTCCTCCAATCATAGCTCAGCACATGCTCCTCTAACCCCACTGCAGAGACTACAGGAATTCATTAGCCAGTAGTGCACTGCAGTGCTGAGCCTGACTGCACTGTGCTCCGGTCCCCTGCGTGTAGCTGCTGGCCGGGTCAGTCACAGCCTTGATGATTTCCCATACAGGCAGTGTGGACCCCTATATTGCGGCGGGCCCCGCTTCACCGCCGGTAGTTCTGCCCCTGACCTGGACCTACACTTCAATATCCCAAAGATTTATTCTATTATTTTTCATGTGCCACATTTTTGTAACACCTGTTCACCTTTAGATTACATTTGGCAAACGGGCTACACCTACGAAATCCGCTTCTTCTTTGTATATGGCAGTGCCTCTTCCAAAGGGGAAGCAATCGGGAAGCCGACTGCCTAAATACCGGCAGCTGGCTTCCCGACTGTCATATCCCGGCAAGGGTGAAATGCCGGGCGTCTAGATGTAGACGCCCGCATTTCCCCGATGCCGGGAGACCAGCACCCGGCATCCCGATCGTAGTGATGCCGGGTGCCGTGAGTGGACAGCCGCGCGGGGGGGGAGGGTTAGGTTTAGGGCTCCCGGGGGGGACTAAGGGTTAGGCACCCCCCGGGAGGGTTAGGGTTAGGCTGGGGGGAGGGAGGGTTAGGGTTAGACACCCCCGGGGGGGACTTAGGTTTAGGCAGCGGGGAAGAGGGTGGTTAGGGTTAGCCACTTAGAGGGGGGATTAGGGTTAGGCACTTGGGGGGAAGTTAGGGTTAGGCACCCCTAAGGAGGGTTAGGTTAGGTTAGTAGATACTCACCTATCCACGATTGGGATTTCCCGCGCTGTCGGGCTTCCGCTGCTCGGAACTCTGCTGATGTCGGCCTGCCGCTGACGGGAATCGATGCAGCCGGCGGTATTTCATACCCATTCCCTTCCAAAGCCACTGCCAGATCTAAACTGATAAACCTTCCAAAAGGGGGTTTGCTTGGGGAAACACTTAACAGGGTATACTGCAGGTCTTATTAGTGGAGAGATAATAACACTGTTACCTGAAAGTTACCCTTCTATATCAAGTAGAGATGTGCACTGACTCCCGTGTTTTGGTTTTAGTTTTGGATGTGTATCTCCTTCATGTTTTGCATCTGGATTTGGTTTTGCAAAACTGCCCTTGAATGTTTAGGTTTTGCATCTGTATTTCTTTCTAAAAAAACATAAAAACAGCTGAAATCACATAATTTGGTCATGTTTTTATCCCTACAGTATTATTAACCTCAATAACATTCATTTCCAGTCAGGTTTGATCACCTCACAGCTCACAATATTGATTTCATCCAGTTTAGGCAAAAGGTTGCACGGAGTTAGCTAACTGACTAAGCTAAGTGACAGCAGTGGGCATCACAAACATGTGGCAGTTCAGCTTCCCACATGGCACATCTAGGAAACAGTGGCACTGCAGTGGCAGACAGTATGGCAGTCTAATAAACTACTAAAACACATTAATAGTACTGCCTGTGGCATCACAGTACTTGTGTTATGGATACACACTGGGGTATGGGCTGAGGTGTCACAGTACTTGTGTTATGGATACAAACTGGGGTACGGCCTGCAGCGTCAGAGCACTTTTGTGTTAGGGACACATACTGGGGTACGACCTGCAGCATCACAGAATTTGAAAGTATACACTGGGGTACGACCTGCAGCATCACAGTACTTATATGGATACAATGGGGTTATGGCCTGCACCATCACAGTACTTGTGTTAGGGATACACTGGGGTACAGCACAAAAAATATATATATTTAACTTATTATTTTTTTATCTTTTTTTTAAACTTTTCTTGACTGTTTTTTTATTACTTTTCTTTAACTTTTTTCTTTTTTTTTTAACACGTGAGCAGATGGACACTGGATAGGTGTGTCAGCAGCACTGGAGCAGATGGACAATGGACAGGTGCGTCGGCAGCACAGGAGAAGATAGACACCAGACAGGGGAGTTGACAGCACAGGAGTGGATGGACACAGCAAAGCACTGAGCACAGGAGCAGCCACTGGACGGACACAGCACAGCCCCTGGACAGACTCAGCGCAGCCCCTGGATACACAGGACAGCCCATGGATAGCACAGCCCCTGGACAGACTCAGCACAGCCCACAGCTCAGCCACACAGCAGAGTACAGCAAAGTTGGAGTAAAGCAAATGGCGCTGATCACCGCGGGAAGGGACTTATATGCATTCCAAAACCTGTGAGAATCTGCTGCCGGGATTGATGAGGTTTTGCCTCATTTTGGGAACAGAGTCTAGCGGGAAACCTTGAGCTGGACTCGGATGTTCGGGTGGGTCCAGTTCTCAGAGAATCTGACCTGCTCATCTCTACTATGAAGGATTGCACTTATGTGCTATAGAGCATATTGTTTGTACTACAGGCAGTGAGGGACTCTGGCCCTCATTCAGAGCCGTACGCTCTGAGCAGAGCGCACGCTCTGAATGAGGGCCGGGCTCCATGAAAATGGAGCGTCCTCCTGGACGCTCGTATAGCTGTGGGTCACCACCCACAGGCTATACGAGCGTGCATTGTGATGGCCGCGATGGTCGTGTCCATCGCGACCATCGAAATTGCGAGCCGGAGCCTGCGGTTGAGGTTTTCAACCGCAAGCTCCGGAGTGATTTTGGCTCTATCAGAGCCAAAATCACTCCCACTGACATCACTAGTGATGTCAGTGGGCCGGCTTTTGACGCGAGGCGTTCCCGTGGGAACGCCCCCGTCAGGGAGGCATGCCCCCGGCACGCCCACCAAAGGGGGCGTGCTGTCAATCAACATTGACAGCACGCCCCCTTTGATCGGACACAACGAGCGAAGGACTTTCCTTCGCTCGTCGCGTCTGGCGCATGCGCACGACGGAGCTCCCTCTGTCGTGCGCATGCTCAGTCCATAACATCGACCCACTTGCGAGCGGACAGCCGCTCGCGAGTGGGTCTGAATCAGGCCCTCTGTTTTGAAAAATGAGCAAATCACACTGTGGTCGATGATCTATATAATCTGTGTGCACAGCAGCCAATAGTGATCCTGCAGTGTCTCCCCATCCAAATGCTGTCTGCAGTATATCCCCATACATTCATCGCCTGCAGTGTCTCCTCATATAATTGCCGCCTGCAGTGTCTTATATTATAATAGTTGCCTGAGGCCTTCCTTACTCAATGCCCACCAGTGCGAAACTCTTCAATTTCAATCCAGCTCTGCATCCTCTTCCCCAACAGCATTGTTGCCCCGATCATGTCGGTGGTGCAAACTTTACCAGATTAAGGTCCACATGAGCCTGGAGCTGAAATTTATGAAGGGCCAACTGTGTGCTTCCACGGGAGGCATGACCAGTATGACGGGGGTGGTGACTACTGATGTGGGGGTGTATAATATTTTATCAAAAATGCTAAATCAAGTTAAATAGCTATAATCTACATAATCTGATAATTACAAAATTGGGGGACTTTTTAAAAAAAAATTTTTTTTATAGTTTAAAAAATAAAGGAGGTCATTCAGACCCACTCGCGTGTGGCAGTCCGCTTGCAAGTGGGTCGATGGTCCCCACTGCGCATGCGCACGACGGAGGGAGCTCCGTCGTGCGCATGCGCGAGACCCGGCGAGCGAAGGACTTTCCATCGCTCCAGGTCTCGCACCAAAGGGGGCGTGCTGTCGATGTTGATTGACAGCACGCCCCCTTTGGTGGGCGTGCCGGGGGCGTGCCTGCCAGACGGAGGCGTTCCCATGGGAACGCCTACCGTCTGAAGCCGGCCCCACTGATATCACTAGTGATGTCAGTGGGAGTGATTTTGGCTCTGATAGAGCCAAAATCACTCCAGGGCTTGTGGTTGAGAAACCCGACCACAGGGTTTCACTCGCAAGTCCGTCCAGGAGGACGCCCCATATTAATGGAGGAGGGCCCTGATTCAGAGCGAGCGCTCTGGTCAGAGCGTCCGGCTCTGAATCAGGGCAAAAATGCATTACTTTGCTAGTGGTGGGAATGGAGGGCGGCGGGACCGTTGGGATGGAGCTGCAGGGAAGGAGCCATGGCAAAGTGGGGGGAGCAGGGCAGGACAAAGTGCAGGGTGGAATGGGGGGCAGAGACACACAATATGCACACACAGTATAGATATACAGGAGCCTGATGACTGTGTCGGTTGTGTAGAGGCACTGAAACATTGATACAATACCTGTATGTTGAATCATTAAAGACTGCTGAAAAGTTCCCAAGTGCTGCGTCCTCTAGATAAGTATACTTCATATTTAGGCAGGCTCCGAGACAATTTGATCTAATACTAGGAGAGCCGGAACCATTGGAATTATAAATATATATATTATATATAATTTATTGTAACAAGAGGTGTAACGAGGGATGTAGAAATGAGGACCCATTTCCTCAGGCAGGTAGGCAGGTACTCGATAAAGCAAAACAGGCATATAACACAAGTAAACAAACACAAATAAATGTCCCAGCACTACATTTGCTTAATAGTTAGTCCCTGGCACTACAGCACCCTGGCCTACTAAACTGGCTGCTTGCCGGCATCAGTACCCAGAGCAGTGGGTGTATGAGAGTTTTAAACTCTTCCTGTTCCTGAGTGATGAACTCCAGCTGGGCCTGTGTAACTGAAAACCCGGAGTACCTGTTAGGATCTGCAGTTTCCAGCCTGAGGCACAGCATTAATTATTGCCTGTCTGTGTGTGCAGCATCAGGTGCACATTGATTGATTCTTCTGTCTGAACACAGCCCAGGAGCTCCATAATCTGTCATTAAGGGAGACTTGCCTTGATTGGACTCTGTCTCTCTTAAATTTAAGCCAACCCAGCACTCCATGCCGGTGATAGAAGTTTTTTCGTACTTCCAGTTCCTGTCTCCTGCTTGTCAGTTGAGTTCCTGAGTCAGTCCAGCTGTGTCTCGTGTGTGCCGTTTACTCCATCCAGGCGGCTCCACCTGCATCCCATGTGCAGCACGGAGTGCTTCCTATCCCAGAAGCGTCTATCATCATCCGGTGGCCAGTGTCATCCCAGCGGCACTGGTAGCAGCTCTGTGTTCCAGGTGCGCAACCTCGCATACCATTGCCAGTGTCATCCCGGTGGCACTGGTAGCAGCTCTGCGCTCCAGGTGCACAATTTAGCACACCGTCGCTAGTGTCATCTCGGCGGCACTGGTAGCAGCCCCACATTCTGTTGCATACCTCACCTGGGTGTCATCAGCCCAAAGGCTGCTTCACATCACCAGTCCCTTGGCCATGCCTATAAAGGCCACAATCAGCCCTCAAGGCTGTCGTCAGTTGGCTCTACATTTACCATCGATTCCCTCCCAGAATCATTACAGTTCCAAATTTCCCTTGCTGCAAACTTGACAGGCTTCACTCTAGACTCCCTTGGAGGGAGCTGATCCTACAGGAATGTGGGAAATTCAGGTGAGATACAACCCATCTCACCACAAAATATATTTATGCTGTCTCAAAACACTTCACGCTACACCACAACTCAGATCCAGAGGAGCTAACAAGTTACTCAATGGGAGATGGGAGACAGAGGAGGAGATCTTGCAAAAAAAAAATGATCACAACATGAAATGTACTGGATCTTTAAATTGAGAACCATGGTCCCGGAAGGATTCAATGACAGTTACAAGATAGCACCTTTCCTGTAAATATGTTGGTTACCCTTGGACAATGACAAATGGGTTATTCAGGATAAGTATACTCGCTTAGATATCTACAGCCATGGGGAAGATTTCTGGACTGCACAACCTGACTATATATATGATGGGAGGTGCTACCTGATGAGACTAATTGCAGGTACAGAAACAGACAAATCTCTGGTGTACAACTCCAAATTATTAATAATATATATAAATGCAATACAATTTTGCAATCATTAGAGGTTTTTAGCATAATCATGGCCAAGGTTATGGGCCCACCCACCATATCCAGGTAACCTCTTTCGGGTGGGGCCCTAACATACTAGGGTTCAAATCCAGAGGGCAGGACCCCCCAAAACTGGCCCAGCCAAGCCGCCCCAGGGCACCACCATAATAAGAAAAGTGCAGTGTAAAGAGATGATCACAACATGAAATGTACTGGATCTTTGAATTGAGAACCATGGTCCCGGAAGGATTCAATGACAGTTACAAGATAGCACCTTTCCTGTAAATATGTTGGTTACCCTTGGACAATGACAAATGGGTTATTCAGGGTAAGTATACTCGCTTAGATATCTACAGCCATACCTATTTCTTAATGCCCAATCTCATCCGATCTTGGAAACTAAGAGTTGTCGGGCCCAGGCAGTACTCGGATGGGAGACCTCCTGAGAAGTCCGGGTGCTGTAGGTGGATCTTTGGAGGTATACAGAAGCTCTGGCTCAGAATGAGAAGAGTACAAAGAAGAAACATCATCAGATGAGGAAGAATAAGGGACACTTTGACCATCATCTACCAACCATTACAAAAAATATCCAATTCTATGGAATAGATTCCCTGAGGACTTGAAGAGCAAAATAATTATGTGATGTTCCCAAATAATTCTTTAGGTTGTTTCTTGATATGAAGAGAAGAGTAAATACTTGTACATCAAACTAAAATTCTATTGTCACACTCATTTCCATTGAAGAAGATAAACAGAGCCATCCAAACACCTGAATGCATCATCATCATCCACATTAAGGAGGCAGTTATTAAAATATTAACATATCTAATGATTGTACTTTATGTGTATAGTACATATTTCACATAAAGGGGTCATATTGTCCATTAGGTCTAAATCACAAATAACATTATATTATACATTATTACATATTAATTACTTGTCATTAGAAGGCCTGCAATCTTTTGACAGGGGCCATATACAATAAGTCACTAATTAGTGTATTCCCTGTTTTTCCTTATTGTTTTAAACTACCTGGAGTATTATGTTAATAATGATTGTTTGCAATCACATATTAATATAGAAGGTTTATATATTACTTCTCTCTTATAAGATATTGGTCATTATATATATATATATATATATATATATATATATATATATAAGACTACTAATGTATGGTATGCACTGTACCTTAGTTTGGATCAGAATTTGGTTGTACATTGCTGAACTCAATCTACTATAAGGAATCTTAATGGGAGCGCCTTACTATATTGGAATATAAGACATACTAATAAACCCCCAAAATATCTTTTCAGAATCGCTTTTGTAGATCACCCAAAAAATGGTGACTATCCATTGAGCGACATGTGTGAATCCCTAATAAGAAGAGGCATCATTGAGACTTGAAGGCATCAACGTAGGATCATGTGGGAAATTCAGATACAATCCCAGGAGGAGATTAAGGGCAGAGACGTGATGCGAGTGCTCCATAGCAAGGTACTGGCGGTAGTGACGTGGTTGGGTATCCAGGAGAACGCTATGGGCGGAAGTGACGTGGCCCGGGTGCCCATGAGAAGACGTTGAGCAGAAGTAATGCGACCCAAAACCACTTACGGAAGTCACATGGTATAGGAAGGGTGAAAGCGGTCCCCACAGCAATGCCAGAACAACATAGAGACCTAAAAACCACTGACAGAAGTGACGCCAGCTAAGGGTGGAAGACCCCGCAGTCTGTGTCCTTTCTTAAGATTTATCAAATCTGCTAATTGTTAATTTTTTAAGTGCATCTAGTTAGATGGGCTAATCAAAAGAGGTTACATGCATACATTTACCAGAATGATAGAGATCTGGATAATGCTGCTTAAAGGAAGTAAGTGAGGTAATTGATTATTACCAATTAGTGTGGTATATATACCTAGGATTTGTAATGGAGCTACATTTCCCTTGAGGAAGTCTGTGGATCAGACCAAACACGTCGGAGCTCCATATCCTTTCTCTACATGAACTTGCCTAAGAATTACAAATTAGGTAAGCACCTGGCATTTTGCCATTTATCTATTTTGCCCTACTTTGCACTGGACAGGTTTACTCTTAAATGCTTCTTTTAATCAAATTGGTTATTATACTGTATATGTATTTTTATTTGCTTTTTTAGTTTTTATTTATTTATTTATAGACTATTAATTGCTGTTATCAGCCCAATAAAACTATTTATCTTTTGTATCAAATTGCTATTTGTCTCTCTGGTTTATAACAAAAAACAAGGAAGTGTCATCTAATTGTTTTAGACTATAAGAGACCCATTTTGCATGTGATGATATTGTGTGTACAGAGGTTTACCTTCTAATTATCACTTTGCACAATTGCACTGACACTTTACTACATTATTCACTTCTGAGTGTTTTTTAGTATATTTATTTATTTTATATCATCACTAGAGTATATTATATTTTCATATTAGTATCAAGTGTAGACATTTCACACTTACATTTTATATGTCTATTGCTGATTAATGAGTACTAATTACTCCACATATTTAAGCACTAAAGTCGCTGCACATCAAGTCCAAAATATAAATTAGCAAAAGTACCCGCTGTCGGCCGGGTTAAAATCTTCAAGCTATTATACTTTTTGATGAGATGTTGTCCAAATCCATACCATGGAAGGCCCAGAATAAGCACACTGGGTCAAAGTTCTGCCTGGAGCACTCCAGGCCATAAGGTCCAACTGGGACCCCAACCACTCCACTAGACATTCCAGACCAATTTTCACCCCTCTGTGAACTTTTCATCCAAATCCATCCAGTTGAAGGTCTAGATCAGGCTCCCCAGGTCAAAGTTCTGCCCTGCATCTCCTGATCAAAGTTCTGCCGAGCGTACACCAAGAGGAGGTTCAACATGACCACAACCCCCTAGTACAGTATGTCTTCTAGGATCCAATGTTACCAATCTGTGAAGCTTTCATCCAAATTACAGTATGTGATGTCATCTTAAACCATCTAGTGGAAGGCATAGACCAGGCTCCCTGGGGCAAAGTTCTGCCCAGTGACCTTTGCTGTGAGGTCCTACCGAGACCCCAATCACTCCATTAGGCATCCCAGACCAACTTGCCACCCCTCTGTGAAGTGCTCATCCATATCCATCCAGTCAAAGGCTGAGAACAGGCTCCACAGGTCAAAATTCTGCCCAGCATACACCATTTGGAAGTCCAACCAGAACCCTAACCCCCCTAAAACCTGGCCAGGATTCAACTGGACCACCTCATGTTGGTTTCCTCCCAATAGGTGTAGGGTTGTCCAAATGCATAACCAGACAAAGAAACAAACAAACAGACCAATATCAGTGCCGGCAGCATGCACAGGAAACAGGAAGGTATAGCCACTTGGGTGATTGGTGAAGAGGTATATAAGGCAGGATTGTTTATTGTACTTTCATGCCTGATGACGGTTTGTGATTAAAACTGAAATGTTGCAAGTATGTGCTGATCTATGTTTTGTACTACAAGTCCCAGAGTACCTTCCCTGCGGTTGGATTATATATATACATATTAGAGATGAGCGGGTTCGGATCTCAGAGATCCGAACCCATCTGAATTTTGAAATCTGGGGCGAGAACCAAACATGCGTTCGGTTCCCCCGCCGGCCTAGGATCTGAAACTGAGGCAAAACCATAGAGACGAAATCTCGCAGCTCGCGAGCTTTCGTCTTTATGTATATAAGGGACCATGCGGCTGCTGCCATCTGGTTGTGGAGACTGAACAGGGAGGTGGGTCGTGTAGGGCTGGGAGAGGTAGTACTACTTACCTGTGCTGGTGCTGTGCTGTCTGCTGTGTCCTGGGCTGGTGCACTGCTGATCCATCTGGTGCTGTCACTGCTGTGTTGTCTGCTGTGTCCATCTTGGCTGGTGCTGTTGCTGATCTATCTGGGCTGGTATTGTGCTGTCTGCTGTGTCCATCTGGGCTGGTGCTGATCTGTCTGCTGCGTCCATCTGGGCCCAAGTTCTGGACCCCCCCAAAAAAATATATTGTCTTTTTATTTTTTTCTGTGTGTGCATTTAAGGCTTAGCCGCACAAGTTACAGCAACGCAACCTAGTGCTGCCCGACTCCAGTCATCATCAATCTGTGCTCTTGGCCCAAGTTCTGGACCCCAAACAAAAAATAAAATAAAAAATAGTGTCTTTTGTCTATTTATTTTCTGTGTGTATGCATGTTAGGCTTAGCTGCACAAGATACAGCAATGCAATCTAGTGCTGCCACACTCCAGTCATCATCAATCTGTGCTCTGGGCCCAAGTTCTGGACCAGAAAAAAGAAAAATAGTATCTTTTGTATATTTTTTTTCTGTGTGCGCACGACTGCTCAATTTTGCAACTGCACCTTGGCTACACTATTGTTGCTTGTGACACTGCTTCAAGACCACAGAAAATATGGAGGGCTGTCACATGACAGGAGAGCAAGGCCAGGAACCACATGTTGTAGCTGCCGCCAGCAGTCATCATGATAATGCAAGGCCGTCAACTTCCTTGTCCTCTATGAAGGCCCATGCCCCAGGGCTTAAGTCATGCCATGAACATGGTAAAGCTAATTTTACTGTAGAAAAAAAAAAAAAAAACAACGAACGGCAAGTTGCCTTTAGATAAACAAAAAATTAGCAATATGCCATTCACTACACAAAGTGGCAAGGAAAGGATAAGGCCGTGGCCTTTATTTATGTTGAATGCTGGTTCTGATTGCCCTTCTGCTTGTAGTAGTAGTGGTGGTGGTACCATTAAAAAATTTAAAGTTGTTAAGAAGAGTAAGCCAGCTCCGGAAAAACCAACTGTGTGCCCTGAGAAATCAAAATCACAAATCCCCGAGGAGAGTGCAAGTGTGTCTGCGGTTGCCATGTGTGAGCCAGACCTAAATACTAGTGTACTGGAGGACCCTCCAAGTTCCAACATTTGTGTGCCCTCTGTAAATGTTGGGAAGGGCAGTCAACATCTTGCAGACATAGTCAGTGAGGATGTTTCTGTGGAATTGCACATGGAGGAGGATATTTTGGTAGTTGAAGGTGCTAAGGATGATGAGGATGTTGATGAAGATGTTGGTGATAAGGATGCTGATGCCGAGGATGTCCTTTGTGTAAGTAAGGCAACAGCTGTTGCCTATGGATTGAAAATGCCAAAGCCCATTGTTGTCATCCTGGGGCAAAAGACAAAAAAATCCACTTCTCATGTGTGGAATTATCTCCACCCCAATCCGGACAACAGTTGTCAAGCCATATGTAACCATTGCCAAGCAAGAGTGAGTAGAGGGAGGGACCTAAGCCACCTAGAAACCTTGTTTTTTAATTTATTTATTATCAATTTTACAGCCAGGGGCTGCACCATTGAATTGTTTTTTAATTATTTTATTATCAATTTTACAGCCAGGGGCTGCACCAACTATCAACTATAAATTCTTCAATCCTCAAGGGTATCCCAACCATCATCTTTGCACAATCCTCAACTCTATTAATAATTATATCAATTAGTTTTGAGCCAGCAAGCTGGATGCAACCTTTTGGTCCTTAAACTAGATGAAAAAAAATCAATAATTGTGAGCTGTGAGGTGATCAAAATTGACTGGAAACAAAAAAAGGGCCATTTTATGTGATTTTAGCTGTTTTTTTATTTTTTTAAGAAAAAAATCCAGATCCAAAACCCGAAAACAAAACACAGAGGTGAGGTTTTGGCAAAAGCAGGGGAGATCCAAAACCAAAACACGGGGGTCGGTGCACATCCCTAATATATAAATATATAAGATAGAAAGATATATAGCTAGATATAAAATCCACACATCGGTACACCCATAAACAAAATGTTAATTGCTGTGGTGCCAGCTTCAATATTGCGTACAACACATCCCTCTCCAGCGGCACTAGTAGGACCCTTTTTAAATCATGACATCACAGTCCCATTGCTTCAACGTTTCTGGTTTATTTCAACCCATCATCAGGATATAATATACATCACCAAAAAAATCTTACCTTAAATAACATCCCTGTAATCAAGACATCAGACAGGTTCTGTCAGTGCCACCAACAGGACTTCCATAAACTTCCTGTCATGTGCATGTCGTGAACCACCGCCGTTACCCTGGCAACCCAGCGTGCATCTCACTATAAACAAACAAACCAAATAACAGTTATTAAACTAATACATATACCTATTAAGTACCTACACAAACCACCTCCAATAAAATTGCACCAGTAAAAGAACAATCCTGCAAAATAATGCTATATAGGCAAAGTGCACTGCAAATTCCATACAATAAAGGACATTTAGAATCATAGAAAATATAGGACATCCAATTACTTAAAATAATTTTATAGAAAACATTTCATAAACCTATATCCCATATGGGCAGATCATTTTTATTAATTGTGAAGTATACTTTTATTACTGTAAGTATCAAAACTATGCAAAAAAAGCCCTATAGAAATACATTCAATGACAAATATACAAATATTCATTCAGGTTCTACTGGATCTAGCAGAAAATCCTTTTTACTTCAATTTGTAAAAGTCTCCTATGCTGATCACCACCCCTAGGATTATCAGGTACATTATCTATTATTTTATGTCTGAAACTCGATAGGCTATGTCTCTGTTCAGCAAAATGTCTTGCTATGGCTTGTTCAGATGGTTTTCTATTCGAAGCTGCCCTAATTGCAGATCTGGGCAATGCCATGCGTTCCTAAAAGAGCGTATGGTGTTGCCTATGTAGCACAGACTGCATGGACATTTCTTTGGCCTGTATAAACATGGTAATTTTGACATGTTCAGTTACATCAAATCGCACCAACCAGTCCCGTAAGTTTTTTCCCTTTTTAAGGCAAGACATTATTTTAAACTTCTTTAGACTTTTTAATTCCATATCTCTTTGTATAATAGGCCACAATGACCATGTTTCCTTCTCTACTGATTTATGTGTGGTATTATACAGTATTTTTTTACCCAATGTAACCCATCACCTGATTCCTAAGAGGTGGATTGTTTCAGGTCCACTCTCAGTGTTTTCTATACTTCTTTCAATGCAGTCCCAGGAGATGATCTGAATAACCACTTTCTTTAAATCTGACTTAACTCTCAATCCAGAAGACAGATTGTTTTCATCATTGGTAATTCTCTTCACCCAAAGCAATTGTGAGCAGAGCAAACTCTTATTCGTGGCCGGAGGGTGGTGGCTAGTTGCCAACAACAGGGTATTTTGATCTGTCGGCTACGAATATATTTCAGTTGTCAATCTATTCTCATTCAAAGAGGTGATAATATCCAAATAAACTATTTGTTCCAGACTTTAATTATATGTGAATTTAATAGGGCCCTCCATCTTATTGATAACAAATACCTTATAATTGCCCTGCCACAATAAGATGACGTCATCAATTAATCTACAGTAGAAAAAGATCTTGACCCTTATATCTCTATTGAAGAATAACTCACTCTCAATGCTGAACATATATGAGTTGGCATATACGGGTCCCACATGTGACCCCATCACACATCCAGTGATTTGTAGATAGAAATCTCCATTGCAGAGCTGGGTGGGGGTGCTGCGGGGCTGCCTGATCACTGTTGCCAGCAGTAATTGGGAGAAATTGGAGGTGGAACTGTGGATACAGAGGGACTGGGAGGTCCCTCTGAGATTGGCGGCTGCTGGAAGATTAATTTATGGCATCCACCCAGTTGGCAAGGCTGACTGGTGTGACCATGCCAGGCAAGTGGTTAAAAAAATCTATTTTGAAGCCATTCATGATTAAAAAGGAATAAAGCATTGTTTTGAAAATTTTGGAGAAAAATCCATAATGGCTTAATAATAGAAAATTTTGCTTATCTAGCATTCTTAGGTTCAATTATGTGGTGTTGACAGTGGTTGCTCCTCCTTTCAGTCATGTCACTTATAATTGTCAGTCAGCATCCATGGGGCAGAGGCACAAATGGGGAGAGGCACACAGTGGAAAGGGGACAAGGCCATAAATAGGGAAGGAGCAGTGGCACAGATATGAAGGGAGGGCGGCAGAGCCTTTCCTGTCATAATTAGGTATACTCCACACTGTCACACTCAGGCTATGCTGACCTTCTGTCAAGGTATTGGAAGATGTGGATCCAGGTCAGGAAAGGAACAGGAGGTGAGGGGCCTGGATAAATGACTTCCTTATCCACTAGTACTGGATGTTGGCTTGACCTGACCAAAGGCGCGGAGTCTAACTTACTGGGAGGTGTTTACCAGTGACTGTGCTATATCAATCACGACAATAATGTAGAAATTATGTAAATATTTATTCAACCTGTATCTATATAAAATAATTTTATGACATAAAATAAATAAAGTATTAATATAAAAAACAGGATATGGTAGGTGTAATTCAGCCTGTACAGACAATAATTCTTATATTAGAAACTGTAAGATTATTTATGTCATAAAATTATTTTATACAGATACAGGTTGAATAAATATTTCTATATTTACATCATTTCTACACTATTGTTGTGATTGATATAGCACAGTTCCTGGTTCATATATTTTTTGTTGCTTATTTCTATTGAGGAACTACAGAGTTCCTCAGGAACAGCTGCTTAATCAACCTCAATATTCTCACTCTTCAGTTCCCTCTGAACTAACTAGCGCCGACTGGTTTCTAACTGCTCTGTGTTTACCAGTGACCCCTCCATGCAGGATTTGGGCTTAAGCTGCACCGAGCAAGCAGGTTGCGGCCCTTTGGTCAGGTATCCAGCACAAGTGGGAAATGGAAGAACGCTATCACAGGGAAAGCAAAGGGAAAATATACTGGAAGTTTGTACTGGGGTAATGTAATGAGTACACACTCTATTGATCCAGATGCAAGGCTGACACAGGAGAATGGCACTAGGAGATTGTACTTGGATGACGTACTAAGTACACACACTGTGGCTTCAGACGCAGATCAGGCACAGGAGATGACTCTAGGAGATTGTACTCCATAGAGGTACTGAGTACACACACTGTAGATAAACACTAGGAACAAGTCACTAGAAGCAACGGAGCTTGGGACCTGGAACGCTGCAACAGCGAGTCTTCACTGGAAGTAACAACATTGTACAGGCAACTTCCTGTTGTCCAGAGCCTGGTTAAATACCCTAAGGTAGAAGTTCATTGGAGGATAGTATCAGCTGACAGCAATCAATGCTACCATTTGGTAAAGGGCTAATCAGGATATAAAGAAATAAACCTATCACTGGGTCAGGGCTGTCTTAACAGCAATGTGGGCACTGGGCAAAGCAATGCAATGGGCCATGCCCACTAACCACACCCCATTTTTGTCATACTGGTTGCATGCCCATAGTCCTCCTTTCTAGTGAATAGATGCGGCACACATGCACATAACATTTTTTCACAGCCTTCTCTAAGCAGCTACCTGCTCTTTTTTTTCACTGAGGAATTAGGCACACTGAGCAGGAAAATGGCCGCCGCTGCGGCTCCCAGTCTCTCCCACCGCGGCATCAATCCTACCCGCACTTCAATGTGACGTTATCACATCTCTTTCCAACCAAATGGGCCGCCCTTGCAAGCCAGGGAATGACGCAGTGCTACCAGAGGTGTAGCATGGAGCTGTGCTGCCTGGAACAAATGCATGCTACTGCCCCACCCCACCCTACCCCACTTCTACTAAAGTGTGTATGGGGAGGAGACATGGCAAGCATTTGGGTGTAAGATAAGATGAGAAAAAGCCAGACTGAAACAGTGCAGCAAATTTCAGCATGCCACTCCCTTACTGCTACCAGACTGATCTGAGCAATGAAAACAATTAATCTGCATCCAATGTAAATGAAAAATTGGATAGATATGGCTACTATGCAATGTGTATAGCAATAATAGCATAGTGTATCAGACTTGTCCCACACACATACAGACACACACACAGCAGTCACCCGTTGTCATACACAGTGCTCTTACCTAGCGCCACCTTGCAGGCTTTATGCAGCTGGCCCGTTCACTTCCTCCTCTCCCCCCTCTGGGCTGACCTGGCAGTCACTTCACACGGCAACAACTTTCATCCCACCCCGATACCATTGGCAGCAGAGCTCTAGCTCCGCCCACACACCTACTGTCTATCCAGAACACTGCTGCATTGTGCAGTCATGTGCACAAGCTGACAACAGCACAGCCCATCGCATCCCCAGGTGTCGGGCCATCACTATCGGGCGACGGCTGCCTGCGCCCTACACAGTGTGGCGCTCTACTTCGGGGGGAGGGGGCTGGCTGGCAGATTGAAATAAAGGGCTTTAAAAAAAAACAAAAAAAAAAAACATTTACCAACTGGCCGTGGCTGCATTGTGAAGGGGGCTGGCGGGCCCCTTGAAGCTTTGGGCCCTTGGGCAACTGCCTAAAAAGCCCAATGGAAGAGATGGCACTACACTGGGTATTAAACAAAGTTTATTTATTTAATACAATTTAATAAAATACAACCATGTACTGTATATAAAAGTCCAACAATATATAATACACACATGTAAAAGAAACAATTATATATCTTGGCAGAACATCGTCCTTTTAGAACTTTTTAAGTTTGCAAAGAGCCAAAAAGAATCAGCAATATATTTCCTTATACTCCTGGTAGCAGTGTAATTTTGCAGCTCCACAGTCTGACAGTCACTGTTATGCTGGGCATACACTATAGAATTATCTGTCAGATATCTGTCCAATCTGGCTGGTTGGAATTAAAATCTGGTAATGTATGGGAGCCAATGACAATCGACCATTTGCTCAGAAACACTGAAAAACAGATAACAATTGTCATCCAGATAAATTGGTTAAATCAAATGAATTTACCTAATTTGACAAATAATTTTGTGTTTAAGACCATATGGTTGATTGTCATTGGCTCCCATACATTACTAGATTTTCATTCCAACCAGCCAGATTGGACAGATAATTGTAGAGTGTATGCCCAGCATTAGTGTTGCACAGGATAGAATCCTGGCAGGGCGTAGTCCTTTATTTACTTTAGAAGTAAGTAATGAGCCAGAATTAGCAATCCGTTTCTTTATGCTACTGTTACTACTTCACAGGATAGCCACCCAAGTTGCGCTATGCTCAACCTCCCCATACACTGTAACAAGATATTGAGCAGTATAAATACACAGAAAAACTCTATAATTCTAGTGTAAAAAAGAATTTGACTGATGTCTATATTATTATAAAACAGTTATTATATCTTATTTTCCTTTATTTTATCTTCTCTTGTTTGGCATCATTCCGGAATATGGGGATAAACATAATACCGTATATTTAGCTCTGGTGTTCCACAAGGAGTTTACTGTGGCTCAACAGACAGGGTCCCTGCTCTGGACACGGTACCCGTTTCTGAATCTCAACATGATCACAGTATTTGCAGTTTTTTCTATGATTGATTTTACAAATAAAAGATATTATTGGCGTTAATTATTATACCATACATTTAGCTCTATTGTTACACTGTGAGCTACCTGTGGCTCAACAGACAAATCCCGCTCTGAACACAATACTCATCCCCGGGCTCTGGCTCAAATCCCAATCCAAACACAACATTCACAGTTATAATTTGAATATTATGTAATGTTGATCTTACACATATTGTAGTCATTAATTGTTATTAATTTCAAAAAAATTATTGGTTCACACTAGGAAAGGAGACTGTATATTAATAACTAAGTATTTAGCTACAACATATTCTGCCTCTGTTTTTTTTTTTGTGTGATTTCCTATGGCTCCACACGCAAGGCCTCTCCTAACAGAACAGCACCAACCAGCGGACACAGGTTCAAATTCCAGCACAGACATATCCCCTCTCAGTTATAATCTCTATATGTGTTACTTTCCATAAAATCTTACATTTTACATCATGGGAAGCGATTGATATGACTAATAAAACATAGAACACAAGAAACCAAAAAACTAAAGAAGATAATACATAATATCTACATGAATATTCAATTTTACAATTTCTAAGCACTATAGCATGTTTTGTGTTATAACCTGGGATATCCCATTAGACATACTCAACCACATTTAAGTCTGTCTTCTCCCGGGAAGAGCTATTAAAAGGTAGCCAAGTATGAGTTATATGTTATTAGAGCAGTGGTTCTGAAACTCTGTCCTCAGGACCCCACACAGTTCATGTTTTGCAGGTCATCTAGCAGGTGCACAGGTGTGCTTATTATTCACTGACACATTTTAAAAGATCCACAGGTGAAGCTAATTATTTCAATTGTGATTCTGTAAGGAGACCTGGAAATCATGCACTGTTTGGGGTCCTGAGAACTGAGTTTGAGAACCTGTGTATTACAGTGATGATCACATTACTCCCCATTGTTTTCGGGTTCCAAAGCTAAATGTTATTAATTTCTATGGATTCATTTAACCCCTGAGGTGACAATTTTCTTAATAAAAAAATCCAGAAGGCTTCTTGTTTCCACAGATAATTAAATCTGTCTCCACCTCTTTTGGTATTTTTTGTGTTCAGTCCCTTCTACTTGGAGGATACTACTGTCACCCTTGTGTTTCATTTGTACATGTCGAGACAAGCTATGTTTGAGGAGACCTTTTGTTATGTTTCTTCTGTGTTCTAAAAATCTGACATTAAGGGTACGGGTCATGCTACCTATATATTGTGCTCCACATCTACATGAGATGATAGATATCACTCAAGTGGAGTGACAATTAATAAAGCTCTCAATATCAAAAGTAGTGCCTAAAGTTGTGGATTTAAACTGACAACTCCTGTTCCTTTATGAATCCACAAGTGATACATCCAATTCTGTTACATCTAAAACATCCTCTGTTTGGTTGATTCGTCAAGTGACTAGAATTGTTTTGTGTATCTGACCTGAAATTACTTTGTGCTAGATTGCTTTTTAAAGCCCTTGCTTTTTTTAAAATAATTAATGGGATACACTAACACTTATTATAGCTTCTGCTCTGGGCTGTAACTAGAGGGGTGCGGGCGGTGCGCCCGTATACAGCGCACATGCCCTGTTGGCATAACCGGCCACCTCTACCCATGATCACAGCCACTACCTGTCTTCTAGCGCCCGCTATAATGTATATTAGTAGCGGTGTGCTTGACTCCCTTTCTGCCAGATGCACCGCTACTAATACACATTACAACTGGCAGCGCTGCACCTGCATGCCTCATGTGGTCCGCCCCCTGCCCCATCTCCTGTAGTGTCTTCAGGACTGGGAGAGACACCATGACATCTATCCCAGTCCACTTCCACAGTGCCCAGCACCGAGGAGCCGTTCCACCGGCATAGGGCTGCAAGCCTGTAACTGGCAGAGACAGAGACTGTGGCTTCCCCCTGGCTCCCACAGTGACACACTAAGGAGCTTTGTTATACAGGTAAGTGCTGCATTTAGGAAACAGATCTGGTGGGGGGAGGAGTTTATTACTGTCTGGCTTCTGGCATATTGTGTAAGGGGGGGATTTGTACTGTGTGGCATATTATTTGAGGGAGGATTAGTACTGTGTAGCATAGTGTATGAGGGGAGTTTTGTACTGTGTGGCATATTGTGTAAGGGGGGTGGAATTGTACTGTGTGGCATAATGTGTAAATGGAAGGATATTTCTTCTATGTGGCATAATGTGTATGGAGCTTTACTACTGTGGACATAATGTATATTGGGCATTACTACTGTGGGCATAATGTGTAAATGAGAGGAGTTTACCACTGTGTGGCATAATGTGTTTGGAACTTTGCTACTGTGGGCAAAATGTGTAATGGGCATTACTACTTTGTGGTCATAATGTGTAAGGGGCATTACAACTGTGTGGTCATAATGTGTAAGGGGCATTACAACTGTGTGGTGTAATGTGGATGGAGCACTACTACTGTGTAGCATAATGTGTATAAGGGACACTACTATGTAGTGTAATGTGAATAGGGGGCACTACTGTGTTTCCTAATGTGAATTGGGGGTACTATAGTGTCACCATTCCCTTTCCCTATGAGACCATGCCCTGCATACAATATCAGAAGGGCACCAATGCTCTTTCTGCCACAGTGCACCAAAATGTATTTTTCTGCTATCTCCCTTTGTTAGGATATGAAATACTTTTCCTGGCTCCTCTGGCTGAAAGTCTAAATCAGCACTTAAACTTTAATCAGCCTGTTCATATGCACTGAAGTCTGTCAGCGGTCTTATTGGTTTAATATACTGCACATCTCCTTTGTAAAATGATGTCTCTGATACTGTACCTGTTGTTTTTCTTGTGCTCACTGTACCTAAGATGAGGGATTCTCTGGAGATGTGTGAGGGAAGGGTAAGATTTGACAGACCTATCAGCCAACCTCAGAACTGTAACAAGACTTAATTGTGCCATGTGCTGGTTTTCCCCCTTAGAGCCTGATGTTATGATGTCATGAGGAGGGGTCAGAGATAGCAGGCCCGGTAAGTGCAGAGCTGACTGAAGTGTCCTGAGATTGCTCTGATCAGCTGAACAGAATACAGGGTGCCTCTCTGGAGTGTTTAAAGGATGCTCCATCAGCACCGTAGCAGTGATCCTGGCTGAAGATTACCATTCCAGACACCCTGCTATCCATAAGCAAGGGCGTGGATCGGCACTGTTGCCACCCACAGAGCACTGTGCTCTGTGCAATGGCACTGAGGTCTGCTTACCCAGACCTCAGTGCTGCAGCTCCAAAGCTGATAGATGTCTTCACCTCTTTTCCTAATACAGCTGAATTCATATGGATTTGTCATTTCCAATAAAGTAAGTAACATTGTACGAACATTACAGCTGGGTGATTTTTTAACATGTACCATGTGTTTTGCACACAATAAACTTGGTCCACTTAGCAAATGCTGTCTATGTGCCATATTATTTTTGGGTCTTCATGATTCAGCCATCACATGTAGAAGATTTCAGAGGTTGCAACAAAATTGTAATTTGCCATGCTACCAACTAAAGCACAAGGTAGTAGACAGCTGGAGTTCCACCGTCTATATGCTTTAGCATATAGACGTTGGACTTTACAGGTCCACTTAGCAAATGCTGTCTATGTGCCATATTATTTTTGGGTCTTCATGATTCAGCCATCGCATGTAGAAGATTTCAGAGGTTGCAACAAAATTGTAATTTGCCATGCTACCAACTAAAGCACAAGGTAGTAGACAGCTGGAGTTCCACCCTCTATATGCTTTAGCAACTGGAGAAACCGCAACAAGCCATCCAAGCATACATATCAAGCCATGATATAAGGCAAGGGGGGCATATTACCTTAATTGAGCACAGTTGAGAAACCTCTTGGTTTTAGGGAAGCGCCTGAAATCATTTAAAATAATAACCAATGATGTAAGTTCAGACACTGTCAGCCTGTGTCAGGTCATTCCCTTAATTAAACTACTGGAAAAGCAGCTAGAGAATGTTATGGAGGAGATGAAAGTATGTTGGAAATGTAAATCAAGTTCTTTATTCGCTTCACAAGGACCAAATGGTTGCAACATCTTGCAATTGGATCACTACATTTTGGCAACCATGCTTGATCCTAGCTTTAAGTCATACAGTATGTAATGTCTTTTTTTCCAAATGTCACAGATCTTAAGAAATGCAAAAAGCTCCTAGTGAGCAAGTTGTCTGCTCAAGTGGCACATGACACAGCATCTCCTGCTTCAGTTTTTCCTGTAAATGCTGCTGCTAGAAAAAAAATTACCTTTTCCAAGAAACCCACTGGTGATGATATTGAGTCAACTCAGTGCACCAAAGTTAAATATTATGACATCTCGCCAAACTTAAAAGAATTGTCCACATTTATTGACTCAATCTGATACAGTAAGCATCAATATAATTGTGGAGAATTATTTTAATGATGATGTACAAATTAGCCTGTCACTCAGTCACTTTAAATGCTCATATGAAAAAAAGATTGTGTGTGTTTGACAGGCAGTATATATTATTTTAATTTATTGGGGTGTTCATGTTCTTTTGTGTCTTGCAAAACACTGTTTCCTGCAGCTTCTGCAGCGATGCAGTGCAGTATTATTTTATCATATAATCATATAGAGTAATTACTAATTATAGTCTTCGACTAGGCTGTTACTCTTCATTGAGTCTGCACAGCAGACTCTGGGCACTAGAGTAGACTCTAGTGGTATGCTAGAGTCAATCTAAAAATCTTAAAAATCTGGTGCTGCACCTCCCAAGTAGAAGTATATGAGGGTATTCTGACTGCCGCTTTGAAAAACAAATGGGGGAAAATATCAACCCACCAATAAAGTAAGCACAAAAAAAATAAAACGAATTCAAGGCGCTGTCAGATTAAATATATTTATTCACAAAATTAAATTAAATATTCAATATAAGCAGCAAATATATCAAATACAATATAGTACAATACAATAGTATGCTAAACCATATCACCACTTAAAAAATTCACAATCCAGATTCAGAACAAACTGTATGTCTATCAAAGTCAGTAGAAATTTTTTTTGTATTTCAACTGTGATTCATAATAATTGTATCCAAAAGAATAACACAATCATTAATCTGTATCCACCAGCGCAGAATTGTATCCACTGGAGAATTCATTTTGGATTTGAAACATATAAAAAAGGCACTGGGTTGAGCATATTCAGAGTGCAAAAAAACAATCAGTCTCCACTTAATAGGTATCGCTGGTATACAGAAAATAAACAAGCGCTTATTTATCTGTCACATATAAAGTCTTATATGTCAGACACCAAAAATTGCTTATATCACAATTGGTACATCCGGAGCTAGTGTCATATCACAAGATGGCACATTTAGCAATCTGCCTGCTCTCTCAGGCAGTCTCTCGTGTAAAGCTTCACCTTCTGAGCAAAGCTGACAGGCAGTGGCAAGGTGAATGAATGTTTATATCTCACTGCCGCCACTTCAGACTAGCGGCTCCCATTTTATATAAGCAGAGGGGGATGGTGTCGCTAATGACCAGTCAGTGTTTCAGGAAAAAAATACGTCTGTATGTGTTTCTCTGCCTATGGCAATATCAGCAGCTTCCAGAGTCAACTATGCAAGCACAGGTCACAGAGGAAATAGCCATTTTCCCAATGATTTCCCTACTAAGCTTTTGTAAAACACTGGGTGCTGTGGGCCTCCCTGGATCCAGGGGCACACGTGCACCGCTCACCCTGTACCCATTATAGATACACCCCTGTTTGTCAGCATAACTGAGATTAAAGCCTGATGCTGAGATGAATTTACACCAATTTTACACAGCATGAATTGCACAAATCTGCACTGAAGCCCTGATTCAGAGATGGACGCTCTGAAAGAGCGATCGCTCTGAATCTGGGCATTTTTGTGCGGCTATTGCGAGCAGCCAGGATGATAGTCGCGATGGTCAAGACCATTGTGACCATCGGGCTTGCGACGAGACCCTTGTGGTAGGGTCTCATGGCCGCAAGCCCCAGAGAGCTTCTGGCTCTAATAGTGCCGGAAGCTCTCTCACTGACATCACTGGTGATGTCAGTGGGGCCGCCCACAAATGGCAGGTATTTGCTTGGGAACGCCTCCATTTGTGAAGCCACCCCCGGCCATGCCTACAAAACGTGGCAAGCTATCAATCAACATCGACAGCTGCCCCTTTTGTAGTGAGCTACGGAGCGAGAGATTTTCTCTCTCGCTCCGGGGCTTGCGCACGTGTGCGCAGAGCACACCATCAGCCCGTTCACGAGCGGGTCTGAATCAGGCCCTGTGTACAGTATACCCACAAGGAGAATGCATACAAACTTGCACATATTTGGCACTTTTACCTTACTACCTCTGAAGAGATTGAGGGACTGATTCACTCACACACAATGCTGAAGTTAATATATTTGAGCAACTTTATTGCTACTGCAAGTGTGCAAAAATCCCTGAGAACTCCTACAGCACATACATTACACAGTGTGTATGTACATGGGTGATGGTCATGATGGTCAAGACCACCGCCACCATCGGGGCTTACGACCAGACCCTAAGGTTGGGTCTGGGCACTCGTAAGCACCAGGGAGCTTCCTGCTCTGATCGAGCAGGAAGCTCCCCACTGACATCAGCAATGATGTCAGTGGGGCCGCCCCCAAAAGGCAAGCGTTCCGGTGGAAACGCCTCCATTTGGGTAGGCACGCCCACTGCCCACCTCCCAAAGGGGGTGAGCTGTCACTCACCATCGACAGCTCGCCCCGTCTGCTGCGAGACCCCTAGCGACAGAGCGGCCGTCGCTGGCCGGGTCTCACGCATGCGCACGACGGTGCCGGCTCTGTCGTGCGCATGCTCAGTGAGGCAACATCGAGTTGGTTGTGAGTGCTCAGCGCTTGCGACCAACTCTGAATGACCCCCTTAGTCCTTGCACATTCGGACACCAGGAAGTACACCAGGGAGGAAAGAACTTTGTAGCAGCACCTGCATAAAGGAACTGATTCCGAGATGGATGCAAATGCTGTCGCCATTGCGATCCCGTATATGCAGCAGCTGTGAGAACATATGCAAAGATCGCAGCTGACGGAATTTGTATTGAGACACCCATTGTCAGCATCACAGATCTAAGGCTTGCATACAAGAACTCAACGATCAGATGCACATCGGTCAATCATCTGACTTCTGAGTAACCCTATGGTCATGCAGAACGACCAACGGAACTAAGATGCCGGAGCCTTAACAACTGCCTAAGGGATCATAGATGCAGACTCTGACACTCCCCCAAAATAGACAGGACACACCTGAGTTTGAGTCGCCAACCTATGTTACTGCCCACAAATGGTCCCTGGCTGTCAATTACTTTTCAAATAATTCCTCTCTGCGACCTCCATCGGAAGACCATTGCAGCACATGCACAGTGCTACTCCATCACATGCACAGTAAAAACAATGGCTGTTTGTGAAAACCCCGGCATTGAGTCCATATCTGAGTCAGGTGCTAATCGACACACCTGCTTTTGCATCCATCTCTGAATCAGGCCCTGATTGAGGTAGGGAAGGGGCATAAAAACTCTGAAAACTGCAAGGGTATCAAACACAGACTTATACCGATTTTCCGCCTAAGTCCTGGGTCTGATTCGAGATTTGGAACACAGGGCCTAATTCAGACTCAGTTGCAAGGCTGCATTCGCACGTAGCTGTCCGCATTCACAGTATGCAAATCCCACGATTGCTAGCAAGACATTAGTAAGCCCACTATGTTTTGCCGTGTGATCGTGCTATGAAATTAGATGCCCACCAGCCTGACATAAGACGCCCAACTTCCCTTGGTAACATACGTCATCTCCAGGAAGTGTATTATACAATCGGTAACATCGTCTGACATCGGACCCATACGCACCACTAGTGGTTGACTTACCACAAGCATTGAGAGTGCTGCTGTGTGTAATTCAGCCATGTGAAGTGTATGCTGATGCTGCGTCTTAATTATGCATGCCCCTGAAATGGTGTTCCAAAGCACAGACACGCCTGCGTTCGCACCACCACACCCCCGTTACCAACGACCAACCCATGTCACCACCCACAAATGGCATGTCCTGTCACTCATGCTTGCGGTGCATCTGTGTGCAGGCTGCGAACGCTTCCCGATCGTACTGACTCGTTCACGCACGTGCATTGTGTCTTGCATGCGTGCATAGATTGCAAACATCGGCAGACAGCGTGCGAATGCAGCCTTGCGACCGGGTCTGAATCAGGCCCACAGTTCCAAAATGGGTCAAATCTTGGGTAGAGTCCTTTTCTACTGCGGCGCCGATCTGGGTTTTTCCCAGATTGATACCTTTCACACTGCACACAGGTGCAGTGGAACACTTCTCCTGGAGCTTGGTGATGTCCTCATCTCCAAGCGCAGAGAAACCCAAAAGTCCCCATACTGTAAAAGGGACCCGTGTTGGACCACCCGAGTTACCCGTTTACACTGCAGGGTTGCCTGGGTTGTTCCCGTGCTAAACGCTGGAAGCTACCCGGTTTGGATTGTCGAGTCACTCGATCCGGGAATCCAACCCTAGCCCCTTTTACACCTAGCAGCAACCCCGGTTAACCCTTAGCTATGGTATAAAAGGGGTATAAAAGAAACTTGCATATGCTTTGGTTATATGGTATATGTTTGCAGCTGCTACAGAGCAAAACTATTTCCCTATTGTCACTTGTTTGTTACACAATGTCTATAGCTCAGTTAATATGTTGCACTGGAGTCAATATGGAGGATTCAAGGCTCTGTTCATGTACTGTACATAACAAAATAACTTCTGGAAAATATCACTATATTGCAAGCAGTGCAAAGAATGACATATCAAGAGTCCAATAAGTTTTTTTCCCACTGCACATGTGCTGGCAGTGCCTTCTGCTAAAGCGTCTGCCCGCATCACAGGTCGGATGCTGGACACAAGGCGCAGAGAGACTGAGAAGGAGCAGGAGCAGTAAAAGTCACTATTCCTCTCCGCACAGCAAGGTATGCCTTAGCTCAATTTACTATCTACAGATGCCAAAATGAAACTGAGAAGTGAAACAGAGCCAAGTACTTTTTGTTCTTCTATGAATCGCTCTCCCCATTAGTGTATGAGGAAATTTTTCTAATACTCATCAGTGGCACCAGTGCAGAAATCTTAGACTTCTCCACGGTAACCCTTTCTCTGAATATGAGAAAGCAGTGAAAAGCCACGTCCTGAAGTGTTTCATGAAAATTTTTGTTCTTGTAGTATACCGTAAGATAGAACTGCAAACAAAAATCTCCCTCCATTCAGAACAATATATGCATAAAATGGTAATTTCTTAGATTGAATAAATATTGAAAGTTATTATATCAGAATATACTGTACAATAAATCCATATAATACATATCTTCAGTGGCATAATGATTTATCTTTATAGCCATAATACTAAAATGTTAAGTGATTTCAGCAATATCAGCTTTCAGAACTATGGACCTCATTCAGAGTCGGTCGAAGCGACCGCTCGGTCGTATGGGAAAAGGTGCCGGATATGCAAATGATTCCCTCGCAAGTTGCGTCCCTAAGTTCGGATCGGTAGCTGGCCGACCAAGGGGAGGAAGCGGCCGGAAGACAAAAAAATACGCCCCCTTCTCGTACGCATTACACGTCATCTCCGGGCATATAAGGATTAATCGAGACCATCGGGAACCATCGGAACTGGTAGTAGAGCTTAAGGTTGACCATACCCTCTCTTAAGCTCTACGATCATGTCAGTGTAAAAACCTCCCATGTCACATGTGCCATGACGCTACTTTGTTAATTATGCACTCCCATAAACCGTATGCACTCCCATAAAATGCCGTTCGCATAATTAGGCACGCCTGGTTCGGATCTCCACTCCCCCGTTTTCAAGCACCTTCCCCTGTTACCACCCACAAACGCCTCAATATATCACTCAAACTACCGACCTGGCTGTGTTCAAGGAGAGATAAATTTCTGATCGTAGTGGCTAGTTTGTGCACGCGCATTGCAAACTTTACGCATGCACAGTATAGCGAACATCGGTGGCGTACGACCGTGCGGCCGCTTCGACCGACTCTGAATGAGGTCCTATGTGTAATATTTCGTCCTTTTCTCTAGGCAAGCCATATGTATTGCAGTTGAGTAGGTGTCACTGAAAGGTTGTGCAACTCACACTTGGAGGGCGGCATCAAAGTCTTTGACCTGATGCCGGCCACCAGAATCACCACAGTGCGAGTTGTGCTACTGTTCAGTGAAGTGACACACACTGACAGTAGCAGTCAGTGTGTGTGAGTCAGGGCTATAGGGAGGGTGATGCCATTGACAAATCTATAATGAGTGCAGGGTGTTTGGTGCACACAAGCCCCTGCATCCAGGGTGGTCCAAACAGCACAATCTGCACACATATAGTATAATACAATTATAATAATTATACTTACCTCTCTGGAGTCCCACGTCGGCTGGTGCAGTAGACAGAAATCACTGGAAAAATGACCTGTTGTCTATTTTCCCAGAGATTTGTGCATATGCTATAAAGAAGCCTCCATGAACATAGAGAGGGTGTCATGTTCCTGGAGGCCCACATATGCACTCTGGCTTAAAGCCAGAGACCACACCCCCTTCCAGCAAGATCGTGCCCTCTTTTTGGCTGGGGTTTACTTGCCACTCTGGATGTTGCCAACCCATTCTCTTCATTCTTTATGTACTTTCTGGTAAACTACTGTATAACTGTTTTCAATTAAATTCTACCTCGGAATAAAGATACTGGGCCGGATTCATTACCGTTTGCAACTACAATTACACATGCAGATGGCCGATTGTTGCGTTCTGCTCATGCATATGCATTGCAGTGGGCGTGTGCAAAAGTCTCACTGTGATCGGACTGCGATTGCAGTGACTATGCAGACCCATCGCAGAGTTATTGACAGGAATTGAGTGTTTGAGTATAGTGACATGGAGGTGGTCTGTGAAACACAGGTGATCCATAATAAATCAGGGCCACTGTACCAGTGGTTCTGAGTGGCAGTAGTAATGGATAATTAATTTTGGGATATGTCATTCAACAAGCATTAAACAAAACTTCCACAGTTTTCATAGACCACAATAATCCAGAATTCTTAATCATATTATACCTAAAGGGCCTGATTCTGAGGTGGATATAAGTCCAAAAGTGGACTTTTTGTTATTATAATCAGACTGTGCATGTGCTGCACCATGCATATGGTCTGTACATACTCTCTGTTGCATGGCTGGATCACTCTATCTGCAAAACGGGCTTTTCTGGGTAACAACTAAGCAGCTACAGTGGGAATATCCATCTTGTTGGAGTGTCATTGTCATTGTGAGGACTAATGATGATGACTGCAGCTGTGGATGGAAAAACAGTGGTGGTGCAACCATACGCATGAAAACAGATGGATCATTTCAGAGATAGATGGATAGACACATTAGCATGAGACACTGTAGTAAATATAGCTGCCACAGACATTGGTACTTGCTTTGCATCCAACTCAAAATCAGGCCCATAGTATATAACTACAGTATAGTACTCCACAAGTTATAACTCATCATTATTAACTTTGTGCAAATAAAAGGGTTGAACATGAACAAATCAGTGTTTAATAAACTAGACAACCAACCACAAACCTCTCTAACCCCATTCCTAATTCAAGAATGAAAAGTTACATTGGTATACAGTAGAGATGAGTGGGCTCAGTTTTCTGAAAACCTATCCCACCCAAACTTCTGGTTTCCAAGTGAATCCGTGCAAGGTCAAAATGTAATTTTCCCAAGGTCAGTTCTTGCGTGTTTTGGATCCGATATAAGTCCCTCCCACTGTGATTTTGGCACCATTTCACACAGGACCACCGGAGAATTTGGATGTTTAATAGGAGGAGTGAGGAGTACCACATGTCCCTTTAAATCTAACACTATCAGTCAATAGGTCAACCATAGCAGGAGCAGCAACCAAGTACTAGCACTGCAGCTGCTGCCACAAGTCATGACAATACTAGTGCTTCAACATCATCTACTAAAGCCAGTGCTCCAAGGCATAGAGAGTTTAAGTCAGGGCATCAAAACAATATTTTACATTGCTGAAAAAAACATCACCTCTAATAAAGGGAAAGTTTCTTGCAGAAAAACATAAAATTGCCAATATGCCTAACACCACATGCAGTGGCAAGGAAAGGTTCAGGGCTTGGCCTTTGTTTTTGAGTGGTGGTCCTGCAACTGCTGTCAGTCAGGCATCTTCTTCTGCCTCACATGATGATGCAACACCTTCTCACTCAGAGTCTAGTAGAGGTATTAAAAAGATTATAACAGTAAAATCAGTGCTGAAAAAAGCACTATGGCAGAAGAAATGTCACAAATACCTGAGAAGAGTCTAAAGCTGTCCACAAGTTAATTGAGGTCCTGTGTCCCTGCTACCAAATTCCATCTTGGTTCCATTTTACCAGAAAAGCAATTCCTCGCCTGTAACAACCAAAAACTAATTCTTGACCTGAAAAATTACATTGTACCCACTGTCCAATTAATCACAGATATGTGGACAAGTGTTTCTGGTCAAATGAAAGATTACATGACTGTGACAGACCACTGGGTGGGTATATCGCCTTCAGCATTAACAGCAGTAGGTAACACAAAATGGCAGCTCATTCCCAGGCAGGCTACTCTCTGTATCACCTGCTTCACTAGAGGCATATCAGTGTAAACCTGTTAGAAAAATTAAGGGATGTCATAGCCAAATGGTTTACACTGCTTGGACTCTCCTCTGGATCAGACAGCCACTGCTTCTGCTCCTTGTGCAGACCTCTGTAGTGCAGGGCAAATGCCGCAATGCATATTTTGCGAATGGTGTGCCCGGTGACTGGCTACCAATGCATGGGTGGGCTGGGCTGGGGGCAGGTTGGCTTCTGACTATTTGACTAGTACAATGCTTCAGCACTAGGGCTCTACATCCATATACCTGACAGCCTGGTATGTCCTTGCCTGTCTCCAAGCTGTTAGGTACAGTGCTGTGTCCAACCTTAAGTGACACTGGAACTTTTTTGTGTTGCAGATGTCAGTTAATGATGTTGCACCACTGCAAGAATGGAGGAGCTAAGAGAAGCCTGCATGGTGCTTCTATGAGAGGACGGACCATAAGAGGCAGAGCTTTGGCATCTTCAGTTTACTAATTGACCAGTCGGAACTGGTCAATTAGTAGCCTAGCCTGGTAGCCAGAGAGGCTACCAGAACTCAGATAGTGGCCCCTATATCCCGGGATCATTGCACTTACCTGTCAAGTACTGCTGTCTCTTCATGCCTTCAAGGTATTCTTTGTATATTACAAAATTAGTAGTTTGTTCTATACTTCAATCCTTAGAACAGATTTTCATGAGAACTGGGGGCTGTCGAAGGGGAATCAGTGTGCTTGATAGAATTGGGAGGGGTGTAAAGATGACCACTAAAGATAAACAGAAATATAAAATGAGCCTTGTGTGTACTAGTAGCCACAGTTCCTTGATCCTATTGCAAACCTTCAAACACCTACGCATGTGTAATCCAGTATTGCTGGGCCCATATGTGTATTGTACTGGAATCCTTGTTTTGGGCTTCCTCTCTCAGTTTAAACAATAAAATAAAAAATATAAAGAGAAAAGTAAAGAATTTTTTTTTTTAATAATAAAAATGTTTTCCTGTGGATTTCCTCTACTATCACCATCCTTAGATGGCAATGGCATAGGAAAGACTGGTGCATTTAGAGCTCCAGTAATGGTCACAGCTGGCAATAGTCATTGCTTGTGGCATGGTTGTTTTATTTCACTAGTGTGCTCTCTGAATAGTATGCTATTCACTTGGATGCACCCTGTATTGTATATCAGTCTCTAGAATGCTTTCTGTATTGTATAGAGATAACTGTAATGCTCTCTTTTGAATATCTAATATTTGGTTTGTCAGATGGGGTTGGTAGAGTAGGTTGTCGAAGTCAGATAATTGGCTGAGACAGGATCGGTTTAAAATTAGATCGAGGCAACGCCATTTTGCGAATGGCAATGAGACTCCATTTTGTGACTGGCAGCCAAGCGCCATTTTAGTGAAACTCTCCATTATAAGTACATACGGCGATGCTATTATTTAGCGTCGTGCGATTCCCACGCAATAGAAAGAGGTTAAAAGTCCCCACCACATAAATACAGACAGTCGCTAAAACATATAAAATGATTAACAGTGCAAAACGTACCATGGTGTACTCCACAAAAACACATAGTCACACAGTGCTAACTAGCGTCTTTTCCCAATTCTCCAATACTTACACACTGCACACTTACATAAAAGGTTCCTAGCATTAAAGTGTAATATTCAAGGTTATGCAGTAATTATTAATGTTGTGTAATAAAGGTTAGTTGATATCTAAGGTTTAGTACATGGTAAGCAGACCGTGTTTGGTGAGAAGATCGCAACATGCGTCTGCAAACTATGGACTATAGAGAGTTAAAACATTAAAATGTACTCTGTAATGTTACCAGCTTAGATTAGCATGCAGCGGGAAAAAGGACACAAAGGGCGGTTGGAGGCTGTTAGTGGCTATTTGAATTGACCTGTGAACTATCCTGTAACAGAAGCACCTTTAAGAAGAACCAATGGAATCATGTCAAACTTGTCTATTGTATTGCCTATCCCTGTAAAGAGTGTACAGTATTTGTGCGCTCTCTGAAGTCTTGTGTCTTCTTGCTGTGCTGTTGACGGAGGTTTCTATTGCTGATGCCGGTATCTGGGTCCAGAGCGTGTGCGTATGTAACAACTGTACCTTAGTTCTGTATGATTTATTTGCGCTAATTGTCTTTAGATCACAGCGTGTAACCATCTGTTTTTATACTGAATAATAACTTTTTGTGCTTTGGAACCACATTCAAAGTCTGAAAGCATGTATTTACTGTGCGACTCATTACTCTAAATAGCGACTATTTTAGAAGGTATAGGCAGGATTTTAGAAGGTATAGACAGGATTGCATAGAGGTTTTAATTAGGTATCCATAGTTGGGGGCTCGCAGTGTTAATCACGCTACCGGTCACTTGGTAACACTCGGTAGCGATCTCTCAGCAAAGGAGTGGAGGAGCCATAGCAGGAGAACGCATTGTGCCTTTAAAATCTGCTACCACTTTGCTGCTGAGAGTCTGCTACCTGTTATTGTGGCTTTAGGAGCGATGATTAAGAATCCAGGGATGATGGAGGAAAAAGTTTGTTTTCCTTCATTGATAGTTTTTTTTTGTGTGTTAAAAAGGGGAAGTCACATTATGGTGTATGCGATCAGTTGCACTATAGCGTAAAAGTCATAATACGTGTTGTGTAGTAGTCGCATTATTGTGTATGCGACTAGTCGCACAATAGCGTATATGTATTTCCTGTATTGCTGCCACATGTTTTAGACAAAGCCATTGAGAGAGCACGGTGATATTGATAGATAGCATTGTTGTAAATACAGTGATCAGTGTTATCATAGTCTGGGAAAACGTGTATTTTTCTGCGCAGGAAAAGGGGTGTATAACAGTGAGTATTTGTTGGTAGGGACAACAGTTCCCTAGTTAAGGGTATCGTAGGACCCTTAAGGACTAGGCACAAGGATCGACCTAGTAGCTCGGTAGTAGATACCGTTCTAACACATAAACAGGTGTAGTTGTCTTTGTTGTAGGTTCGGCTGCCAGTGTGATTACAATATTCAGTGATCAGATAGGGTTATTTGAGCATTGTAATTGAACCGCACAGTTTTGGCTAAATTGTGATTGTGAACTGGGTAGAGGGTGGATGAAATCACTGAAAAGGGTAGGTGTTATTGGAATACTTACATGCTATCAGTTGAAAGGTAGTCAAAAAGGGATTAGGTGCGTGGAAGAAGCCTGGTTATTCTTCCATATGTTTGTGGGTGCATCCTGTTAATATCGTCCGCAGGTAAGTGAAAGTATCTTGACTGTCTTTCACCAGTTTAAATCTCTATTGCAAAGCTTAGGGTTCTCCCAGATGGGGGCCAAGCAAACGGTAGAGATGTTAGATGATGTGCTGCTGTTGGAAGCGCCGCTTGGGTCGGCACAGCATATTATGCGTACTAAGTACAGTGCTTATGCAATTAGGTACTGTGATGTATGGTTTAAAATGACGCTGAAGAGTGTTAGACCATTTCCCAAAATTGGCAGCTTTGATAAGGAGTTATTGAACAATGTCCGAGATAGCATCTGTATGGTGCGCTCTTGAATGAAAAAGGTAAAATATAACGAGTATTTAAAATTATGGCAGTGTGAGGGGGATGCGTGGCTTAAAGGTATGCACACGATGCAAACGAGGGTCGTGAGCACGCTACCAGAAAGTACACACGCAGCGCTAAACTGCAGTGCGTGTGCACCGCGTGATAGCGCGCATGTGCAGCAAGGTAGCATTGCAAAAGGTATTGCCAGTAGTTCATGCACACCACCACCACCCTATGCGGATGGGGGTGCAGGTACGGTTGTTGAAAAAAATCCATAAAAATTTAACAATCAACTTGTACCCTCTCTTGAGTAATCATAAAGAAAATGTTTATGATGCAGATGATGAGCCTATTGTTATGTCTGCCATTTCCCATGCTGTACACATGTTAGTTGCTTCACCACAACAATCACAAATGGTGGCCCCATCGCCATCAGTGACAGTACAGGAAGTGTTAACATCCCCTGCACCCATACATGAAGTTGTTAACCTTATACGTAGCAGTAATAGACTAAATCCCCAGCCAGGTAGCAAGGTCAAAAGGAGCAGTGCGGCCGGTCTGCATCCCATCCGGACAATAACTGTTCTGAATGGGAATGTGGATGCGAACGGTGTAGGGTCCACAAGGGAGGTAGCAATGCATTGTCCTTGGACAAGAGCGGAGCTAAATTCCATAATGAATGATTTCCCCGATCCTAAAATGGAATTAGCCAAATGCCAAAGATTTTTGAAAATTTGGCTAGTGCCCACGAGCCAACCAATAAAGATTAACGAGTGGTGTTAAGGGCTTGTCTTCCACGCAATACCAACGTGACAAAGTTTATCACGGATTGTGTATTGGATGGAGATGTTGCCTTAACAGATGAAATTAACCAAGGTAACATTTCCTGCATAATAACTCAATTGGGTGTATATTTTCCACTAGTAGTTAACTGGAGCAAAATTTTCACCATAAAACAAAAAGAGTGAATCTACAGAGGATTATTGTAACTGAGCTCTGCAGGCTATCACCCAGTACACTGGGTTACAGGATATTAAAGATAGCACTTATCACAGGGGAATGATCATCACTGTACTTATGTATGATCTAAAAGAGAACCTAAAGACCCGAGTTCAGACCTCACAACCTGGCTGGACGGGAGTCATTGTAGACACCCTCATAGAATCCGTTATTGAACATGATAAGAACATCCTTAAAAAGAGAGACCCAGAGCCAGAAGCTAATGGCTGTTAGTATTCAAGCTCTAGAAGGAATGACTATAACATCACAGCCAGCAGACACACATGCACCTGCACAGCTATACGTCCTCACCAATCATGCACCACTTCAAACACAACCATACCCCACTTATCACACACAGGCACAAAACCCATACTATCCACAACCACCATATTTCCCTCAATATCCTTACCCACATGCACCATCTTTCCCTTCCGCTCAACCCATACAGCAATCCTTTCATCCACACCACTCACAAAAGTGCTTTAACTGCAACCAAATGGGACAAGGAAGTAGGAACTGTAGGGTGAAGAAGGTAGGAACCCCTAACCAGGGAGTACCTGGATATCCCCATAAGGGATATACACAGAGTACAGGAGACTCTGTGAATTTTAGTTAGTACAGCAAGTGTAGCCAACAGTTCCATCTTTCCTGTGAAGAAAAGTGGTGGAAGGGGTTATAGGCTGGTACAAGACCTTAGAGGGGTTAATAAAGTGGTAGAGAGCCAATTTCCCATAGTGCCAAATCCAGCTGTCATTCTCATGCAGAACCCACCAAATGCAACCCATTTCACTGTCATTGACCTCTGTTCTGCTTTCTTCTCTGTACCTCTTCATCCTGACTGTCAGTACCTATTTCCCTTCACATACAGGAGTGTACAATACACATGGACATGATTGCCCCAGGGTTTCATAGAACTACATGACTGTTTACAATCTTTTCAACCTGCCAATGAATCTGTTCTAATAATAACAATATGTGGATGATTTATTGTTATGTTCTGATTTGTTTATGTCATGTTTAAATGATACTAAACTTTTGTTGCTTCATCTCTCGCAAACAGGACACAAGGTTGCTAAGGACAAACTACAGCCATGCCAGTCCAGGGTTAAATATTTGGGAAACTGCCTAACTTAGGGGTTACGACATCTCACAAGTGACAGAATCCAGGCCATACAGAACATGACACTGCCGCAGAACCAACAACAAATTTGTACCTTCTTGGGAATGTGTGGATACTGCAGAATGTGGATCCCAGGTTTTTCTATTTTGGCCTTGCCATTACAGGACTTAGGACCTCATTCAGAGGTGGTCGTTAGATGAAAGCGGTCGCTCTGAATGAGGGCGGCCACTTGAATCTCGTAGTGCCACCTCTTGGTCGATCGCTAAACTGTGGGTTACCACCCACAGCTCTAGCGACCGACCAGGGTGATGGTCACGATAGTCAAGACCATCGCGACCATTGGGGCTTGCGACGAGACCCTAGGGTTGGGTCTCGGCACTCGCAAGCCCCAGGGAGCTTCCTGCTCTGATCGAGCAGGAAGCTCCCCACTGACATCACTGCTGATGTCAGTGGGGCCGCCCCCAATTGGCAAGCGTTCCTTCAGGGATGCCTCCGTTTCGCCGGCCATGCCACCTGCCTGCCTCCCAAATGGGGAAAGCTGTCACTCACCATCAACAGCTCGCCCCCTTTGGTGCGAGACCCCTAGTGACAGAGCACCCATCACTAGCTGGGTCTCGCGCATGCGGATGTTGGAGCCAGCTCCGATGTGTGCATGCCCAGTGGGGGAACATCGACCCAGTTGCGAGCGCTCAGAGCTTGCGACCAGGTCTGAATGACCCCCTTAGTCTCTTCCTCAAAGCTCGATCGTGTCATACACACAGAGGAATCAGAGCAGGCTTTCCTTAATCTTAAGGATAGTCTGAGAAGAGCACCTGCATTGGGAATACCTGATTATGAAAAACCTTTTGATTTGTATTGTACGGAAGCTGATGGTTGTGCAGCAGGTGTCCTCACCCAAAAACATGGTGATGCCAGTAGGCCCGTAGTATACTACAGTGCACAATTGGACACTGTGGCAAGATCACTCCCAATGTGTAGCAGCAACTGCTCTATTGGTCAGTAAGAGTGAGGATGTGGTACTAGGCCATGATATGATTGTCGTTACTCCCCATGCTGTATCTGCTTTGCTAAACTCTGCCCAAACCAGACATGTCTCCTCAGCTAGGTTCACAAAATGGGAACTAGCCTTAATAGCACCTGCAAACATCACCATCAAAAGGTGCAGTATGTTGAATCCAGCTACGTATTTATCATATGTGCAACATGATGCACAAAGGGTGGAGAGAGGTGAGCTGCTGGCAACAGGTGAGTTCTGCAGGTATATTGATGCACATGATTGTATGGAATATCTGAATCAAACCTTTTCTGCAAGACCTGACATATGGGATACACCTTTAGAAAATGTAGATGTGGCATTTTACATGGATGGGAGTTGTCATAGACAAACTGACAATGGAGAGTTATGTACAGGTTATGCTGTGGTAAATGACAAGGACGTTATAGAAGCCGAACCTTTAGGCCCACCACACTCTGCCCAAGTGGCGGAACTGGTGGCACTAAAGAGAGCATGTGAATTAGCGGAAGGTAAATCTGCTAATATCTACACTGACTCTATGTATGCCTTTGTGGTAGTACACAATTTCGGTGCCTTATGGCGTATGAGAAAATTTATGACAGCAGCAGGCACACCAATTGCATATTCCAATTATATAAAAGGACTACTAACAGCAATCCAATTGCCAAAGGCAGTGGCAGTAATTAAGTGAAAAGCCCATACATGTGAGTATGATCCGGTGTCACTGGGCAACAACAGGGCAGACGAAGCTGCAAAATGGGCAGCAGGGTTAAAAATGAATGTACCAACTGAGCAAATCATGACTTTTCAAACAATTGATATGCTGAAATTAATTGAGATGCAAAATTTGTGTTCTATCCAGGAAAAGTCAGTCTGGAGGTCCAAGGGATGTGGGCAAGAGTCCTCTGGACTCTGGGGAGATGGACAAGGTAAGCCAGTGGTTCCCAAGGTATACTACCCAAACCTGGCTGAGGCAGTGCACGGTCTGACTCATCTAGGAAAGCAAGGTATGTGTAAACTGGTGAGAGCATACTGGTGCGCACCGGGTTTTTCTTCTCTAGTGGAAAAGAGAGCAATGTACTATCTGACCTGCTTGAGGAAAAATATTGGGAAAGCGATCCCTACCGAACCATACCACATTCCTCTGACTGATGGACCTTTCCAGGTAATACAAATTGATTTCATCCAATTACCCCCCTGCAGGAATCTCAAATATGTGTTAGTGTGCACTGATGTGTTTTCCAATTGGGTTGAGTCATACCCAGCTGCCACTAATACTGCTGTGTTTACTGCCAAGAAAATTCTTCAGGAGTTTGTGTGCAGATACGGTATCCCTAAAGTTATCGAGAGTGATAAGGGTACTCATTTCACAGGTGATGTTTTTCAAAATATGTGTAAACTGATGGGCATTAATAGTCGACTTCATAACCCCTACCGACCGCAAGCCAGAGCCAAGGTGGAGAGGATGAATGGTACTATTAAAAATAAATTAAGTAAGATCATGGCAGAGACTGGACTAGGATGGCCAGAAGCATTACCGTTGGTCCTACATAGCATAAGGAGCACTCCTAGACCGCCTCTAAATCGGTCCCCCTTTGAAATACTGTTTGGTAGACAACCTCATTTGATTATAAGTCCACAGGAAGATTTGAAAGGTAACAACGAGGTAACTGTACGGTATCTTATAACAATGAGTAAACAGTTAAAACAGCAACAACAGAAACTGAAATTGTTGTCCCATGATATGCCTGAAACAAACTGTCATGATGTTGAACCTGGAGAATATGTTATGATCAGAAATTTCTTGAGTTCAGGTTGTTTGACCGATAGTTGGGAAGGTCCGTATCTGGTGTTGCTGACGAGTACCACATCTTTGAAGGTGGCCAAGAGAGATACCTGGGTCCATTCCACTCACTGTAAAGTCAACAAAATGGTGGAAAAACAAGGTGGAGACGAGGCTGATAACGTGGACCTGTCGATCACAAGCCTTGTTCCAGGAGGGTTATAAGGTTGCAGTGAGATATCTGAACTAAAGAAATTTGTAGGTCCTTGCTACGGCAATGGACTGGTCTGCTGTGTTCAGTTTTGTATTCTCTTCCAGAGTTTCCATCATCCTGGTCTGTTTGGGGATTTCTGGTTTCTGTGACAGGGAACCGATAGAGGAGAGGAGAGCTGATGGCAGTATTGATGGAGTGGAGTCAAAAGGAGGTGTGCTATGCCAAGCAGGGGTGTGTTTGACCAATCTTAGTACAGTAATTGCTAAGAGATCTGGTATTTTGGATACTCGGAGACAGTGTGAAGGTCTATCATCTGAGGATTATTGTATGTGTGAGTTCTGTGGGTCCGTATGCCAGATGGGAGAACCTGAGATTGAATCATTTGTGAGGGTAATGTGTTTGATGATCATGATGCACACTATTCCTTATGTTCTCCCCGATGATGTACATTTTATATGTGGAAGGAAATTGTATAAGTGGCTCTCTCCGAGTTCCGAAGGTTTGTGTTACCTGGGAAGAGTAGTCCCAGGGGGTTATGACCCTCATACATGGTGAAATGCTTGGTATTCATAAAAACACACCATCACCATATCTTCACACACAGTATGAACACAGAGACAAAAGAAATATGATACCTGGTGATGTGCATAAAGCCACACAGTAAATTAGTGAGACAACTGGCATTCAAGTTTTGGTAGCACTGGATACCACCAGGATCACTCTGGGTACACTAAATTTTAGATATAGCCAAGATCTTGCTAAATTAATAGATAATATCACGAGATGTATGATGACACATTCAGGTATACAGGTAGGGAGTTGCAAGCATACAAGAAAGAACTGGTGCAACACAGACTAGTGTTAAATTATTTAACAGCTGTCACTGGAGGGTATTGCGTAACTTTGGCCACCCAATTTGGAGTAAAGTGTTGCACTTACATTACAAATTATACCAGCGATCCCAAGGAGGTGATTGACTGGAAGATGGATGAAATTCTGCAGCTGAAATGGGAATTTCGAAAGAACCATAATGCTTCAGTGGCTGAAGTAAAGGAAAAGGTAGAGGAATGGGTTTCTTGGTTGAACCCAATGAAATGGTTCTCAGGTCTAGGAGAGTGGGTCCAGGAAATGATTGCGAGCATAGATAAACTCCTGATCTTCATACTGGTTGTCATCATAGTAATTGGCTTATGTGTCAGGTGTGTTCCTACTGTGTTGAAATGTGGAAAATGTAAAGATAAGGTGAATCAAAGGAACGAAATTATGGTGGTGGTCAGTAGTAACAATATGAATACTGAGGTAAATGTAGGACTGCATTACAACCCTGAACTATAAGGTACCATCATATGATGTATAAGATTTAGACGTGTTATTAAAATGTTATTTTAAAACATCTTAAATATTGTAAGTCCCTATTCCCCCTCAAGACTAACTTTATAGGATTGGTGCATCCCCACATTTTTCCCATGATCTCCCAAAATCCGCGGTGTGCATATAGGGGTAGTTTTAGGTCCCCTCCTAGAGACACATTATTGATGGTTTAAGAACCACCTTGTACCATCCTATAATATAACATTAAATAATATATCATAATGTAAGCCTAATTTAATTCTAAGTATGAAAGCATGTTGTTTTCTATCAAAGGGTGGACTGTCAAAGCTGGATAATTGGCTGAGACAGGATCGGTTTAAAATTAGATCGAGGAGACGCCATTTTGTGAATGGCAATGAGATGCCATTTTGCGACTGGCCGCCCAGCGCCATTTTAGTGAAGCTCTCCATTATAAGTACATATGGCGATGCTATTATTTTGCGTCGTGCAAATCCCACGCAATAGAAAGAAGTTAAAAGTCCCCACCACATAAATACAGACAGCCACTAATACATATAAATTGGTTATCCCTGCAAAACACGTACCATGGTGTACTCCACAAAAACACTAAGTAGCACATCGCTAACTAGCGTCTATTCCCAATTCCCCAATACTTACACACTGCACACTTACATAAAAGGTTCCCTAGCATTAAAGTGTAATATTCAAGGTTTATGCAGTAATTATTAATGTTGTGTAATAAAGTTTATTTGATATCTAAGGTTTAGTACATGGTAAGCAGACCGTGTTTGGTGTACTGATCCACTGTGTCTCAACAGATTTCTGGTATCATCGGTGAGAAGATCGCAACATGCATCTGCAAACTATGGACTATAGAGAGTTAAAACATTAAAATGTACTCTGTAATATTACCAGCTTAGATTAGCATGCAGCAGGAAAAAGGACACAAAGGGTTGTTGGAGGCTGTTTGTGTCCATTTGAATTGACCTATGAACTATCCTGTAACAGAAGCACCTTTAAGAAGAACCAATGGAATCATGCCAAACTTGTTTATTGTATTGCCTATCCCTGTAAAGAATATATATGTCACACGCTGCCCTGGAGACCCCAAAATCAGACCCGCCGCTTACCTTTGCGGGTGCTGACCCGTGCTGTCTTCCGGCTCCCACGCTGTACTCCTGTCTCAGGGCGGTCTCCTCTGTTGTCCTCTGGAGGGTCCCGCTGCTGTGCTGCTTCCACGCCGGCTCCTGCTGATCGCTGGTCTCTGCTGGTTGCATCCGGGAAGCGCTGTCCTCTGGTTCATGGGCGCGGCCATCTTGGGTTGCCCATGTGACTCCGTTTCACCAATGAGGAATCTTCTCCTTCTTTCCCAGCCTGTCAGCTCTCAGCATCTACTATAAAAGGACCCCCAATGCTGACACAAATTGCCAGTGCAACTACTTTCTTAGTTCTACTAAGTGAGCCTTCCCACTGCGCTCCAAAGGTGTTTCCAGCTAGTATTTACCTCCAGCTACCAACGTCTACACACGGCTATCCAGCCACTCCACGTAGCCACCCAGCTACCAACGTCTCCACACGGCTATCCAGCCGCTCCACATAGCCACCCAGCTACCAACGTCTCCACACAGCTATCCAGCCACTCCACGTAGCCACTCAGCTACCAACGCCTACCCACGGCTATCCAGCCGCTCCACGTAGCCACCCAGCTACCAATGTCTCCACACGGCTATCCAGCCGCTCCACGTAGCCACTCAGCTACCAATGCCTATCCACGGCTATCCAGCCGCTCCATGTAGCCACCCAGCTACCAATGTCTCCACACGGCTATCCAGCCGCTCAATGTAGCCACCCAGCTACCAACATCTCCACGCGGCTATCCAGCCGCTTCACGTAGCCACCCAGCTACCAATGTCTCCACACGGCTATCCAGCCGCTCCACATAGCCACCCAGCTACCAACGTCTCCACATGGCTATCCAGCCACTCTACATAGCCACTCAGCTACCAATGCCTACCCATGGCTATCCAGCCGCTCCACGTAGCCACCCAGCTACCAACGTCTCCACACGGCTATCCAGCCGCTCCACATAGCCACTAAGCTACCAACATCTACCCACGGCTTTCCAGCCGCTCCACGTAGCCACCCAGCTACCAACATCTATCCATGGCTGTCCAGCCGCTCCACGTAGTTTCCAAGTTATCACGCTACCTCTACATTCCTCAAACTCCTATCAGTTCGCTGCACCCTCTCATGTGGAGAAACTTTATTAGGCCAAGTCTCCTCCAGCGAGCGTCTGTGCCAAGTAATACAGGTCCAAGGCCCAGTATGGGAACACAGCTTCCAAATCCCACGATTGTGACAGTTTGCACTGGCCAGATGGACTCGGCAAGTGGTCAAGGATCTGGGGTAGATCCCTCGCAGGATGTACTATCTCGTCTGGAAAGACAGGAGACCTCTCAGGCCCAGTTGATCCAGTTCATCCAAGATATGTTGTCACGCTTGGACAACATTCAGTCCTTATTGGCTCATCCCACTCCCGCTGGCTCCCAAACCGCCTCTCCTCCTGTGGTGTCACCTGCTCCCCCACTTCTACCTCCTGCTCGTCTTCAGCTTTCCCCACCGAGCAAGTTCGATGGCAACCCCAAATTATGCAGGTTTTTTTTTAAACCAATGCAAAATCCAGTTCGAGCTACAATCCGCCAATTTTCCGACAGCCAGAACCAGGGTGGCATATATTATCTCTCTGCTCTCTGGCCAAGCACTCGACTGGGTCTCGCCCCTTTGGGAAAAGTCGGATCCTCTGCTCTCCAACTATTTATTTATTTATTTCCACATTTCGCAAGATCTTTGATGAACCGGGAAGAACCACTTCCGCATCAGCTGATATTCTACGCCTCCGTCAGGGTAGCAAGACCGTCGGTCAATATGTAGTCCAGTTCCAAACTCTGGCCTCAGAACTCAATTGGAATGAGGATGCTCTCATCGCTGCCTTCTGGAGTGGTCTTTCAGAAAGACTCAAAGACGACTTAGCTTCCCGTGACCTCCCAACCAACTTGTACGGTTTGATTTCCCTTTGCAACAAGGTGGATCTTCGTCATAGGGAGCGTGCCTTGGAAAGAGGCTGACTTGATCGTGGAAGGCCATGTCCAGCTTCCCGTTTACCCTCTCCTCCTATGGGCGAGGAACCCATGCTGGTCAACCGCTCTCGTCTATCGGCTTAGGAATGACAGAAAAGGCAGAGACAGAACCTCTGTATGTACTGCAGATCTTCTCAGCATTTAGTTAGATCCTGTCCCATCCATCCAATTCATCCGGGAAATGCCTCCTCCTAACTTTTGACAGAGAGGTTAAGTTAGGAGTTGCCATTGAATCACATAGGAAGTCTGATTCCACCATCCAGGCTCATTTAAAGCTTCCTCGAGGTTCCAAAGCTGTATTAGCTCTTCTAGATTCTGGAGCAGCAGAGAACTTTGTCACTACGGACTTTGCCCAGAAACATCAAATCCCCATAGAAGCGTTGCCTCGAGTCATCACTTTAACCATCATCGATGGTAGTCACATTACTAGTGGAACCATCACCCATCGTACAGCACCACTTAGACTTACCATTGGAGTGCTCCATACTGAACAACTGTCCTTCCTAGTGATTCCCAAAGCCTCTCATTCTTTAGTTCTCGAACTACCCTGGCTACAGAGACATTCACCACAAATCGATTGGACCACCATGCAAATAACCTCTTGGGGTCCCAATTGTATCAAAGGCTGCCTTCAGCGGGTAGTACCTGTCCGATCTTCCATCTTACAGGATTCTAATAACCTGCCCAAAGCTTATGGTGGGTTTTTTGACGTCTTTAGCAAACAGAGCACGGATCTATTACCTCCCCATCGTGATTGGGACTGTCCCATAGATCTCATTCCTGGAAAGAATCCTCCTAGAGGCCGAACCTACCCTCTATCTCTACCTGAGACTCAAGCCATGTCAGAGTACATCAAGGAAAACTTAAGTAAAGGCTTCATTCTACCTTCCACATCTCCAGCCGGGGCTGGATTCTTCTTCGCAAAAAAAAAAGACGAGGAGCTGCGCCCGTGCATTGACTACCGGGGCCTTAATGAAATAACTATTAAGAATCACTACCCTCTTCCTCTCATAACGGAGTTATTCGATAGAGTCAAGGGATCCACAGTAAACTCGACCTAAGAGGGGCCTATAATTTAATTCGTATCTGTCCAGGCGATGAATGGAAAACGGCCTTCAACACCAGGGATGGGCACTACGAATACCTCGTTATGCCCTTCGGCCTCTGTAATGCTCCAGCCGTCTTCCAGTTTTTCATCAACAAAATCTTCCGGGATCTTTTGTACAAGTGTGTGGTCGTTTACTTGGACGACATTTTGATTTTTTCTCAAGACCTCCAAACTCATCGAGACCAGGTGAAAGAAGTCCTTCTGAGGTTGTGGTCCAATCAACTTTTTTGCAAATTAGAGAAGTGTCTCTTTGAAGTCTCTACTGTACCATTCCTGGGGTACATCATCTCCGGAACAGGCCTTCAAATGGATTCTTCAAAGCTACAAGCCATTCTTGATTGGTCTCTTCCTTCTTCCTTAAAAGCCATACAAAGGTTCTTAGGATTTGCCAACTATTATCGCAAGTTTGTGAAAGGTTTTTCTACACTGGTAGCTCCTATTACCGCCCTCACCCGTAAGGGAGCAGATCCAACTAAGTGGCCCGTTGAAGATACCTCAGAATTTCAGCTCCTTAAGCAAGCCTTCATCTCCGCTCCCATCTTAAAGCAACCGGATTCCACCCGGCCATTTATCCTGGAGGTGGACGCATCCTCTGAAGGTGTCGGTGCTGTACTCTCCCAGCAGTTTGAAGATGAAAAACTTCATCCTTGTGGTTTCTTTTCCCAGAAGTTTTTGCCTACAGAAAAGAACTACACCATCGGAGATCAAGAGCTACTCGCCATGAAACTAGCCCTCGAAGAATGGCGATATCTTCTAGAAGGAGCTCACTATCCCATTACCATTTTTACAGATCACAAGAACCTTCTTTATCTTAAATCTGCAAATTGCTTGAACCCTCGTCAAGCCCGGTGGGCAATGTTTTCTCCACATTTAACTTCAAACTCTCCTATCGCCCCGGCTCACAAAATCTCAAAGCCGACGCACTCTCCCGTTCCATGACAAGCAACCCTGATCTACCCATGGAACAGCCCCAACCAGTCCTAAATCCCGCTTTCTTCGCCTCTACCAAATTATTTTCTATACCCCCGGTTGGGAGGACTTTTGTTGCTCCAGAACTCCGCAAGAGGTTGCTGCATTGGGCCCATGCTTCCTGGTTCTCTGGACACTTGGGTATGGATAAAACCCTTGAATTCATCCAGCGGTCCTATTGGTGGCCTTCGATGAAAAAGGACGTCAGGTCTTACGTATTGTCATGCATCAAGTGTGCCCAACACAAAATACCTCAGCGGGTTCCACACGGTCAACTCCAGCCTCTTGCAATTCCATTTAAGCCATGGACTCATCTCTCTATGGATTTCATCTCTGATCTTCCTCCATCTCGGCGCCACAACACCATTTGGGTTATCGTGGATCGCTTTTCCAAAATGGCTCATTTTGTACCTCTTACTGGGCTTCCGTCTGCACCTCTACTCGCCCAGAGTTTTATAAAAGAGATCTTAAAGCTCCACGGTCTTCCTCAAGAGATCATCTCCGACAGGGGAGTACAGTTCGTAGCGAAGTTTTGGAGGTCACTCTGCTCAGCCCTTCAAATAAAACTCAAATTTTCTACCGATTATCACCCCCAGACCAATGGTCAGACCTAAAGGGTCAATCAAGACCTGGAACAGTTCCTGCGCCCTTTTGTCTCCTCCTCCCAAGATGACTGGATTGAACTTCTTCCTTGGGCTGAATTTGCTCACAATAATCATTATCACACGTCCACCAACTCAACTCCTTTTTTTACAGTTTTTGGTCATCATCCTTGAGTGCCAGATTTCCCTCTTCTTCCAACATTAGATGTGCCTGCGGCCAAGATGTCTCTTCAACGGTTCTCCAACATCTGGGAAAAGGTTCGTTCCTCTCTGACTAAAACCTCAGCTCGGTACAAGAGATTTGCCGACCGCCATAGACGAGGGGTTCCCAAGTTCCAACCTGGGGATATGGTCTGGCTCTCAAACCGAAACCTAAGACTCCAAGTACCCTCAATGAAATTTGCCCCGCGGTACATTGGTCCATTCCCAGTCGTCAAAGTCTTGAATCCTGTGGCCTACAAGCTAAAACTTCAACCATTCCTTCGCATTCCAAGCTCTTTCCATATTTCTCTTCTAAAACCACTGGTCTTAAACCGATTTCAGAAGGTCCTTCCCAAAGCTTCTAGTGTTCAAACAAAGCAAGAAGAGGAGTTCGAAGTTGATTGAATCTTAGATTCCCGTTGTCGATACAATCGTCTTCAATACCTCATCGCTGGAAAAATTATGGTCCGGAAGAACGAATCTGGATAAATGCCTCCAACGTCCATGCGCCCCGTCTGGTCAAAGCGTTCCATATGAAATTTCCTCATAAACCAAGGAAGTGTCCGGTGGCCACTCTTGAAGAAGGGGGTACTGTCACACGCTGCCCTGGAGACCCCATAATCAGACCCCGCCGCTTACCTTTGCAGGTGCTGACCTGCGCTGTCTTCCGGCTCCCGCGCTGTACTCCTCTCTCAGGGCGGTCTCCTCTGTTGTCCTCTAGAGGGTCCCGCTGCTGTGCTGCTTCCACGCTGGCTCCTGCTGATCGCTGGTCTCCGCTGGTTGCATCCGGGAAGCGCTGTCCTCTGGTCCAAGGGTGCGGCCATCTTGGGTTGCCCATGTGACTCCGTTCCACCAATGAGGAATCTTCTCCTTCTTTCTCAGCCTGTCAGCTCTCAGCATCTACTATAAAAGGATCCCCAATGCTGACACAAATTGCCAGTGCAACTACTTTCTTAGTTCTACTAAGTGAGCCTTCCCACTGCGCTCCAAAGGTGTTTCCTGCTAGTATTCGCCTCCCAGCTACCAACGTCTCCACACGGCTATCCAGCCGCTCCACGTAGCCACCCAGCTACCAACGTCTCCACACGGCTATCCAGCCGCTCCACGTAGCCACCCAGCTACCAACATCTCCACACGGCTATCCAGCCGCTCCACGTAGCCACTCAGCTACCAATGCCTACCCACGGCTATCCAGCCACTCCACGTAGCCACCCAGCTACCAACGTCTCCACATGGCTATCCAGCCGCTCCACGTAGCCACTCAGCTACCAACGTCTACCCACGGCTATCCAGCCGCTCCACGTAGCCGCCCAGCTACCAACATCTATCCATGGCTGTCCAGCCGCTCCACGTAGTTTACAAATTATCACGCTACCTCTACATTCCTCAAACTCCTATCAGTTCGCTGCACCCTCTCATGCGGAGAAACTTTATTAGGCCAAGTCTCCTCCAGCGAGCGTCTGCACCAAGTAATATAGGTCCAAGGCCCAGTCCGGGAACACAGCTTCCAAATCCCATGATTGTGACAATATATGTGCGCTCTCTGAACCCAGTCTTGAGTCTTCTTGCTGTGCTGTTGACGGAGGTTTCTATTGCTGATGCCAGTATCTGGGTCCAGAGCGCGTGCGTATGTAACAACTGTACCTTGGGTCTGTATGATTTATTTGCGCTAATTGTCTTTACATCACAGCATGTAACCAACTGTTTTTATATTGAAGAATAACTTTGTGCTTTGGAACCACATTCAAAGTCTGAAAGCATTTATTTACTGTGTGACTCATTACGCTAAATAGCGACAATTTTAGAAGGTATAGACTGGATTTTAGAAGGTATAGGCAGGATTTTAGAACGTATAGACAGGATTGCATAGAGGTTTTAATTAGGTATCCATAAGGTATTGTATTTTTCAGATATTGTGTTGGCTATTTAAACCACACCCTCAATAGATTAGCCAAGCCCACATTGTAATGTGCTGATAGAAAAGCCTGGGCCACTTGCTTTTGTATGCCCCCCTGGCTGAAAGTTGCGAGCCAGCCCCTGTTAACAGCACTGTTAACTGTCTTAAGTCAATTATTAACAATACTGTAAACTGTCTTATGCCCATTTCTAGCTTGTTTTGTGGGGACCAAAACAAACCAACCACTTCAGCCACAACAGTGCATTCCCTGTCACTGCAGTGATTAGTTTGTTAAACTGTGCATGTCCTTTTTAATATATAACATAAAGATAGGTGGGAGGGCCTTAGGACAATTCCATCATGCTCCTGTTAGGATTTGCGGTTAGCAAATCATCTTTGTGGTAGTTCCCAGTCTTAGTGTTACTGGGATACTGCATCATGTCCTGTCCTTTTTCTGGCTTTTTGCAAGTAGCTGGAAATCCTGTCTTGTCTGTGTCCATTCATGGCCTGTCATTTATGTCTGTCTGTGTGTTGTTACATGTGTTCACTAATTAACTAGCTCTCTCTGCAGAGCTCAGGTGCACACATGCCTTTGATTAGGAAGTGCTCTCTCCAGGAATTGGTTCTGATTGGACCCTACTTCCTTTAAGTTTCAGCCAGCCTTTCACTTCACTGCCGGTTATATTGCCTGACATCCGGAGAGTGTTTGTGCTCAGAAGTCTGAATCCTTTGCCTGTCTTACCTTGTTCCACAGTTCCTGTATGCTGAGTTATTCTTCCAGTATCCTGCACCTGTCTGCCTGTTTAGGATTAGTCTGTGGAATATACCCTTCTGCTGCCTGTGGACTTTCATTTCAGAGTCCAGCCTAGCCGTGTCAGTCTGCTTCCAGCCTGTGTTCCTGTTGTGCCAGAGTTCATCTGTCTGCCATATTGCTCCAGACACACATCAGCCTGCATCTCATCTCAGCTCTCAAGCTACGTCTCGGCTGTCATAGCCACACCAAGTAGCATCTGTGCTACCACCAGTCTCCATAACGGCTACCCAGCCGCATCTAGCAGCCCTCATGCTGCCAACATTCATCATAAGGCTTACTAGCTGCTCCAGCCAGCTCCAGCGCCGCAACATCGGCACAAGTACCGCAACATCGCCACAACATCAGCACAGTTGCCGCACCATTGGCTCTCAAAGGCATTTCCAACCCCTAGGCTGTTTATGGCTATTGCTGCAATATCGGCACCATCGCTACAACATCGGCACTATAGCAGCACCACGGCCCACAAGGCCACACCTTGAACTTGTTGCTTCAGCCACTGGTCCTGCCACTTCATTGTTCATTGTCTGTCTAGTCTTAGCTTGTGTTTTGTCTGTCTAGTTCTTCTATGTATCTTGTCTTGATATCCTGCAGTATTCAGTCCTGGTCATTCCAGCTGTGCTGCCTGCTTAGGTTGTCCTCTCGCTTCTTGCCTGACTACCCAGCTGCACCATTGTCCCTAGAAATTCCTGAGACCTACCATCTGCCACTGCTAGAGTATCCTGTCACTCACATCAGTCCCTGTACTCATCATTTGCAGTCTCACTCCAGCTAGTACCAATACAGGAAGCACTGCCACTCCTCAGCAGTCCGGCAGTCTCTCATTGGTTGTGTAAGCCTCTACTGCTGGAGGTGTAAATCCAGGCGGCCACCTAAGTACCAGTGTGCAAATAAAACACTAAGGGAACAGCGGGTGGCTGTTATTGGTAGAAGATCCGCTCCCTGGCTCTAGAGGTCTTACACAACCGTGCGAGTATCGTAACATTATAACCGGCCAAAATACAGATGCTATTGGAGTGTTCAACATGGTCTCTATTTTGCCAAATCCAGTTTAGGTCTTGCCAGATCAGACCTCAGTCTTGAACCCTGATTTGGGACTTATGAATAAAATTCTGACCCTGGAGAGTATGCAAACACTGCTGCTACAGGCTTTCCTAGGATTATCATCTCGTGTGCATAAGCTGCAGCAGCAAATGATTCAAGCCTCCCAGAATTCATTGGATGCAACTAGCCATTGCAAGAATTTGTTTGGGGAGGAAAAATTGGATGGCACCCCAACTGTAAACTGTTCCACAATGCCTCAGTTGTCTGATTTGATTAATCCTGAGCTGTTACAGGAATTTCATTCAAAGACAGAACAGTTACAAACATTATTGTACAGTACTAATATGTTAGAACAAAAATTTTTGGGGAATTCTACAGACTTTGGAAATATTTCATCCTTATGGAGCATACACACGGTCAGATTTGTCAGACTTGTCAGATTTGTCAGATGAACGATTGAACGATTAAACGATTTGAATGATTTGAATGATTTTACCAAAGTTTTGAACGATTTGAACGATTGAACGATTTTTGACTGCATTAAAATGAATGGAATTGTCCAAGTCTGACTGCAAACACATCAGATGTCAGAAATCGTTATCTGACCATCGGGAACGCGCATCGTTGATCGTCCATCGTTCAGGCATGTCAGATATGAACGATTTTCCTTCAGATATGAACGACTGAATGATCTTTAAATCGTTATCGTTCATATCTGAAGGAAAAATCTGACCGTGTGTAAGCACCATTACATGCAGTAGCACAAGAGGTGACTGACTTGGTTCCCCCTATTTCTGCTATACCATCCTCTAAGCAGAAGAAAGGTGCTTTCCAGAGTTACTTACGTCCCAGGCTCTCCGACGCTAAGCAGCAACGGCGTAAGGAAAATCACCTTGGTTTGTACTGTGGGAGTGCTGATCATTTTATTTCAGACTGTTCTTTATGCAAGTCAAGAAAAAATTACCAGCTTCAAAGTCCTAGGCTTCAAGTTAACCACTTGCCTTGTAAGTCTATTAATGCCGCAGACTCCATAATTCCTGACAAAGTTGCCGAGGTTTCCCAAAAGGAGCAGTTATTTATAACTGGGGCCCCATTACCAAGGGACCAAATCTCAAATTTGGGAACCGCTTAAATAAAGACTCTCATATTACCAGCAATGGTTCAGTTTTTTCATTTGCAGGAAGAACTTCCGATATTAATTTCAATAAACCTCTCATAATCCGAGAAACAGCTGATTTTCCTACCCCAGTAGGGGTCTCCTCTGCCTGTTCCGGTCCCAGTCCAGATTCTGCCTGTTCCAGTTTCAGCCTGGATTCTGCCTGTTCCAGTCCCATCCCAGATTCTGGCTGTTCCGGTTCCGAAGTCTCAGTCATCCAGACCTCAGGAGAGGACTTCGATATGCCAACCACAAAAGAAGTGTCTGAAGTACCGACTCCAGTAATGGAGTCTGATGTGCCAACCTCAAGAGAGGAGGCCGATGTCCCAACTCCTGAAACACTTCCCGATATTCCAGCTGGGGATCATCAATCGGTCATGCCTAACCAGGACTCTGACTATCTTACCTTTGATGGGAACTTAGAACAATATCGGGACCTAATGGTTCAACTCCAGGTGCTTCCTCCAGATCTTTCACAATATGATAAAGTCCTGTTCTTGCTCTTGGAATTTAAAGGAGAAGCGAAGAGATGGGCTGAACCCTACATTAGATCTAAGGATGCCATTCTCCATGATCTTGATTAATTTGTCTGTGCTGTCCTTAGGAGGTTTGGGAGTCCAGACATAGTGATTGCTGAGCCTTCTAGAAGTCTTACTTGTGCTTCAGAAAGACCATCTAAATTAAAACCTGCTAAGACCTTAAAGGACCAGCTTGCCAACAAATCATGACCTCCTCAAGATCGTAGTAGCTCCTTATCTCCACAGGAGACTCTGCCTACATATCTCCACTCTGGATGCTTGTTAACTTACCCAGGGATAAGATCGCCAATGAATTTGAATATGAAGAAGTCAGAAGCTTCTCTATCTGTCAAGCAAGCCATTTCTATTAAAAAGTGTATGGCTCAGCCTGTTGATGACGACTCTAGTTCTAACTACGATCCAGTAGTAGATGAAAGATTCTTGGAAGAACTGTCTGTGGTTCTTGTGGACAGTAATATTATATTTGGGATCCTCATTATTAAGCCTAAACAGGTGGGGAAGAAAAAGAGACATCATAAAAAACATTGATCATATTCTGTTACACCAAGATTCATGCTCCCCTTAGTGACATTGGGAAGTCTGGAGTCCACCCACAAGGGGGGGGGGGGGGTACTGTTAGGATTTACGGTAAGCAAATCATCTTTGTGGTAGTTCCCAGTCTTAGTGTTACTGGGATACTGCATCATGTCCTGTCCTTTTTCTGGCTTTTTGCAAGTAGCTGGAAATCCTGTCATGTCTGTGTCCATTCATGGCCTGTCATTCATGTCTGTCTGTGTGTTGTTACATGTGTTCACTAATTAACTAGCTCTCTCTGCAGAGCTCAGGTGCACACATGCCTTTGATTAGGAAGTGTTCTCTCCAGGAATTGGTTCTGATTGGACCCTACTTCCTTTAAGTTTCAGCCAGCCTTTCACTTCACTGCCGGTTATATTGCCTGACATCCGGAGAGCGTTTGTGCTCAGAAGTCTGAATCCTTTGCCGGTCTTACCTTGTTCCACAGTTCCTGTATGCTGAGTTATTCTTCCAGTATCCTGCACCTGTCTGCCTGTTTAGGATTAGTCTGTGGAATATACCCTTCTGCTGCCTGTGGACTTTCATTCCAGAGTCCAGCCTAGCCGTGTCAGTCTGCTTCCAGCCTGTGTTCCTGTCGTGCCAGAGTTCATCTGTCTGCCATATTGCTCCAGACATACCTCAGCCTGCATCTCATCTTGGCTCTCAAGCTGCGTCTCGGCTGTCATAGCCACACCAAGTAGCAACTGTGCTACCACCAGTCTCCATTCGGCTACCCAGCCACATCTAGCAGCCCCCGTGCTGCCAACTTTCATCATAAGGCTTACTAGCTGCTCCAGCCAGCTCCAGCGCCGCAACATCGGCACAAGTACCGCACCATCACCACAACATCGGCACAGTTGCCGCACCGTTGGCTCTCAAAGCCATTTCCAACCCCTAGGCTGTTTATCTATGGCTATTGGCGCAACATCGGCACCATCGCCGCAACATCGGCACTATAGCCGCACCACAGCCCGCAAGGCTGCACCTTGAACTTGTTGCTTCAGCCACTGGTCCTGCCCCTTCGTTGTTCATTGTCTGACTAGTCTTAGCTTGTGTTTTGTCTGTCTAGTTCTTGTATGTATATTGTCTTTATATCCTGCAGTATTCAGTCCTGGTCATTCCAGCTGTGCTGCCTGTTTAGGTTGTCCTCTCGCTTCTTGCCTGACTACCCATCTGCACCATTGTCCCTAGACATTCCTGAGACCTATCATCTGCCGCTGCTAGAGTATCCTGTCACTCACATCAGTCCCTGTACTCATCATTTGCAGCGTCACTCCAGCTAGTACCAGTACAGGAAGCACTGCCACTCCTAAGCAGTCCTGCAGTCTCTCATTGGTTGTGTAAGCCTCTACTGCTGGAGGTGTAAATCCAGGCAGCCACCTAAGTACCGGTGTGTAAATAAAACACTAAGGGAACAGCGGGTGGCTGTTATTTTACAAGATCCTCTCCCTGGCTCTAGAGGTCTTACACAACCGTGCGAGTATCGTAACAGCTCCACTTTTCATTAAAGGCTTTGCCAAGATTTTGTGTGTTTGGCAGGCAGTGTATATTACTGTGCCTTACAGGGGTGTTCATGCTTTTTTGTATCTTGCAATGACATCCATCACTAGCTTCTCATCCATGATTATAGTCCCCATTTCCTGCAGCTTCTCAGCAGATACAGACTATTATCATCAAATCATATAGTTAATTATTCAATTTGACTAGGCCATAAATCCAGAGGAACCAATATCATTGGGATTTTGGATGCTTGTTTTTTAACCATGTTTTTCACTTCTCTGATTTCCTTTATCAACACTAATCAATTAATCAATCATTAATCAATCAATAAATCAACTTCATTGGGATTTTGGATGCTTGTTTTTTAACAATGCTTTCCACTTATCTGATTTCCTTTTTTTATTGTTAAATTTTCAACACTTGTCAATCAATCAATCAGTCAATCAGCTTCACTGGGATTTTGGATGCTTGTCTTTAAACAATACTTTCTACTTCTCATATTTTCTTTTTTTTTATTTTAAATGATCAACACTACTCAAATATTCAATCAATTAATCAATCAATCAATCAATCAACTTCATTAATATTTTGGATGCTTGTTTTTATAAAAATGCTTTCAACTTCTCTGATTTGCTTTTTTTGGTTAAATTATTAAAACTAATCAATGAATCAGTCAATAAAGCATTAAATTGATCCTTCTAGTATTCTACTTAACTGTAGAGGGGTGGCAAGGGGGCGGTGCAAAACCCTGCTGTGGTGCAGGTCTGCCACTCAGTCGCACCATCAGGCCATTGCTGCTGTCCTTGTCCACGGTCCCGGAACCTGAGATGGGCATGGATGTATCAGGATGACTGCCACTGGGGTCAGTAGATGGTCATCATTGTCACTCTCGGCCTCAGACTGGTAACACCTACGTGCCAAACAAGGGGTCTAACCCGGAGGGAAACACCAGAGTGGACAGGGTGCCCACAACAGTCTCCTTCATAGACATATTTTAATTAATGAATAAAAATCAATAAATCATTCTGGTATTCTTCATTCGGGTAAGGTTGTGCTGTATGGGCTGTATTTTTTTGGGGGGGGATTGGTGAATTTTGGAATATTTGCAGCACTGCAGTGCAGCTATTCATTTTCTTGGATTCAAAAGCATTGCCTGCAATCCTAGGCTTTTAATGTTGGATTATTTTTTGGTTAAAAATATTTAGCAATTTAGCAATAGATTAAAGCAATAAAACCTCTCCTCTCCTTATAGTCAGCCAGCTAGCTCAGTGCATTCTTTTGGCCTAAACTGAATGAAAACAACATTGTGAGGTGGTCAAAAGTCAAAACTGACTGTAAATGACTGCAAAATAATGTTATTGATGTTAATAATACTATAAAAATAAAAACAGGCCTAAATGACATGATTTTAGTTGTTTTTTATACATTTTTAAAATGCAGATCCAAAACCAAAAACATGTGAGGGTGGTTTTACAAAACCAAAAACACGAAAATGAGTTCAGATCCAAAACCAAAACAAGGGGGTCGGCACATATCTTTAGTATACAGTATAATGTCTAATTCTTGAATCTAAATAATCATATTTTCCCTGTGTGTTGTGTTTAATCAATGTGTAACCTAAATATACTACACTATGGAGATATGTTTTCACTTGCTTTTATTACCTACTGAGACTGTATGTAATCATCTGAAGAACAGAGCAATATCCAGAAAATAATCTGTAAAGATCTTACCTTCAGTATGAGTCCATACAATTTATTAAGATAACTTGTATGCACAGCACATTTCTCTTCCATGAAATATAACACACCACTACAAGATTGTGTCATCCAGTGGGAGAGCTGCTTTTAAATTGAAGAATCACAGCCTACAGATATGTTTCTTTAGCACAAAGAAAGATAATCCACCCCGACCATGGAATGAATCTCATCCTTTCCCTTATTGCTTAGTCAATATACAATATCAATTTGTAATGGGGATGTGTACCCTGAAATAAATAGAAATGTATCAAAATAAAAAGAAGAAAAGTATTCCTATTATGGAGCACACATGGACTGAACATTATTGTCACCTTTACCAAATCGATAGATGTTCAATACTTAGTAACCCATAGTAATATACAGAAAGAGAGAAATTATAAAACTGTACTTTTATTGTATCCCTTAAATTTGTTCCTATGAATTAGCCAGACAGAGATATGTGCATCAGTGGACATGCGGTGCACGCCATTTAGCGTGTACTGTGTGGTTTAAATCACCACTTCTAACCACAGTGTCATAAAATATTAAATATTTGTTGTTAATATGGGTGTCTTTACAATGCTTGATCTGGATGAACAGGTCCATGTAAAGACTCATTGTATTCACACATGGTGATTGAGGGTCTGAGTGGCAGTGGCCTAACTAGGGGGGTGTCGAGCGGGGCTCATGCCCTGGGTGACATGGCAAGCCCTGCAGAGGGGGGTGCCACTGGCCCGGGCACTGTACCCGCACAGACAATGCAGGGGGGAGGTGACAGTGTGCTGAGAGATGATGCGGGGAGATGTGATGGTGTGCTGAGAGTTGACACGGGGGGAGGTGATGGTGTGCTGAAAGATGATGCCCCCTGCATCATCTTTCAGCACACCATCACCTCCCCCCGTGTCAACTCTCAGCTGGTTGCATGACAGAGATGACACAGGGGGAGAGGTGGGAGGTGATGGTGTGCTGAGAGACAATGTGGGGGGAGATGATGGTGTGCTGAGAGTTGACACAGGGCAGGAGGTGATGGTGTGCTGAGAGACGACGTGGGGAGGGAGATGATGTTGTGCCTAAGAGATGATGCAGTGGGGGAGGTGATGGTGTGGCTAAGAGACGATGCAGTGAGATGATGGTGTGGCTGTGAGATGAAGGGGGATAGAAGTTACACAGGAGGCACGAGTCTGGTTGAACCGCTGTTGTATGATGATGACCTTGTTAATATTCCTACACAAACTGGCATCTTACAGACGACGTGACCTACATGAATATTGAATACTGACTGAAGGCGCCATCATTCCAGGGAGGATGTATTTCCACATTGTGAGAAACCACTGTAGAGGTAAGGATCATATGGAATGGAATGGAAAGTTCCCAGAGTGACAAGAAATGGGTGGTGTGTGATGCTGACATGCCCTATTTTCAATAGCCATGCCCCTTCCCTTTGGGGTCCCCACTTCCCAAGGAATCCCCAGCCTTGGCTGACTAGCAAGGGATGCTGAATATTTTGGCCGGGGGTACCAATATAAGCATGTACCCTGGCTGTGGCATAACAACCCAACTAGAAAGAGTCCGGTGGTGTTTGAGTAAAATACGGAGGACCCCGACATCACTTTTTCCCTGTATTGTACACAACGAGAACCATCTCAGGAGCCAGGTACTTGCTGTGTAAAATATGGGGGGTCCCTACATAATTTTCCCCCCATATTTTACAAAACCAGGAATGGCTCAGGAGCCTGGTTCCGGTTGTGTGAAATCTGGGGGACCCCTACATTTCCCCCATATTTTCACAACCAGGACTGGCTCAAAAAAGCTCGGTGCAGGTTCAGGTTTGGGGGGGATGGGGCCCCACAAATTTTTTTACCCAATTATTAACCCTTTATTTACTTTTACACACACAGAAGCACTGCACAGATCACACTTATCTGTGCAGGCTTCTGCAAACACACTGTGAGGTGGTCAAAATGTACTAAAAATTGTTGGAAATGAATGTTATTGAGATTAATAATAAACAAAAACTGTCCTAAATTATGTGATTTTAGCTGTTTTTATAATTTAAAAAAAATATACAGATCCAAAACCAAAACACGTGAACGTGGTTTTGCAAACCAACCAAAACCAAAACACAAAAATGAATCCCGATTCTAACCAAAACACGGGGGTCGGAAGACATCTCTGGTTAAAACTAGGGGTGAGCGGGTTCGGATTTCTGAAATCCAAACCCCCCCGAGCCCCCCCGATCCGAGTCCGATCCGAGTCAGGCTCGACTTTTCCCGCCTGACTCGGATCTGAAATCGAGGCAAAACGTCATCATCCCGCCTTCCGAGTCTCGCGGGTTTTGGATCCTATATAAGGTACCCGCGTCGGCGCCATTTTCTCATTCGGCTGTAGTCAGTGAAGAGGGAGGGGGGAGTTAGGGCTGGCTGGGCTGTGTAGTGTAGTGTAGTGTAGTGCTGCTGTTGTCCACTACTTCAAAGTCCATAGGGGCTGGCTGTGTTGTGCTGTGCTGCTGTTGTTAATAGGGGCTGTGTCCACTACTTCAAAGTCCATAGGGGCTGGCTGGACAGTGTTGCGCAGTCAGTTCTCCATAGGGGCTGTGTCCACTGCAAAGTCCTGTGCAGTGTCCCATTCCTAAAGGGGTGCTGTAGTGTTGTCCAGGGGGTGCTCTGTCCATCAGGGGTGCTCCCCCCAAGTGCTAAAAAAATAATATATTTTCTGTGTTTGTGAATTGTGTGCGCAATAGCCGCACGTGCATCAACAAAGTAGTGCCAAGCGTGCGCCTGTGTCATAAGTAAAGGGCTGGCTGGCTTGACCGTTAAAGGGTGTTGTAACCCCCAAAGTACACTCCAGTCCAAACCCAAAAAAAAATTATTTTCTGTGTTTGTGAATTGTGTGCGCAGTAGCCGCACGTGCATCAACAAAGTAGTGCCAAGCATGCGCCTGTGTCATAAGTAAAGGGAAGGCTGGCTTGACCGTTAAAGGGTGCTGTAACCCCCAAAGTACACTCCAGTCCAAACCAAAAAAAAAAATATTTTCTGTGTTTGTGAATTGTGTGCGCAGTAGCCGCACGTGCATCAACAAAGTAGTGCCAAGCGTGCGCCTGTGTCATAAGAAAAGGGCCGGCTGGCTTGACCATTAAAGGGTGCTGTAACCCCCAAAGTACACTCCAGTCCAACCCAAAAAAAAAATTATTTTCTATGTTTGTGAATTGTGTGCGCAGTAGCCGCACGTGCATCAACAAAGTAGTGCCAAGTGTGCGCCTGTGTCATAAGTAAAGGGCCGGCTGGCTAGACCGTTAAAGGGTGCTGTAACCCCCAAAGTACACTCCAGTCCAAACCAAAAAAAAAATAATTTTCTGTGTTTGTGAATTGTGTGCGCAGTAGCCGGACATGCATCAACAAAGTAGTGCCAAGCGCGTGCCTGTGTCATAAGTAAAGGGCCGGCTGGCTTGACCATTAAAGGGTGCTGTAACCCCCAAAGTACACTCCAGTCCAAACCAAAAAAAAAATTATTTTCTGTGTTTGTGAATTGTGTGCGCAGTAGCCGCACGTGCATCAACAAAGTAGTGCCAAGCGTGCGCCTGTGTCATAAGTAAAGGGCCGGCCGGCTTGACCGTTAAAGGGTGCTGTAACCCCCAAAGTACACTCCAAACCAAATAACAAAATATTTTTTCTGTGTTTGTGAATTGTGTGCGCAGTAGCTGCACGTGCATCAACAAAGTAGTGCCAAGCGTGCGCCTGTGTCATAAGTAAAGGGCCGGCTGGCTTGACCATTAAAGGGTGCTGTAACCCCCAAAGTACACTCCAGTCCAACCCAAAAACAAAATTATTTTCTGTGTTTGTGAATTGTGTGCGCAGTAGCCGCACGTGCATCAACAAAGTAGTGCCAAGTGTGCGCCTGTGTCTTAAGTAAAGGGCCGGCTGGCTTGACCGTTAAAGGGTGCTGTAACCCCCAAAGTACACTCCAGTCCAAACCAAAAAAAATTTATTTTCTGTGTTTGTGAATTGTGTGTGCAGTAGCCGCACGTGCATCAACAAAGTAGTGCCAAGCGTGCGCCTGTGTCATAAGTAAACTGCCGGCTGGCTTGACCGTTAAAGGGTGCTGTAACCCCCAAAGTACACTCCAGTCCAAACCAAAAAAAAAATTATTTTCTGTGTTTGTGAATTGTGTGCGCAGTAGCCGCATGTGCATCAACAAAGTAGTGCCAAGCGTGCGCCTGTGTCATAAGTAAAGGGCCGGCTGGCTTGACCGTTAAAGGGTGCTGTAACCCCCAAAGTACACTCCAGTCCAAACCAAAAAAAAAATTATTTTCTGTGTTTGTGAATTGTGTGCGCAGTAGCCGCACGTGCATCAACAAAGTAGTGCCAAGCGTGTGCCTGTGTCATAAGTAAAGGGCCGGCTGGCTTGACCATTAAAGGGTGCTGTAACCCCCAAAGTACACTCCAGTCCAAACCAAAAAAAAAATTATTTTCTGTGTTTGTGAATTGTGTGCGCAGTAGCCGCACGTGCATCAACAAAGTAGTGCCAAGCGTGCGCCTGTGTCATAAGTAAAGAGCCGGCTGGCTTGACCGTTAAAGGGTGCTGTAACCCCCAAAGTACACTCCAAACCAAATAACAAAATATTTTTTCTGTGTTTGTGAATTGTGTGCGCAGTAGCCGCACGTGCATCAACAAAGTAGTGCCAAGCGTGCGCCTGTGTCATAAGTAAAGGGCCGGCCGGCTTGACCGTTAAAGGGTGCTGTAACCCCCAAAGTACACTCCAAACCAAATAACAAAATATTTTTTCTGTGTTTGTGAATTGTGTGCGCAGTAGCCGCACGTGCATCAACAAAGTAGTGCCAAGCGTGCGCCTGTGTCATAAGTAAAGGGCCGGCTGGCTTGACCGTTAAAGGGTGCTGTAACCCCGAAAGTACACTCCAGTCCAAACCAAAAAAAAAATTAATTTCTGTGTTTGTGAATTGTGTGCGCAGTAGCCGCACGTACATCAACAAAGGAGCAGCGCCAAGCGTGCGCCTGTGTCCCATAAGTAAAGAGCCGACTGGCTCATTTCTTAAAGGCTGGTGTAACCCACAAAGTGCACTACTCTCCAGCAAAAATAAAAAAATATTTTCTGTGTTTAGCCGCACGTATATATCAAATCGATATAACTTAAATGGAGGACCAAACTTTCTCCGATAAAAATAAAATAGAGAAAGATCAAGAACCACTTCCTCCTAGTGCTGAAGCTGCTGCCACTAGTCATGACATAGACGATAACATGCCATCAATGTCGTCTGCCAAGGCCGATGCCCAATGTCATAATAGAGGGCACATTCAATCCCAAATGACAAAGTTCAGGAAAATGACCTTGAAAAAAACATTTAAATCAGCTGAAGAGAAACGTAAACTTGCCAATATGCCATTTACGACACAGAGTGGCAAGGAACGGCTAAGGTCGATCCCTAGTATGTTCATGACTAGTGGTTCAGCTTCACATGACGATGGAAGCCCTCCTCCCACTAAAAAAATCAAAAGAGTTAAGCTGGCAAAAGCACAGCGAAGAACTGTGCTTTCTAAGAAGATATCACAAATCCCCAAGGAGAGTCCAAGTGTGGTGGTGGTTGCGATGCCTGACTTTCCCAGCACTGGACGGGAAGAGGCGGCTCTTTCCACCATTTGCACGCCCCCTGCAAGTGCTGAAAGGAGCACCCACAGTCCACTTGCTGATATGCAAATTGAAGATGTCACTGTTGAAGTACAACAGGATGAGGATACTGGTGTAGCTGGCGCTGAGGAGGAAGTTGGCGAGGAGGATTCTGATGGTGATGTGGTTTGTTTAAATCAGGCTCCGGGGGAGACAGTTGTTGTCCGTGGGATGAAAAAGCCCATCACGGTCATGCCTGGGCAGAAGACCAAACATTCCACCTCTTTGGTCTGGCAATATTTCTATCCAAATCCGGACAACAACTGTCTTGCCATATGTACCATATGTAAAGGTGAAATAAGTAGGGGTAGGGACGTCAACCACCTAGGAACATCCTCCCTTATACTGCACCTGCAGCGCGTTCATAAAAAGTTACTGTCAAGTTCAGAAACTTTGGCTAAGACCGTAAGCAGTCCAGGGACACCTAAATCCCGTTGTCCTGTTGTATCCAAGCGCCTGCAAACCACACCGTCAACTCCCTCCTCGTCAATTTCCTCCTTAGTCAGGATCGGAAGTAGTCCTGCAGGCCATGTCACTGGCATGACTGACTCTCCTATCCGGGATTCCTCCGGAGGATCCTGCATTGCTACGCCTACTGCTGCCGCTGCTGCTGTTGCTGCTGCTGGGAGTCGTTCATCATCCCAGAGAGGAAGTAGGAACACCACTACTTTTACTAAACAATTGACCCTCCAACAGTCCTTAGCGAGGAGGATGAAGTACGACAGCAGTCATCCTGAAGCAAAACGTATAACTGAGGCCTTGACTGCTATGTTGGTGTTAGATGTGCGTCCGGTATCCGCCATTAGTGCAGTGGGATTTAGACAATTGATGGAGGTAGTGTGTCCCCGGTTCCAAATCCCGTCTAGATTCCACTTCACTAGGCAGGCGATACCGAGACTGTACAGAAACGTCAGAAAAAGTGTCCTCAGTGTCCTGAAAAATGCCGTTGTACACAATGTCCACTTAACCACGGACATGTGGACAAGTGGAACAGGGCAGACTAAGGACTATATGACTGTGACAGCCCACTGGGTAGATGTATCACCTTACGCAGCAACAGCAGCAGCGTCACCAGTAGCAGCATCTCAGAAACGCCAGCTCGTTCCAAGGCAGGCTACGCTGTGTATCACCAGTTTCAGTAAGAGGCATACTGCCGACAACCTCTTAGAGAAACTGAGGGAAATCATCGCCCAGTGGCTTACCCCACTTAGACTCTCCTGGGGATTTGTGATATCTGACAACGCCACCAATATTGTGCGGGCATTACATCTGGGCAAATTCCAGCATGTCCCATGTTTTGCTCACACAATAAACTTGGTGGTGCAGAATTTTCTGAAAAGCGACAGGGGCATGCAGGAGACGCTTTGGGTGGCCCGAAAAATTTCTGGCCACTTTCGCCATTCATCGACTGCGTGCCGAAGACTGGATCGCCAGCAAACACTCTTGAACCTGCCCCGCCATCACCTGAAGCAAGAGGTTGTGACGCGGTGGAACTCAACCCTCTATATGCTTCAGAGGATGAAGGAGCAGCAAAAGGCCATACAAGCCTATACATCCACCTATGACATAGGCAAAGGAGGGGGTATGCACCTGACTCAAGCGCAGTGGAGAATGATTTCCGTGTTGTGCAAGGTTCTCCAGCCCTTCGAACTTGCCACACGTGAAGTCAGTTCAGACACTGCCAGCTTGAGTCAGGTCATTCCCCTTCAGGTCATTCCCCTCATCAGGCTTTTGCAGAAGCAGCTGGAGAAAGTGAAGGAGGAGCTAAGACGGAGCGATTCCGCTCAGCATGTGGGACTTGTGGATGAAGCCCTTCATTCCCTTTGCCAGGATTCCAGGGTGGTCAATCTGTTGAAATCAGACCACTACATTTTGGCCACCGTGCTCGATCCTAGGTTTAAAGCCTATGTGGTGTCTCTCTTTCCGGCCGACACAAGCCTGCAGAGGTGCAAAGACCTGCTGGTGAACACACTGTCAGCTGAAGCGGAACGTGACACGTCAACAGCTCCTTCTTCATTTTCTCCCGCAACTGGGGCTGCCAGGAAAAAACTTAGGTATCCTAAGCAACCCGCTGGCGGTGATGCAGGGCAGGCAGGACCAAGTTTGGACATCTGGTCCCGACTGAAGGACCTGGCAACAATTTCTGACATGTCTACTGTCACTGCATATGATACTGTCACCATTGACAGAATGGTGGAGGATTACATCGGTGACAGCATCCAAGTAGGCATGTCAGACAGTCCATACCTGTACTGGCAGGAAAAAGAGGCAATTTGGAGGCCCCTGTACAAACTGGCTCTATTTTACCTGAGTTGCCCCCCCCTCCAGTGTGTACTCCGAAAGAGGTGTTTAGTGCAGCCGGGAACCTTGTCAGCGAAAGGCGTAGGAGGTTGCTTCCACAGAATGTGGAGAAGACGATGTTCATCAAAATGAATTATCAGCTCTTCCAGGGAGACCAGCCTCCAGAACGTACAGAGGGACCTGTGGTGGTGGATTCAAGTGGGGACGAGTTAATACTTTGTGAGGATGAGGATGTACACACTGAAGAGGGTGAGGAATCGGTGAATGAGGAGGATGAGGATGACATCTTCCCTCCGTAGAGCCAGTTTGTGCAGGGACAGATTAATTGCCAGCTTGTTTTGTGGGGGCCCAAATGAACCAATCATTTCAGCCCACAGTTGTGTGGCAGACCCTGGCGCTGAAATGATTGGTTTGTTAAAGTGTGCATGTCCTGTTTATACAACATAAGGGTGGGTGGGAGGGCCCTAGGACAATTCCATCTTGCACCTCTTTTTTTTCTTTGCATTATGTACAGTTTGGGGCCTAGTTTTTCAAACTGCCATCCTGTCTGCCATTGCAGTATCATGCCTAGATGGGTCACGTGTTTGTGCCTGCCACTTGTGTCGCTTAGCATAGTCATCCAGCTACCTCGGTGCAACCTTTTGGACATAAAAACACTATTGTGAGGTGTGAGGTATTCAGAATAGACTGGAAATGAGTGGAAATTAAGGTTATTGAGGTTAATAATAGCATAGGAGCAGAAAAACCTACAAATTCTGTGATTTTAGATGTTTTTATGCTTTTTTTCAAAAAAATACAGATCCAAAACACAAAACCCAGAACCCAAAACACGCAAGACCAATCCAGATCCAAAACACGAAGAAAGATCCAGATCCAGAACCAAAACACAAAACACGAAAAGTGGCCGGTGCACACCCCTAGTTAAAACCATATGGAATGTTAAAGCATGATGTTGGCTTATGCAGGCACAGGATGTATAACTACAGACAATATATTATAGTCTTGTATTACCTCCGCAGAGGGCCTGAACCAAAGATGGATACAGTACGGATGTTTACACAGCAGAGTGATTGCGCAAAGAACTAAATAAACTGAAACTAAATGTATTTTTCGTGCTGAATTTGAATATGAGTCCAGATTTTTTTCATCGGGCAGGGTTTTTTTCTGACATACATTTAAAAAGTTTTATTAAATTAGTACTTACGTAAGTCTAAATGACATATGTCCACCTCATTCTGGCTGACCTAAAAAGTTGTAGATGATGATTTTCGGGCATATTTTGTCTTTGGGATATCTCTCTCCATGGTCCAGCAATAATCAGCCAGCATACTAGAACTCCATTTGCCATGGTACCTCTTTTCCATCGTAGAAATCTGATGATGGAAACGCTCGCCATGCTCATCACGGATAGCCCCTAGATTTTCTGGGAAGATGTCTAGTTGGTAGGGAAGTTTTAAAGACATGTTGCATCTCATAGCTTTGTATGAATTCTCTAGATCACTCACTAGATCACAATAGTTTTCTGCTTTCTGATTTCCAAGAAAACAAGAACAGATATTTTTGAATGACAACCAGGCTGCTTATTCCAGTGGATTTAATAATTTCTGAACATTTTTATCATCCATTACTGATATTATTTTGTGGCGCTATAAAAATTCCTTCTAACGTTTAGGCCAGTGTTTTCTAATGTAGTGAGACTTCCTATCCCTACCCCTGAATAAATATTTGGTTGTGGATTAAAACAAAGTGGTTGGTTTGCAGGGAGAAATCCAGATACTAATCTCTCAGGGACTAACCTCTATCTGGGAATATTTGTGATTGTCTGTCTATATATTTTCTATGGATTCCTACCTATCTATACCTTCTAACAATCGATTCCTGCCTATACCTTCTAAAATTGTCGCTATTCAGCGTAATGAGTCGCACAAGAAATAAATGCCTTCAGACTTTGAATTTGGTTCCAAAGCATAAAAAGATATTATTCAATAAAGACAGACGGTTACACGCTGTGATCTAAATACAATTAGCACAAATAAATCATACAGACCCAGATACCGGCATCAGCATTAGAAACCTCCGTCAACAGCACAGCAAGAAGACTCAAGACTGAGGTCAGAGAGTGCACATATATACTCTTGCAGGGATAGGCCATACAATAGACAAGTTTGACATGATTGCATTGGTTCTTCTTAAAGGTGCTTTTGTTACAGGATAGTTCACAGATCAATTCAAATAGCCACTAACAGCCTCCAACCGCCCTTTGTGTCCATTTTCCCGCTGCATGCTAATCTAAGCTGGTAACATTACAGAGTACATTTTAATGTTTTAACTCTCTATAGTCCATAGTTTGCAGACGCATGTTGCGATCTTCTCACCGATGATACCGGAAATCTGTTGAGACACAGTGGATCAATACAACACCAAACACGGTCTGCTTACCATGTACTAAACCTTAGATATCAAATAATCTATATTTCACAACATTAATAATTATTGAATAAACCTTTAATATTACACTATAATAATAGGGAACCTTTTATGTAAGTGTGCAGTGTGTAAATATTGGGGAATTGGGAAAAGACGCTAATTAGTGCTGTGCGACTGTGTTTTGTGGAGTACATTATGGTATGTGTTATGCAGGAATATTCATCTTATATGTTTTAGTGACTGTATTTACATGGTGAGGACTTTTAACTTCTTTCTATTGCGTGGGAATCGTACGACTCTAAATAATAGCATCGCTGTATGTACTTATAATGGCGAGTTTCACTAAAATGGTGCTGGGCGGCCAGTCGCATAATGGCGTCTCATTGCCATTCGCAAAATGGCGTCGCCCCAATCTAATTTTAAACCGATCCTGTCTCAGCCAATTATCTGGCTTTGACATTTCATATTCTCCATTATTTTACAAGTTCATGGGTAAATGTGATATCCGTTCACTATATGACGCGTTCTTGTACAAAGAACAGACATTAAGAATACTAACAATGCAATGATAATAAACACTTTTCAGACGCTGGTACTTAGGAGGTGTACCCATCATCTAAAGCTGGGAGTGTATTTTAAGATTTCGAAATTTCTACAAACACTGAAGATTTTGATCTGTATATTTTTGTAATACTTACCTAAATATATTGATTCACTAGCTGACCCATATATAAATATAATCTAGATAATTTATGAACTTTGGGCAGGTGTCTTGTCCTACATTTTATGTGGACCCAGTCTTACAAATATGGTGTTATGAACCTGAACTAATAAGGGTTCTGGATGTGGAATGACACCATGAACTCATATATGTAGCATATGATGGCACTTTGATTAAACACAGGTCAATACACTGACATATGAGACATTACTTTTGAAAATATTTTTATTCATTCACATATTTAGACATTGAGTGAGGGCATTAAACCCAGTGTATTTTACGTATTCACTTCTTCCTTTCACTTTCTAATTTTAACCTTTATTTTTGCTTTTTAATGTACATATTGATGTTAAAATGTCTTCAATAAAGTTACATTTTAAAGTTAGTGCACCACAATTAGCACTTACAATTATTTTATCTCCATGTGTCCTTGTTCATGTTCATATCGCTTAGTGGTAGCACCCCCCCCCCTCCACATTAACTTGATTCTATATTATGAATTAGGGGCCCTGAGCTAGTATCTCACTAAGTAGTCCTGTGTGACTGAATTCTACATATGTTTGTCTATCCCTGCTGTCCCATTCACACAAGAAATAGCAGAATTTAGTGCACCCAAGTTGCGAATCACGCAATAAAGCAGTGACCTTCACATCACCACAGATATTCCAGTTATATTTTTCATACTGGATTTTTTTTTTCAGCAAATTCATATTTTCATACGTCTCTTTCTTATCAGCGGCATGTGCTACAGGTATTGATGGGAACTTATTGCCATTATTAGAAGCACAGACTTCAAACTAACTTTGATGAGTCTATGAACAATTGCCACTCATCTGGCCGGTGTTGATGTCCAAGAGCCTCCATAACAGAACAAACGTGTATGACAGGCCATAAAGAGCACTAAAATCTGGAAAAATAAAAGTAACTGTCACAAATACTCTATGCCTGATGGAATCATTCTAATCACATATTTCAGAATTTAAAACTGCACTATCAGTTTTTTTATATAGTCACTTTTCAGTATTCTTGTGAAAACAATCATGTTGACCAGTGTTATCAGTGGACTGTGCATGTGTCTTAGTCATACTGTGCATGTGTCTTAGTCATACTGTGCATGTGTCTTAGTCATACTGTGCATGTGTCTTAGTCATACTGTGCATGTGTCTTAGTCATACTGTGCATATGTGTTAGTCATACTGTGCATGTGTCTTAGTCATACTGTGCATGTGTCTTAGTCATACTGTGCATGTGTCTTAGTCATACTGTGCATGTGTCTTAGTCATACTGTGCATATGTGTTAGTCATACTGTGCATGTGTCTTAGTCATACTGTGCATGTGTCTTAGTGATACTGTGCATGTGTCTTAGTCATACTGTGCATGTGTCTTAGTCATACTGTGCATGTGTCTTAGTCATACTGTGAATGCATCAAATTTCATCACAGCTGTTACTCTCAGTGAGTATTTATTTGCAAATTGATTGACAGGCAAGGTCCATTTGTAGGCGGCAATGGGGAGGTGGTGACTCAAACGCAGACATGTCACGACCATTTTCATGGCGTGTCTCTGCCTGTGACTGTGATCCCATATGCCGTCAAAATAGTTCTGGCGTCTCAATTCTAACAGCCATTCTGCCCGACCGCAGGGTTACTCAGAAGGCCAATTATCGTTTGATCTGCATCCGATGTTGCATCTTTGTACAGTACACAGTTGCTTGGATTTGCAAAGCCGCCGGTGGGTGTCTGAAAACAAATTCCAGCAGCTGCAGAGTTTGCATATTTTCACAAAGCTGTAGCATACAATTGCGCAGCAGCGGTGGCCTAAGCGCCCATCTCTATCAGGCCTAAAATTAGAAAATGTATATTTATCATACTGCTGGATGTGGACAGATAAATGATTAAAGAAACAGTTAGTAAGCACATTCAAAGTAAGAAAGAAGCAGTGTAGCTACGGCTGATGTGTTACATTAATTTAAATGAATCATTGTTGCACATAATACTCTACAAGATTGAATGTTCTTTTTAAGCTTTCAAGGTTAACAAACTCCATTCTGTTTATGTCAGCATGTTCCAATAGAGTCTGTTTTTGTTATTATTTATAGCTCACTGTATGACCTTGCTGGTGTAAGTAAAAAAAATCTGTAACAAGAGAAGAAACTCAACCAAAACATGTGTACACCAGACCCTGGTATTTAATTAGCATTGCAGTATAGTGGGAAGGTGATTGTGGGCCTCATTCAGAGGTGGATGGAATTAAAACATTGGGCGAATGCATTTCCAGACACACTACACATGTGGTTACAGCTGGGGACCAGATCGAAAATCCATGCCATTCGAATAGGCGTTCGGTGACTAGAGGGTGCTATCGGCGGTGGGTGTGTCGGGAACTGTGTCGTAAGACACAGTACCACTGGCACCAGTGGCCATGTACTGTTGGACATTCTGAACAACCATAGGGCTGCTATAAAGTCCAATGGAGCGGCCGATGTCCAGTCGATGGTGCAATTATTTGCACACAGAGGTGGCATCTCTGTAGGACAGGTATCTATGGGTGCAGGGTGTGTTGTGTGGGCCCCTTGGACTCAGGGGCCCATTTGCACATAACACCAAGCACCCCATATGGATACGCCCATGCTATGAGAACAGGTTAAAGTTATCAGACATAAAGTAGCAATCTCACAATTTCCTTTCAATAGCTAGTTACATATCTTATTAGCATGAATTTGTTAGTTACTGTATTGTTCTAAATTATCAATCAGTAAAGCACAAATGGGGCTCCTAGCTATGGTATATTAGTAATTCTCATTTCATTGAGAATGTGCCATCCACTGTATAGTCTTAATAGAAAAAAATAAAACAAAAATGCGACTGTCTACTTTCTGTGTTTACAGTACATAAAACACATAGGCAAGCATAAAGCCTGAAATGATTTGATGCAGAAATTCCTCTAACATATGAATCATCCACCGAAAGAGGGTGCTCAAATCAAAGAATATAAATGTAAGCTCTCACGAGCAGGACCCTCTTCCCTCATGTGCTTCTCCTTACACTTTCTTCTACTCCTTACTCCTCATAAGGGCACCTAACACGTCTCTGCCAACTCCCTGCTGCTTATTGTGAGTGTTTTAATAACTATTGCAGCAATGTATATAATGTCCTACACTGTACTGTAAGTTACTTTTTTTTTGTTCACTTATTAGTTTTATGTACTATGTAAGGTGCTGCTGAACACTTGTGGCACCATATAAATAAAGGATAATAATAATAGTAATAATATAAACAAAGGACCTAATGCACAGTGGGATGTACATTAGACATACAGATGTGTCCTGCTACATCTTTGCCGATCGCGCTACAAATGTGTGCATGCATCGTACCATGCGATTACCCGCAGCAGCATATGCTAAGCTATGGATTGCACTAAGATCACACCATGCATTCCTATGGTGGCACAGGTGCGAATGTAGTGCATGGTATCTGCTCTCGGCACACACCTCGCACCATGCGTGACGCGATTTGCTGCATACACAGCAAAGATGCAGCATGACACATCTGTAAGTGCTTCCTCATTGCGTGCATAGAAAACAATTTTGTTGCCATGCATTTACTAAACTTTTCCTACTGTATATAAGAAAAATAATCAATACTACAATAATGTTTATCAACCATAAAATCACTTAAGCAGACATTATATTCAGATTTAGGTAGATTTCTCTTATAGAATGTGTTGCAATAACTGTACCTGCTTTGTCAAAATCTTCAGTGCATTCCTAAGCAGCAGTGGTGCATGCAGGGGGAGTTTCTGAGTAACCAGAAACCATCCATGATAGATTAAAATCTGGGCCCCACCCACTCACAGTGTGATGCCTTGATTTAAAGGTGAATTGGAGGGAGTGGGGTCTTTATAACAAGTTTCTTTTAATCATGTAATTTTGGCTCTGCCCATAGACGGCATTACACCACAAATGGGATGGGGTATAATTAACAAGACTAGCTTCTGAATGTAAGTGCAAGTGTGATTTTAGAGATAAAATGGCCAGCCTTAAATGTAAATTAATACACTGAGTAGCTCCGCCTGCCCTAAGAGGAGTTCGAGCCCTACTTTTGCATAGATGTGAAAGCCGGTGGATACACTGACTTGATACCATCACCCCCTGAGGACCAAATGAAAAACAATCCACTAAATATGTTTCTTTGACACCTATATATTCCATTGTGTTCGGAATCTCTAAAGATGCTTCAATAGTCTATTGTAATTTTACAAGTATAAGGTTATTAGTTCTTCTACATGTATACATTTCTTAATTTATTCATATTATATTATCTTTTTTTTTCTAATGTTCGTAGATGACATTAAGTAGTAATATATTGTGAGTGCTATGTCATTCTCCAGGTCTCTCCATGTATTTATTTATAACCTACATACATTTTTTAAATAACTTGCATAAATTATGGATTATGGGCATTGCTGTCCGTTACTAACATAATCCAAGTTTGCGTTCTCCCCTGACATGCAGAAAAATTCCAGTTAGAGCTAAAGTGATATTCACCGAGCACTGCCCATTTTATATCCCTGGACAGTGCAGCCAGCCGAGGTTGTGGGATGTGTTTGGAGCGCATACCATATCCGGCTTGTGCTCTAGCATAACCCACACGAGCGCTTCTGGTGGGCACTCATGCTACAGTAGCTACATTAGAAGCAGATTGTATGCTAGCATAAAGGTTTTTGTTTTGTGTAAATATCAAAGGTGTTTACTTTAGTTTGTTCCATTAACAACCTGTGGTTGCAATAAGTTTCTTATGTGTTAAATGTTTTCATTGTGACCAGGTGACACACATGCTTAAAACTTTTGCACAGTATTGTATATAATGTCCAAATTGACTGGCACTCCATAGGCTGTGTTCCAGCACAGAACTCGGTCCGGTGCCCTCCTTTAGGTTTTAAGCAAAAAACCTTCAAACAGCAATCCAAAGTAGGCGGCACTCAGAAACTTCAAATCAGGTTGAAAAAAAGACTTAAGTTTATTTGGTCGACGTTTCGGAGGTCAACTTCCTTTCTCAAGACACTGACATACAATAAAACATACATATAAACACTTAAATCCTGTATTGTACATATATATAGTAAATATCCAGCCTTTGTGTATACTTCACTGTTTAGATAGTGTGACAAGAATCACATGGACTGGGTAAAATCCGGCTTTAGCTTTTATTGCTCACCACAGGCAGGTACACAGGATGTGGCAGTTTCACAGGCAAGATGTTATACAAAGTCTTCCAATACAGCAATATTTCTTCAGTGGACTCGCAGGTCCAGGAACCCTAACATAGGCAAATGCAGGGGGGGTTTCCATCTGCCTGGAAACCCCCCTGCCCAGCCCACGCCATGACTACAATAGGAATAGTAGAATAGAATTTTACAAGTGCTGCATGTTATTCTCACTATCACAAATGAAATAATTAGCACTACCTGTGGATCTTTTAACATGTATCAGCTACTAATAAATAATCTGTACCTCAACTAGGAGATCTGGAAAACACGCACTGTTAGGGATGTGCTGCTATAGAGCCCAATATGTACATATATGTCCAGGGCAGTGCTAGGTTCTGCTGCTGCTCCCAGACTCCCGGACTTGCTCCCATGCTCTGGAATGGTGCCCACATCTAAAATAAAAATATTCAGCTTAGGCAGGATAGCCATTATGCCGCATATAATGGCTTAGTGTGATCGCTGGTTCTGTACATGCTGGAGTTATGACACACAATACACTTTGTATGACGCATATTAAAGCTGGTTAAGTGCTAATTCTACCCTCTTCATGGACTGGCCACACTCACTCTAAAATCAAGCATTTGGAAACCCCCCTCTAGAAATCCTGCGTTTGCCTCTGCCTAACACTAGTCACCTCCAGGCCTATAAGCTGGGTGACTATTTCACCATCTTGCTCAGTTTCCCCAGTGTCTCTGCAGTTCTTAAACCAGCTTCTCACAGGTGTCTGTAATCAGGTGCCTTCCCAGGCACTGATTGAGGCAACACCTGAACTGGACATTTACACAATCCTAATGCCTTTGCTCTGCCAAACCTGGGAGATCTGGATATTCCACATTTACTTCATGTTGAATTATGCTGACCCTGTCACACTCCTCCCCCCTTAGCTTCAACCACTCTGGTGAAGATAAACACTTTCAGGTGGGCTATCTGCCTCAGCCACATCTATTTGTGCCATCTGTCTGGGTGCACAGCTCTCTGCCATTTTCCACAGTTTGCCATCCTCACCCTCTTCCTCCTCCTCCTCTAGCTTAACCATAGGGTTGCTTGGAGGATCAGGCCCAACAAACTTCCTGGAAAGGGCATCAGCACTGAGGTGCTGTTTCCCCGGACGATGCCGCACCTCAAACTTAAATGGCTGCAAAGACAAAAATCAGCGGGTTACACGAGCATTCACTTCTTTGTTCATGTGCATCCATTGTGAAGGGGCATGATCTGTAACCAACACAAACTCCTGCCCCAACAAATAATATTTTAATGAGTCTACTGCCCACTTGATTGCCAAGCACTCTTGCTCCACAGTGGAGTACTTGCGCTCCCTGGGCAGCAATTTCTGGCTGAGGTAGAGGATGGGTTTCTCTTCCCCTTCTACCAGATGGGAAAGGACTGCCCCCAATCCCGTACTTGAGGCATCTGTCTGCAATATAAACTGCTTTTTAAAGTTAGGAGCTTGCAAAATAGGTTCTGCACACAAGGCGAGCCTTAAATCCTGCCATTGAGCTTCTGCTGCTCTAGATCACAGTATCTTGTCTGGGGGCTGTTTTTAACACTCAGTTAATGTTGCTGCCGTACTGGCAAAATTAAGATTCAATCTGCGGTAGTAACCCACTAGGCCAAGGAATGTTCTTAGCTGGGATTTACATTTGGGTTTAGGCCATGTGGGCTGAGGTTTTACCTGCCCTCTGCCTACTATATATGCCAAATATTTTGCCACCATTCCAATGGCACACTTCTCAGGATAAGCAGTAAACCCATGTGCCCGTAAAGATTGCAACAGTGCTTCTACTCTTGGTAGGTTTGACTCCCAGTCGGGGCTAAAGATGACTATGTCATCTAGATACAGTATGCAGCTGCATATTCTTTGTGAGGTCACAGCAACCTGTTCATAGCCCTCTGGAAGGTTGCCGGAGCCCCATGCAGAACAAACGACAGCATTTTGTACTGAAACAAACCTTCTGGGGTAGAGAAGGCTGTTTTTGCCTTAGCAGCCCCAGTTAAAGGAATCTACCAAAACCCTTTTGTCAAATCTAGGGTGGTGAGATACTGACTGTTTGCTAAATTCTCCACCAGCTCGTCCACCCGGGGCATCGGATAGGAATCAAACTGTGACACTTAATTTAATTTGCAAATATCATTGCAAAATCTTAAAGCACCTGAAGGCTTAGGCGCTAAAACTATTGGATTATTCCGTTAGCTATTTGATTCCTCTATGACCCCTAGGCGCAGCATTTCCTCTACTTCCTGTTTAAACGCTGCCCGCTTTGCCTCGGGTATACGGTATGGCCTCTGTTTTATTACCACCCCGGGAGTAGTAACTATATCATGCTGGATCATTTGGGTTTTTCCCAGAACGGCAGAGAACACATCTTGGTGCCGTGCTACTAAACTTGCCGCCTCCTGTTCTGGCGGGGATTAAGGGTAACTTCAATAGGTACCTGATATTTTGGGGTTTTCTTGGCAACCAAAGAGGGCTGACTAGCGCTCTCTTTCCAGGGTTTTAACATGGTAGATTTGTACTTCTTTCCTTTTACCCTCCTGTCAAACCTTATAATTAACAGGTCCCACTGCCTCTATGACTTCATAAGGGCCTTGCCACTGGGCATACATTTTGCTTTCAGTGGTAAGTACCAGAACCAGTACCTTGTCTCCCAGTTTAAAAGACCGATTAACTGCGGTCACGTCATGTCAACTTTTTGCCACTGTTGTGCCCTATCCATGTGCTCATTCACGAGTGGCGCAAGTTGCCTTAAACGGCCATACAATTGGGTCACAAACTGAACAACGTTAGGCTCTTGGCATGACTGTTGTTCCCACTCTTCTTTCAACAGACCTAAAATCCCTCTAGGTTGCCTCCCATAGAGGAGTTCAAAGGGACTAAATCCTGTAAAGGATTGGGACACCTCTCGCATTGCAAACATTAAATAGGGTAAAAGTAAGTCGCAATCTCACTTTTCCTCAGACACCACCCTTTTTATCATTTGTTTAAGGGTCTGGTTAAAGCATTCAACAAGCCCATCTATTTGCGGGTGGTAAACTGAGGTAGTAATCCTATCCACCTTTAACAGTCGGCACATATCTTTCATTAGTTTAGAGACAAATGGGGTACCTTGGTCCATTAAGACCTCCTTTGGTATATAGCATCAACAATTCCCAGGCAATAGTGCTAGATTTCATGTTATGTAGCGGAATGGCCTCCAGGCACCTTGTGGCATAATCTACCACCACTAATATGTATTGATGACCACGAGCAGATTTTTCCACCGTCCCCTATCAGATCCATACCAATTCTCTCAAAAAGTACCGAAATGACAGGGAGCGGAACCAAGGGTGCCCTAAACCCTGGCCGATGTGGTGTCTTCTGACACACTGGACATTCCTGACAATACCTTTTTACTGCTGCATGAATGCTGGGCCAGAAGAATCTAAACTGAATACGCTGGAGAGTTTTCTCCTCCCCCAAATGGCCACCCCACAGGTGTGTATGAGCCGCCCTTAACACCAACTGCTCGTGTTTCCGGGGAACCAACAATTGTTCTACTATCTTACACGGCGAATAAGTTACACGATATAACAAATCATTTTTCAATGCAAAGTATGGTACACCTTCTGCTGGTAATGCCATGATTACTCTACCATTAATCTGTACAACATTTTCAAATGCATTTATCAAGTCCCCATCATTCTGTTGATCCTGGCACTTCCTTGATAATGGGAACCCACTGTGTCTCGGTCTCACTCCCCTCCGGTTGCTCACTGGCCAAGGAGGGTGATACAGCCACCAAACTTTGGAAAACAGAGCTTGGCTCCTGGGACACCTCTGGGACACCTTCTGCTGTCATCATGCCATGTAACCACCTCTTGTAAAAAGCCCCAGGTGGAACCAGGTTGGCAGAGATGATGGTTAATTTGCTGCCAGTATCCACTAAGACCCAGACCCCCTGACCTTCCACTCACACCATTAAACAAAACAAGGTGGTTTGCACCAGGGAACTGCTTCCAGCAGCCATGCTGACCACTGATCAAATTGTTTTTCCAGCACTACAGTCCATCAACTTGCCCTGCTTTTGGCAGTACCAGCGCAAATGACCGGGCTCGCCGCAGTCAAAACACACATCTGGAGGTGGGTTGTTGGCTTTAACAACTGGGACCTGGGTTCTAGGCTTGGGTACTGGCTGGAATCCGTGTTTAGCTGTAGGGCCCACTGTTGCACCACATGATCTAGTACCCGCACAGCATGGCCCAAAGTCACCATCTCTACTATATGCTGAGTAGAGTTCTTATCTGGCTGCAACCATACCTTACTCAGCCTGGCTAATTTGGCTTCAGATAGGTTTAGCCACCATTCCTGAAATTCCTGAGCTTTTCTAGGTCCAGTCACTCCAACTCCAACTCTGCCTAATATGGCCTTTTTCAAGTGTGGATAGGAGTTTGCCTCAGTCACGTTTAATTCAACATATGCTCTCTGAGGTTCCCCTGTGAGACAGGGAGCAAGTATGGCAGCCCACTCCTCCTCAGGCCATTTTAAAGGTGCATCAGTACTCTCAAATGTGCACAGAATAGCTTCAATGTGATCAGATGGAGTAAGCTTCTGTAATACCTCTCCCTCCTGCCCACCTTTCCTTATATCAGTTAACTCTGCATGTAATAACTGTATTTCAGTTGTTGCCTTGAATCAAAGTTTGCTGTCCTTGCACCTGTGCTTGATGCCCTGCTACCAGAGCTTGTTGCTCTTGCATCTGTGCTTGATACGCTGCTGCTAGAGCTTGTTGCCCTAAAGCTATTTCAGCAAAACTTTTCAAAACCTCCTCCATATTTCACTGCTTTATCCCTTTATGGACAAACTTAGGAGGCTTTATAAATTCTCTTTTATAATCCAGATTCCCAACAAACTATATCAGCTGGCTTACATTAAAACTGCATTCCCTGGCCATTCACCCATACACAGGAATTAAGCAGTTTTTATATTGTGCACAATTTGCATATACACAGACATATTATCACTGTTAACAACTGCCATGTTATGGTTAGCCTGCCACACTCACCCACCCAGCTGCTAGTAAAGCGACTTACTTAAAAAGCCACTGTACAGTGGGTAGCATCCTGCAAAGCATCTCACTGCCACTGTGGGTGGATCCGGTCACTGTATCTGGGCTCTTGCTGTGTAGCAGTATCCAGCAAGAGTCCCTGTTCGGGCACCAAATGTGACAAGAATCACATAGACCGGTTAGAATCTGTCAGTAGCTTTTATTGCTCACCACAGGTACACAGGATATGGCAGTTTCACAGGCAAGATGTAATACAAAGTCTTCCAATACAGCAATATTTCTTCAGTGAACTCGCAGGTCCAGGAACCCTAACACTAGTCACCCCCAGGCCTATAATCTGAGCGACTATTTCACCATCCGGCTCAGTTTCCCCAGTGTCTCTGCAGTTATTAAACCAGCTTCTCACAGGTGTCTGTAATCAGGTGCCTTTCAAGGCACTGATTGAAGGAAACCGCCAAACTGGACATTTACACAATCCTAATGCCTTTGCTCTGCCAAACCTAGGAGATCTGGATATTCCACATTTACTACATGGAATTATGCTGACCCTGTCACAATAGGTTCAAAGTCTCCTACTCTAAACTGTCCCCTTCATGTTTGGCTCCAAGGGCAGCAATCGGGGGGGGGGGGGGAGTAGGTCTTTAAGGGACCTAAATTGCCAATAGAGTCCACCGCAACCTGATTTTTATAAAAAAATTTAAATGCCTTATTAAGCTTATATTGCTGCTGTTGCTATGCCACTACCTCGGTGCACGTTCAAGGAGAAATTTTACTTTCCTAGAACTTTTTGCACAATAATTCTGTAGAAATAAACAACATTCTCTTCATATTGTGCTTTTATTAATATTTAATTAAGAGTGCTATACAAGAGTGGTGTGTGGAGAGTTCTAAGGGGCATGTGATGCCATTAAGCACTGTGAAGTATTATATTATGCACTTTCTCTGGGCACCAGGGCCCTGGCTCCATGCTACAACTCTGTGTTCTCTAGGACAGTGGGGGACTGTTTGAGGAGTAGGGTTTAAGGAGCCCTGCTGGTTTCAATTGTGCTAAGTCCATCAATGCTGGTGGCCACCAATAAACACTGCTGCATGCATTTTGCATGCAACTTACAATCAGTCTATATGTGTTTTTTTGAGTACCAACCTAAAAATTCAGCCAGAATTTTAAAGAATAGTGAGGAGTTTTACATACAATTTAACAACTGTACTGAGAAGCATTATAGTTCTATAATTCCTTCAGTCAGAGGGGTCTTTACATGGCTTAGGTATCATAACTATCTGGGCTTCCAAAAGTTCCGCTGGGATGTAAACCAATTTCATTGCCTCATTAAAGAAACACACCAAAATGGGGGTCATAAAAAGCAATGTAGAAATTGTAAATAAATCCATCAGAGTCAGGGGCCTTACCCTTAGGGAGTTGTTTAATGATACATTCAACTTCCTCTACTAATCACGAGGAGTTAAGCACACGCAAATCATCACAACTTAGGGACAGCAAATGAAGATCGGATAAAAAGGAAGTGACAGTAGCAACAGAAGGTTGGGGGACAGAAATATCAGAAGACAGATTATAAAGTTGGACATACAGATGTGTCCTCTTACACCTTTCCTTTATTGCTTCATTTGGTAACGAGATGCCAGCACTCCACGACGAGTAGCAATTGGATGGAACTAATTTTTTTTAATTTTAATTATTTTTATTTTTACCTCTTTTGGTATCTTATAATATGATATTGGTATCACTAACTATCATTTATTTGTTGTTGTCATCACTACCCAATTATATATTTTTTTCACATTTCCCGCCCACATTGGGATATATGTTACACATCCACTTATTGGTATTGAACGATAGGGATGTGAAGTTATATTCACATAATAGTAGACATATTTAATACACACACTAGCACACACTTAATTGCTTTTGCTATCACTATGTAATTTTAGTTTTTTTTCACATTTTATGCCCATATTGGGTTATATTTATTTATTGGTGCTGAATAAAGAGGTTTTAATATTTATACACATAATTATTTATATATTTTGTATCAGAAATAGACATTTTTATTTATTTATTCATTTACTTATTATATATAATGTTACAGATAACTATTTAATTTAGGTAACTGACCCAGACTTAAGATTGGAATATATTCTAATATACATATGGGCCAATTATATGCAGTGATATACATATATGTAACATTCTGTGTTTTATACAGAGAATATGTGCAGTATAATATAGCTACATACTATCTACATAGGATGACTCCTTGATTATTATCAGGGTCCTATGTGATAATGATCTGTAATTGCTAAGTGGTTTAATTATAGATATTACAGTGTAGTTTTTTGGTATCCTTTCATACATTGCTCTCAGTCATGCTTATCTATCTTGATAATATCTGCCTGCATCTCCTTTCATCAATTGATTACTTATATTTGCTGCAATTTTCGTTTTTATTTATGAAGTCATTTTGAACTACAATGACCATCAGGCATTGCGATGGTCATATGATCTGACTGGTTAACTGATATCATATGAATTCATCGGGTCCAATAGGACGATGACACGTGATGGAGGGTGGGTGTGAGACTTGAACCACCAAAGTGGGTGATGTAATCACAACCCTCCCTGCTATTTGTTACAAGTGCGCTGAACTAGGTATAAAAAACGGGATTTTCTACTGTGTGGTCACGGTGAGGTGAACAAGCCTGTACCCAGGCGAAATGCGCGTCCTCGCTCATTCCATCTGCAACATGTGGAGGTTCAGTTGATCCGGAAACTGGAACCTGCTGGTATCGTATATATGGCTCTGCTGACACAGTGCATGTTTCAGCAATTTTTCTTCTTATCACCGATGAGTCACTTATTTGTATTGATTACATACCGCTAAGGGCTCATGTGGGAGATCGCATATGGGGATTCATAAAACAGCTGTTATTTTATAAATTCACTGCCAAACTTACTGCTGACCACAGCATTTTAGGTTTATACCTTGTGAATGATGTATTTGGACATGCACATTGAATATTGCGCATAATTTAATAGAATCTTGGTCAGCTGATTTCCCCCTTTTTCCTCTCCCCTATGTTTGTATCATATATGTGTCAGATTGTTAGAGGCTTTCTCTGATGTTTTAAAGTGATTATTGTTAATTCTTTGATCTTCTTGAAGCACAATAAGAAACAGAGACTTACTTGACCTTATACAGGATATGGTTGGAAAAAAGGACTTAATGTTATGGGTCAATGTTCCTCTTTCTTGTTAGGAAATGCCTCTTTTTGGTATTCATATTAACACTATTCATGGTTGTCACTGCTTGCAATTATTCAATATGCAAATGTGATGCGTTTAACCCTTAAACCATATTATGACTGGCGGTGACACTATGAGTTGATACAATTGCACAGAACAATGCATATGAGTCATATGATTATTCTGTTAATTCTAACTGTGATTAAGTGGTGATATTTGATGTATTATTTCCTCTTACCAGCATTGATCATTAATATGCAACATATTTGATTTAGCTTATGATCCCTAAATAAATAATCATCACATACAGGGATGATTTTGTTCCCGTGAATTATTAGGATTACTGGGGATCACATATTGATGTTGTTTCTAATGCATGATAATTTATGACATTCTTCTATCCCATGAATAAGGTATGCATATGCATTACTTTACTCAACATATTTGTGTACTACTAACCAGACTCTCCAGTGAGTGACAGTCCTACATTTTTTCATGTCAATCTGTGGAAACCATGTGTAAGGGGACATCTACCTTTACCGAATGAAACACACCTACAGCCATACTTATCTGAACCTGCCCAATCTCATCTGATCTTGGAAGCGATACAGTAATAGGCCTGGCTAGTACTTGGATGGGAGACCTCCTAGGAATACCAGGTGCCGTAGGTTAATTCTCATTCGGAAGAATAGGATAAACACTTGGCACAGACATTGCATGAATTTTTGTATATGAATATATACCATCAATTTATGGATTGAAGAAAAGATCATATGCATCTCATTTTGTGAAATGCAGATTGGATTTATTCTATTATTTTCGCCTATTAACTTGGATGATAGTTCTTATATCGAGCCTTTGATTCATGTATGTTTGTATTTATATTTATGTAAGTGTACCTCTCTTATTTTATGCAAGCTTAATAAAAGTTAATTTTTATGTGAAATTTGAAACATGTTATTTCATAAGAGTTCCCCAACAAAGAGCCTTTCTTCACTTTCTTTGTGTCCATACAAGGTGTGATTATACAGAAGATTTCACAACAGATTAGCACATCTGTTTGTAATCAGACTTCAGTTACAGAGTACAAGTGTTAATACCAGCAGTTGCAAGGTGTGATTATATGGAAGATTTCACAAGAGATTAGCACCTTAGCAAAGTGTTTCTATGTTTGAATTATGAAGACCAATGTGTTCACAAACCATTCCAATATGAATTCTATGTGATCACATATAATATGGATTACCGATCCATAAGATGTAAAGATAATTTAAGGTGTGTCCAGTCATTAATTATTGATCATGATTATGTGAAGTTTATTGGGTACAATTACGTTGATTATTTGTGGATTTAGCCTGTCACATGCACTATCTATACCTCTAATAATTGGTCACTATATCAGTCGAGTAACTCTCGCATTGTGTGTCCGATGCTTTTAGTATGACAGTTAAAAACAGAGGTGAAAAACTGATCAATGTGCCAATTCTCCTGTTGTTTCCATGGGCAAACTGCTTTTCATGAATTTCTCACTCCTAATTGAATACATTTGTTATAGTGAGGAGAAGCAGAATTTGTCAATAGCAGCCTTAATTACCCTGACTTTCTCTATTATGCAATCAGCTCAATACACATTGGAGGTGTTGATAATGGAGATTTATGCTTATGGACCTATTCATCACTACTAAAAATTTGATGGAGGTAATTAGGTTTAGAACTCGCATGGAGTTCTACCTAATTAACACAGGAATTCATCATTAATCCTCTCCATAAGTATCTATTCCGAAATGCTGTCATTTTTGCGATGACAGCTTTTCAGAAAATAGATACCTTTCCCTGTCTACACTAACTTACCGCAGCTATAATCAGTGCTGCACATGCGCTGTTACGTTCACAAAAGCGGCGCATGCACAGCACTGATTATAGCTGCTGTAATTCTGTGGTCGTCTGCCACCCCCATCCTCCCCTCTCCCCTCTCCCCTCCCCCTCCACTCCCCTCTCCCACCTACCTGGCCGCCTGTCACAGGCTGCAGCCGCGGACCCCGACCTCCCATCTGAAGATTTTTCTTTTCTTTAAACTTTACTGTTTAAAAAAAAAAAAAAAAACTTTACTGTGTTCTGCCATGAGAACACAGTCTGTGTCAGAGCAGCAGATGGAGGCGGAGGAGGGACCAGGGTAGCGATGGAGGAGCCGAGGAGGACCTGCTCGTGTTGAAAGCAGGTAAGTATAACCAGCTATATGCCTTCTGAGAGTGGTGTATAGTAACACCATCAAATTACGAAATTACATAATTTTCGGAATTTGACGAATAGCCTAATTTCTAAATTAACACAGACTGACTTAACCAGGAGATATCAGTGATATCTCCTGTGTTAAGTGTATTAATGAATACTAAAAAAATGGTAATTAAGGAAAATGTCCTTAAAACCGTTATTTTAGTATTGATGAATAGGCCCTTATATGTGAAAACTTTGTGGTACACTAAAATTACTGCATTTGTTATGCTGAAATTGCTTTATGTTTTTCAACATTTTGCCATCTAATAAGGAGGTTCTTATACCTCTTAATATTAGTACTATATAGCCTGGATTGCATTTTTTGCTTTTTCCCATTATATGCTTTTGTCTGTATTGTCAAGTGTAAGTCTATTTTACTATATTAAATTGCATTAATAAAAGTTAGATTTTAATAATTTTATCAATTAAGAGTGCTCGCATAGCAGAGTTCTTTCCTTCTTTTTTGCCTTTTGAATAATCGTTATATAACTCTAGTGAGCACCACCAATACCGTATTGACTCCAGTCTAACATTAGCTTTATATTACAGGAATAGTGGTATATTTTGTTATTTACCAGAGAATATTATTTACCTGTGCGATGGTTTCCCATCCCCCCTTCCCTTTAATATTACTAATTTCTTGATGGGATCTGGACCCTACACTATATCTTTCCCTCATAACAACTCTGTCAGCCATCAGGTTTATCTATTCTCCCCAATGACACAAAACAAAATTGCTTCATCTCTCCATTGACTTTCACCCTAGTAATCAAACTCCTTGCAAATATACAGTATACAGATGGGGAGCATAGAACATGAAATCACCCTTTATGTGGATGATGTTCTCTTAACAGTGCCACAGCCAATACTTTTACTTTGTAATCTTGTTTTTTTTCTTTTTTAATAGAACACCACATACAATATTCAGGATACATAATCAATCCCCAGAAAATCTAAGTCCTACATTTGTTTATCCCAGATGTGGCAAGAATTTTCTTCAATTGAATTTACTCCTGGAATTGTCACCAATGCAAGGTTCAATACCTCAGAGTTCATAAACTGAACAGTACTGTAATCGCTCCCAGGCTAAATTTTCACAATTATAAACCTTTCACAATTTATATCGGCAGTAATCCTGCAGAGATTGGCATAGGGCTAAGTCCTAAGCCTTATCTATTAGTACATTGCAGCACAACATGCTCAGTGCATATTACAGAGCAACCCAAGGTCCACTAGGAAATAAACACTGGTAGAGGTAGAGAGTCCGAGTCCACTCTCTTCCCTCCTCTGGCTCCTTCTGTTTCTTCTTCCAAAAATAATCTGACCACCCAATAATATCTCATTTACTTGCAGTGATAGATCAGAGTTAGACCAACAGATTTCTAGTGCTTTCTCTCTCATCATCCCACTTTCAATAACCCACGGTTTGTCTTGTGTCAGACACCATGGCCCCACATTTGATTGGCTGGTGACATAATGTACTTGAATTATATTACACACAAAAAATCTTTCTGTTTCTTTGCAGACATTCAGGTTCAACATTCCTAAAAAGTACTTTTTGAGATACAGTACTAGCAGACTTCAGACTAAGGGACTATTAACTATACTATAGGTAGAACTAAAGGCCTTAATATTGGCAGTAAGAAACTTGCATGAGATGTTGTGGAAGGCCAACCTTGTGGTGAGACTGGATAATGAAGATTGCAGACAAATAAGATTCAATGCAATCTCCAGCTCTGGCTGTGAAAGAATAAAGGATAACTTATAGAAGTTGCTATACATTAGGAACACCAGGTAACTGGTGATGTTTTGCTGATGTATCTGTCTGTTTCCTTCCAGTGATAGCATTCACATGTTATAATGTCATCTGAAACTGGCACTTTCCTGTTGTTCATTGGTGTCAGCTGTCAGCAGTTTCATAAATACCTTGCTGGTTATAGCAGTTAAAAAAGGAAAATGCAGGTGCACACTCTAAGCATTCTCTAAGAATTCTGATGGTCAAAAAAATGTATAATAAACTCCAACAAATAACATGTTTTTTTAAGTAAGGTTCTTAGTACATGTTTTTTGCCAAAGATGATTGCCCACCTACCACATCACGGTTAACCTCATAAGGTTCACAGTGACATGGTAGGTGGGCAAACATCTTTGGCCAAATCCAAAATATTTATAATAAACTCCAACAATTAAAAAAACATGTGAATTGTTGGAGTTTATTATAAATATTTTAATCATCTGAATTCTTAGTGCTTAGAGTGAGCACCTGCATTTTCCTTTTTTTCCATATTAGAACTATAGGTCTCAGCATGGTAGCACCTCTTATTATGTTTACGATTAGGATGTGCAGCCCAGCCCCCCATATTTTCCTCTGTGTATGTGTGTATTTAAGGTACATTTGAAGGTGAGACCCCTTCTCTTGGGCTAGCACTCCTCCCACCCGCCACAGGTGATTTTAATTGGTATGGGTCCTTTACATTGCAGTACACACATTTAAATTAGTTCTATTTAAGGTAAGTCCTAGATAAATTTATTTAATGTGTCAGTATTAGGGATGTTAGGGAGCCACCTTATGAGGTTTATCGTGATGCAGTAGGTGGGCAAACATCTTTTGACAAACATGTACCAAAAAACTTACTTTAAAAACCATGTTAATTGTTGGAGTTTATTGGTTATGAGCATCAGAATTCTTAGGGCCTGATTCAGAGCTGAATGCTCTGACCAGAGCGCTCGCTCTGAATCAGGGCCCTCCTCCCTGAAAATGGAGCGTCCTCTTGGACGCTCGCATAGCTGTGGGTGACCACCCACAGCATATGCGAGCGTCCATGATGATGGTCACGATGGTCTTGACCATCGTGACCATCGGGCTTGCGACAGAGACCCTGCGGTAGGATCTCGCTGCCGCAAGCCCAGGAGTGATTTTGGCTCTATCAGAGCCAAAATCACTCCCACTGACATCATTACTGATGTCAGTGGGGCCGGCTTCAGACGGTAGGCGTTCCCATGGGAATGCCTCCGTCTGGCCGCCACGCCCCTGGCACGCCCACCAAAGGGGGCATGCTGTCAATCAACATCGACAGCACGCCCCCTTTGTTGCGAGACCCGGAGCGATGGAGAGCCCGTCACTCGCCGGGTCTCGCGCATGCGCACGATGGAGCTCCCTCCGTCATGCGCATGCGCAGTGGGGGAACATCGACCCGCTTGCGAGTGCGTACTGCCACTCACGAGCAGGTCTGAATGACCCCCTTAGTGCTTAGAGTGTGCAGCTGCATTTTCCTTTCTTCTGCATTCTAACTACACGTCTCAGCATGGTTGTACCTCTTATTATGTTTAAGATTAGGATGTGCAGCCCAACCCCCCCTTTTTCCTCTATATATGGTTATCGCAATTCAAAAGCTTGTCTTGCTGTGCTCCTGTTCTGAGCTGTATTGTATCTTGTCTGCTGTCTGGAATCTGACTTCTGCTTGTGACCCTATTATGTTTGCTGCCTGGACTGTACCTTTACTTGTGACAATGATTATCCTGTTTAATATCTGGAATTTGACTTCTGATTGTGACCCTGACAATTCTTTGTTGACTTGCCTGGTCTTTTGCGTGTGACCCTAATTATCCTGCCTACCATGACAATTGTTTGTTCCAGTAACTTGATTGTGCTGTCTTTTTCAAAAAACTTTTATTACTACCTTCTGTTTTCCATACTCCATGCTTCCTGGTCAAGTTGTCGGCCATCTTGCCAAGCAGCTATTTCTTGTTTTGTAGGAAATTTATTTTCTTGCTATTCAGCATTTCATCCTGCTCTAGTTTTCAACTTCTACTAAGTGCTCAAACATCATTAGTACTGCTCTACTAAAAAGTGGACTAGTGGTTGAACGAAGGTATGACATCATGCCTATTCTAGTCACAGAATGTTCATCTGTTTGTTCTTATGCATCCTGCATCCATGCTATTGAGTTTACTAGTATAAAATTGTGCCAATCTTCATCTAATGACCTACTGTATCACTCCTTGAGATTAGGTCATAACAACAGCAAAGTATCAGAGAACATATCACATTCCATAGAAATGGGGTTTGTGAAGCTCTCATCAAGTTCGGTTCTGATAGCTAAACAAGTAAAGGATTTTATGACACTATATGGCTACTAGGTGTCCACAAAGTTGCTTAGAATCAATCCAGATTTATTAGATGGGTGTTGGAAAAGCTGCCCATTAGATGGCTTGCTCATTCACATATGATGGATTTACCCATATCTCTGCATTTACAAAAAGATATCCAGGTTTTTCCTCCTCCCATCTGGAGTTCTATCTCTCAATATCAGAACAAACTCAACATATTATCTTGGCCACCACTTGTCAGCTAACAGCAAATTGGAAATTAGGAAAGTTATTCATAATACAAACTGGCAAAGCTACCAAATGCAGTTTATGAAAAGGATAATACATAATTTATCTAAGTCCTTTACTAAAAGTTGGGAGCCCTAGGGGTACATTTACTAAACGTTGATTTTAATTGATTTAAAATTGACAAAAATTTATCAAAATCGATCAATTTCAGTGTTGTGTTTCTGGGGCTAAACCACACTTTTACTAATATGTAAAAAAAAAAAAAATTCTGTTAGTAAATGTGTGATTTGCCCCAGAAGCGCAGCATTGATGTTGATCGATTTTAATTGATTAAAATCGACTTTTAGTAAATATATGCCTTGGATTTCTCTCTTTAATGCTCACCTCACATTCAAACTTTTAACAGCCATATACACACACAACACATTAAAACTGAAAAATACAATTGGTTGGACTAATTTATTGTTGGTCCTTTCAGGTCTTAAGCTCTCCCTACTCGTCCCCTTCCATAGCAGCAAGTCATAACCCGATGTGTCCTTTCTCATCCCTCCAGTCACTCTTAAATAAAATATTGGTCAGCTCTCTTTTTAGTTAAAGTTTACTGATGATTGTAATCTTCAGCTCTATCATTTTGACATTTGTGATGTTATGTTCCATTTTAAATATTATTCTTTTTATCAAACACTATTAAAGTCTTAAGAAAAAAGTAAGCATTAACCACAATCCCTTTTGTTTTCTCCATAATTGTAAACATTTCCTTTAGTTGTGTGTTTTGAATGACACCAATTTGTAGTTTAAAATAAACACAATTTGCTACTTATTTACTGTGTGACCTCAAAGTACATAAATTCTGTCTTTTTCAGTAGCAGTAGATCTCACAGGAAATAGCAAAAAAGCAATTCTGTGTTAATTACATTGCATGAATATTAAACATACATAGGGATATATGTAATAGTGTGCGTTTTCTGTGAAGAGGCAAAATCTTGGCTTTTAAGACTGTAGATTTAAAGCAGTAATAATTTAAAGAACAAAACCAGGTGCTTTCAGTTTACAGCCTTATGGGGGAATTCAAAAAGCCGCACAGCGTGGGGAAATGCTATTCAATAAGCATTTTCCCAGCTTGGTAAGCCAAGGGTTAACATAAGCGAACCCATTGATTCTACATAAAGTGCAGAATCAATTAGTTTAATCCCTTGTGGATGCCTTTTCTCACAGACTTTTCCTTGCAGCTCCTCTGAAGTAAGGCCCATTTCTCTAGTATAAGGCATCAGGTAAACCCCACTGATTGAATTTCTTAGAGGTGTTGCGCAGGTTCAATAAAAATCAAACCTTATAATAAATATCCAAAAAAACGGTGAGGAACCAAGTTATAACATAATTTGAGTGACCTAAGATATGTTGAGGTCTTCACAATAACTGAATGAAGCTGATCATATGCTTGTTAATACTATTTGCAGGATCATTTTTTAGAACAATTACAATATGTTCTAATATAGCCTTTAGATCTCTACTATTATTTTATTTATATTTTGAAGGAATTAAAGTATAAGAAACAAGAAGTCAGTTGCTTCTTGTTTCCAGCAAAGCCTAAATTTTAAATTGAGTTTTCTTGTTTTGCTTTGTACAAAACAGACATTCTGGGACTCAACCATAAATTTCACATAATGAAAGTACATTTTATTAATAACTAGATATTTGCCAGATCTGTAATTGTGTTTTTCTCTCACATTGTGAACCAAACATTAAGGACAACCATTAGACAATATCTAAGGCAAAACAAATTACCCTGCATTTTAACAGATCACAAGAGGCACATTATATAGTTCAGCCTAGAAGATTTTGATCTAGACTGATCTAAATAACATGATTAATTTTATTGTTTAGTAAAATTTCAAGTCAAGTTGGTTTAGAATGACCAACTTGTTTTCCATATTTTACTGTTTTGTATCATTACCTGAATAATTACCCATTCACATATCCCTAAGAATGTAAGCACATATGTCATCGATGTATCCTCTATTTTTATGCAATAGAAGAAATTCCAGTATTTCATATTCTCTTACATGTCAAATACATAGTAAATTATTTCACACATTGTTTAGAACATTACTTATATGGAAACACCAATTTACATAGTCCTTTGAAAATAGTTTATACAGCAATAGCATAATTATATTTTATGTGCTTCAGAAGAGTCTTTAAGAATAAATACATACTTGAAAAACTACTTTTTGAAACAACAAGAAAAAGGAATCAATATAATCCTACTTCTCCTGGTTCCTCTGATGATAGAAAATGACTGAATTGCTTTGCTATCTCATCACATTAAAAATGTTTTCAGCTGACTGTAACAATGGGTTCCACACTTGAGATGTCAGTCCTGCCTGAGTTAATATTTGTGGCAGAGGCAGCAGTCTGGGAGATGTTGCCTTGTTTGAAAGGACAGTTTTCAGTCCAGGCATGCCTGAAGGGTGGTGAAATGGACTGTAGAGCATGGTTCTGAGCCGGGCTTCTCCTCCTGCACACACACAGCAGTGCTTTAAGTTCTGAGCGGAAGCTCTCATTCAGCCAGCAATATATAAATGGATTGTAGCAGGTGCTGCTCATGGCAAACCAGTGAAAAGCAAAGTATAAAGCATTATTGCTGCTGATGACTTTACTGGACATCAGAACAAGATAACAGTTCAGTGGGAACCAACAGACAGCAAAGACCACAACTACCAGCATCAACATCTTGAGGGTCATCTTTTTCTTTCGTCTGTGGGCATAATATTGCTCCATGGTAATGTCACCTATGGCATTCCGAAGCCAAAGTTTCTTTGCAACCATGGTATACGTAATGGAAATGACAATCAAAGGCAGTACATAAAGAAGTACAAATGTGGCCAAATCCAGATACTTCCAGAAGAGGTCTGCAGGATATGGGAAGCTTGGAAGACAAACCATCCGCACAGTGTTCCTGGAAAAAAAGTAGACTGGATGATGAGTGTACAAGGTCAGAATCGCTCTGTCACATTAACTGCTTATTGTCAGTAAAATGTGGCTATGATATAAAGTCATGTAACAAATCAACTTGAAAACATGAGTATACTCTTTAAGTTATTTATGTACTTTAGTGACAATAAATATCAATATAGCACCCCCCAAAACCTTGCACTTACATTTTTCAAAGTGGGCAGTACATTGTTTTCAGAGAGTTTGATGAAATTGCACTAGTGCTTTGAAGTGTGCGAGATAAGCTTCCTACACTACTAATGCCTGGAACACAGACTGACAGATATATTGGCTGATCAATTGATCGGCCAATATATCTGCTGCCCGTCGGCCAGTGTGTACCCGCGATATGTCGTCATTCACTGACATATCGCATTGGCTGTGCTGCACAGTCAAAAGACAGATATGTCTGCAGACATATCTGTCCTTCTGCAGATGTGTACGGGCAGTCTGCAGACTGCCTGTAAACATACAGCGGCATGCCCCAGACATGCCCCCTGTCCGCCGAGACCCGCAGCCAGACACAGATGATGGCTGTTCAGTGTGTATCAACGACCATCATCTGCAGATATATCTGCAGATCACTCGATCTCCAGATATATCTTTATAGTGTGTACCCACCTTAAATTACATCTGTGTCTACATAAACAAGCAACCCCATCTCTGTGAGGTTCTGTTGAGTGGTAATATCTCATGATGTTCTCTTGGGTGGTAATATCACATAAAGGGGCTAAATCAGAGCTACACGCAAGTCCATTTAGTGGATGGATCTTGTTATTTTTCTCAATGCTCCATAGCCAAGCATACACAACGTAAAGCATGTATGGGCCATTCACATCTCAGCCGTTTATTTAATTGCAGCTGAATATGTGTAGCTGGAAGCAGGGCCGGACTATGATCTTTTGAGGTCCTAAGCAAATGTGGAGAACCCCCCCGCCCCATCTGGCAACACTGTATTCAGCACCACTGCACTCACTCTCAGTGGCAACTGAATGGGACACCTGACATGACCAAGACAAGAATGATCACATGAGCCTCGACCATGTGGCTGTTTACCAGTTACTAGATTCCTATTTTGTTGTATGCTCAAGATTAATGTATATCATTAACCTCTATTATTACTATATTATTATTATTATTATTATTATTATTATTCTGTAAATAGCCCCTTTTTGTGAAACCAAACCTGGTTCAGCTGCCCCATTTGCAGTTTTACACTGTATAGTCCATGGTAAATTTGGCAATTTAAAAATTCTGTGTTTGTAATATGCAGTCTTGTACTAAAAAGATTTAAAAAAATAATAAGCAAAATAAGCACATGCTTAGGGAAGGGGGTTCCCTAAGCATGTGCTTATTTTGCCTATTTTATTTTTTTGAATCTTTTTTAGTACAAGACTCCATATTACAAACATAAACTATTTTCCAAACAGGTTTACATACCATCTACCTTCTAACAATTATCCTAACAATATTTTCTGGTTGCCTTTCCCTTATACATCCTATCATATTTGATATTTTTATTACCACCTTTATATCAATTCTCTTCATCTTATATGGTTTATTTCCAACACTGATTATCTACTTCACCTTTTTTCTTCCTGTCACTTTCTTTAGTGCTTATTTGTTGTTCCTACATTAGTATCAGAGTATTGCAAGACCCAACAATAGTTCTTCCATACACCATTTTGTCTGGCTTACATGTTTATGAATATCCCTTTTTCTTTCTGTGTTAATTTATACTTACATGGTAACCATATGGAAAATTATTTTTTTCCTTTTCATACAACATTTCTACCCATTCTATTTTGAATAGGTGTGATATCGTGGGTTATAATAATGCCATGTCTATTGGGTCTGGAGATATTCATTGTGTTAGTATGGTCTTTTTTGTCATTGATATGATCTTGACTATCCACTGGTTTTTCCCTCCTGATAGTGTATTACCACTGTTTCTATGTATATAATTCCATATTGCCTATTCTGGGGTCATTTTGAGTGGTTTGCCTATCACTATACCTATATACACATATACTGATGTCCAAAATTTCTTTACCTTAATACCATTCCCATAGACAGTGCATTATATCCGCTTCAGGTTCATTACACTTAAAACAGTTTGAGTTTGCAGATGTTCCCATAATGAACTTTAGTTTTGGCGTAATATATGCACAATGTAGTATTTTAAGGTGCAAATTTGTATACTGTATAATGCCGATGATAATTATTTATTAATTTTTACTGTATATTTAACCATATCTCCTAGAGCTAAATTTGGGAATACATTTCTCCATCTAGCTAATCCCACTTTTTCTGTTTCCAGGTTTATCACCCTACGGATCTGTCCATATATCCTTGATGTGGATATTATGTTTTCAGAGCAACGGAGCAGCATGTCATCATGTCCACAATCCATACCCAAACCAAAAATCTGTGATACTATTGAGTTTACATAACTTATTTGAAAATTCAAAAATAAAGGTATTTCAATTAGTGGATATTTCTCTTTAATGTACTTGCGTGTATGGATAGTTTTATTTGTCCTATCTATTATGTGGTGAATGTATATCAATTCCTGCAAATACCATTTAGTGTAAATTGCCGAAGTGAGTCCAGAAGAAAAATCTGTATTATATCCACAGGTAAAAAAAGTGATACATTATATAGTAATCATTGTTTGGTGTCGTGCCAATCTCCATGCCAAACAAGTTGTGTGTATTAGTAGATTCTGTGCTATTCGTGGTTCCATTGTCTGTGTTTTTATGTGTAGCATACTTGCTAAGGGTATATCTGGACAGAGGGCCTGTTATATTGCAGTATCAGCAAAATCATTTGTGTTCTTTATCCAGTCTACTGCATAACGGAAATTTGGCGCATGCTCCTGTTGAAGCTGGATGTGATTTGATCCAGTGAAACGTGTTGAGCCCTAGATCTGGAGACTCTCCTATCCATTTAACTGGATACATACTCTCTTGGATTTCATGAACCCCTGTTGACTTTGGCGGATTATTTACCTTTCCTGTGGATTATGATAGCCCTATCATTACCTGTATCGACCACTGAATGTTGCCAAGGACTGTGGAAAAATCATTCATCCAATACCGGTAATTCTTCTTGCCTAAAGAAAACTTTATCTACATTTCTTTCACCAGCCAGTACATGACTGTGCTTTATTTGGAAGGAGGATTCATTAAGAAACAATCAGATATGGTTCACCCATACTTTTATGTGGCTTTTAAACATTAGTATTTATTATTTTCATAATCAATATATTATTATTTATTTATTTTTTACTTTTCTTGTGTATAATTTTTTTATATGTGTAATATTGTAATATTGCATAAAATTTTGTATTATATTTAATTACGATTCCAACTGTCCATTGTTAATCCTTTTTTCTATATATTAGTAGCACTGGAATATTTTTGTTTCTTGTATATGTTTTCGTTATCCAGTCTACTGCATAATGGAAATTTGGCACATGGTAAGTTAATACCACCTAAATTGGTTGGTTGACTTAATTTATAGAGTGATATTCTTGTTTTTTTCCCTGCCCATATGAATTTACTGAAAGCCTGGTGCATGTTCTTCAGGTCAGAATCTAACATCAATATTGAAAGCATTTGGAATAGGTAAAGAATGGTGGGAAAAATTATAATTTTTATTAAATTACTTCTGCCCAGGTATGATAAAGGTAGATGCTTCCATCTTTCAAAATCTGATAGCGTTTTTTTAATTATATCTGGAAAATATACTGAATATAGATCAGCTGGCTTTGGTGTAATACTTATTCCAATTATTTTATGGTTTTTACTCCCCATTTAAATGGAAATGTGTCATTCCATCTTTTTTTTGGCCATTGGATGCAGCGCTAGTGTCTCTGTTTTGGTGTAGTTCACCAGGAATCCTGATATTTTATGAAATTCTTCTTGTAAAGTCAGGATTCCCAGTATAGCTTTCTTTGGATTTTTAATATATAGTAATAAATCATCTGCATATGCAGATAATTCTAATGAATAATTTCCCAGTTCCCCTCCTTGCCACTCATCCCTAAGTAAACATCTCCAGATTAATGAGTCAATTGTTAAATTAAATAGCAATGGCGACAATGGGCAGCCCTGCCGTGTTCCCATAAACAACTGAAATGCAGAGGTGTTTAATCCATTAATGGTAAGATATGCCATAGGTGTTCTAAATAACATTTTATTCATTGTCACAAATTCCTCACCAAAATTCTGCCCCTGTAACACTCTCACTAGATGTGGCCATGACATTCGGTTAAAATGCCTTATCAGCATCGCACAGCTATGCGAGCGACCACAAGGCCGCTCCAAATTTAACTAGGACGGCCCTGATTCAGAGCGAGCGCTCTGGTCAGAGCGTCCGGCTCTGAATCAGGCCCTCTGTTCGCTATAATGTTTGTGAAGATCTTAAATTCCTGATATAACAGAGAGATTGGTCTGTATGATTGTGTTAACATACGGTCTTGTCCAGGTTTTAATAATAATATGATCCGTGCCTGATTAAAATCCTATGGCGCTCACCCCCCTTTAATAAGTGACTATACAGTGTCACTAGATAAGATGTTAACTGTGGTGTCCTTTTTTTATATTATACCGAGCAAAATCCGTCTGGCCTAGAATATTTGTTTGGTTTTTAAAGATTAATAGTTAATGATATGTCTGCTTCCGATATAAGTGCCAGTAAACGAAATCCTTTCTTCTTCAACAAGATTAGGCATCTTCGCTTCCCTTAGGAACTTCATCCATAGGCCCGGATCATCTTCTTGGTCTGTATGTAATTCCTTATAATATTGTAGGAATACTTTTGCTATTTCCTCCATATTCTGCATTATTCCTTCCTGTCCCACTATCTGCAGTGTATACGGAGTTGCTTTTTTAATTTGTGCCATATTTGCTAAAAGCTTACCAGATTTGTTTCCCCATTTATGGTACCTGTACTTCTGTTGATCTACATAGAGTTGAGCTTTCTCTGTGCACATTGTGTCATACCTTTGTTTATTAGATAGATACCTTTGTCTTGTATTTTCCATGTTCAATTACAAAATTTCACTGTAGGACCACGATGTGCTTATTTAGCTTAATGGTTAACCCAGCCCTGGCTGGGAGCCAATGGAGCATTTGCCAACAGGGTAAATGTGCTGAAGGTATGTCTAGTTATTTGGATGAAATTGTGGACTATTCAGAGATGAGACTATGCAGAGATCCTTCTGATTTCAGATGGATCTCTTGCACCAAGTATAGGGCTGGGGAAAAAGCACACTGATACTGATGATGGCTACTATCACAAGCAGATATAAAGGAGTCATTCAGCCGGAATACATACATTTAATCATGTGGCCGGCAGTTCAAATTCCGACAGTGTGAGCCCGGCAGGGGTGAAAATCCCAATCGTCCAAGGTAAGTATGTTCTAACCTAATTTTACCCCCTAACCCTCCCTTAGGGGTGCCTAACCCTAATTTCCCCCCCAAGTGCCTAATCATAACCCCCCCTCCCCTAGCCTAATCCTAACCTCCAGGGGGAGTACCTAACCCTAAATCCCCCCCTAGAGCCTCTAACCTAACCCTCCACCCCCCCCTTACTGATGATCAGTAAGCCGGGTGTCAGGCTCCCGGTGTTGGTGAAATGACCTGCGTTGGCATTTCACAGCCGGCCATTAGACACCTACTGGGATTAAACAGTCGGGATGCCGACGGTCGGCATTAAGACCATCGGCATCCCGACTGCATCCCATTCAGCCACATAGATGAGGCCAACTCTAAATATGGCCTAAGATCCACATTAATTTCTGAGGACACAATGAGGTCACATTTGTGACTGTCATGCATGTGACTCTGTATCCGCCCCAAAGATGTTTCTCCTATGTGAGTGGCCACTTAATTCAACTTCTTACACCACATGCCCATTTTTGGAATTTTCATTTTGAATGGATCTCTTAGCTGAAAAATTATTAGTTAGTTATTATTATTCCCTACCTACAGCATCTGAATGCAACATCAGTGAAAACAGCTGTAAATTGAACTTTTGAAACAATTTATGAGCTATCCAGTGGTTAAGTACACTGTCTATCAATAACACTGTCTCCCAATACTTATCAAACATATGTACAAATAAAATGATAAATAAATCAATATACAGTACAAGAAAAAAATGTGTAGGAGCGCTTGTTTGCAAAGATAAACAATAGAGTATATATGACAAATATTTAATAACAATGTTAAAATTGCAAATAACAGCAATATCACAAATGAGTAAATAAAAGAGTGAATAACTCTGTGCAGAATTCAGACTGATGGATATAGAAACAATGTGTCTTCTTTCAATGGAAACAGTTCTCACAATTTGTTACCCCAGTATGAGTGAATTAACTGCTGTAGGGAGCCGCTATCACTGGAAATAGAAAAGGATGTCCCACGGACACAGAGTCCAGGTATGGATGGAGCAAACACTCTAACTGCTAAATAGCGGGAGTATGACTGGCAAATGAATGTTATAATTACCGTCTCATTCTCCTATGTCCGGTAAAAATTATGTGAACGGATCTCTGAAGAGTGGTAATGCTCTACCACTCGTCAGCGGTAGCATGCTGCTGGATGGCTAAGAGCCAGGTAGCTCCGTGCTCTGTATCCGGCTGGCTGTGTCACTGATAGTGCAGTTTAGTCAGTGTGTGAAACTCACGGAGGACTCGCGGTAGGCTCCCTGCAGGGGGGAAGAACCAGTGAACACTCCAGTGTGCGATAGTGGTCTGGCAACAAACAGGATGTTTGTTGACACGTTTCTCCGGGCACAAAGAACCCCGGTTTCCTCAGAAGGTGTAACATCCAGTGTTCCACATGGAGTTTAAATAGCTGTGCTCATAGGTTTTAATTAAATGCTGTTTCTCAGCTGTTTTTCATGTGATTCAGCTGTTTGGTCTTTATCTTAATTGCTGGATACTTTTAAACACAGTAAGATAGACATATCAAAGAGCAGCAATCCATGTTTATATAATTCATATGTTTTTTGGTCTGCACATAATACATCATAATGAAAAATATATAAAAAAAATAATTCAAGTAAAATTAGACCAAAAAGTCTATATGTGTTACTCAGTTAAATAATCTTTGCAAATTTAATCTTTGTTTTCAGTATGCAAAATATGAGGTCAGAATCCATAAATGAATATATCAATGTATATATGAATAAAAGAAAAACCAATGTTACGAATAGAAATTATAATAATATTCAAAAAACAAAAATGAATGTATATACACACAATTGATTTGTATCAAAAAGTGTAAAAAGTAATAACATAGAGACAATATTAATATTGCCATATCAATGATATGAGACATTAAACGCATGAAACATCACACGAATGTTATAGGATCCACTTTTCAAATGTATAACTAATCAGAGAGGTACAGATACTTAAGATTGAAATATATCCGTGTGTGGACTACACACGGAGAAATAATGAAAGACTGAACAAACAGACTAACCGTGTGACCTAAATAGACGTATTGAAAATGAATTTTTATATTCAAGAAATAAATAAATAAATATGGAAATATAAACAAAGTAATAAATCACCATATATTAAGAGATATTCATATCAATATAGATATAACTCTTAGCTTCACATCCCATGTCTTACAGACCTAATCAACATGATGTGGAAATAAACCCAAAAAGGTTCCCCTTGATATCCTATCAGATGTACAAAGCTAATTTCTGATTCCCGGCAACTCAGTGGGAACACTGATCCTGACTGAAATCGTTATTGCCATAGGAAATGAGGAGGGGAGGGGAAAAGTAAATGATGATGATCTATATGATAAAAAAGTGTGAATCATAAAGAGGCATGTCTAATATATAAATAGAGGATCAAAAATCCAGTTCAATGGACTCATTGAGTCCATCTGGAAGTAATGTATGGAGGGTATGAGTCCAAAACGCTTCTCTCATACATAACCTTTTGTAATGGTCTCCTCCCCTTTCAGTTAGAGGTACTTGGTCTATAATGACTGCTCTCAATAACTCTGGGTTTGCTTCATGTTCTTGTGCAAAATGCTGACCTATGCTATGCTTTGTCATGCGATTATTGATGTTCCATCTATGTTCTAAAAACCGGAACTTGAATTTTCTAGTGGTGCGACCCACATATTGTTTGGTACAAGGGCATGACAAAACATAGATAACATAATTAGTCTCACAATTCACAAACATACCCATGTAAACAACTTTCCTGTGGTGGCTGAATGGATTTTTTTTCCTTATTTGATATGTATTTGCACGTAGTGCATCTAACTTGATTGCACTTATAGCAACCAATGGGTTTTGGAGCCCATGCTATGGTGTTAGAAATGTTAGTATGGGTCTCCCTTTGGGTAAAGTGACTTGATACTAATTTTCTATGTAAATTATCAGCTTTTTTGAAAATCACAATGGGTTTATAATCTAATTCATTTTTTAAAGTGGGATCTAGTTTCAAAATTTTAAAATTGTTAGTTATAATGCTCCTGATCTTGTGTGACAGACTATTCTGTTTTGACACAAAAACAAGAGATTTGTACACTTATCCCTTTTTTTCTAGTGTTTTATCTTTTTTGGACAATAATGAACACCTATCTAGTGTTAGGATTTCATTAAAAGCTTTATCAAGCAATTCCTGATGGTATGCTTTTTCTTTGAAGGAATTGATTAAAGGTGTAGCTTGTTCTATAAATTTGTCTTTTCTGAACAATTTCTCCTGAATCTATGTAATTGCCCTTTAGGGATATTCTTGAGCCAGCTTTTTTGGTGATTACTATTGTAACTGATGTAATTATTGCAGTCTACTTCTTTTTCGAAGGTTGATGTACTAATTTGGTTTTCAGTAAAGATCACAAAAGATGGAATTAACATCTTAGTTGAAGTCCGCAAAAGGGATATTTAACCTTTCCAATAAACAACTAACTGAGGAACAATTACATTTATTACTAAAAGGACTTAAGTTTGCGCCATCTTCTGGCCCTAATTTATTCAATCTCTTTGTAGAATTGAATAGGTTTATTAGGAATCTTTGTCGTAAGCGTTATTTTGCTATCAAAGACCTAAAGAAACACAAAATAAAGGGATCTCCCATAATTACTGATGATGCTATACCATTTTCCTATTTAAGCTAACAGAAGATGACAACATTCCTCTAAAAGATCTGTTTTCTCTATTAGAAGAAAATGATGACTATGTTGCTAATCAAGTTAATACTTTTATTCCAGTTTATGGTGCCTCTAGTTCAATTCATAATCTCAAAATTAAAGACTGTAAAATTAAATCACAATTTTTTCCACTTCAATATAAGAGTGCTACAATCGAAACCTTTTACCAAAAAACTTTGAAGGAATTTGATTTATTGTGTTCTAAAGCACATACTGAATTGAAATATTGTCATAATCTGACACAACAAGAAAGATGTGACCTAAAGGAATTACAGAAAGATATGTCAATAACCATCAAATCAGCCGATAAGGGGGGAGGAATAGAGATACAGAATACTTCAGATTACCTATCAGAGGCTAACAGACAACTCTCTGACATTAAGTTTTACACCACGATTGTAAAAGATCCTACTATACATTTTCAATCTGAACTGTTTGATTTATTGCAGAATGCTCTATGGAAAAGCACTATCACTAAAGATCTGTTTTTGTTTCTTTATCCTGCACATCCCATCACGCCCACCTACTATCACCTCCCCAAAATACACAAGTCACAACACAATCCCCATGGTCATCCCATCATTTCTGGTTTGGGTTCCCTCACTGCAAATCTTTCACATTATGTTGATCAATTTTTACAACCCCATGCTGGTTCACTTGAGTCTCATCTTAGAGATACAACACATTTCCTTGAAAAAATATCAGTGATAAAATGGGAAGAAGACTACCATTTCATTACTGGTGATGATTCATCACTATATACCAACATACCACATGATTTGTGTATGACTATGGTAGATCTGAGCCTCAGGGAAGTTGTAGGGATGTCAGTGGACCAGTGTGAATTCATCCTTCATGCCATTCACTTTATTCTAAATCAAACTTATTTTTTGTTTAATCACCAAGTCCTTGGCACAGCAATGGGGACCAGGTTCGTGCTGAATTATGCTAACATCTATATGGGCACATTCGAAAAGGAGTATATTTGGGGTGGCCCCTTCGGCGCGAACCTGGTCCTCTATACACGCTATATAGATGATTTATTTTTCATTTGGAAAGGGGATCTTTTGTCTATTTCTCGATTCATCCAATATCTTAATCACAATGACTTCAACCTCACTTTCACTAGCACTCATCACCAGTCCACTATTCATTTTTTAGATATCACGTTAAATATTACTGAAAACCAAATTAGTACATCAACCTTCCAAAAAGAAGTAGACTGCAATAATTACATCAGTTACAATAGTAATCACCAAAAAAGCTGGCTCAAGAATATTCCTAAAGGGCAATTACGTAGATTCAGGAGAAACTGTTCAGAAAAAGACAAATTTATAGAACAAGCTACACCTTTAATCAATTCCTTCAAAGAAAAAGCATACCATCAGGACTTGCTTGATAAAGCTTTTAATGAAATCCTAACACTAGATAGGTCTTCATTATTGTCCAAAAAAGATAAAACACTAGAAAAAAAAGACAAGTGGACAAATCTCTTGTTTTTGTGTCAAAACAGAATAGTCTGTCACACAAGATCAGGAGCATTCTAACAATTTTTTGATTTTGAAACTAGATCCCACTTTAAAAAATGAATTAGATAATAAACCCATTGTGATTTTCAAAAAAGCTGATAATTTACATAGGAAATTAGTATCAAGTCACTTTACCCAAAGGGAGACCCATACTAACATTTCTAACACCATAGCATGGGCTCCAGAACCCATTGGTTGCTATAAGTGCAATCATGTTAGATGCACTACGTGCAAATACATATCAAATAAGGAGAAAAATTCCATTCAGCCACCACAGAAAAGTTGTTTATAATGGGTATGTTTGTGAATTGTGAGACTAATTATGTTATCTATGTTTTGTCAAGCCCTTGTACCAAACAATATGTGGGTCGCACCACTAGAAAATTCAAGTTCCGGTTTTTAGAACATAGACGGAACATCATTAATCACATGACAAAGCATAGCATAGGTCAGCATTTTGCACAAGAACATGAAGCAAACCCAGAGTTATTGAGAGCAGTCATTATAGAACAAGTACCTATAACTCAAAGGGGAGGAGACCATTACAAAAGGTTATGTATGAGAGAAGCGTTTTGGATTCATACCCTCCATACATTACTTCCAGATGGACTCAATGAGACCATTGAACTGGATTTTTGATCCTCTATTTATATATTAGACATGCCTCTTTATGATTCACACTTTTTTATCATCTAGATCATCATCATTTACTTTTCCCCTCCCCTCCTCATTTCCTATGGCAATATCGATTTCAGTCAGGATCAGTGTTCCCACTGGGTTGCCGGGAATCAGAAATTAGCTTTGTACATCTGATAGGACATCAAGGGGAACCTTTTTGGGTTTATTTCCACATCATGTTGATTAGGTCTGTAAGATATGGGATGTGAAGCTAAGAGTTATATCTATATTGATATGAATATCTCTTAATATATGGTGATTTATTACTTTGTTTATATTTCCATATTTATTTATTTATTTCTTGAATATAAAAATCCATTTTCAATACGTCTATTTAGGTCACACGGTTAGTCTGTTTGTTCAGTCTTTCATTATTTCTCCGTTTGTAGTCCACACACGATGGATATATTTCTATCTTAAGAATCTGTACCTCTCTGATTAGTTATACATTTGAAAAGTGGATCAAATAACATTCGTGTGATGTTTCATGCGTTTAATGTCTCATATCATTGATATGGCAATATTAATATTGTCTCTGTTATTATTTTTTACACTTTTTGATACAAATCAATTGTGTGTATATACATTCATTTTTGTTTTTTGAACATTATTATAATTTCTATTTGTAACATTGGCTATTCTTATATATATATATATATATATATATATATATATACTTATTCCCCATCCACAGTTATTCATATATACATTGATATATTCATTTATGGATTCTGACCTCATATTTTGCATACTGAAAACAAAGATTACATTTGCAAAGATTATTTAACTGAGTAACACAAATAGGGGGTCATTCAGACCCGGTCCTTAGCGACTATGCGCTCGGACCCGGTCGATGGCACCCCACAGAGCATGCGCACGACGGCGCCGGCGCCAGTGTGCGCATGCGTGAGACCCACTACGACCGACAGCGCCGGTCGTAGCGGGTCTCGATCCAAAGGGGGCGAGCTGTCGATGTTGATTGACAGCTCGCCCCATTTGGAAGGCGGGCCGGGGTGTGGCAGCCCAAACGGGGCGTTCCCATGGGAACGCCTACCATTTGGGGGCGGCCCCACTGACATCACTAGTGATGTCAGTGGAGAGCTTCTGGCTCAGACAGAGCCGAAAGCTCTCCGGGGCTTACGACAAGGGAGACCCTACCCTAGGGTCTTGTCATAAGCCCCAATGGTCGTGATGGTCTTGACCATCGCGACCATCACCTTAGGCGGTCGTAAGGCTGTGGGTGTTAACCCACAGCCTTACCACCACAAAGGAGGATGTCTTGAAAATTCAAGAGGTCCTCCCCTCATTCAGACCGACCGCACACTCTGTGCGACCGGCTCTGAATGAGGTCCACAGACTTTTTGGTCTAATTTTACTTGAATTCATTTTTTTATATATTTTTCATTATGATGTATTATGTGCAGACCAAAAAACATATGAATTATATAAACATGGATTGCTGCTCTTTGAAATGTCTATCTTACTGTGTTTAAAAGTATCCAGCAGTTAAGATAAAGACCAAACAGCTGAATCACATGAAAAACAGCTGAGAAACAGCATTTAATTAAAACCTATGAGCACAGCTATTTAAACTCCATGTGGAACACTGGATGTTACACCTTCTGAGGAAACCGGGGTTCTTTGTGCCCGGAGAAACGCGTCAACGAACATCCTGTTTGTTGCCAGACCACTATCTCACACTGGAGTGTTCACTGGTTCTTCCCCCCTGCAGGGAGCCTGCCGCGAGTCCTCCATGAGTTTCACACACTGACTGAACTGCACTATCAGTGACACAGCCAGCCGGATACAGAGCACGGAGCTACCTGGGTCATAGCCATCCAGCAACATGCTACCGCTGACGAGTGGTAGAGCATTACCACTCTTCAGAGATCCGTTCACATCATCTTTACTGGACATAGGAGAATGAGACGGTAATTATAACATTCATTTGCCAGTCGTACTCCCGCTATTTAGCAGTTAGAGTGTTTGCTCCATCCATACCTGGACTCTGTGTCCGTGGGACATCCTTTTCTAATTCCAGTGATAGCGGCTCCCTACAGCAGTTAATTCACTCATACTGGGGTAACAAATTGTGAGAACTGTTTCCATTGAAAGAAGACACATTGTTTCTATATCCATCAGTAATAACATTGCTTTATGAATTTGGAATATTCTTCTATATAGACTTATACAGGACATTCATTTTTATCAGAATGGCCATATGAGCACCTAGTTTAGGACGGTCTGAATTCTGCACAGAGTTATTCACTCTTTTATTTACTCATTTGTGATATTGCTGTTATTTGCAATTTTAACATTGTTATTAAATATTTGTCATATATACTCTATTGTTTATCTTTGCGAACAAGCGCTCCTACACATTTTTTTCTTGTTCCATATTTGTCCAGCAGGTAGCAGATCCTGCTTGTTAGGAGCTGCCAGTTTGGAAGTATTGTCCATTGTTTTTTGGCTGACAGGCGCACCTTAATTTCTTTACAATTTACAGTACTGTAACAGTCCCGCCATCGCTATGCTCCACCTCCCCTGTAGTTGGATACCGACCCTGTGACTATGTGGCCAACTGATCTCTTACCACAGCTGGGTTCTGGTGCTGTTGTCATGGGGTTCCACCCACCAGGCGGCACCTGGGAGGGAGAGTGCAGCAATCCTTAGTACCAGCAGAAGAAACCAGACCCTGGCTGGGGTAAGCGATCAGCTGGCGATATAGTCGCATGGTCAGAATCTAACTAGAGAGGAGGTAGAGCATAGCGCTGGCTGGAATGTTATATTGAGTCCGGATAATTTAAAGGACCATGCACCCAAATATACTGGTTTACATTTGGCACTATTGATTACAAGTCTTCAATAAGGGGGTGTATTGATGTCCCGCTCTCCTCCAAAGGATTACTAAATAGAGGAACAACATGTTCCATGAAGATTTGATTATTCTATCTGATCAATATCAGATTTTTTGCTAGGACACAGGTTTTCTCCGTGGGTATTTATAAATAACAATAATGTGTTTTTCACAGTACTGTACATGTTTTATATGATTTTATTAACAAATTAATTTGTATACATTGTGTATGATATTTTATGCACTCTCTTTGAATGATTTACTCATCATTCTATTTGTATATATGTATTTTGCAATAATGCATAGTTGTTTAGTAGGGAGCAGCTAATTTATTTATATACACTGATACATAATAGTGATCATCAGAATTATAATATTATATATATCAAAAATATATATTTTTTGCGCCTGATCCTATTAATAGGTTATATTTTGTACTTATCAAACATGGAAACTGCTACAGAAATATAAAACTTAATGTACAGAATTGCATAATAAATTGAATGCACTATGAAAACAAATCTATGAAAATAATTTAATTAGGTTCAGACTAATAAATTACAGTTTATTGTTGGATTAAGCTTCCATAAAAAGTTCCATGTACAGCAAGTATTCTGTTGTCCTAAACCATATTTTTGCTACCTTAATTCAGGGAGATGAGAAAGAGGTTTGAAGGTGAGCAGACTTGATGATGCAATTTATGTGATAATTCACAAAAAAAAGTTTCTTCATTTTACACACCTTACAGTAACTCTCCCGGTATTAACCCTTTATTGCCCGTGAATATAGTTTAATGGATAAAAGCAAGGTATTCCCTACCAGGACAGAGCCATACATTGTTTTAATAGCTTAGAAAGAAACATCAGTAAGATACAGGTAGAAGGACCTCACACCTCACTCCCTCCAACTCTTCCCCCTCCATAGAAACTCCACCATTGATGTGTCATGGTACAAAAAACACTGGCACAAGGACTGGATCACTTTTGAATCACTGTGCAGCAGCGCATCCCAAAGCCATGACATACCAAGCACAGACTGTTTTAAACCAAATACCAAGTTATTAATTTATGTAACTTCAGAGTGCCAAATTAACAAGTTAATTCAAAATGAATTAAAAATGAAGGTAACTGAAATCAGTTTTGCTTCTGAATGAACGTCACTAAAATTTGGCAAACTTACCCAATATAAAACTGTTCTAGCTTCTGGTAGACAGCATGTGGCAATGAGAATCCACTTGCCATGAACCAAATGACAATAATACAGATAATTCCTTTTATTGTTGACATTCTGGGTTTCAGTGGGTGCATAATAACCTACAACAAGAGAGAAATAGTTTGTAGACAATGGCTTTAGTAGAGGGCTGAATAAAACAAATGCACAGAGCTGGACAAAACGATTACAAACTCTTATATTGAAAAGTGGCAAAAAAAATGTTTCTTAACTCCACAATTGGTGTACGTCTAATAAATGTATGTTTCTGTTTTTACCTGTATTACTTTGTGACACTACAAATTCAAGCAAGCATCTACTTTACCATGTAGTTCTAAAATCACTCTGTTGCAGAGCTATAAGTGCTAATTTAAATTTTCTTATTTCTCAACAGTTTGAGTATCACAGGTTACCTAAGACAACCTGCCCCCATACATGATGTCATACATACAGCACTGTAGCTGGTTATTGTCTGTATTAGCCTGGCACGGAATAATAAAAGGGTTATGCAAGCATGCTATGTAATGGAAATGAGGATATTTTGATACCAGGGCCCTAGACAGGTGGCACTGGTTATCCTTTCCTGGGGCTCTTTTATTATTCACTCGCTGACACTTTCCAGTTTCCCATTCTTCTTTATATTAATTTGCACAGCTTAGCAGACATCTTGGGGAATAACATGAATGTTGCACAATATATTGGTGCTGTAGCATTGATCTGATTTTTTCTTTTTTACTCTGAGCAGTGATACACACTAGAAACTTGCTGGTCATGCCAGGCCGGGGAAAGTGTTTTAATCAAATGTTATTTCTATGCAAGTAAAATTGTTGCTGGGGAAACTAAAGTGTATAAATAACTACTTTTATTTTATGACACTTCTACTTCTGTCTTGTACAAGAAATTTAGTGAACACCATTTACCGACTTCTAAAAATTTACTTGTGTATCTATGAAGCCGTTACAGATTACTTGTGTACTATTATTTAAGTTAGCTAGACAACATAAAAACCAATTAATGTACATGCTAGAACCGCAGAATTAACTAGTGTCATCATTCATCACCATCAAATGTCATTACAAAGGAAACACTCAATACCACATTGCTTACCTGATGTCTGTCCAGGGCAATAGCTGTAAGGGTAAGCACAGACACGTGGACGGAGCAATACTGAACAAAGCGGCTCACATGACACATGAGTTTGCCGAAAACCCAGGTACTGCTCACAAAACGAACCTAAAGAAAGATGAAAGGAGTAATAAGTTAGTTATTATGTGAATATAATGGAAAGTACAACTCTGTGATCAAGTTTTGAGCAGAAGACTCTTTATTGTTTACATGAATAAAACATGAATAAAACAATAACTCTTATTAAAATATACATTTATGAAGCACATTTAAACATCAGTTGCTTTATTTTAAGTACAGTACCACATGCAGTATAGAGGGGTTATAATATCCCTACTGTTTATATTGTTGGATTCACATTTAAGCAAATGTCACCAATAGGTATTTGCAGCCATACAGTTGCGTATTGCTACTCAATATGAGACCCTAAGTGTGACACTAGGAAATCTAGTTAAATATGTGGCCTTATGACTTTCCATCATTCTTATTGGTTATACTGTATGAAAGGATATACTGTTGTAATCATGGTTCAGTCAATGTGATCTTAAAATATATATTCAAATTGCAAACATGGACTGGTTGTTTCTGTCCTCTTTAATTAACAGAGTTTTGGATAAAAAATGTCACATTTCCCTTTGACCAGCAGAGCAAATGAACGTGAATCGCACAGTGCATCAATAATGATGTTTGTGTCTTACTGTGCCCCAATAGCAGAAGAACAAAGAGGAGAACTGAAATATCCAAAGTGGTGCACTAGAGAATCATTGTATTAAAATATAACCTTTATTGTTAATGAATTAATAACATACGGCCTGATTCAGACTTGGGAATAGAGTGAGACATTTCTCTCAACTGTGAACCTGAACAAACCATATTGCAATGCAAGGGTTGTAAATACATACATTTTTTTTACATGTGGGGTAAATAGTGGCTGCTTTTGCATGTAGCCCACTAATACTGCACAGCTTTATTATTACTCTACAATTTAGATGTCAGTTTGGACACACTCCTCCCAAATCTAAATCTCTCTGCACATTTTAAAGCTGCCCACCTGCAGTGCAGCATGGTTTCACCAAGATGATCAGTTGAGAGAGATATCTCACTCTATTCCCAACTCTGAATCAGGCCCATAGTATTCAATAGAAATGAAATAACAGCAAAAACTGGTTAAAAAATGTAAAGGATGTGTCAAAGTACGAAATGCGGCGCCCTTGCAACTCCACCAGATATAGAAAGAGAAATTAAAACTAACACAGTGCTCCTTGATGCTAGATGTAGGTTGTTGAGCAATATATACCAGTGGCTATTTAAGTAGGATGAGACTGTGTCAACAGAATATCACATTTACTGAATATACAATATAAAAACAAGAATAGGCATCCACATAGGATATTTCCAATTCACATACTCTCTTCCCATTAATAATTTCACCAGTGAGATAAAGAATATGAAATACGTGATTAAGACGCTGGGTGATAAATCTGCATATCCACTTTCCAGACACACCAGTATTGCAGAGTGTATGCCTCTTTGAATAGAAAATAAGATGAGATTTCTGACAAATACAATAACTTTATTTTGACTCCAAAGAATAAGGACCACTGTGTAAGGACACAAACAATGTTGAGTATACAAAGAAAGTATACTCACTATAAGAGAGGCAGCATTTTGTGAAAACTACCTACAGTATAAGTAAATAACATAAAACTGTGTGTATTAATAGATATGCTCATGGAGAAATTGGGAAAATTTTTAGTGGGCTCCCACATGTTAGACTCAGGATTAGGGATGGCCATCGGTATGGTAACCATTGATGGCAAAATAGCAAGTGACCATCGATGGTAACCAACTATGCAATGGATGACCATCGATGGTTTCCCCAACTGATGGGCATCCCTGTTCTATGACTGACTGGCCCATGGGCCAATCAGAAATGGGGGCTCTGGCTTCGCGATGTCGGGGGCGGAGCTATGCTCAGTATCTCGTCACCATGTAAAAAAAAAATTATTCAGTTATGCTTCTCCATCGATGGAAGGAAACCATTTGGTTCTTTCCCATTGATGGGAAAAGCATTAGACATCGGCCATAAACCATCGATGATTATGAATCATTGATGGTCGATGGCCATCCCTACTCAGGATACACAGATCCCTGTTATCATTGAGATCAAGGGTCTAATGTAATAAGGATTTTTGGAGATCTTTGTGAATTATTTAAGAGTATAATCATAACTACTTTTGAATAGCTGTCGATTCTGATATAGTTTAATAAACACTGGCTTATCAATCAATTGGTGATAATCTTTTGTCATATATAATCTGGTAATAGAAGCACAACGACTATTATTCTGACCAGTTAAAGAGATCTGATTAATTGGTTTGTGTGAGATACAGATATAGAACACACAGATACAAGGACGCCGTGAAATAAGCTTTAATGTGACATCTGGTGGAGTTGCAAGGGCACCACAACATAATGTTATTCACAGATTTCATACTTTGACACATCCTTTCTATTTTTTAACCACTTTTCACAGTTTTTTTAATTTTTATTGAATACTATGTCATTAATTCATTAACAATAAAAGTTCTATTTTGATACAATGATTCTCTAGTGCACCACTTTTGGATATTTCAGTTCTCCTCTTTGTTCTTCTGCCATTCATATAGATATGTCCGTGGTAGCACCCCCCAATCTCCAACTTTTGTAACAGATATTGTGAGGATATTCAGAACTATATATATTGGGTTACATAGTTCTTGTGCGACTGGGTCACATCTATTTTGTGTGCCCCAATACTATTGCAGTAGCATGGAGTGGGTGGGTCGAGGGCTATTGAGAAGCTGTCAGGTACTGTATATTCTTGTCACTTTAGGAGTTTCCAGATCATGCCATTTGGCTAAAAAAATGTCCCCTGTCTGTATAGCATTGATAATGTGGGCAGTTATTTTCCCATTCCTGGCCAGATTGCCTCCCTCTGACCTGTCATAGAATTGCACTGCACATCTTCATAAAACATAGGATATATATATTAGGCAAAGCATGTTCTGGTATCCTGTCAACAAAAGTTCACTGATGGGTTAAAAGTGTGTGATGCATATTAGTATAGATATCTTCATGTTAGCATTTAATGAATCAGACCCAACAATACATCAGCTAATTACAATGAACACTAGAACATTTCTAAATGATTGCTGCTGAGGCTGAGTAAAAATAAACACATGCTCAATTCAAACTGCAAAACTGAGATATTGCTAAAAAGGGATTGCTTCTCTTCTTCTATTTAACTAATTTTCCATAGCTAAGTGCCCCACTGGTACCAGCACTTATTAACAGTGCAATTCACACAAGCAGATTAATATACTGTGTTCTGCATAAGCTATGATGAAACATACAGTAATTAGCCTTCATAGTTACAGATACCGTGATATGATCAGGGATCAGAGGTGGTTCCAGTAAATAGTGCTCTGAATTGAGCTTGAAAGAATAGAACGAACCTCTCAAGTTTACCCAGCCCAATGATTGATGAGTGGGCTTGATCTGTGCATTGATTGTGGCACAATTGTAAGGGAAGAAAAACATATGTAAACATAGGAAATGTAAGTAATGTCACTAACCTATGAATCATTGACTGCATTTTCAATGTTGTTCTCATTACAAAAGATATTTAATGAAACCTTTTCTTCCCACTTTGGTAGGGTTGAAGAAAGCCCCAGAAAATCTGTTTTGGTTCAAAAAGTAATTGCTGCAGAGAAAAATAAAAGCTCCCAGCAGCACAGTGAGTGAGTGAGTGAATGCCGGAGAGTGTGCATAAAATTGAAAGTGATTTTTTTCAGTAGTAGCATAGAAAGAGTCTGGATAACCATGGGTGGATTGCAGGTTTTCCTTTTTTACAAACATTAAATGATGATTAAAGTTTGTCATCAGGTGCAGCTTTAGTCCCTGAATGTTCAACATGTACATCATCATTATCAGCCTTATCATCATCAGGTAGGAATCAATTTATAACTACTGTAGCAAGCTATTTTTGTTTTTTAACTATGGTACCATCTGATTTGTCAGGTTTTCCACATTTCCCAAAAGTAACTATGATGTCTTTCCATATGTTGGATCAGGGCTGATGTTTTGGGGTTTGTTTAATGGCCATATTTAACAAACCTAAATCACAACATGGAATCTTATTTATAAACAGCTCCTGTGCTGCAAACCTGCATTTAGCAAGAAATTACATTGCTTCTCCCAACTCCCTGGGCCCTATTTATTAAGTCCAAAAATACAGTAAAGATTTGTATGAGTATTGCAAAAATACCTATTTTCCAAGTACTGAAAAGTTTAGGTATTCAGGATCTGGCACCATTAACTATTAGCCATCAATAGCCCGTTGTAGCCTATGAGCTACACATTCCAATATTTTTCAAAGATGGATCCAACCACAGCTCACACATGCTGGCTTTACATGTGCAGTTGTTAAGTCGGGTCTGAACTTTGTAGCCTTTGCAGGCACAGCCTCTCTTTGGAGCCTGAGTACTGGGAAGACTAATTACTCCATATAACATTTACTTATTGTCACAACAATGATAACAAATTAAAATTATCAGGGCAAAATTGTGCACATTGTTATATTGGCTCCTTTGTCAGTTGCACAATTTTATTCCTTTGCAAAGTCCCCCATCATGTCTGTACAGGTTGGGTATGTGATGCCAGCGCTCGGGATCCCGGCGGTCAGAATCCCAATGCTGGCATACCAACACCTGTCGATCGGTAACCTAACCCTCCCCCTCTGACTACCCTAAACTTCCCTCCCTGTTGCCTGTACCTAACCTCCCTCCAGTGCCTAAACCTAACCTCCTCGCACGCTAAACCTAACCCTCCCCCCTTAGTGCCAAACCCTCCCCCTAGTGCCTAACCCTAACCCCTAACGCTAGCCCTCTCCCTAACTTCACTACTTACCTTTAAGATTCCAGTGGTCAGGATGCCGACGCCGGAATTCTAACAGGTGTCGGGATTCTGGTGCCAGCATTCTGAGCACCGGAATCCCCGCTGTCGGGATTATGACTGCATCCCGTCTGCACTTTGGTGGAAAACTAACACGACAGAATAAATCAAGGAGCACTGCATCACCAAAAAGGACTTTGTATTGTGCCTCATTTATATGTTGTCATTGATTTTCTCAGTGCTTTAGTCAACTTATGGGGTCTGCTGTAAAAGTAAAACAAATTCTTCTGAAAAAAATGTATTTGCATATTAAGATCAAATTAAAATTTAAATTTCTTTATCCCAAATGAAAATAATGTTATACCTAACATGGCTCAATATTTTTTTTTAAAACAGCACTCATTATTCATAAAATAGGGGTTATTCATTGTTAATAAATATTAGCATTTAAACATTTTTGGAGGATAATTGGTTGCGCTTTTCAGCACTGAACATAAATTAAAGCATGGGTCAGAACAGAGCAGGAAAGTGCTTCACTTGTCAAATGCTGTTATTGCAGCCACTAGTCAAGCTTCTGCTTACAATATACTAGTTAGTGGATCACAATAAAGTGTAAGTACTATAGGATAAGTTATACTTTCTCCCTTTTCTGTCAGGATTGGTGTGAATAGATATTCTCTATTCCTGGGGGGGAATTTTTGGAAAAGTTTGCTGAATTGCTTTATACAGTAACTTTTCTACTAAGATAAGGTTTTTGTGGGCTTACAAATACAGTTTTTCTCTGATGTTACCTTTTTGCTAAAAAAAATGACTAAGGAGTTTGTTTATTTTTTGACAATGTGCAATAAATAATTATCGCTGATTGCAGAATAGCAAATAGGTGACACATGCATCAGGCCACAAATATCTTCCTGGGATTGCAGGAGGCCATATTATTGGAGGGATCTGAGGAACTAATTGAGACCCTCTCGCTAGATGCGAACACTCGCTCGATGCGAATGCAAATCCAATGTACGCCCAGCAAGGCAGACGATCGCACATCAATGCATAAGTACGCCCACTATGTCTTAGCATGTGATCACTATGTGTATGCAGACGCCCACCAACCATTCACAAGACGCCCACTTGTGCACGTCATCTCCTGGAAGTGCATGAAACTATTGGTACATCGAGCACCAGCGGATGCGATTGCAGCATTTAAAGTAGACCATACCCTGCCGCTAGCACTGCGATCACTTCAGTGTGTATTTCAACCAGGTGATGTGTACAATGACGCTGCCTGTTACTTATGCACACCTCCGTAAAGGCGTTGAGACACTCAGGCACACCTGCGTTCGCACCTCCACTCCCCCGTTTCTAGTGGCCTGCCCCTGTCACCACCCACAAACGGCCTCTCCTGTCACTGCATGCGCAGATCGCAACTATCAGTCAGCTACGAGCGTCCGAATCATAGCGAGAGGGTCTGAATGAGCTCCTGAGAGCGCAGATGCTGTGCCACTGAAGGGAGTCACACACACCGGATATGGGGCCCAGGTTATATAGGACTCCTGTCCCTGCTTGGGATAACACAATTTGGGAGATGGGAAGAAATCCCATCTCCTGGGAAGGAGTTAATGGACAAGTGGCAGGGGATGGTTAACACAGGGCCAGTGCCAGGGTGTTTGGTGCCCCCTGCAAACTATAAAATTGTGTTGTCCTACAAATATGTCCTCTTGACATGTCTCTTTACAAAGTTTTATATTTTGAAATGTACTGTAACATGCAATATGTTGTAAAATAAGTTGACTCCTGTATCTGTACTCACTTGCTCTAATAAAAAGATGTTAAAATAATTTGCACCCTTAATTTAATAGCTTATCTAGTTGACTGGAACCCTCACATAAGACAGAGATAGAAAGCTTCTCTCTCGGCACACCACACACAGGGAAAGTGGGTATGCATGTGCGGCGTGAAATCATTGCATGTGTAAACTGCCAGTCTACATACTATTGCTGGCAGTGGCGCTGCTTAGAAAAGCTTAACAAGGCAGGGGAACGAACTAGCTCCTCCCGCTCATGGGCGGGCAATGCTTAGCAATGAATCAGTTCCTGACAGCATGTTAATGCAACTCTGCTAGCATCAGGGGATACATTTTCACTAAAATGAGAGTTTTTAGAAGTGGACATGTTGCCCATAGCAACCAATCAGATTACATTATTATCTTCTAGAAGGTGCTAGATAGATGTTAAGTAAAATCTGATTGGTTGCTATGGGCAACATCTCCACCTCTAAAAACTCTCACTTTAGTAAATATACCCCCAGGAGACTGCATTGATTAATTTTATATGTAAGACATATATCTGTAAATGAAGCACAACGGAACTTGGTGTGGAAATAATCTGCAGCCTGTGCATCGTAACATTTTGTATGCTGTTTCAGAGACTCAGTCACACACAGATATACAAGTGTCGCATATCAAATTAATTAGCACAATCTCCTGGTGCGTCCAATTCACATCACATTGCGACTTAGATTAATTTTTGGCAAAAAATATGCCTGGCGCTAACAGAGTCTCACAGGAACTGGCGCGTCAAGAGAGGATTTTTGCATGACTACAACAAAGATGTACGAGGATACATCTGTCTCCTGTGTTACCTTTATAATGAATGGCAAGTTCTACAAAAGTAGATGAAAATGTTAATTTTCACCTACTTTTGTAGAAAATAATGGATAAGGTGAGTGTGAAGATTTGCAAAGATTAATAGAAGTACAAATATGCAAAATGTTACGTCTGATCTTGAGCTGATGTGATAAATTAAATACTATATAAAAAAAATAGTGTGAAATAAGCAAATAAATCTTTACCGCTTTGCTGCTGATGGTTTTCTCACTCCTGTGCTGATCCCATTTTTTGATGTTTGCACTCTTTAAATCCCAACATTAACATTGCTAATTATTTTGTTTTTAATAACATAGAGTAATACTTTGTGGTTCTTGCTTGGGCATTAATCCACCGTAACAGAAAAAAGCATGCGTCTACTCAGAGGTTTTCATAATGAAATCTGTGCTTGAATATTATAATGCATTTTTTATTTTATAATTTTTTGCCTGATTTAAATGCTTATAACGTACAGTAATAATATGGTATACTAACAAGGCCTACCATTTCTTAAACTAGAAAACCTAGCATATTGAGTGGACCCTTTTATCTATTTAACACAATATAGGGTAGATCTGGGCATAAGAACTGTGGAAAATATTATATTTTGTACAGTGTTTTAGTTATTGTCAGATAATAACTATTTTGGGATGCCCTTCTTTCAAACAATGGTGCCCCATGTGTGTTTGTGTTAGTATGGGGGAGATTAGGTACAATGTGCCCTCCCATCTTCTATGAAAATTTTTATTTTTCACAAGAAAAGTGTGATATTTTCTGGTGACCACAGATGATCAACAGAAAATAACTACTAAAAGGCCACATAAATTGAAAGAATAGATTAATCTTTATCATTTGTGGATACTCACATATAGATGTGTCCTCATATACTGTGTCTTCACAGTTGTATGCTGCACTAAGCATCTTTATCGCTCAAAATGTGCGTCTCATTCACAAAATGATTATAGTCACCCATCTCTTAAGTGCTAGTTAGGGAAAATAGGTGGAATATAGTTCAACTACCATCCCTGCAGTACTTGCTGTACAGTTGGTTTATTGTTTAATCAGTAAATGTGATTCCACTTCACAAAAACCTCCCTTTTGACTTGGTGCAATTCTCCACCAGAACTCAGTGCCTGTGGAGAGCAGATCCTTTTTTTTTAGAACACCCATCACTGTAGAGGACTAGTGGAATTCATATAACAAAGTTTTAAGGTATATGTGGAGCATGAGCCCCACTCATCCTTCACAGTAAAGGGGTCAATAAGAAGGTAATCCAGCAAATATAAATACATATGGCAGTGCTTAATGTCGCCACAATTGCTGCACTATCACTGGTGATTTTGTCAACTGGATAATTATCTGGGATATTGATATATGCAGTTGGAAAATGACTGCTACTGGCTTGTGAATGGTGGTGTAATCCAAATGTGATCCAACCACTTCATCAGTCAAATCTCATCCAATTTGGTCACCTCTGTGTCTTTCAGAATTGGACCATAATCCCAGTTGATGGCACTCAAGATGTGCAGCAGGATCATGTCTTTTGTAACCAACTATAGATATAGTTTTACACCTAGAGCAGAGGTTCTCAAACTCAGTCCTCTGGACCCCATACAATTCACGTTTTCCATGTCACCCAGCAGGTTCACAGGTGCAGTCAGGGGCGCTGAGAGGAGGGGTGAGCGGGTACAGATTACCCAGGCCTGGGCTTCCTGAGGGGCCCGGCGGGGGCCCGGGTCTGGCGCCACTCCCCGCCCTCACAGCAGCCCAGCACACAGCGTGTGCTGAGCTGCAGTTGGAGACTGCTCGTGGCTGCTGAGCAGCAGTCACAGCAGTCTCCTATGCCTGTGCGGGGTAGCGATCATACTGATCGCACCCCCCCTGGCTTTGCACCGGGCTGAGGGGGCTCAGAGCGCCCCCCTCCCCAGCGCTCAGCGCCGCTTTGCGACACTGCAAAAAAAAAATTCTCGGCAAGGGGGTGTGGCCACGCCTCCCGCGAGTAGGCCACACACCCCTATTACTGGGGCCTGCCACAGCTCTTGGTGGGCCTGGGTGCAGTCATTACTTACTGACACATTTTAAAAGATCTACAGGTGAAGATAATTATATCACTTTTGATTCTGTGGGGAGACCTGGAAAACATGCACTGTTTGGGGTCCTGAGGACCAAGTTTGAGAACCTATGACCTAGAGCACAAAGGTACTCCCTGTGGATAGCTAGCATATAAATTGTAATCCCATTTTAATGTTTCTGAAAAACAATGTAATTATGCTCATACGTATCCACTGAGATGCAAAAGGAGAGGCGAGATTTTGCACTTGCACCTGTCCAATCTTTTCATTGTATATAAACAATTACAACATAAAAGTTACATAAAATGTAAAAGCAGATATGCAATTGGGTAAAAGGCTAATAGAAACAGCTTCATTAAATTACTCAAATCAACAGTAATCCCAGTTGTTAAAATTTAAAAAACGAAATACTTTAGTGCTTATTTAGTGTAGGAGGACTGTGCACAATCATTAAATGATTCCAGACTTGAGTAGTTAAAACATACTGTATCTTGGCTAAAATATACAATCTTCACAAAATCTTTGACATAGGGACATAAGAATATGAGGATACACAACACATGCATGACGCCTGGTACTTTTAGTAATCTATGATCTCAAACACCTTAAACCCTACAGTAGTTCATCTCTGAATTATGAATGTATCATTTAAAGGTGCCATACAGAAAAGTCAAATGAATTAACTCCTTTTAGTTATTACCTATCACAAAAACAACACATATGCTATCTACTGTATAAGACTTTAAATAAACAAAAAAAAAATACATTATAGTTGCATCACAATGGACATGCTATCATACTGTGTACATCCTTGAATAAATAGAGCAGACTTTTATAGATAAGCAATCTATTTAAAATAAAATGTCATGATTGGAAAGTGTACACATTTACAACGACATGAAACAGAAAAAAGCTGCAAAATTCATCCCTCAACTGAATAAACACAATTGAGCTTAGAATAAGAAACACTAACAATACTGAACTGAAGCACTGCATAAAAATGAATTCAATTTATAGAAAATACATTTTAAAGAACCAGAAGATAAGAAGAAAGTGTTGTCTTGAAAAGCCATACCTGGTCTATAGAATCTGAATTTGGACATAAAAATAAATAGACTGTTGTGATTCTATAAAGATCAAATGTTTGTATTTGCATCTTCTAAATTTATAAGCAGATAATTGCTCAGAGACTAAATTACTGATTCATGTTACCACCCACTGTTTAATCTATTGCAAATGTTCTTAGCTATTATGGATATTAATAAATAACCAAGATTAGAGAACTTTCATCTAGCAATTAAATTTGAAAAACCTTTCAGTTACTGGATTAGTTTTACAAACATTGCCTGTGTTTAGATTAATTCTGAATTGTATTAACTCTTTATCATCATAAAATACCAACAGAGGTTCACTGTAACACATTTCCCAATATCTCTTAGGTTATTTCTGATAGATTTCTAAAATCTGTTACATGTGTTTACAAAGTGAAATTAGCTACTATTGACACTTGAAATAAAAGCAAGTGAATGTTCTTGACGATGGGAAGATCTGACCGAGACCCCATGCTATATTGTCGTGTGTGGTGCTGTCCATGGTACTGTAAGGCTGTGTTGGCATGTGTGGTGCTGTCCATGGTACTGTAAGGCTGGGTTGGCATGTGTGGTGCTGTCCATGGTACTGTAAGGCTGTGTTGGCATGTGTGGTGCTGTCCATGGTACTGTAAGCTATAAACGTGAGCATACAGAGAAGCACAGTAGTTATTTCATTATTGTATCAGTGATGCTGAGGCAGACCTTGATTAGCACTTAACAACCACAGGGATCTTACTTTAATAACCACATGGCATAGAGCACTGGCAACTTGCACGAATCATAACAGCATGAGACACACTTTTAGTGCCACTTACCCTTAATAAAAATCTATTTTGCAAAAATACATAACGTGTTTTTTTTTTACACAGTACCAATAATCTAAACAGCACAGTGCCAGAGTTTATGTCAGAGATAGTTACACTAAAACGCCTGTCAAAGGTGAGCTGGCACAGTAATAGGTATCTCACCAGGGTGAAGGGGGTGTTGAGGAGAGTGATCATTATATCTGCCACTGCCAGGTTCACAATGAATAAACTGGTGGCCGACTGTATTCTCTTGTTCTTTATAACGACGTGACAAACCAGGATATTCCCAAACAGAGAGATGACAATGATGACAGAGTAGGCAACTATCAGAAGAGCTTTCACCGTGGAGCTCTGCGACTCTGCCTCATACTTCGTGTTGTTCTCAAAGTCTCCAATATCGTCGATGTTTAGGTCCCCATTGAAAAGTGATGAGATGTTAGGAAAGCCATAGAAGGCAGAGAATATGTCAGATGAGTTGGCCACATCAGTTCTCCTAAATGGTTTTGGGGCATATGGCAAGGCGAACCACATGTGTCTAGTCATGTTAGTCAATTGGGGTATAAACCACTGAACTTGTCGAAAGTTGAGATCTTCCACGGCACAAACTACTCACAATAAATGACAAGGTGTAGAAAACGTTGTCAGGTGTCCTTTGGCCGCAGGGTGTGCATTCTGGTAGGCTGGTCCGTCCGGATTTCACTGTGCTTATTTCATAATATGCCCTGTAGTTTATGCACAAGTTCGTTGCTGCTAAGCATAAATGGATCTATCGCGTTAATGCAGATTCCCCACGATAGCTGCTCATTGCAGTTAGTCACAGCTTCTCTCCAATAACTGAATGAGAAGTTACTGGAGTCCCCACCTGTAGCATAGCATCCGATGGACAAAATGAGGGTCATAGCATTCCTGTCTCTGTAGCGCACCAGAGACTGATCTTGGCTCTCATATTATATAGTACGCAGAGCAGTGACGTCCCCTTCTACCACGCATCAACCAATAGACACTTCTGCGTGCTATAGCTGCTTCTAACATATTACTTTGTCCATATATGAGCAGTGTTTTTCTGTCAGACCTGATTGCAGGCTTGTAAAAGAAACACACTTTCTTATGAAATGACAGTTTTACTGCTTCATAGAGTCAATGACATTACTCTAGGGATTAAGCCTAATATGGCATTTAATATATTATTTAATAATCATTATGTCACAGATATACTACTATTAATTGCTCTACTATTTCTAAGAATAATGATACAGAGGTATCTGTTCTACAGGGAAGTATTTAAGATCACAGACAAAACATTAGCAATTGATGTATATTTTAACCAATCAATGGGTAAGGTCCATGGATCAGTTCAAGGAGCAAAGGTGTTGTAGAATATTAAACAATTAATGCATATACAGTATGCCATACTACAGAACAGTATACTGCGTTTGTATTACAGATTAAGGGGTTATTTCATGAAGTGAGTGGGTGTACACTATGTTTATGTTTGGTATACATTGATATAAATTCTTTTATTAACAGTATACATAATTTATATGTGTAAAAACATATTTGTGGCAAAAAGTATCTTAAAATTTGTTATCTATTAACATCTTTTATTGCTGAACTTTCTTATGAAAGATATAGCAGGCATGTGTTTTAGCTTTCATAAGAAACTACAGTGCTGCACTATGTGTACACTAGAATCCTTTGCCCGTGAGCATCTATAATACAGCATTGACGTTGCAATCCCACACGATTTATTACAGCATGTTGCCTGTCTTTATTGTACAGTCTATGTGATATAAGTTACATACAGTGACAATAGAACGTGCATGATGGGGACAGTCAACAGGAACAGAACCGTCGCTTTCCAGTAACTCCTTCTGCTCATCTGTTTTCTCTATTCCTGTCAGGGACAGTTATTATGCTCTGCCCTGACTCATCTTCATGGTCGGTTTCGTGTTCTGTTGGCTAGAGGCTGAGATCTATTCATTTCTTGCTTGCAGTTAAACAAAAACTGAAAAAAAGACAATAGACAGAGGATACATTTTATAGAGAATTACACTATTTCTTAAAAAGGTACATATGTGTTAAAAGAAAAATAGCTGCATCTATTAACCAGTATCATATAAGTACAGTATATTATATATTTATTTTATTTATTAATTATTTATTAAGCTATTTATATAGTGCACACATATTCTGCAGAATTTTACAGAGAATATTTGGTCAATCACATCAGTCTATGCTCACAGGCATACACACTAGGGTTCATTTTTGTTGGGAGCCATTTAACCTACCAGTATATTTTTTGAAGTGTGGGAGCAAACCAAATACTTACGCAAGCACAGGGAGTATATATAACATTCCACACAATTAGGGCCATATTGGGAATCGAACCCATGACCTAAGTGCTGTGAGGCAGTAATGCTAACCATTACACAGTCTGAAATTAATTGTATATTATTGTCACTGAATATACATGATGGGGCACTGGTGTAACTATATCCTAGTCACCCAGAGGCAAGATAGATGCTGGCGCCCACTATGCCCACTCTTTGGCTTCAGAACTTATCCATGAATATGGAAAAAATCATGTATATTTAAAGGGACACTTTCTTACTCTAAGGCATATTGACGATGCTCCACATTTTAGCCCTGACAAGCATTATTTGTTATCATCACATATTGCAGTAATAAGAAATTACTTATCATGGGTATGTATCATGAAACTTGCAGGAATACAGGCTACAATCAGAACCTATGCCTGCATTGAGAAAAAGTAAAGTGATAGCTGTATGGTCTATTGGATAATATGTAGCTCAATATAGGTAGCATAAATAAAACAATATATAGTTTATATTACAATTTTTTGCTTTATTAAATATTGTTTACATATGAGGACACAAAGCTGTGACCTCCAATCTCAAGAAATATTCAATCTGGCAATAGACTTGGGATACATATATCCCTGTATTTTTCCCAATATGATTTAGATCTTGTTTGGTGGACACGATGCATTACACAGTTCTGCACATGCATAGTTCAATTGGCTCCATTGTTTAGTCTAACATGCAAAAGTCCTTGACTGGTTATTTAGTCTCCTTTAAATACAGTTTTGGGCCACATGCAGTTTATTTGCAGATTTTAGACTTTTAATAGATTTTTTTATTTAGATGAATTGTACAATTTTAATATAAAATTATACAAGTTATCTTTGCCTTTAAATCTTGCCTGTTAATCTAGCAATACACTAGCCATACACTAGACCAACTTTCATCCATTCAATAAACTGTCCAACTTGTCTGTTCTTGTAAAACAATGTTCTATGCACCTAACCTACTTTTTCTTCGGACCAGCAAGCCAGCCAACTCTTTCAGCATACAAGCCACTTCTCTCCAACTTGTGATGTCACAGAAGTTGTCGTACTGTGCAGGGCCATAGGGAGGGGTGTACAAATGGTGCTGTCACCCAGGGAGCAGGGCCTGGAGGCAGCACCTACGCTGCCCCATGGCCCCTGCATCGGGATAGCAGGGTGCCTGGAATGCCACCCTGTTGCCAGTAGCGCTGTTAAAGGGCTGCTCAAAGCGTCAGCTGTTGGGGCCTGTTGACACCAGTATTTCACTAAGTAAAAATGCAAACAAAAAACCACAGTTTAAGAAAGGAACATTTTAAAAAACAAATACAAAACACATAAGAGAAGATACATGAAGGTGCCTTCTGACGGGAGGTAAAGTCTGTGCCTGCTTCACCCATTATCGATGCGAAGCAGGTCCAGGCACTGCTCGCATGTATTTAAAAATCTTTTGCTGAACAGGGAGAGTGTTAACTTACCTCTCAGGTGAATCACACTCTTCCTCCATCGGAATCTGACCGACACTTGCAGTGAGTCGGTCAGAAACTCCCAGCGGCACATGCAGCTAATAAAAAATTTTTTTATTGTTTTTAGTATGCACAATCCCAGGCTGTGGGAAACGACAGCCTGGGACAGTGTTATGTGGTGCAGCAATCACAGCTGCAACTGTCAAAATCGATAGCAGCAGTTGTTGGAACGGTCAGCGTCAGTGACTGTTCATACATTGCATCCCCACTTCTGTCCCCATCTGGGGATAGTGGCGCCGCTAATGACAGGGGCACATAGTGCCCCTGTCATTCTGATCACTTCCCTGCGCATAACGTGCACAGTTACCAATTTTACCCATAACACCTCTTCATACGTCTGATCCTCATTTTTTTTTAAGTCATATATTATTTTAAAAAATATATAAGGAAGCGCTGGCAAACAGTAAAATATATGTATTTATTTCCTTTTAAATATCAGTTAATAAATCACTCCCAAGACATCAGCTGGCAACCTACACCAATCATTAAAACAAAAAAATGCAATAAGTTATGACAGTAAAAATTAATTAAAATTAGGCCATTTTTGTGTTCCAACAGAGCCGTATGTTAAATTCTCTATATGTAAACTTACTGGACACCCCCTTACTTATTCCACACAATGTTTTTATACCATTTATAACTTTTTGGATATAAAACAAAGTATATATGCACACTCAGGCCCTGATTCAGAGCGCTCGCTCTGAATCTGGGCGTTTTTTTTTGTCTGCGGCCTACTGGCCGCTCGCATAGCTGTGCATGCGCACCCACAGCTATTGCTAGTGGCAAGGATGATGGTCGTGATGGTCAAGACCATCGCGACCATCGGGCTTGCGACGAGACCCTTGTGGTAGGGTCTCGTGGCTGCAAGCCCCAGAGAGCTTCTGGCTCTAATAGAGCCGGAAGCTCTCCCACTGACATCACTTGTGATGTCAGTGGGACCACCCACAAAAGGCAGGCGTTCGCTTGGGAACACCTCCGTTTGTGAAGCCACCCCCCCGGCCACGCCTACCAAACGGGACGAGCTGTCAATCACCATCGACAGCATGCCCCCTTTGGTGCGAGACACAGAGTGACGGAGTACCCGTCGCTAGCCGAGTCTCGCGCATGCACACAACGGAGCAGGCTCCGTCATGTACATGCCCGGTGGGCAAACATTGACTAGGTCATGAGCGATCAGCGCTTGCGACCGCTTCTGAATCAGGCCCTTATTCTCCTATTATTGTTCTGCTAAAAATATAAAAATAAAAAAATAAAAATAAGTAAATAAAAATAAAAAAGTAAAAAAAAAAAAGTTAAATATTTTGCTGCAATTCAGAACTCCTTTGGCATAAGTGCTTTTATAAATGCAGCATATACCTATAATGTAAGCAGCACTTCAAGTCTCCTTTAAAACAGATATTCATCAGCATGTGCATTAAGATCTCCTTTAGATGTGCATATGCAGCAAATACTATTTTGGGTGCAGCATATATATAATATTAGCAGCAGTTCAGATCTCCTTTAAGACCACCAAGCAGAAACATGTATAGCAAACACAATGATATCAAATGTGCGGCAATTGGCAGGCATATACTATTAGCTGTGATTCAGTTCTCCTTAGGGATAAGCACTCAGCAACTTTTGAATATTTGTAGCAGTCACATTGATGATAAAAGTGAGCTTCTGTACTCAATGTTAGCTTTTATAGGTTAACAGTCCATCATGGCCATGATATTAACACAAATGTAATTTTAAAAACAACTTTTACCACATCCTTGGTATCAGAGTAGGCTGTATTTGAAATGGATGTATCCTTCCAGTTTTTGTGTATTTCTCTCACGCAGCCATATCTGGAGCTAATTTCACCATCCTTTTATCCTGCAGTAACTCTCCGATCTGTGGGCAAAAGTCCAGCTGGTATCTTGCAAGTAATAAAAGTGGTAATACGCATTTCCCCAACTCCACAAAGTATCATTTTATACTTACCTGCTATCACTACTGCTCCAGTCACTGCATCTCAGCCGGTTCCCCGGAATCCAAGATGGCTGATGTGAAACTGCTCTATTTGTACAGTATGGAGCCAAGATTGGAGCAGCAGTGACCAGGGACTCGCTACAGGCAGGTAAGTGCTGCAATGTGTTCTGGGGAGGAGGGAAGAATGTCACACATCCGTATACATTATGTAGCTGATGCAGTTACGTAGTTGGCTGCAAATTAAGTACAAATTAAATTAAGTAGAAAGTAAATTACACTTACTAAAGTGCATGCAAAAATAGATTATGCAATCACATATGCATAGCTGGAGATATATTCTTGTCGACACCAGTAGCATATGCATTGGGTTTACTAGTTGCACATGACACAAACTGTTACACTCAACTTGCATCCATGTTGTAAACCATTTTTTTATGTGCAGCAAACATTTTCACTATTAGGATTCAATTCAACTTCAAAATCTTCATAATGGGTACATTTACCAAGAATCGTGTCTGGCTGAGAGTGCATTCCCGTACAGGTTTTCCCTGTTTTATAAAGTCGGAGATTTACTAAGGCAAACACGCATGCAAAAACACTATACCACAATGAAATAGATGATAAAACCAGCAAATAGAAGTCAATAGTCTCTGTACTCAAGATGGCAACAAAGACATTTTCTAATTTTTGCAAGTCAGCAGTGTCCGAAATTGCAGTTGCGAATGTCCACCCTCTGAATCAGGCCCTATTGTATTTGTGCAGTAATGCTGCAATGTGGCTGTATAGAGTGGCAGAGGACATTACAGTTTGGCTTTGGGACAGTGCATTCTTGTGGCTGCAAGAACAATGAAAGCACACTGATATCTGATACACCATTTGACTAATTGCTTGCATATATCAGGGCACAGTATAATGGTGAAAAATGTTTTCTGCATATCAGAAAAACTTGAGGGAATAGTGTATCTATAATTGGTGCATGGTATGCGGTGCACACTGGCCCTTGGGACCAGGGGGGTCCAAACCGCACACTGTGCACCCATATATAGTTATACTTACTTTTACGCAGTCTCTGGAGTGCAGTGAGGTAAGTATAACTATATATAATTAACCCTAATGTGTATGTGTGTGCGAATATGATAGGGAATATAGGCCCTGATTCAGAGCCGTTCGTTAGAGGTAGTACGCTCGTTGCGTTCCGATGTTGAGTAACCGCGCATGCGTCGGAGTAACACTGCGCATGTGCGTACGGCAGATTGCGAGCTTTTTTTGTCTCGTTCGTCAAATAGCGTACAGGAAGTGACATGTCAAATGTGATTGACAGAACAGGACTTTTTTTGCGTTGACGGGGGTGGAGATGGAAAAACGCAGGCGTGGCGAGGCGTTTTTTTGGCGTACATACATTAACAAATGCGAACATCAAATGTGTTCGTACCAACTCATACGTCACTGGATGATCCTCTTTCCCTTCAAAATGCTCGCACAGCTTAGGGGCTGGATAACTCGACCACAGTGGCGATGGCCTTCTCCTCCGTCCCGGCACTCCACGATGTTGCATCGATTAATCACGGCTTGTCAGAAACTCAATTAGTGTTGGATTGAAAACCGGCTTGGTATGTGTTTTGAAAGCAGTTTTTTTGGATAGCACAAAACCGAACGCAGGTGGAAATCATAGCTGCTAATGTCTGGATTACACAATCAATTAGCGTACATTTGTGGGGGTGTATTTTGGCCGCAATGTGTTCGTTTTTGGACTATTGTAACAATAATGTCATCATGTTTAGGTTTGGTCCCTCATTTTGAGTTTGCAAGGTGTTTTTTCCTCCTTAGGTAATGTTTTAAACGTTCCTTAACGAGCACTTTTTTTGCAATGTGTAATTTTTTTTTGGAACGTTGTTGGCTTGTGGGCCCAGATTAAAAGTAACCCATTTTTTCAATAATGTCAGAATACAAAGTCGTACATTTGTGGTAAATTTATTGGTATCCACCCAAAAAAAAATACACATATTGAACTCCAACATTTTTGGCAGTGTTCCACAATATTTATTAAGTGTGCAAACACTAATTTTTGGGTAAACGTAAATGCAAAAATTAAAAACAATTCACAAGAAAGGAGAGGGAAGTTTTGGCCAGAAAGGAATATGAGGCAAGCACAGAAGGAGTGTGGGAAAAGTAGCCAATGGTGTCACCGTTTTTTCGTCCGTTTGGCTGGGGGAGGGAGGGCACCAGACCGGGTCCGGGATGTCATCGTGCTGGCCTGTCCAGAGGCAGATGTTGTGGCCTCTGGACTAGGCACAGGGCTAGGCACATTTGGAGGATTGGCTGATGTTGTGCCAGAGGTGGAGGATCCTGATGTTCGGCAGGAAGGGAGGTCGGCTCCACCATGTGCTGGCGAACGAGCTGCTCCAGGGCAGTGGCGATGCGGATGTTGGCCCTGGTATTTTCCTCCAGGGCCTGACCAATGGTCACGTTGGCCACAGCATTTTGCTCCAGGGCCTCAGCCACCCGTACCAGACTGGCGTCCATCCTCTGCAGAATCTCCGTATGGAAATCCGATTTTAAATTGAGTTCTGTGAGGAGGGACACTGCCTGCGAGGGGGATTGCCCTGGACTGGCTTCTGCAGGGTCCTCAGCCGGATGTACTGGTTCCTCCCCTGCAGAGCCAGCCGAAATTCTGCGGCCAAGGCTCCCCTCTGGAGCAGACTCATCCGCCTGTGTCTCTGTTGGAAAAATGAGAACAGACTCACATTAGAATCTACATATTGGCAAAATAACATTTCATAGTTGGTGACATCACAACATTTACCTGGGACAACATGAGGAGCCGCAAAGTCTGGCATGTCCGTATCCATGTTGGACACGCCAAACACCTCCACAGGCTGCACACACCCCTGTGCCAGCTCTTCTAAATCAGTCAACCCCAATGACACAGGGGTGGGACCCCCACCTGTCCCCCTTGCATGCCTAGCCCTGTCCGCCAGTTTTTGCTTCAGGCGATATTTGAAGTCGGCCCATCTGTGGGATGAAATTGCCACCATTATTGTTTAATTTATTTTGTTTTTGGTTTTAGGGTGGTCAAGTGTTTACTTACCGCCGTTTGACATCCCGGGCTAGACGGACATAATCACCCACCCTATTGACATCCACGGCTACCTCTTCCCACATTCTCCACTTCTGGCTTGCACTCATATTCCTGTCTGCCTGTGGCAGGATGTCTACACACTTCTGAATCAAAACCTCCATCTCCTTTCTTGTGAATTGTGGCTGCCTTTTCTTTTTGGCAGCTTTGCCCGGAATACTGGGCCCAGCAGCCTCTTCCATGTCATCCTCCTCACCTATTTGGGTAAATTTGCAGAATTCTCAACTTCACAACTTGCACAATATTATGTTTCTAATTAATCATTGAGTTAAAATGCATGAAATACTTACCGCCTGACTGTTGTCCATTGTTTCCCTGGTCTGTAGCCATGTGTGATGTTCAAACTAGAAATACACCAGAATTGTGTTTTTGTCTCGTGACGTATTTATACATGCGTCCTTATTTTGCGGCCGCATCATTGATTGTGCGTTCCTCTGATCCTTCCTTAATTTGTGCGGGAAACGAAACACTATTTATGGCTTGGGGCGTCTCGACTCGAGGTGGCGTTTATTGAATGTTGGAGGTTACGTTGGTTGGAGTTGATTGTTGGCTGGTGTCGGAGATTGCGTTTTTTGTGTTTTTTTTTTTTTATTTTGTTTTTCTTTGTTTTCCGTTCGTTTTTTTCATTTTTTGAAATCTTTGGTCGTTTCCAGTTTTGGTAAGTTTGGGGAAGTCTAACTTTGGGTCAATTTGTCTCTCATTCTGGTGTGGATTTTTCTAATCAGTTTTTCCCGTCATTTCATCTCTCTTAGGTTTTCTTTTGGCTCTGCCCCAAAGACATTTTGGTCCGGTTTCTTATATATTATCTCTTGGTAAGTTCATTTATTAAACTGTTTAGGAAATGTTCTTGTTTGTCTGTACGCAACTTTGGTTGGCCTTCCACATGTAACGTTGTTTATTACAAATTGGAACTCTGTTTTTTTTTTACATTATTTATGTGGCGTTATTGTGCCATGTATTTGCGAAATAATTAGCGCATTTTTACTACTTCCTATTGTGCCATGTATTTGCGAAATAATTAGCGCATTTTTACTACTTCCTATTGTGCCATGTATTTGCGAAATAATTAGCACATTTTTACTACTTCCTATTGTGCCATGTATTTGCGAAATAATTAGCGCATTTTTACTACTTCCTATTGTGCCATGTATTTGCGAAATAATTAGCGCATTTTTACTACTTCCTATTGTGCCATGTATTTGCGAAAAATTTAGCGCATTTTTACTACTTCCTATTGTGCCATGTATTTGCGAAATAATTAGCGCTTTGGGAAATGTGTATTCATCCCTTAAAACTGTTTTTTTTTTCCTGGAGCATTGGTTGCTTACATTTGGCCTCAATTTGATGTAGTGTGCGCAACGTCGTTTTGCTCTTTGCCCAAATGTGTGTGTGTCCCCTTTTATGTTTTGTCTTGCTTAAATTTGTGATAATGACATGGCCAGCATAAAATGATGCATATTTTTGTAGTTATTATTTGCAGTTACAACATATCATGACAATACCCCGGCATGTAAGCATCAATGGATGGTATTTTCAGGCAAAGTTACATGTATTTTTAATGGGTGGGGTAAAAAGGCTGACATTCCAATGTTGTCATTTCAGGTTGATATGGGTCGGATTGTTCTGGCCCTGTTCCCGGAAGCCGACCAACCTCAATCTCTTCCCTGGCGTAGGCATCGTAGGCGTGCAAGGCCCCAGATATTTTGAACACGTGTCACCCTTTTTGGCATGCCAGATGATGAGGTTTTAAGACGATACCGTCTTCCTCCAAAAATCATCATAGACACTCTCTCATTAATAGAGAGTGATCTTGAGCGGCAAATTGACAGTCCTAAAGCAATTCCACCACTTACGCAATTTATGGCGGTGTTACATTTCTGTGCCTCAGGATCGTTCCAAACAACGGTGGGAATAGTGGCGGGCATCTCACAGTCCTCCTTTTCACGGATCCTGAGGGCAGTGATGAAGGGACTTTTCAAGCACCTCCATCATTTTATTCAAATGCCTTTGGATATGGGTGCCCTTAGTGTGGCCAAGGCCAATTTTTACCAAATAGCTGGCTTCCCACACATCATAGGGGTTGTGGATGGTACTCACATACCACTTCAGCCTCCAGCATGGCTGGAGGCAATATTTAGAAACCGGAAACACTATCACTCCCTCAATGTAATGATGGTATGTGATGCCTCCCTCCAGATCCTGTCCCTGAATGCAAAATTACCAGGAAGTGCACATGACTCCTTCGTCATCTGGCAATCAGGGATATGGCACAAATTAACCAACCTACAAGCTGGTGATGCATGGCTTCTGGGTAAGTGGAGACCTTTAGTACATAACAATGTTAAGCTTCATACAGAGTGAGCCTGATGTTGACTTTTCATTTTCACAGGAGACAGTGGCTACCCTTGCACGCCCTGGCTGCTCACTCCTTATTTGGCTCCCACACCAGGGGCCACAAAGTGAGTATAATTCCGCACTTACAGCCACCAGGCAAGTGGTGGAGCGCTGTATCGGCCTTTTAAAAGGCTGATTCAGATGCCTCCACCGCTCTGGTGGCGAACTCATGTATTTGCCGGATATGGTTTCGAAAATTGTGGTCCTGTGTGGGATATTTCACAACATCGCCATAAGGAGTGGGGTCCCAATGCAGCCAGAGGATGCCTTACCTGAGGATGGCCCCCCCGAGGTTGGTCGGAGGTCAGTATGTGGGGGGGCCATACGCGATGATGTGGTGGCCAGATTTTTTAGGTAATTATTTAAAAAAAAAACAGTGTTGATACCTAATGTGGTTGGGTTTGTTTGAGAACATCTAATTTTTGGCTAATTTTTTGCTCCATCTTCTGTTTTTTACATAATCTTTGGCACTCCAACGATGACTACTTCCTGCTACCCTTACAAAACCTGTATGTGGATATTTTGGGGATATATTCTGGAACCCTTATTGCAACGCCATATATGTGGAATCATGTTGGCATGGTCCTTCGTCAACCAGTTCTTGATTTTTTTGATGTGATGTGGTTTTTTTGGTATGTGTTGTATTTGAGATTATCACTGTGTGTTTTGTTTGTGAGTAACCACTTTGATTTTTCAGTTATGTTGATAATAAATGTTTTGAGAGTGAAATGTTGTCCCTTTTTGGGAACGTTACCACCAAGTGTAACCAGGTTCACACACATCACATTTGACTAAGGGGTAATCCAGTACTGACGCCATTTGAGAAAATATGTTTTCTTTATTCAGGGTCCAAACCAACACCAAAAGGAAGCCTGTACAATTCTTTTGCTTCGTAATATTGCCCTAAGCTGCTTGCACACCAACTAGGAACCTGTAAAATGTAGAAATATCTAATTGTGACTACACCAAAAAAGGGAAATCAGATTGGTACTGTTAGGTGTTTCTTGTGGCTGTTGGACATAAAAATACAACACACACTCTTATTGTCAAAAATTTGAAATCCTTGCAGGAACACTCTACTTATGTCAGGGTAAACAATATGTGGTTTTGAAAAAACGAATGAGCCAGAACGTAACTTCAAACAAAACAATTTATTTACAGAATGGGCAAAAAATAAAAAACTACTCCCTAAGGAGGACCGACATACAGTCAAGGACCACCAGCACCCCGATGATATTGGAGTGCATCTGGGCCACACAGGTGGATAAATTGGCCCGAAGCCTCTGTTCCTCTGTGGGTGAGAAAAGTGTGGGGATTAATACAACAATAGTGAAACCACATTAAAAAATATTTAAAAAAAAAACTCCACAAAAAACATTTTAAAAAAACTGCATTAAAACTCATCAAACTAAAATGGTGTAGGGCAAAAATACAAGGCCTATGTCCAAATTCCGACAGGTGTGCTATGTGTATGTTGAAAACAGCAGTAACAGGTTACGGCAATCGCCCAAAACCAAAAAATTTCTGAAAAAAAAAACTCAAACAAAAAAAAAACATGATTACATACAAACAGTTTGTGACGATAAAAAACCACAAAAAAAACATACCGGAAGACCCAACGCCAGCTACAGAAGGCCCTCCATCGTCCTCCTCGGAGGTGGGTCCATTCCCCAAAGATCGGGGCGGGGTAATGACCGACTCCGGGGAGGGGGTCATTCTAAGAGGGGTGGTTGGAGGAGAGGGGGAATTGGGACGGAGGGGAAGGAGGCCAGAAAAATCTGGCTGAGGGTGTAGGAAGGCTGGGGAGGAGTGGGGAATAGGGGAAGGAGTGGAGTTGGAGTGTTGGCTGGGGGTTGGGGAGAGTGGCCGTGATCGTCGTCTGGCCGGACGCTGATGGCGTAGTCTTCGCTGGGCCCCTTAAAGATGGGAAACAAATTGGGGTTAGTTCCCACACAAATCCGCGCACAAAAACAATTTCAAATGCACCCCCAAAAAAAAAAAATATATGAGGAGAATGAATACATATGAAATACAGGGAAAACATGGCCATGCAGATATGAGGAGAATGAATAAATATGAAATACAGGGAAAACATGGCCATGCAGATATGAGGAGAATGAATAAACATGAAATACAGGGAAAACATGGCCATGCAGATATGAGGAGAATGAATAAATATGAAATACAGGGAAAACAGGGCCATGCAGATATGAGGAGAATGAATAAATATGAAATACAGGGAAAACAGGGCCATGCAGATATGAGGAGAATTAATAAATATGAAATACAGGGAAAACATGGCCATGCAGATATGAGGAGAATTAATAAATATGAAATACAGGGAAAACAGGGCCATGCAGTTAGGGCCACAAAGACAAACATGAAAACCACAATCCATTAAACTTACTTTCAGCGATCTGCATGCGAAAGCATGCCAGCAAGCGGGGCGTCCGCCGTTGTAGGTCCGACCTCCTGCGCTCCAGCTGCCCGATATGGCGGCGTGAGCCGAAGGAGCGCAGGCGGGCCCGAACCTCCGCATATGCGGATCGCTTCTCGCGGTTGGTGATGGGTGGAGGCTGGCCGGTGATCCGCCTATCCATCACCTCCGTAAGCACCAGCAGCTCGCGCCTGGTGAATGCGGAGGCTCTCATGATGGCAATGGAGTTTTTCCTAAAAATCATTTTTGATAAAGTGCTCCCAAATTTTATGATTGGCTAATGTATTTTGGAAATTAACAGGAGCAATTCTATTGGTTAGTGTATGAGTCATGTGTTCGACAGGGCCAGAAATCTGTGGAGACTTATGATAGGCTTGATGCAGTGACATGCGTAAGCAAATTTACATAAAGAAATGAACTCCACGAAATATGCGGGTATAAAAACAAATAGAACAATTATTTAATAGGGGCTAACATGTATTTTGACAATTAAAAGCGAATGTTTAAGCCGTACGTATTCTGCGGGTAAACACAAACACGGACATAAATAAAGTTTATTGCATTGTGTAAAAAAACAAAAAAACAATTAAGCTAATTGATATATTGATTGGCATGTTACGATTGAGGGAGGTAGGCAGAATAAACGAGCAGTTAATCGAAATGTGACAGTCCAACTTCCGGGTAGTACTAGTGCGTGCGTTCCCTTCAAACCACTTCGGGGATGTACGCTCGCTATTTGGCACGCTCGTTAGTTAGAGGAGGGGTCGCCTGAGTTTGGGGAGGATATTTTGATGCGAACGAACATACGAGCGTGTGCCTGAATTTAAATATTTTTTTACGTTCGCCCAACGTACGAACGGCCACTTGCATCCAGGTCTGAATGAGGGCCATAGATTGTAAGCTCCACTAGGGAAGGGACTGATGTAAATCGTCAAGTATTCTCTGTAAAGCGCTGTGGAATATGTGTGCGCTATATAAATAACTGGTAATAAATAACAATAATAATATATCGCTATACATGGGCAGCAAAAGTCACATGGAAAATGGTGGCACACTGCCCTTTCTTCTCTTAAAATGCTCCTGACTTGAGGTATATGTTTTCTCAGTCAAAGCTCGAAAGGTTGATAGACAAAAAACCCCCACAAAAATTAGGCTCTGTAGAGTCATTGGTTAGGTAAACTCAACCATACAGTGGTCTTACTGTGTCACTGGATATAAAATAGGGCACTCTGCTTTCCATACCAGGCTTCTGTCCTTTGCCTGGTCTCGCCTCTCACTGCCGCTTGTTCAATGTTGATGCTTGTGCCAGTACTATTGATGTCTCCATACACCTAATCTCAAATGTATATATATATATATATATATATATATATATATTGTGACACAGTTGTGATAGGGGTCCCTCTCCAGGGGTAGATGGACTCCCTCTTTACACACAGCAGCCATAGAAACAGGAGACAAGTCTGGGAATCTCATACAAACTGGTAAGTGCCAGTCTTTATTGTGCCACACACAAAAATATAAACAAAAGCATAAACTTAAGTCCTAGCCCGGCTGGGCACTAACTACACAGCAGATTCCCTTGCCACAACAATGGTAGGGCCTATTGCCCTTACCATCAATAAAACAAGTGCACAGTACTTAGAGGGTTTTAACCAAGTGTCTCTGAACAGGCTAGACTGCCAGCTCCCCCAAGTATGAGACACTCAGCCACAAGCAAACCCAGCTTAAATCAGCCAGTTCCTGGTGGAAGCCCTAATGAGCCTGCTACCAGGCTAAAAGGCCCAAAACCTGGAGTGGCCTGTGGATGGAGCCCTCCCTCTCCTCACATCCACACCCCCAGGACCCAAACTGACTTTTCCAAAAGCCGACATTACTAGTCTGCTTTTCTAACAGACTTCTAAGACAGGCATCTGGGATAAATATTGAAACCATTCCACACTTCTCCAGTGCTTCTATCACAATATATATATATATATATGTTACAGATTAGGTTTATGGAGATATCACCGGCCATCTGACACATATATACTAGTAGAAGTACCCGGCATTGCTCAAATTTAGATCTCCAAGTTTTATTATGTGATGTCATCTAAATCCATCCAGTGGAAGGCCCAGAACAGGCTCCCTGGGTCCAAACAGGTTCCCTGGTCAAAGTTCTGCCCGCTGCACTCCGCTGTGAGGTCTGACCAGAACCCCAACCACTCCATTAGGCATCCCAGGCAATTGCCAACCCTTTTCCTCCAAATCATCAGATGGAAGGCCCAGAACAGGCTCCCAGGGGTCAAAGTTCTGCCCAGTGTACACCAATGGGAGGTCTGACCGGGGTCTTAACCCTCTAGTATGTTTTCTGGGATCCAATTTACCACTCTGTGAAGTTTTCATCCAAATCCATCCAGTAAAAAGCCCAGAACAGGCTCCCGGAGCCAAAGTTCTGCCCAGCAAACACCAGCGGGAGGTCCGACAGGGACTCTAACCCACTTAAAACCTGGCCAGTGTCACGAATCATGGTCTTAGCAGTCCATACAGGGTTAAACATTCATTCAATTTGTTTATTATCTGTGTCAGTTCTGCAATATTGAGTGATACTGATTTACCACTCAGTATATGTGACTGCAGATACTATTTAACATCTTTTTGGTGATCTCACACAAGTGTATTTCTTATATGCATCAATGTTTGGTTATATATATATATATATATATATATATATTCAGTGTATCTATTAATAAATTGAAATAATTTTTTATGGCATAACTGATTTTCTTTTTCTGTCTTTCTTTTTAATTATTTATTTGGTTCATGGTTATTTATTCATTTATTTATCTTTGTTGCCCACAGCGCTGTTATCTTTTTTCTTTTGTTATTCTTGTCATTGGCTACCTTTAAACAGCAGCGTGGAACACTAATATTTTCATTTTTTTATTTTATAGTGGTATACTGTATATTATATATTCATCTTCTAGCGCTTGTGGCTATATCTGTTTTCCTTTTTACCATCGCAGCTGTACACCATCTCAGCGCTGAGGCTTCCACACCACACACAGACTGCTCATCATCTGCATTCCATCTATCACTGCTTACCATCTTTCAGCGCTGTGGCTCCCACGCTGCACAGAGACCGCTTCCAACTCCAGCTCCAGTTTTGACAGTGTACCTGTGGTGCATACCATCTGCTGTTGTCACACATCTTATCACTTGTGTGGATTCCACTCTATGTTCCACTCTTGCGGGCATCATCTGGACTGTGCTGCAAGTATCACTACACTCTGTGGCTATAGTGGGTTACTGCATAATCTAGGCTAGGGCTGACAGTCAGCATTGGGGTTCCAGGTCTGGAGGGCATGATCAGGCCCCAGTCTTTTAGCATTTAGGTGTTCAGTACTTTGTGTGCCTGAAGTGTCTCTCTATCCTGAGTTCCTCTTCCGGATTATGGTCCAGGTCTTGTGTCAGAGCTGTACTAGGGCTATAGCTTCATTAGTTCTTCCCTGTCACAAGTCGTCGCACTGCAAATGCCGGGCAAGTGTTCGCTGAAATCTCCTCTTTCCTCCTGTTTGGATCTATGCTTAGCAGCATATTGTTTGCAGTTCCAGTCTTGGTTGCTGCTGAGCCTATGCACTAATTACTGCCTTTCTGTATGCAGTGTCAGGTTTCACTAAGTGATTCTCCTGTGTGTTCACAACCCAGGTGCAAACTGGTCAGTCATCAAGGGAGGCTGGCTCTGTTTGGGCCCTGTTTCTGATAAATTCCAGCCCGCCCTTCTCTCTATGCCAGTGATAGCATAATCACGTTTCCGGTTTGTGTTGGTCTCCTGTTTCAGTCAAGTTCCAGTATCCAGCCAGCTCCATTGTTCCTGCCGTTTGTGTCATCCAGGCAGCACAGGTCGCACCTGCACTACCTGCTGTTTGTGTCATCCTGGCGGCATTTAGCGCACCTGGGTGTTTTGGAGTACGCAATCCTGGTGTCATCCCGGCAGCACTGGTGCACCACAGTGTCTTCTTGCCAAGTTTCTTTGCCCTCAAGGCAGCATCCAGCCCAGAGGCTGCATCCAGCCCAAAGGCCGCATCACAACAAATAGGCCCACAGGCCTCATCCAGCTCAGAAGCTGCATCCGGTTCAAAGGCTTTATCACAACAAATACGCCCACAGGTCTCATTCAGCCCAGAGGCTGCTACCGGTCCAAAGTCTGTTTCTCAACAAATACGCCCACAGGCCTCATCCAGCCCAAAGACTGCTACCAGCCTAATGGCCGCATCTCCATTAATAGGCTCAAAGGCCTCACCCAGCCCACAGGCTGCTACCGGCCCAAAGGCCGCACCGCAACTAATTGGCTGTCAGTACTATACTATTTGATTTCAGGTTCTTCTTGTCACTGGAGTAGTTCCCTGGTCTAATTGGTTCTTTGGACCATTAGGTGAGAGGCTGCCCAGTGGCTTGAATTCCTGTTCTTACATTGCTCCAGTTGCCTAGTTTCTCTGGTCTGCCAGTACCTTTATTACCTATGAGTCATGGTATCTTGAAGCCTCCCTGTTTCCTGCACTCCTCAGTTAATACCCTGGGCCCCATGTCAGATCTATAGAATACTAGAACCATGACAGTTTGTTAAGACCCTTTTGATTTGGCCGAGGGATTACCCAATGGGCAGACATCATATCTGAACTAGCTGTAACCAATCAGGAGATGGTGCTGCATCAGATTACCCAATATCTCTATGAATTATCTGACCAGATAAAAAAAAAAATTCCAATGGCTAGGATTGCCACTACTGTTTCCAAATCCAGATTCTGGTTACCTTCCCCTGACAAGTTTGATGGTAATCCAAAGAATTGTTGGGGATTTCTGAACCAATGTTGCATCCACTTTGAGTTGCAAGCTGCTAACTTCCTACTGAAAGAACCAAGACTGCCTATGTTATTTCTTTGCTAACTGGACAAGCACTATCCTGGGCTTCACCTTTATGGGAAAAATTTGATCCCATTCTTTCTTACATCTCACTTCCACAGGATCTTCGATGAGCCAGGTAGATCCTATTCAGCTGCAGCTGACATCTTACGGCTTAGACAGAAACATCTTACAGTGGGTCAGTATGTCATCCAGTTTAGAACATTTGCCTCCGAACTCTCTTGGAACAATGAGGCCTTGGGGGCAGTTTTTTGGCAAGTACTATGTGATTGTAGTAAGGATGAATTAACTTCCAGAGACTTACCATCTAACCTGGATGAATTAATTACCACGTGTATCCGAGTGGATATTCGCTTCAGAGAAAGACAGTTGGAAAATAATAAGTTGGCACAACACAATTCCAGTCAGTTCCTCGGGAGAGCTCATCATGGTCTTCCCCTGTCGAACCTATGCAACTTGACAAATCCCATCTTTCACCCAGAGAACGTGAGGATGATTAGAAGAGAGATTATGTATCTATTGTGCCAACCCTGGTAATTTTTTACAGAGTTGTCCTCATAAGTCGGGATATGCTCCCAACTAGCTGATGATGGAGAGGTCTGTCTAGGAGTGCCTCTTCACAGTGGCAAAAATTCATCCCAGATGCCCGAATGGCAACTTATAATTTGGTGCCCCCATCACAGCCGCTGACATTGTAATGTAGCAATTTGCATGCAGATACATTGCTGTGCAAATAAAATGCATTTGAAGGGAACATTTGCACAAAAAGATGCTCAGTGCTACCGAGTTACTCTGCGCTCACACGTTATGTGTAACGTGACTTGTAGTGCACGGAGGTTAGATGTATGGAGTGGGATGGGGAGTTGTAGGTGAGGGGGTGCACAGAGACTGCTGCACGGGTCTGAGGTTAAGGCTGCCACCAGAGAGGAGTGCAACGGGGAGTTGTGTGCGAGGGAAGGCACTGGACGTATCACACTGACATAAGAATCTGCTGAAAGCAGCAACACCAATGAGTAGGGACAGGCTATAGATAGACGGAGCTCTCCACTAGTGTATAGTGGCTTCTCAAGTGCTGGGAAGAAGTGCCATGTATTAGGAGGCCATGACAGTATACTCCAGGTACATAGTTATAGCCATAAGTGGGGTAAATATATTTTGGGCATTGGAGGAGGTGCTGTCACCCATTGGCAGGCACCTCCATTGTCTCCCATAGTTCTTCCCCTGCCTCTTTGTGCTCCCCAAAATAAATGTGCTATATCTGTACAAATCAAGCATCCACTAGGTTCTCATTTCTTTTAAGCTCTAGTGGATTCAGGAGCTGCATGACATTTTATTTCTGCCAAACTTGTTCAAGAACTTTCTTTACCTCTGCAGAAGTTAGCAGTTTCCATTACTTTGACTACCTTGGATGATAGTCATATTCCTGGAGGCCATATTATGTTCCACAGCAAACCTGTGATCTAGGGTGTGGGAGTATTATATTCTGAACTAATTTCATTCCTAATGATTCTAGAGACTACTAGTCCAATTGTTCTTGGATATCAATGGTTACAATACCACAACCCACACATCGACCGGTCTTCACCCCATATTCTTGCCTGGGGCCCCAAGTGTACCAAGTCTTGGTTACAGACTGTTGTTCCTCACTGTGTCACAACAGAAGAGGTGGCATCGGAATGACCTGTTCCTTACAGACAATGTGATGGATGTGTTCAGCAAACAGGCTGCAGAGACTTTTCCACCACATCAACCTTGGGATTTTCCAATCGATCTAATCACAGGTAAAATTCCTCCTCGTGGAAGGGTCTATCCGTTATCCGTTCCTGAGACCCAAGCCATGGTGGATTATATAAAAGAGAACTTGGAATATGGCTTTATTCAGCCCTCCTCAATCCCATGTGAAGGAGGTTCTCAAGTGAGTTCGATGAAATCAGTTGTATTGCAAGAGAGAGAAATGCACCTTTGTGGTAACATCCATTCCCTTCCTGGCACTGGACTCACCCTGGACCCCATGAAATTGCAAGCCATTCTGAACTGTCCTCAACCTACCACCTTAAGGGCCATTCAGAGTTTCCTTGGATTCACCAATTATTACCGGAAATTTATTTGAGGATATTCCACTGTGGTTGCACCCATCGCAGCATTAACCCATCAAGGTGCCAAGCCAGCCAAATTACCCATAGAGGCACAGATACCCTTTCAACAACTCAAGCAAGCTTTTATTTCAGCTCCTATTCTGAGACAACCCGAGATTGATAGCAAGTTACTATTGGAAATTGATGCCTCCTCTTTTGGAGTTGGAGCAGTTCTGTCACAAAAGTATGATGATGATCTATAGCGCCCCTGTGGATTATTTTCTCTGAAATTCCTCCCAGCTGAACGGAATTATACGATAGGCGATCAAGAGTTACTAGCTATCAAACTCACTTTAGAAGAATGGCAACATCTCCTTGAGGGGGCCAGTACCCTATTACAGTTCTCACTGATCATAAGAACTGTATTTGATTTGTATTTGAAAACTGCCCAATGCATGAATCCAAGGCAAGCTAGATGGGCATTATTCTTTTCACGTTTTGATTTACAAGTTATTTTTCGGCCTGGTACCAAAAATTGTAAAGCTGATGCTCTGTCACATTCTATGATGGAAGAAGAGACTTCCGTGTCCCTTGAACCACAACACATCATTTATCCTCAGCATAGCAGTCAGCAAAGCAGCAGATTCTCCACCTCTTGGTAAAACTTTTGTTGCAGAATATCTTTAACTCAAACTCCTTCAATAGGATCATTGCACTAAAATTGCAGGACATGCTGGGGTACATAAAACTTATACCTTAATTTCCAGAAGTTATTGGTGGCCCTCACTTTGTGAAGATGTCTAGCAATTTATATCCGCCTGCGCCATCTGTGCTAAACATAAAAGCTTTCGACTGGGTTCTGCAGGCGAACTATTACCATTGCCAATTCCTCATCAACCTTGGACCCATAAACAGTATCTATGGATTTTGTTACAGACTTACCCAGTTCTGATGGATACACTACTATTTAGGTAATAGTAGACAGATTTTCTAAAATGGCACATTTTATTCCTCTCCATTGTCTTCCTTCTGCTCCTTTTCTAGCCAAATTGTTTGTCAAAGAGATCTTCTGTCTTCATGAATGTCCAGAAATACTGTGTTGGACTGAGATGTGCAATTCACTGCCAAGTTCTGGTGGTCTTTGTGTCAAGCTCTCCAAATAACATTTCACTTTTCCTCTGCTTCTCACCCACAGTCCAATGGACAAAAAGATAATTAACCAGGATTTGGAGACTTTTCTGAGAATGTTCATATCATCTTCACAAGATGACTGGCTTCAACTACTCCCATGGGCAGAATTTGTACATAATCATCACTACCATGAATCCTCTAACACTACTCCATTTTGTACAGTTTGTCTGCATCCCAGAGTTCTGTTATTCACATGACTCTCTGCCAGTGCAGTTCATGCTTCTGAACAAAGTATTCGACAATTCTCAGATATTTGGTGTCGTGTGAGAGAAGCTGTACTCAAAACTTTTAAGCAATACAAAATCCAAGCAGGCAAAAAACACAGCAATATTCCCAGCATGAAAACTGGAGATAGAGTCTGGCTATCCACCCACAACCTTTGTTTGAGAGTACCTTCCATAAAATGTTTACCTCGATTTATTGGACCTTTTCCAATCATGCAAGTCTTTAATCCTGTCTCATAAAACCTCTTTTTAACTTCATACCTCAGAATACCCAACTCGTTCTATATTTCTCTGCTTAAACCTCTGGTCCTGAATCAATTTTACTTTCCTAAATCGACATCTCCTGCAGTTTAAACATAACAAGGTGAGGGATATGGTGTCAAAGAGATTTTGGACTTGCAATTTCAAAAAAACAACTTGTATTATCATAGTGTATTGGAAGGGCTGTGCAGCCTTGCGTTCCAACGGCCATGACAGGTCGTCAGGAGCACTGGTCGCACACACACTACTACCCTGCATTCCAGCGGCCATGATAGATCGCCGGGGACGCTGGATGCGCATGCACTGGTGGCACCACACCACCAAGTGCATGCGCTGGTGGTACCAAACATATGCACCTTGCAGCATTCTTGAAGGATCACCTAAAGTGCTACTACACATGCGCTGGAAGAAGGCTTGCATTCCAGTGCTATGATAACCCCACATTCCCATGTGTATGCTAACATTAATGACACGCTCATCACCTCTTCATGTACTAATATTAATATAAATACATATTAATTATACTATTTGGAGCACAAGGCTTATATTATAGTACATATTGGGGCAAATGTAATAGGGTGTCTGTTTTGGTAAATTGCGAGTTTGGTGCTAAACTCGCAATTTTTCACAACTCTCCAATGTAATAGGGTGTCTGTTCACTAAAACTCGCATTTTTCAGAGTTACTAAAACTCTCCATTCTCAAACTCGCATCCAGATGTTTTCACATTGAAAACAATCAACTCGCCCAATGTAATAAGGTGTCTGTTTCAGACTCGCAAAAAAAATTACCAAAAGTCCCCAAATAATAGACCTGCTTCAGGCTAGCGAGTACATCCTGAGCAGGTCAGATTAACACAGAAACATATGAAGATGGGCGGTAGAACTGTGCTCTCGTTAACCAGGGGGTGGTGTGTTGTGGTTTCGGGGTGCTGCACCTTTGTGTGGGAGTACCTTTCCCGCACTGAAAACGTATGGGGGTAGGGGGGGTAAGGTGCGCTCTTCCTGCTAGTACTGGTGATGACTTGTGTGTGTTTGTGAGTGGTGTTAATTAGAATGTTTCTTCTGGTGGTGGTGATGTTTTGGGAGTGAGGAGGGTGTGATTGGGTATGGAGTGTAGTTTGGAGTAATGTGAAAAGGGGAATGGAATAGGATCAAAATGAGGCCAGCGAGACACAGTAATTTTGGGCAAAATCTTTTATTGAGTAGTCACAATGCTGCTCTGTTAAGATCCCGGGCAGGTGGGTGGGGTTCAGTGATGAGTGGTGATGAGACTGGGGAGGTAGGTGGACCCTTTTAGGGGGCTCCTTCCCGTGCGGTTCAGTGACCTTGCACGTCACCCCTGCTGGACCTATGGTCGACAGTCTAGGAAGTCTCGGGGGGTGGGGGGATTTGCAGAGTGGGTTGGAACACCTGTGCGGCGTCCCGCTTGATGGTGTGAGTCTTGGCAGTACTTACCTACCAGTAGGTTTTTTGTTGTGGTGATGTAGGTCGACATTGCGGCCATTGCAGATTGGTTGGAAGCTGCAGGTTTGTTGGTGAGCTGGATCAGCGTGTTGCTGGTGTGCTACAAGTGCACGGCTGTTCTGATTGGTCTGCGGAGGTCAGCGACCGTAGTATGCAGCTGAAATTGGCTCTTGGTCGTGCCGCTGGTGGTGCGGAGCCAGAGGTGTGGATGGGTGAGCTGCTGGGAGGCTGGGTTGCAGCGTGTGTGCTGGGACCACCCCTGGGGGGTGGTCTGCCCGGGATACTGATTCAAAAAAAGCCAGGGAGGAGGGGGGATGCAGCACACCAGCAACACGCTGATCCAGCTCACCAACAAACCTGCAGCTTCCAACCAATCTGCAACGGCCGCAACGTCGACCTACATCACCACAACAAAAAACCTACCGGTAGGTAAGTACTGCCAAGACTCACACCATCACGTGGGACGCCGCACAGGTGTTCCAACCCACTCTGCAAATCCCCCCACCCCCCGAGACTTCCTAGACTGTCGACCATAGGTCCAGCAGGGGTGACGTGCAAGGTCACTGAACCGCACGGGAAGGAGCCCCCTAAAAGGGTCCACCTACCTCCCCAGTCTCATCACCACTCATCACTGAACCCCACCGACCTGCCCGGGATCTTAACAGAGCAGCATTGTGACTACTCAATAAAAGATTTTGCCCAAAATTACTATGTCTCGCTGGCCTCATTTTGATCCTATTCCATTCCCCTTTTCACATTACTCCAAACTACACTCCATACCCAATCACACCCTCCTCACTCCCAAAACGTCACCACCACCAGAAGAAACATTCTAATTAACACCACTCACAAACACACACAAGTCATCACCAGTACTAGCAGGAAGAGCGCACCTTACCCCCCCTACCCCCTAACACAGAAACAAGCACATATCCATGAGATATGTACATGTTTCTGTGTGTACTTATGTAAAATGTTTTTAAATTAAAAAAAATGACGTGCACCCCCTCCCCAAAAGCATAACCTGCCTCAGGCTTTATAAAGCCTGTTCTGGTTCAAAAAATACAGGGGCCAAAATGCGTAGGGGGCCCCTGTATATTAAGAATCAGCACAGAGCTTTGTTGAACTGGTCCTGGTTCTGGAAAATCAGGGGACAAAACGAGTAGGGGTCCCCTGAAAATTCCAGAACCATCACCGAACTCTGTCTAGCAGGAGGATAATGCCACAGCCGGGGAAAACCTTTCACCGGTTTCCCCGGCCAAAGCATTATCCCTGACCGCTAGTCAGTCCAGGCCGGGGATCCCTGGGGAGTTGAGGACCCCCCAATAAATTGTAGAACCACAAGTACCAGCAAGCCTCCCCTGCATGCTGGTATTTGGAGAACCACAAATACCAGCATGCGGGGCATTACGGGCCCGCTGGCACTTGTAGTTCCACAACTAAAGAAATACGTAAATAAAAACACCGTGAAAGTATAATTTTAATAAAACATACATGCACACTTACACTCACACATACTCACCTAGTATCCGAAGTAATCCATAGGGGTGTACCTGAAAAAAAAAATCCATACTCACCTCTCCTATGCGTCGATCACGTCCACCGCCATGGATCGTGTTTTTTGCATTTTTTTATTTAACCCCTGGATTGCCAGTGGACGTGATCTACGCATAGGAGAGGTGAGTATGTATTTTTTTTTTCAGGTACACCCCTATGGATTACGTCAGATACTAGGTGAGTATGTGTGAGTGTGAGTGTGCATGTATGTTTTATTAAAATTATACTTTCACGGTGTATGTTTGTTTATTTACATATTTCTTTAGTTGTGGAACTAGAAGTGCCAGTGGGCCCGTAATGCCCCGCATGCTGGTATTTGTGGTTCTCCAAATACCAGCATGCAGGGAAGGCTTGCTGGTACTTGTGGTTCTACAACTAAAGACAATATGGAAACTTTATTTTTACACTTTACACTATCAACCCGGCACCCACGGGCATAAGGTGCCGGGGATAGCCCCCGCCTATCAGTCTAGGCCTGGGGTGCCCTGGAGAGGGGTACCCCTCTATTGGGGGGGTACCCAACTCCCCAGGGATCCCCGGCCTGGACTGACTAGCAGTCAGGGATAATGCATTGGACGGGGGAAACCGGTGAAAGGTTTTCCCTGGCTGTGGCATTATCCCCCCGCCAGAAAGAGTTCGGTGCTGGTTTTGGAATTTTCAGGGGACCCCTACTCATTTTGTCCCCTGATTTTCCAGAACCAGGACCAGCTCAACAAAGCCCTGTGCTGGTTCTTAATATACAGGGGCCCCCTACGCATTTTGGCCCCTGTATTTTTAGAACCAGAACAGGCTTTATAAAGCCCGAGGCTGGTTATGCTTTTGGGGAGGGGGTGCACGTTTTTTTTTTAAACACACACAGAAGCCATCACGGATCTCACTGATCTGTGATGGCTTCTCTAAAACTCGCACCTTTTAATGCTACCCGCATTAAAAGGTGTCAGTTTACATACTCCTAAACTCGCCTAAACTCGCAAATGCAGTAGCCTCAAGCTGAAAAGTTCGCAGGCTATTGAATTTGCGAGAGTTTCAGTACAAACTTGCACTTTTTAAAAGTGCGAGAAAGTGCGAGTTTGTACTGTTACTAAAACAGACTACCTATTTCATTTGGCCCATTATCTTTGTGCTATTCACACTAAATTAATATAAACATAAAGTGAATTATACTAAATCTATTATTATTTTATACCTATTTATAATCTACTTTCACCCCAACCTAAATTAAATCTTAAGGTGGTGTCTCCCATAGCTTAATGATAGAACATAGATGATGGGGTACGGAAGGTGCACTCGCCCTGTGTGTGCAATGATGATTGGGGAGTGTTGGAATGTGTATGTGGTTGCTTGTGTGTATGGTGTGGATAAGTGGGGGCAGGTGGACCAAAGGAATGAGAGGCGGACACAGGGTGGGAGTAAACTGTTTTATTGGAGTAGTCACAGTGCTTCTCCTATGTAGTCCCGGGCACAAGGTGGGTGTGGTGGTGGGTGAGAGAGGGGGAGATACTGGGGAGGTGGGTCGACCCTTTTAGGGGGCTCCTTTCAGTGCGGTTCAATTGAGCAGCACGTTACCCCTGCTGGACGCTATGGTCGACAGTCTTGGACATCTTGGTGGGTAGGAGGGGGGAGAGGGAATGGATAATTGGTGTGGTGGGTGGGTGTAATAACCTGGTGGCATCCCATGTGTGAATCAGAGTCTCGAAGTCTTATACCTACAGGTAGGTGTGGCCTGAAGTCGGTAAGGCCATAGTGGTGTTGCGTTGCTGCAGTTCTTATTGGCTAAGTGGAGATGCTGTGGCGTTGAAGATGAATGGCTGTTGTTCATGATGAGATCTTATTGTGCGGCGGTCAGCAACCGGGTGATGCTGGTGGTTGTGGATGCAGCAGTGGAGGTAAGCTGTTTGTGGAAACTGCCGCTGGTGCCGGGTCACTGGGGTGGGGGTCAGTCCCCCTGTGAGTGCCAGGGGTGCGGTGTGAGTCACCCTTCTGGCAGGTAGATTGACTGCCTGGGACGGGCTCGATGTATTACACTTCTGCGGTAGGTATGGTAGGGGTGGAGGCGCTTGCACCAGCAAGTGCGGGGGCGGTGAGGATGGGATGGCTGAGACCAACCGGAGGTTCCCGTGGGGATAAGGAGCTTCAGTGGGATTAGGCCGTGGGTCTGGAGTGTGGGCGTAGTGGGGTCTCCAACGCGTTTCAGCAGGGGTTCTGCCGCCTTCAAGGAGGTAAGGAGAGTGGTGTTGCAGGCATGGGGTTTAAATCCTGTGCCTGGTGGTGGTCATGTGATGTGGGCAGCCAATGGTGGACAAGGAGGTGGGGGATGAGTTTGTGTGGGGATAGGCTGCTGAAATCACTGTGTAGTGAGGCATGGGGGGGTTGGGCTGCCTCAGGTGACTTGTGCTTTGGATAGTGTGGAGACATGTTGGCGGGGCCATGGTTGTACAGGTGCCTGTGCTTGTAGTTAGGCTGAGTGTGTGCTGGGGGGCTTGAGGTCGCGTCTGCCGCTAAGCGTACAGTGCGGCCATCACATGGTGCGGGCGGCTGGGGCATGATCAGGGTAATGCAGGTGTGTGTTCAGGGATCTGGTGTGATAGGCTGCAGGGGGCGTGGAGAGCAGGTGACATGAAGGTTCCTGTTTGGTTTGGTGTCATGGCAACAGTGGGGGATACATGTTCTGTGTAGGATGTCACGTGGTGCGGGCGGTAGCTGTGGAGCCGGGCTGAGTGGGTGTGAACTGTGGGGTGGATCTGATTGGGTAGTGGAGGCGGGGAATGTGGGTAACGTGATGTCTCCTGTACATTTGGGTGGCGGAGACGTACGTTTCACCAGAGAGTGGCTTTGTCAATTGAAGTCTTCAATTTTCAGGGACTCGCTGGGTGGTATCACTTACTCCCAGTGAGTTAGACTGGATAAACAGCAGATGCCAATATCTTTCTTCATACTGCCAGGGTATAGGAGACAGGTCCGCTCATGCTCCATTAACTACACTTGTATGTGGGATACAGCAGCCACTTGCACCATACTATACTGAACAGTATTTTTTCACTATCCTTTTTGGTACTCACCTGATACTAATTACTGTGGTATTTAATTATGTGAATTACCACACCTTAAATTAATCCAGACTAGTGAAACTACATTGATCCACAATTTGATTCCTACAAGAATATTTTTGCACCTAGTCTGAAAAAATATTTACCTTACAGATGCATAAAAAGATACTATGTTGAGATGATTGCTATTATAAGGAAAAATGCTGTCTTAAATTGGGATCTGAATATTCATTTGCTTGCTTTTTTCCTCCTCAGAAGATTATAGATTACTAACTGTTAATCATCTGCTATTTATTCATATGCGGTTGGATTGTGCTTGTCTTACAGATATTAGGATATTTTTCCCTTGTATAGAAAAAATATATATACAAACTTAAACACTTCACCTTGGCTACAGCTGCATCAGAACCAATTAGGGATGGTTTCCCTTACATTTTGTATTGTGGTATTGGTACCTTGGATTATTGAATCTATCTATATAGATCTTGACCACTCCCTGATGTGCTGATTGATATGATAAAAGTGTTAGCTTTTTTTAATATAACATTGTGCAATTATTGTATGTATATTATTGTATGTTTATAATTTAAGTTTTTCGTTTCCTATGATTCTTTTATGACATAACATTAAAAGTTAAGTTTTACTATACAAGGTAGATTCTTGTGCCCCAAAAAAGAGAGTACTTTCTTTCCCTTTTCTGAGTGCTGTTCTTACTCTAATGGGTGCACCACCATAAGGATAATATATCCCTGATACTACTATCCGCATTGGCATATTTATTTCGAGTAATTCTACCTTCATCTTAATTCAATTAGCACCAGTGCTCAGAGTTTCCCCTTTTCCCTTCCCTAATATTACAAACATTTATCTTCTCTGGCTTTGCCATGGAGTCATCTGGTGATCCATGTCCTGAGGACATATTTTGTCACTTACTTTCTTGAATTGAAAAACACAAGGTCACACAGAATCAGGTGATGCAAAACCTACAGTCACTAATGTAATACATGGATGCTATGTAGTCATTTCTTACTCCTTCAAGTATTTATCCAGTGATGATCATTGAACCTGCCGCCAAGTTAGAATGCCTGCCCTGCCAAATAGGATGGCAATGCCGAGACCTATAGGTGTTCTTTGAACCAGTTTGCTGTTCTATAGGTGCTACAGCTAACAAATGTTTCTTCTGAGAAGGCCAAAATGGCCTATATAATTTCTCTATTAACCGGTCAGGCCCTCTTGTGTTATTTTATGCTTTGGGAAAAGAATGAACCTAGGTTGAATGACAATAACGGCTCTCAATGGTGGTGTTCCTAGGGGGCTCTGGGCCTGATTCAGACCCACACATAAGCGTCCGCACGCTCGCTCTGAGTGATGGTCGCACAACTGCGCATGCGTATGGTTCACAATAAGCATGCGCAAACTAGTCATTGCAGTCGGAAATCGTGCGCTCGTAAGACACAGAGGGGCTGCTATTTTGAGTGATAGAATGTGCCGTTTGTGGGTGGTAACGGGGGAAGGTGCGTGAAAACGGGGGAGTGGTTGTGCGAACGTAGGCGAGCCCAACGGTCAAAAGGGCGTTTAATGGGAGTGCATAATTAGCAAAGGAGCATCATTGATTACGTCACTTGGTTGTCTTTTAGCCTGAACTGCTCGCAGTGATTACGGGAAGTCATTCCTACCTCAAGCGCTGCGAGCAGTTCAGATGCCGTTCGATGTTCCCGATTAATCTAATAAAAACAGGAGATGACTTAATTTGCGAATGGCAAAGGGCATCTTGAAAAAGTAGCGAGCGCATTTAGTGGATGCTCGCAGAGACATAGAGGCGTCCTCACACCGCAAAGAGCGAGTGCTCAATTTAAATATCCAGCCCCTTTTTGAGAGCGAGCGGCGCAAATAGCGTCCGGGTCTGAATCAGGCCCACTGTCTGTTTACATGGAACATTTGAGGTCTCATTGATAAAGTCAAGCAGTCCCTTGTTATGTTACAAGTAATAAAGTTTACTCATGTGTAATTGGCAGTACTTTGTATTCTTTTAAATTGCTGAATAAACTTCATTGGACATCCACGCTTGCAAGGCAGACTTTTCAATTATTTTACTATAATAGTATATACTGTATGTAATTGGATTAATAAGGTTGGGATTATTGTAGCAGTATATTTTGGCTTTTAAAATTATCATTTGTTAGTCAATTTATGTATTTGTACCTGTGTCAAGAGCTGTATAATAAATTATTCTCCGGAGTTACCAGTTAATTTCTCAATATGTGTGAAGGTTAATCCTCTTTATTCAAATTATTCCAGTCTTCTGCTACAGCTGTTGATATTTATTATAACCGCTAACCATAAGCTGCTTGTGACACTGTATCACCTTGATTGACACATTGTTATAGCATGGTGTCCAATTAAATATAAACATACTGTAGCAATAATTTTTAGTACATATTTTCTATAATTTTGTTTTTATATTTTGCTTCATAATATAGGACACTATAAATATAAATTATGTATTTAGGAACCCCACAGGGGTTCTTAACAAGGGCGTCTAACAAAGTAGCAAAGCAAGAAAAGTCACTTACAGTAAAAAACATTGCAGTACATAGATGTAGTTTACAAACATTGCTGCATTAGTGGTCATAATACTCAAATAAGCAGCAGGGCAGCAGAAACCAAGGGTTGGTTTCCATAGTAGAGTGTATGCAGTATTGGTATTTAAGTCTATTTTAACTATAATAATTATGTTAATGTCGATTGACATAATATTTTAATATGATTATAATAGGTTTGTAATTGGATATCTAATATATAGAGTATTGCCCTTAGCAGGCGAAACATGTGTCTCCAGCGGCACACCCGATTCACAGTCGGGACCGCTACCTGGAGCACCCTTAATATAGAACCCAAAGGTATCTTTCCCTTTCTCAGGCACTCTCTCATCTGGTCCACTCAGTCCTGCAATGCCACGGGTATCAGGGGGACCCTGTGGTTAACATTTTTCAGACAGCAGAAGTGCCTTCTTTGTCTACACCTTTTGTCTGCATACCTCATCCCCCGTCCTTTACCCCTGGATTGGAAGACAGAGGGACAGTAGAAACACGGAGTTTAGGAGGCAGACAATATAATTTTATTTTTCTCCCCCCACTGGAGCCTAGATTTGACGTATACCTAGGAGTCTGTTAAATGTACACACCTTTATTGAAGGCATTTATACATTGTCACATATGTTAACAGCTGTAATAGTAATACATATTAATTTTCTTGTTTTTCATATTCATGCACATTTTCACTAGATGTTTCTATATAAGTATTGTTTCTCCATTGATATGTGGTACTCTGTGTTATCAATTTGCACTACAGTGGGTATATGGATTGATATTTGATTTGATTTTTTTCTGTGTTGTTACACACAGACATCTTTGGATAATTGTATGCTGCTCTATATAATTTCCACTGATATATTGTTCTTTGTCTATCAATGGACATAACATTTGGTATATGAATTGATGATTGAACTGACCATTTTCTGTGTTGCTATACACAGACATTGTGGGTAATTTTCATGCTGTTTTATATGGAGCCTTCCTCTGGTTACATTAATTACCATAACCCCACTTTTCTTCCCCTCCCCCTTTTTTGTCTACCTGTGTATACGTATGAACCTAAATAAATTGATATTGTTAGAATATGGTTTAGTTTGAGTTATAACAAATATTTTCCTATTATATTATATTATGTCATGTCTCTTATTGTGGTGCCCTAAACCCACATATGACGGTTTATTCACATCTCCCGTTAACTTCACAGATTTTAGTTTTAAAGGAGTGTACTGACATATGTAATAAAAATTATCTGTTTACACATATCATTTTTTATGTTTAGAATTTACGGTTAACAAATCTAGTTAGACACATAGATATGGTCTACACATAACAGAGAATTTATAAAATTGTAATACTTTAAGAAAAACTCAATAAAAGTTATAATTTAATCAGATTATATATATACTTTTTTTTTTCAAGCATGCCCCCCAAAAATAGTCTATCTCCTTTTTTCTGCATTCTGCAAACAACAGTAATCCACGTGATCTTTTAAAATATATCAGCCAATAATGAATACACCCGTGCACTAACTAGGACATCTTTAAAACATGTACTGTTAGAGGTCCCTGAGAACTGGAGTTTATGAAACATTGAACTACATTATAACTCAAAGTTATTAGCCCAATGAATCAAATTACACTTTACTTACTATAAATGACTCAATGTTATCAAGTAGTCTGTTCTAATAAACAAGGTACTAAAAACTAAAGAACCCAACATGGGATTTGAATTCAAAACAATAGGGACACAAAAAACATCTAATGCATATTACAGTATACCCCTTAATATAGTAGCCTCTGGTTTTCTGTCTTGTCTTTTGGGCATAACCATAAGGATTGGAATCAAGAGCTGCACTAACACAAAATAGCAACAGGATATTTATTTTAGTACATGGAAAGAATATTCTCCATTGTTTCCTGCCTAGAGTAACATCCAATGTACTGAAGCTAAAACCATTAAGTGAAATGGAACCAAGACCACTTCTGCCAATGGAGCACATGATCTGACAAATATCCTTGTAGTAAGAAACATGGGAAGAAAAGGACTATCTTTGTTTGGGGGCACTCGTTGTATATATTATCTTATTAAAACGGATATATGGATATTTATACCACCATGTAGACATACAGGAATAAAATATATAAATTAAGCACCGTTTTGTGCTTAGTAAGAAGCAACAACAATGTGTTTTATCAAAATAATGCTCTTAATTTTATATAATGAGAAGCAACTAAGTATTATTGGTAATATATCATAATATTAGAAGTACAGATTCTTCCGTTACATAGCGGCCAGCATAGTCACAATAAATGAGACAGAAATCTGTGCTGAGTGTCATACATTACTGAACAGGAATATAACTTTCTTTTGTGTAAAAGTATTGTGCAGTAAATCAAGCATTGAATCAAACCACAATGGACGGTTTCCCAATAAGAATCTAAAACATACATAATTTCACAGATTTGTCCAGTAAGCACATGTAAATAGGCCCACACAGATCATGCAAATTCAATGTAATGGGGAATAACAGATCCTTGGTACTAATTGATCTGCAAAGTAATCTCTGTTGTGATCTGGTGAATATCGTTAAATAGGGACTTTATGAAATAGAGCCAGCATTGCTCAAAAACCACAATAGTGTGTTATCAACATAAATCAAGGATATGCATTTAAATTATAGTTAGCAAGCAGCAAATCAGTGTAACAGAAACTCATACAATTGATATAGGCTTAGTGTAAGAGAAATAGAAGATAGGAAAACACAGATCCCTCTTCTATTTATATATAGGGATCATTGAACTTATGCTTATTTGCTGAGTGAATCATAATGAAATAGGCTTACTTATGTGTAAGTCATTAACATTTCAAATGCATTCCCAGTTGCGACTGAAAAGGTGTAATTGGGTTGTAACTAGAGATGTCCATAGATCCCATGTTTTGATTTTGTTTTTGCCAAAATCACCCTCGAGTGTTTTGTTTTTCGGTATGGATTTCTTTAAAAATTGATAAAACAGGTAAAATCATGTAATTTGTGTCTATATTTGTTTATACAGTATTATTAATCTCAATTAATTTAATTTCCAGTAATTTCCAGTCAAATTTAACCACCTTATAGCTCACAATGTTGTTTTCATCTATTTTGGCCATAGGCTGCAGTGAGCTGACTGGCTAACTAAGCGACAGAGCAGCGGCACAAACACATGACAGTTTAAAATATAATATAGAACATCTAGAAAACAGTGGCACTGCAGTGGCAGTTAATATAATTTAGATGATGCTATAGAATGTTTTCATTAATCAAGAACTAGATCATAGGCCAGAGCCCAGCACAGGTAAATGGAGGTTGTAGTATTAGTGGAAGCCAGGTAAAAGATTGATTGATTGTTTACAGAAAATAACTATAAAGGAAAAAAAATGATACATGGAATAAAATATTATGCATTTGTGCAGAATGGATCTACTCTGACTCCTTGGTCCCCTCAGAAACGATGCGGTGGTCTGTGACTGCTGACATCACTTCAGGAATCGCACCCCAGTATGCTGTGTGAATTGCACTTTGGGGTTCATGTGCCGGGGATCGCAGTGTGAGAAGGGGAACTTAGTTCCACTGTAAGCACTATATGGATGATCTCTGCAAGTGCAGAGTAGCTTCAGCACACATGCTCCGTTGTGCTTTGTATATGGGGAAAGGGGGTGTATGCACATGGGGGCTGGGGGGTAACCAGGGGGGAAACCTAACATCAGTGGGGGTGAGGGTGGCAAATAAAGAGTAATATGAGTCTGGAGGGGAGGTATTATTATTATGATTTATGACCCCTGGGGGGGTCTATTGCCTATAGGCGGTGGGCAGTTATTTTATAATGGGGACCTAAGGACACAGAAGGATGGGAGGGTTGCAAAACACACCCTAGATATATATTTTTTAAATAAAATTTTTGAATAATTTTAAAAGTAATTTTTCAATTTAATGAAATAAATAAAAATACTACAATTTCTGAGCAGTTTCCTGGGAATTAAATTATCAGTTAAGTGGTTAAAAACAAGCATCCAAAATCCCAATGAGATTTTTAAAGTGGAAACTGAGGGCTTGATTCAGAGCTGGACTCTCTGAATCAGGGCTGGCCTTCTGATTTTTTACAGTGGCCTCCTGGCCGCTCGCATAGCTGTGGGTGGCCACCCACAGCTATAGCGAGCGGCCAGGAAGATGATCGCGACCATCGGGCTTGAGACGAGACCCTTGTGGTAGGGTCTCTTTGCCGCAAGCCCTAGAGTGCTTTCAGCTCTAACAGAGCCGAAAGCACTCCCACTGACATCACTTGTGATGTCAGTGGGGCCGGCCCCAGACGGAAGGCGTACCCATGGAAACGCCTCTGTCTGGGCAGCCACGCCCCCGGCCTGCCCACCAAAGGGGGCGTGCTGTCACTCAACATCGACAGCACGCCCCCTTTGGTACGAGACCTGGAGCGACGGATTGCCCGTCACTATCTGGGTCTCGCACATGCGCACGATGGAGCCGGCTCCATTGTGCGCATGCACACTGGGCCACCATCGACCCGCTTGCGAGTACATAGCGCTCATGAGCGGGTCTGAATCAGGCCCTGATTCCAAACTGCAAATCACATGCCTCAGGATTCCAGGAAAAGTGATAGTCTATTCAAAGTTGATTAATAATAATTATAAGATTATATGATTAAGATGATACTATTCTGTTTCTGCTGAGAAGCTAAAGGAAACAGCCTGGATGAGAATCTGGTGATGGATGGCATTGCAAGATACAAAAGAATATGAATGCCCCAGTGAAGTACAGTAATATACACTGCCTGTTAAACACACACAATCTTAGAAATCCAATAATGAAAAGTGGTGCATGATGGAATAGTCTTTCTACCCACCCTTATGTTGTATGTTAATAAGGAAATGCTGTTTAACAAACAAAGGCCCTCATTCAGAGCCACTCGCTGTCGGCAGTACGCTCGTTCCGAGCGATGTTCGCACATCTGCGCATGCGTACGGTTTTTAGTACGCATGCGCGAACCAGTCAGTGCGGCCGAAAATCATTTGTACGCAATATAGCGAGTGCCTGCTATTTTGAGTGACAGAATGAGGCGTATGTGGGTGGTAACAGGGGAAGGTGCTTGAAAACGGGGAGTGGAGATCCGATCGCAGGCGTGCTTAAAGGTCAAAACGGGCGTTTTATGGGTGTGCATAATTAACATAGCAGCGTCAATGACCACGTCATTTGTTTTTTTTTAACTCAGAATTGCTCGCAAAATAGCGGTTGAAAAAAGCAACCACAAGAATAGCGAGCAGTTCATATCCTGTTTGATGTACTCGATTAATCTAATAAATAGCGGACATGACGTATGGTGCGAGCAGCCAGGGGGCATTTTTCAGAAATAAAAGAGCGTATGTTTTGCTCGCTCGTTCAGACTTAGAGGTGTGAACAGACTGCAATGTGCGAACGGATCATTTGCATAGCCACCCCTTGTTTTTGAACGAACGAACGCAAATAGCGAACGGTTCTGAATGAGGGCCAAAGCACTTTAGTGACAGGGACTGCTACTTTTGTGACTGAAGTGCTTGGTTTGCTTGGGACCCACAAACAAGCTACCAATGGGCTTAAGGCGGCTAAGTGTTGTAAATCATGTTTATAGAAGGATGATGTCATGATAATCCTCATTCTCACCCTCATCAGTGTTGATATCATCATCACCACCATAAAATATTAGTTCATCCCCACTGGAATCCACCCTTACAAAGGTATCAGTACTTTGTTGTAATTTGCAGCAAAGGTCTTCCTCATACAATATACAGTTCATTTTTATAAACATCAGTTTTTACACATTTTGAAGAAGTGGCCTTCTACAAGTTTCCCGGCTCTGCACACTGGATGGTGGGTAGCTTAAGTAAAGCAACTCTAGTTAGTCCAAAGGGCTCCAAATTCACTTTTTTAACTCCCATTATTCAAAGGGACTGTGTGACATGCTAAATTATACATTATTAATAAATTAATCCTCCAACATTTTATTGATGCTTACTGTAGCAGATTGAGACATGGTAGAATTGTCAATAACTTTGGCCAATTCTTTTAAGCTTGACCAGATGTCATAATGGTATTTCACACTGGTGCACTGAGTTGCCTCATCCTCATCACAAGTGGGTGTTTTGGGAAAGGTCAGTTTTTTTCCTGGCAGCAGCATTTGAAGGAGAAACTGAAGCAGGAGATATCATTGTGTCATGTGCACCTTAAGCTGTCAAACTTGCTTCCAAGTGGTTCTTTGCATCTCTTAAGATCTGTGTCAGTTGAAAAGAAAGACATTATGTAGAACTTGAATCTGGGATAAGCAAGGTTGCCAAAATGTAGTCATCCAATTGCAAGCTGTTGCAAACTCTTTGGTCTTGGTGAAGCAAGTAAAGAACTTGATCTACAAGTCCAATGTGCAGATTTGTTTTGTTTCATCTCCTCCTTCAGTTTCTCTAGCTGCTTTCCGAGTAGTTTAACTAACTGAATCACCTGACTCAGGATGGCAGTGTTTGAACTCATTTCATTGTTTACTCTTTTAAATGGTTTAAGTATATTGCATAAAATGGAGAATATTCTCTACTGTGCTGGAGTAAGGTACATTCCCTTCCTTTCCCTATGTCATGGCTTCTAGTGTAGGTTTGGATGACTTTCTGCTGTTCTTTCAGTTGCTAATGCATATATATGGTGGAATTGGTGGAATGGCAAATGGAATTGTTCTTGCAGCTGCTGCAATATTTTACATGGGGTTGCTGAATGTTGATAATGCCCAGAAATTTTATGAGCCATAGACAACATGTCCCATGTGTAGCTTTCATTTTTGTAAAAATTCTTTACCATCAAGATTATTGTGTGTGCAAAACATGACACATTTCAAATTCACCCAGTTGCAATTCTCACATAATTTTACTTGTGTTATCAGAAATGACAAATACTGAGGAGAGCCTTAGCAGGGTATTCTATTTTGCTATCATAACCTTCAATTTCTTGTCCAACACATTCATAATTAACATTCTCATTAACATAAGATACACAAATATCCCCATCATACTGTTGTACTTTCATAGCAGCATTCTCAATTTCTATGTCACCATCATTACTTTTACTACTACTCATTCTTACATTTGCAGATGGTTCTATCTACTGGTCCATGATTGTTTTTTTTTTTACACCAGCCAAGACATTATTTTTTTTTACACTTGAGAATTGGTTGGGGATGCAGATGTGGGGGGTAACATCCACACACATCATCGCTTACACTGGAAGGAAAACACACTGCAAAAATTTTTTGCAGTATTTTATTACATAAACACTGGCAATTGTTTTCACCCACTTTGAAGAACAGGTCTCCTTTGTGACAACTGTTTGGGGTGCAGATGATGGGGAGTTAAGACACTTTACACAGAACAGTAATATACGTTGCATTACTCTCCCGAACACACACTTCTTGAAATACACAATATAATTTTTAAAATTTAGGTAGAAATGAATGCCATTTTTTTTTGTTTTAGACAACAAAGCTAGAGTTTTTTTGGACAGATAATTTATATATGATAATCTATACTTTAGTAATAGTTTTCCTAGAGAAAAAAAAGGTGCAGGTTCACTTTCACTAACAAACAAACAAAAACAAAACAGCGGCAACAAACACAGATAGTAGCCTTTTTTTTCAATGCAGTTTGAGTGTGAAGTCACTGTGTTTCAAATAGAACAAACACAATGACAATGAGGATGCCTAAGGTCAACCTTCCACAAGGCATCTACTCCAGCTACTATTTGCACTCCTAATTGCTCCTTCTCCCTGATGGTGTGCTAATGGTGTTTTTTTATATTACGGTGTTCCAGCACACAGTCCCACACCCTCTCCCTGTGCTCTCATATGTGAAATGGTGCCAGGTAATGAGAGAGGGACTTTTACATGCAAAACCAAAAGATGCAAGATCCAATGCTGGGAAGATGACATTTTGCTTTATTTTGGGATCCGAACTTAGAGGGAAGACCCAGGACTCGGAATCACTGGGATCCCCTAAGTTCGGATGTGTTTGGTTTCCAAGGGAACTGAAATACTCATCTCTAGTTGTATTTGGACATTCTCATATAGGCAAGTTGACAGAGGGGTCTCATTGTTAATTTACAAACAGTTGTATATAGGGCACATATAGTAGCTCTCATGGACTAGCATTAAGACTACTCTCGGTAAATGTGATGTGCAGAGAGGCTTATTATATATTATATATTTGCAAATGTGTGTAACCAGAGCCAGATTTTCCACAAGGCAGTGGAGGCAGTTGTCTAGGGATCGGATCACCCTGGTAGGCCTGCCTCTCAACACCAGCAGTATGTATTAAACATTAACTACAGTTTCTTCCTGAATCTGCTAGAGTGGCCATACAGTAGCCCAGATGGAGGTGTGCTGCCAATCACCTGGTGAATTATAATGACACCATGCTGATTGATGCCTGTATGTGGGGGTGTGCTGTGGGTGGAGCGGTAGCCACAAGTGCCAAAAGGAAGTAGGGATGGGCCCTGGCAGTGAATGATTGCCCTGCCTGCTTCTCATCTCTCTCCCAATGCTGCTGCATATTAGGATGATGGGGCAGCTAAATACTGACGAGGGGTGCCAACAGAGGCATCCCCATTCAGCAGCACTTACAAGTAGGAGTCAAGCAGGTGGTGGATGAATGAAAGAAAGGGCTGAAGGTAGCGCTAGTACCTATGGGCCCTAACAGGATGCTGCCTAGGAGGAAAAGATAGGGGCTCACCTTCCATAGATAGCTATGTCAAAAGAAAAAAACCCTCTGGCGCTTTCTATAGTCCCCGTATGTAATAAAAGTATAATTACACAATGCAAATCGATAGTACTACATAACAATGGATTTACTGTGATACACAGTAAAATTACAATATGTTATAAAGAATGATAAAAAAACATCTAATACTGGTATTTCAAAAAAGACAAACACACTCACGACATAAAACAGAAAACAAGAAACATAAAAGTGCAATGACTTGGTAAATCCATTTAAAAAAGGGGGTAAACATGCTCTTGAGTGTTTTACTCTGTCTCCTAAACGCAGAAAGTGAAGTCCTGCATGTGGAGTAATAGGACTTGAAATTATCTTCTCCACAGGATTTTGTAATCCAAAGTAAGTCAGTGATCGAAATGGATCATATGATATAGTCTCACCGTTTCAGGATAAGTTTCAGGATAAGTCCTTATATGGTGGTGCCAGTGGTTCAGTCTGTAGAAGTGGTTTTCCGGCAAACTAAAGGGTACCTGATGTACTGCAAATGTCCAAAGGTGCCCCTACACCATCAGCAGATGGTAGACCCTGATCTCTGTTTCCATAGGGGGCACAGCTCTTACTGTACACACGCTGTGCCCCCTGTGCAGATCTCCATCTCTACTATTTGATCTGCCCTGCATCCTCCAGTGTGTATGTCTACCTGTCACCTTCCCAAGCTCTAATGTGTATATCACCATTGCCCCTTCCCCAGTCTGCATGCCATTATGTCCTCCCTAGGTCTCAGTAAGTGTGTCACCATGTTCCCCCAGGCACCAGTATGAATGTCACCATGTTCTCCCAAAGCCCCAATGTGTGTCACCATGTTCCCCCCCTCAGGCCACAGTATGTATGTCTACCTGTCACCTCCCTCAAGCTGTAGCGTGTATATTCCTCTATGGTGTGTTTGTCACTATGTCCACACTCCAGGTCCCAGTACATGTGTCACCATGTCTCCCCACTCAGGCCACAGTGTGTGTCACCATGTCATCAACCACCAGGCCTAAGTTTGTATGTCTCCATGTCCCCTCCAGTTCCCAATGTAGGGTTGGGTACAGGATGCCGGCATTTGGGATTCCAGCAGTCAGAATCCCAATGCCAGCTTCCCAATAGATTTAGGATACCGACAATTGTTGGTCAGTAACCAGACCCTTCCCTTCTTCTTACCCTTCCCTTCCCAGTGCCTAAACCTAACCTCCCCCTAGTACCTAACCTTAACTGTCCCCCTAGTGCCTAACCCTAACCACTAACCCTCCCCCTAACCCCAGTACTTTCCATCAGGATGTCAGCACCAGGATTCTGACAGGTATCGGCATCCCTACTGTCGGTATATTGACTGCATCCCCCAATATATATGTGTCTAGGTCCCCCCAGACTCCTGTGTGTCTCTGATCATCCTTATGTCTATCTGCCCTTTTTTTCTCTTTTGCTTGTGTCTCACATTACTCTTCTTATTATATCTTTTCCACTACCTACTTCTAAAATATACCTGCCATCTCCCACCTTTTTCCTATCATCTTTACAAACCACTGTTCCTCTTGTTCTGGACCTTTCCCCACAACCTCCTTTTTTTTCCCACTTCTGCGACTTTACCCATTACCTTCCCTCTCTTCTACTGCTGAAGGTGATGGAGATGGAGTCCTGCTGGCAGCCGATAAGCAACATGGAGACAGCTGTGGATGTCTGGCACAATCTTTTGATTTAGATATTTTATTCCCTATAGCCCTGCTATTGCTAACAAAAAATCAGACGGCAGTAAAATTTTTCAGTTGTCACCAGTGAAGGCTTTCCCATATAAAATGCAGATGTATTATGGCAATACTGTACTTGTATTGCCACAATATCTATTCTGATAGCATGTTACAATAAATAAAAAACATATTTGAATGTACAAAGGTTTTAAAATGTTTTTATAAAATACATTTAAACCATTTATAAACTATTATATATCTATTTATTCTTATGAGTTTCCACTATGGAAATGAAAGACTGGTTTTGCAAAGAACTGCATTGCAAGTATAACCCACCCCCTCCTCCCCAAGTGCTGGAACTATATCTTTCATCCCTCTAAAGGAAAAGGTTCCAAATGGGCATTCCTTCATGCTGCCCTAATGTACTAGGGGTTGGAGGAGCATCTGTTGAGCCCTGATTGGAGGACAGATACTACTCTAAGTTTTGTGTTTTGGGGCATCAGCCAGTCAGCACTCATTCCTAAGCTTTGCCTTATTATCCAATTTAAATATAATGTGTTTTTTTTTTTGCAAGGACAGGTTAACGTTGGGGGGGGGGCAGACCAGAACTTACCTAGGGCCCCATGAGTTGTTAATCTGGCTCTGTGTGTAACTAAAACTTCTTAATTTTATTAACAAATATAATTTTTTTTCTATTGGTTTAAGGAAGACTGATTGAGGGTTTCTCTTTGTTTTTTCATTTCTTGATTCATTCCTGCTGTGACTTACAAAATGGAAGTAGCTTAATCAATTTACAGTATATAATTGTCATGTATGAGATTACTAGCTGACAGGGAGTGCTGGACCATTTAGACCAACCCTGTGTTGAACTAGTAGAGCAACATCTCCATATCTTCTGGTTAAAGCCCCTAGTTCCATTCTGGCCACTCTGCAGTTACTTCTACTTCAAGCATCCGGTTCCATTCTGGCTACTCTACAGTTACCTCAAGTCCCAGTCTGGTTCAAGTCTGCAGTTACCTCCGGTCCCAGTCCAGTTCAAACCTCTGGTTCCATTCCAGATACTCTGCAGTTACCTCTGGTTGCAGTCTGGTTCAGGCCTCTCCTCTGGCTCCACTCTGGCAACTCTGCAGTTATCTCCGGTCCCAGTCCGGTTCAAGTCTCCAGTTCCATTCTGGCTACTCTGCAGTTACCTCCTATCCCAGTCTGGTTCAAGTCCCAGGTTCCACTCTGGCTACTCATCTGCTACCTTTGGTTCCAATTTTGCTCAAGTCTCCGGTTCCATTCCGGTGCCAAGTTTGCAACCTCTGGTTCTTATCTAGTTCTTCTACACTCCAAATCTGTGAGTTTTCTTTAATTCCAGGCTGCTTGTACTCTGAATTCTCCTAGGCATCTCAAGACTCTCCTGGTGCTTCCAGTGCCAAGTCTCCTGCTACAGTGACCTCATCTATTAGCAAGTCCTCTGACTATATCTCTCCTGCTCACTGCAAGTTCAAGTGGACTTTTACCTCATTGTACTTTAGTTTACTCAAGAGCTGCATTATACTACTTTTGCAATATAATGCACTTGCAGCTACTGAACTACTCTGGGACTCACTATTCACCATACCATCGGTACCTCTATCAATGGTTGTTGCCCTGTGGGTCTTCTCCTACAGTGTTGGGATTCATGCTGAGTCTCTGCTACAGTGTTCATTCCAGTTGTTGACAAGTGGGTGCTGGATCTAGGTTTCTCTTTAAGGATTTAGACTCCAGTGACCGAACTCTGACAATCAGAATACAGCATCTTTCAGTAGATTTCAGGTGGGCTACCAATTACCTGAATTACTTGCTGTGCTGTCCCCTGAGTTCTCAAGCACTGGTTCCTGCCCCTTATCCCTATATTCAGGGAAAGGGGTCGAGTTCCACTCAATTGGTTCCAGAGGCAGACTGGGAGCCTTGCAGGTATCACTGACCTCTCTGAAGGCCCCAGGCATTTACCACATGGGTTTCACAAATGAGTAGACCTCTGATCTACCACCATTATTCTGCTACAGCCTATCAGCCCAGTCCATAGGTCCTAATTCGGATCTAAAATCCAAAACGTGACATTGTTCTCCTTTTAGCATTCCAGAACAGTGGTAAACTAAGACTGTAGCTGTTTGTCACTGTATTGCTTGCTCCATCAATAGATGGTGAGAGAGATGTGGCCCTTATTGCTGGCAATGGTGACCCAGTGCAGCCTATCTGGCTTCTGCAAAGCCTTCCAGGCATTGCTGAGTCCCCACCATGTGAAAGAGTCATACACGTGTGCGGACTGGCTGTTGCGCATGCACATGACACAGAGTGGAGGACGCTGCTAAGGTAGGTGCAGCTGGACCTCATCTGAACTCGCCGCAGAGGTAAGTAATGTTAAATACCAACGGTATATTCATTAGTATCACTGTGATACTAAACTAAATATTTGGATGGTATTAAGACTTGTTGTTAAATGGGTTCCTTAGTATGAAACAGTGGGTTTTGTGCTTTAATTAAGATTAATGCTCACTTTGTAGTGAGAAATAAAGTTTAGAAATATTGCACCTTCTGTGAACTACAGGGATCTACTTGAGTGGCATCTAATTAAATTGAGGTTTTAGGGACAAAAAGAAGGAAAACCGACATATGTAGAGAAAAGATTAATGAGGAACATTAAGTCAAATGGTTACTTAAGTTGTAGAGGATTTAGATATAGATATACTTGCTTAAAGAAAGCACAACAATGCCTCACAGTACATAGGCAAACGCAGGGGGGTTTCCGTGTGCCTGGAAACCCCCCTCCCCAGCCCACACTATGACCACAATAGAAATAGTAATATAATAGATTGTTACTAGTGCTGCATGTTCTTCTCAGTATCACAAATTAAATAATTAGCAACACCTGTGGATCTTTTAACATGTATCAGCCAGTAATAAATAACCTGTGCACCAAACAGAAGATCTGGAAAACATACACTGTTAGAGATGCACTGCTATAGAGCCCAATATGTACATATACAGTATGTCCAGGGCAGTGCTAGGTTCTTCTGCTGCTCCTCCAGGCTCCCGGACTTGCTCCAATAGTCTGGAATTGTGCCCACATCTAAAATAAATACATTCAGCTCAGGCAGGATGGCCTACTGACGCATCTAATGGCTTACTGTGATCACTGGTCCTGCATATGCTGGAATTAATACACACAAAACACTTTGTATGACGCTTATTAAAGCTGGTTAAGTACTAATTCTGCCCTCTTCGTTGACTGGCCACACTCGCTCTAAAATTAAGCATTTGGAAACCCCCCTCTGGAAATCCTGCATTTGCTTCTGCAGTAGGGTTAGCCTAAGGATCAATCAAGACGTTTTCAAGGAAATGCTATGATATAAAATAATTTAATATTAATTGCTCAGATTTTAACCTCAGTTTATAAGCCACAGTCTCTAATCACATTTCAAATACAGTATCACAATAAAATTAGATTTTTACCAATATCCAAAGTTATTTATCTTATTATACCGGAAAGCTTTGACATATCTATCTTTTTAATAACTTAAAGTCACAGCTGTCTAAAATGAAAATGCGTTATCCACTAATAATATTACTGCATTCTGTGATGTGATGTTATTTCATAACCTTCATGCAGCAAGCATAATGAAATCTGATAGTTTTGCCCACAAGATGATCTGAGATGTAAACACAGAGAGATCATTCCCAGACTGGCTTCCTGTGTAGCTCACAGCTTTTCTGCAGTATGGTCTCGTGCAAGCTTTCCCGAGAAAGATGATAAAGCACAAAGAGCATGATGGATTAAACGCTTTCTCTTGGGAACATGAGGACTCAGACAACACAGATTTTATTTGCTCTAATTAAATATTCCCCAAACACTATGCATGACATCAGGGAACCTGCTGGCAACTTGTTGCAGAAGGGGTTATTAATAACATTAACATATTAGAAAGTGACTCTCTATATAAGAATAATGTGCATAAGAGGGTGAAGCCACACACAACAAATAAATGTACAACAACAATATTTAAAAACAGAGACATTCCCCCAGAGATAAGTTATTTGGAAACAAGAACCTGAATTGAACATTATACAAAATATATATATATCAACCAAACGTCGGCAGCACTCCCCAGAATTTCAATATAAATGAACTAAAACACCTTGTGTATAATATATATATATATTATAAAATATAGGTTTCGTTCCTCACAGCTTCAGAATTGACAAAAGACACAAGTTGATAGGGACTTTTCATATACTTTCATAAACAAAATAGTATGTATTGTATAAATATATCATGTATGGAATATCTACTTGAGGCTTTACTGTTAGGACAAATTATTTTGAGACACATGGCAAATTAAAGATGGCTCAATATGGATGGTTTGTACAAACTAAGCAAAGATTTATTTTTGTTTTACCTTCATTTGCAGTCTTTAATTCAGGTGTTTTTAATTGGTACTGGAAATTATGTGCATAGTCACTTCTTTTTAAGTGCCAAAATAGTGAAAGATGTTATGATGGCAAATATGTTCTAAAATGAAACAAATGAAACACATGACTAAACTGTTTAGTTCCACCAGTTGATTCAGGACCATGGACAGCAACATAAAATATATTTTGCCCAACTGTGACATTCACTGTCTTATGGTGCATACACACGGTCAGATTTTGTAGGATGATATTAATGATAATGATATCGTTTATTGTTATATCGTTGATATCGTCCATTTTTGGGCCCCTTTTAACCACCAAATGACGGACGATGCGCGGGCATGGATGGTCGATAACAATAACGTGCATGCAGTCCAACCTGGTTGAAGTCGACCAGGTTACTATAGCGACCCGTGATCGTTGATCATGGGTCGTTTAGTCATTTGGGGGTTGGTGGGGTGCTGGATGTTCAATATCGATCATACAGCACATACGATCAGACAACAATATCGTTATCGTTGTCTTATCTGACCGTGTGGGTCATTCATAAAGGTGAAAACAATGCATGGTTTTATTTTCAATGTCTCATGCCTAGGAATGCATATCTATATAATAATCATGGATGTCTATAATGTGCAGTGGGAATAGCATATGCCCCCACCTCCACTCACATGGCCATTCTGTTTATTATATAAAAATATATAATCTATCCTCCTCTGGCTTACACAGCAAACCAAGGTAGTTTTAACCTACAACAAATGTATATAATTTAATTAGACCTCACCCTACTAGTATTCAATCACTGATATATATCTTATCTTCTAATATTTATAGTAGGGGTGCAACTCCGGGACGTGATAATCAGTATTACACAAAAAAGGAGAAAAAGTAGTCCCATACGAGTGCACAACTGTCTCGCTATATTTACTGTTAAAACTTAACTTTTAATAATCTAATTATATCCACATAAGTGGTATTGAAACACAGCAAAAAATAAAAGACAGAATTATGGATGAGTGAAACATATAGTATGAAAAGTGATTATACACATTAATGTGGCTTAAGAACTCAGAATTATCTGGGAGCTATATTTAAATACTACTTTCAATAATTGTTATAAAACACATGTGGGACAACTTAATACATTGTTCCCTAAGATTTTCTTGTAACAGTCATGCTGCTATTAAAGCTGGAGCAATTGTCTTTTTGAAATAATACAACCATAGGTAGCAATCTTTGTATCAGTGTGTGCAATATAGAAATCAATCAACGATAAGAGATACAGAGATACATATGTAGCTATTCATCTGCCATCACAAATAGAAACTACTATTAAACAGCTGGAGTGATCCTAATATAATTACTTATTTTGATATTTTGAGGTACTGTTAAGGAGGGAATAATAAAGAGATAATATCCTTTACAACAGTGTACCCATTTTTAGACAGTTGTGATCAATAGGCATTTATAAACGGGCATTATTGTGCATTTTAATCACTTTTCATACTATATGTTTCACTCATCCATAATTCTGTCTTTTATTTTTGCTGTGTTTCAATACTACTTATGTGGATATTATTAGATTATTAAAAGTTAAGTTTTAAAAATAAATATAGCGAGACAGTTGTGCACTCGTATGGGATGACTAATGTGTCTGATACTTTGTTACAATATGTTTACTTTCTGTATCAAATGTCCACCCTTTAGTTTGTCAGATGGAAAATTCCATTTAAAAGGAACATTTCATTTAAGAACAAAGATAATATGAAATTTGACTGTATATTATAGTGTTGTTATTGTAGGTAGCTATTTAAACTGATTGGCTGATATATGGATATTATTCTACTTGTAAGGCCTGGAAATTTTGTGGTAAGCAGCTACCATACCACTGTCATTACTATTGATGGGCCAGAGTGAGCCGCTAAGCTACTTTTAGTCATTGCTCTTGTAAAGTGCTTTCTGGGAGGCAGTGCCATTGTTCCCTGCAGACCAGCAGTAACTAATCTTTTGTCCAAGTACTATCTATACAATCTGCTTACTGACAATTTACTTTTCCATTTACATTTTGTAATTGTTGGCATTTATGCAGAAATAGTACAGCAAGATAAAATGCAAAAGTGTAAATGCAATTACCAATTTTTAATGACTATAGATTAAATAATCTTGGGGACCATTTGCTATTGACTATCACTGCAGGTGCTCGCTTCCTTTGAATTATGCCTTAGCAAATTTCCAGATATTTTGTGAGCCAGCAAACGCATAGGCGTGAAAGTGTAAAATCTGAACTGCAGCAGCAAATTATACTTAAGGGACAGAAAGCGAACAGATTTTAGAATATGGCATAAACAAAGCACTTTTATAGTACATGCACTTACTGTATCATATTCTATATTGGCATAGTTACTTACCAGCCATTGAAATCCAAATTGTCAATTAAATATACCAACACAACTAAGAGTAATTTACAGTACTTGGTCATTTTTACTAATATGTGTCAGCTGTAGCACTGACTGCTTATTTGGAAGTCAATATAAAAATCAGTTCTGACATACAAAACTTCACATCATATCAGCTGGGGTTTGCACTACCAGGAATTGGGGCACGGAGTCTAATGCTAACAGAGGACGTTGGCACAGGCTAAGGTCACCTTAGTAAAGAAGGTTATATGTTTACATAAACCAGAAACACTTATTTGCTGCTGTCTAAAATATGGTAGTCACCCAAAAGAGAATATCTATAGAAAAGTGGAAAGACTGCACAAAGTGTATATGATATAGCAATATATATAAAAATCACAATTAAAGTGATACAAAAAATTATATAAATTTTTATACATAAATATATATAATTAATTAATCCAAAAATAGTGGAGGAACTGTGTGAATACTCTTAAAGTTACCATTTAATGGTGAATAGTATTTTAAAATTTACACAAATTCATAATAAACAATTGATACATATAAAATATGAGATATGGTAAGAACTTACCCTTGTTATCTCTATTTCTACGAAGTCCATAGGGTTCCACAGGATACCTTGGGTATAGGTGTGACGTCAGTCGCAGGGCACCAAAGAGTTAAGCTTTCAGCCTCCCAGGATGCACTGGGTCCCCCTCCTATACCCCGCCCCCGAGCCAAGGCACCTCAGTTAGTTACCAAGCCATAGGCCGGAGGAGGAGAAGGAAGAGAGAGAACAAAGATCTGGACACATACAAGAATCACATTCTCACCAGAGGGAGACGGAAAACCGGTGACCAGAGCAAAGCCCATCTGCAGCACAGATGCGACAGGGCGGGAGTCCTGTGGAACCCTATGGACTTCGTAGAAATAGAGATAACAATTGTAAGTTCTTACCATATCTCATATTTTCTACTTCAGGGTCCATAGGGTATCCACAGGATACCTTGGGGATGTCCCAAAGCAGTATCCTTTAAGGGTGGGGACGCTCCTGTGCTGAAAGGAGAATCCGCCGCCCGAAGGAAGCATCCTGAGAGGCGAAGGTGTCAAACCTGTAATACCTCACGAAGGTATGGACAGAGGACCACGTAGCAGCCTTGCAGATCTGGACTGCAGAGGCACCACATCGAGCTGCCCACGAAGGACCCACAGACCTAGTGGAATGAGCCTTCACAGAAGGAGGAACCGACAGGCCTTCATGAAGATAAGCTTCAGAAATAGCCATACGGATCCAGGCTGCCAAAGTTTGCTTTGAAGCAGGCCAACCCTTTTTACGGAAGCCATAGAGGACAAACAAAGCGCCCGACTTCCTAAACGAAGAAGTGCGGTCAACATAAGTCCTTAAGGCCCGCACAACATCCAAAGAGGCCTCACCCACGGAAAGACCCGGTGAGTTAAAGGCCGGAACAACGATTTCCTCGTTAACATGAAACTGGGAAACAACTTTGGGAAGAAACTCAGGCCGAGTGCGGAGCACTGCCCTGTTCCCATGAAAAACCAAGAAAGGGGGTCTACAAGAAAGAGCCCCTAACTCAGAAACATGTCTGGCCGAAGCAATAGCCAGAAGGAAAACAGTCTTAGCTGTTAGCCATTTAAGATCCACTGAGCCCAGTGGTTCAAACGGCGGTCCTTGGAGAGCCCTCAGGACCACAGCCAAATCCCAAGGCACCACAGGTGGAACAAAGGGCGGCTGAATTCGGATAACAACTTGCATAAAGGTGCGCACATCCGGGATTGTAGCAATCCTACGGTGAAACCAGACAGACAGGGCCGAAACCTGTACCTTCAAAGAAGCAAGGCGAAGCCCATGATCTAGTCCCGCTTGCAGGAAGGCGAGAATCCGAGACAGACAAAACTCCCGCGGTGCATAACCTCTCGGTCGACACCACTGGAAGAACGTATGCCACACGCGATGGTATATCCTCGCGGAAGACGGTTTCCGAGCTCGCAACATGGTACGCACCACAGAGCTGGAAAACCCCCGGGACCTCAGCATGGCCGTCTCAACAGCCACGCCGTCAAAGACAGCCGAGTCAGGTCCGGGTGAAGGCAAGGACCCTGAGACAAGAGGTCCGGTCGTAGCGGCAACCGCAGAGGACTGTCCACGGACAGACCCTGAAGGTCTGAGAACCAGTGCCGTCTGGGCCACGCGGGAGCTATCAACAGGAGCGTCCCTCCTTCCTGTTTGAATTTCCGGATTACCCGTGGAAGAAGGGAGACTGGAGGGAACAGATATGCAAACCGGAACGTCCACCGGACGGACAGAGCATCCACCAGAGACGCCCCTTCGTCTCTTGTGCGAGACCCGTACACCGGCAACTTGTTGTTGTGCCGGGACGCCATGAGGTCGATCTCTGGAAGACCCCATCTGTCCACCAGTAGTTGAAAAACATCCGGGTGCAGGGACCATTCCCCCGGATGAACGTCCTGGCGACTTAGAAAGTCCGCCTCCCAATTGAGCACTCCCGGGATGAAGACCGCTGATATGGCCGGAAGATTGCGCTCCGCCCAAACCAGGATCCGAGACACCTCTGCGAGAGCCGCCCGGCTTCGGGTTCCTCCTTGCCTGTTTATGTAGGCCACGGTGGTAGCGTTGTCCGACTGGACCTGTACCGGGGGACCCTGGAGAAACCGATGTGCCTGCTGGAGAGCATTGAAGACCGCACGGAGTTCCAAGATATTGATTGGAAGCTCCGCTTCTGTCGGAGTCCACCTGCCCTGGAACAGATGTGGACCCGAAACTGCTCCCCAGCCCCGAAGACTGGCGTCCGTAGTCAACAGGACCCAATTTGGAATCCAGAACGGACGTCCCTCGCTGAGGTGGGTCGTCTGTAACCACCAAGCAAGGGACAGGCGAACCTCCGGGGTGAACACAATCGTCTGAGACTTCAGAGACTGAGGCAGCCCATTCCACTTTGACAGGATCAGGTGCTGCAGAGGTCTGGAGTGAAACTGGGCATATTCCACCATGTCGAACACCGACACCATGGAGCCCAGTAACCTCATCGCCGAGTGTAGAGACACCTGGCGGCTGTGCAGACAACTGCGCACCCTTGACTGCAAAGCAGAGATCTTTTCCTCCATCACGAAGATCTTTTGCTGTCCCAAGTCCAATAAGGCTCCAAGATGCAGAATCCTCCGAGACGGGATTAGAGTGGACTTCTGTCAGTTGATTAGCCAGCCGTGCCGTTGCAGCAGGGCAATGGTCAGGTCTAAGTGGCGTAACAGGAGCTCTGGAGATCCCGCCACCAATAACAGGTCGTCCAAGTACGGCAACATGCGGACTCCCTGCAGCCGCAGAGAAGCCGCCATGACCGCCATCACCTTGGTGAAGACACGTGGTGCTGTCGCCAGGCCAAAAGGTAACGCCCGAAACTGGAAGTGGTCGCTGCGGATTGCAAACCTGAGGAACTGTTGATGGCGCAAAAGAATAGGGACATGCAGGTAAGCGTCCTGTATGTTCAATGACACCATTAGTCCCCCGGTTCCAGCGCCAGAATGATGGACCGTAGGGTCTCCATCCGAAACTTCGGTACCTGCAAAGACTTGTTGAGTGCTTTGAGGTTGAGAATCGGACGATACGACCCATTGGGTTTCTGTACCAAAAATAGATTTGAATAGAAACCCTGGCCCCTCTGGGAGAATGGAACAGGCACTATAACTCCAGCCTGGAGCATAGTGTGCAATACCTTCCGCAGCTCCGTAGCCTTGTTCCGGTCTGATGGTAGACCCGTGGTGAAGAATCGAGCCGGGGGTCTGTGCCGGAAGGAGAGGGCGTACCCGTGGGAGACCACCTCCAGAACCCAAGTGTCTGTCGTAGTGACCGATCAACACTGGGTGAACTGCAGCAGGCGGCCTCCCACCCTGGGATCCCCCAAAGGGAGGCCCGGACCGTCAGGCCGCAGGCTTGTCATCTGGCTTGGGGGCCGGACGTCTGGTACTCCATGCCTGCTTCCGGGGCTTGACCAATTTCCTAGGGCCAGCCTGACGAGGAAACGACTGTGGTTTGGGCCTGCCCTGGGCCCTAGATGACCAAAAGGACGATGGTCCAGAACCAGAAGGAGCAGCGGCCGACGGAAGACAAGCCGATTTGGCTGCCGCCAGCGTGGCCACAATCTTATCCAGATCCGGACCGAAGAGAACTTCTCCGGTAAATGGCAAGGCTTCCAGACCCTTCTTGGAATCTGCGTCCGCCTTCCAGGATCGCAGCCACAAGGTGCGACGAGCAGCTACCGCTGCTGAAGAAATTCTAGACACTAGAGTACTAATGTCTAGAGCCGCCTCATTGATGTAAGTGGCCGAATCACGGAGATTGCCAATCAACTCCGCCTGTTCGGCCGGACAGTCAGAATCAAAAGAAGCCTCTAATGAATCCGCCCAGCGCTCCATCGGTCTGGCAACCCAGCAAATGGCCATAGCCGGCCGTGCTGCCCCCCCCCGCAAGGGAATAAGCGGACTTCAGGCAGATTTCCACCTTGCGGTCCGTAGCATCCTTAAGGGAGGACATGGATGGCATCGGCAATGTGGCACTACGGACAAGACGGGTCACATGAGAATCCACCTGTGGAGGGGATTCCCACTTAGCAAAATAATTATCCGTGAATGGATAAGCCACCGCCAGGCGTCTCTGCGGCTGGTATCTTTTGCCAGGCTGTTTCCACGCCTCCTCTAAATGGTCCACCAACTGACCCGAAAGAGGAAAGACTGTGGCATCGCCCTTCACATCTTTGAAAAAGGCATATTTAGACTTAGCCGCTGGGGGAACTTCGTCCTCAATTACCAAGGCTGTGCGGACCGCCCGAATAAGTCCAGGAATATATACTTTGGACTTAGCATCAGGGTCCTTAGTATGGAGAGGTTCCTGATCGTAAGGATCCAGAATCTCCCCATCATCAGACATCCCTTCGTCATCCTCATAAGGAGCGGACAGAGACGCCACCGGCCGTTTATGAGGCCGCATCACAGACTCCCCTTGCAATACATCCGACAAGTGCTTTACAGAACACGTCAGGGAGTTAACCCACTCTGGCTCCTGAGAAACCGGGAGCGGGGAAATAGGGAGACTGTGGGGTACCACCAATTGTCGTGGGAAACCCTGCATGGGTGACGACACCACAGACGGCTGGGACAAACCCATCGGAGTAAACGCGGGCTGCGGAGCTAACTGGCCCACTAAAGCTGTTAGCGCCTGAGCAAAACAAGCCCAGGGCGGCTCCTGTACCGGTGCTGTAACCATAAGAGGCCACGCCATGGACAAACACTGCCGGAAAAGGCCCTCCGCGCTACCCTCCCCCTCCGCTAACGGTACTTTACACGTTGTACACTGTAGCCGGAGGGGAAAATCACTTTCAGACATGATGGCACCACGTATGTGACCCCTCTCACCAATTATATATTAAATAGGCGAGAGACCACCCTGCAGCACCGCACCGCAAGGGCTTAGCAGAAAGAACAGGGACAGTAATAAAGCTGACAGTTTAGAGAAGAAAAGTTACAGGCAGTGCTAGCACAGTCACATACAATGCAAAGAAAATCAATTCCTGCACTAACAGCGCTGATCACTCAACTACACAGACACAGGGCCTGGTAGGACACAGCGCTGCATACACAGACCTGACCACAGTGGAGGAGAGGTATGCGGGGGGACCCAGACCACGATGCTTCCGTCCAGTGCTTCCAGCAGCGTTCACCATGCGTTGGAGAAGATGGCCGCCGAGGAGCAGAGAGGAGGCTGGCCTGGGGGAGGAGCGCTGACACAGGGCCAGTCAGCACAGTGCAGAGAGGGCTGTGTGCAGCGGGGGAGGCGCCGGCTGTGAGACAGGGAATGCGCGCTCCCCTGGCATGCATTTAACCCCTGGGACGCCGCAGCGCTACCGCTCTGCTGCGGTCCGCTGTCCCAGGGGGTAGTGGAAGCGCAGGTTGGTCGCCTGGCTCCACGCTGCAGCCAGTCCCCAGGGAGCCCCCTGCCTGGGGACTTAGGACCATGTGATCAGCGGGGACCCACCGCGGGACCCCGCTGCTTACCTCTGTCCCCCCTGAATCCGGCCATGGTCCGGAACATCTGGGGACACCGCTAGCTGTGACCCCAGATGCCCACCAGCATCCCCGGATCAGTACCGGCGTTCTGGTACCGGCGGGGTGTAGGGAAGACAGCATGGACGTCAGGACTGACTGTCCATGCTGTTCATCCAGATGTGCAGCCACAGCTGCATGAAGAAAAAGCTTCAGGGGCTCTTCTAGCCCCCACTCCAACAGGTGCACCCGACTCCGGCCGGGCACCAAACTAAACTGAGGTGCCTTGGCTCTGGGGCGGGGTATAGGAGGGGGACCCAGTGCATCCTGGGAGGCTGAAAGCTTAACTCTTTGGTGCCCTGCGACTGACGTCACACCTATACCCAAGGTATCCTGTGGATACCCTATGGACCCTGAAGTAGAAACAGATAATAAACAAATAATAATACATTTTATTTTATTTTAACAGTTTCTTATATAGCGCAGCATATTCCCTTGAGCTTTAATCATTAATAGAACAAAACTGGGTAATAACAGACAGATATATACTGCAGAAGGCCCTGCTCGCAAGCTTACAATCTATAGGGAAATACTGTAGGCATTGATACACAAGGATAGGTGCTATATATTGCAGTTTGGTCCAGCCAGACTGCACAAATGCAACACACGAATAAGATAATTACCACATGATTACAGAAAAGATCCACTATAACCAGCGCTGTGTTGTTTAATATTTGCACTCCATTCCTAAATTTCTCCAAAAATCTCAGAGATCAGCATAATTACCAGTTCCATATAGTCCAGTATAGGGGCGAATAGCTTCATGAAAGGTTAATAATATCCTGAGTCCATGCAGTCCCTTGAAGTGAGTAGACTATAACCCACTGTTAGCTGAACAGGGCTGGCAAGAATTTGTTCTTTCCAATAATGTTAGTAGTAAAACACGCAATGCTTTTTACCCAGTAAATGGCACTGGAAGGAGATTTCAATGTAAAACAGTTTTGGTGATGCATTTCCCTGTCTCCAGACAGCTTTTTCAAAGCCAGTGAAGTTCAACTCCATGTGAGTGCATTTATATACCCCTACTAGCTAATACAATTAGTAACACCTGCATTAGGTAATGTGGATAATTAACTTGCATGTTTTATACTTACGTGAATTCACATGGTTCCAAGTTCTATTGATACAGTGGAGATAAAACAAACAATAAATAAAGAATCTATTTTGTTTCAAAAGAAGTACATTGTAACAGTACTTTATTTTGCAGCTGTTATAGCGATCACATGATCGTCTCGGTCAAATGTTCAACTAGTTTACAATAGTAACCATAGTGATGTATTTGAAAAATACGTGCGTCATAGTCATGTAGTATGCACCTATCACGTGACTGCCATTCGCAGCATGCCGTCAAAGAGGAATATTCCTGTCTATGTATAAGGCGTCACAGTCACATGGTTGCTGTAAATCAAATGACACAGAACTCCTTCCATGGTAATACTAACCATGATGACTGTACCTCCCCGGGTACAGTATATAGTATGTGATATACAATCATGACCCCCTACCTTACAGATAGTTTAGATCGGGTTGGGCATGGATTGCTGGCTGTCGGGATGCCACTGGTAAGAATACCGACAGCGGAATCCCAACATTCAGAATTCTGACACCCATAGGTAAGTATGCTAGCACTAACCCTAACCCCCTACCCTAACCCTCCCTCCCTGGTGCCTAAACCTAGCCTCCCCCTAGTGCCTAAACCTAACCTCTCCCTCCACGTACCCTAAACCTAACCCTCCCCGTAATGCCTAATCCTAACCCTAACCTGCATTCTAACCCTCTCCTAACTGCCGATACTTACCTTCAGGATGCCGACGGTCGGGATACTGGTGCCGGTATCCCGACAATGTCAGGATTTTGTTGCAGGTATTTAGATCGTTGGCATCCTGCATACCGGGATGCCGACTTCATCCCTTTACATCTGACTATGACTCCTATATAGGGTCAGTTTGCAATTTGATCACCATATTAAAATCTATCAGTATACTCAACATATAAATTCAGTATGATAATTTCAAAAGCTAAGTTACAAAAACACACATATATAAATCTTTTATTGGAATGGGTATGAAATACTGGCAGCTGAATAGCTGGCGCTTCAAATCCCTTCCCCCGGAAGCCCTATGAGTAAACATCCAGGCAGGGGAAGTAATTACCATATTCCTCCCCTCTTCCCCCGTAATCCTAACCCTCCCTTAGTGGTGCCTAACCCTAACCTCCTTGGGGGGGCCTAACCCTAACCTCTCCCCAGTGGTGCCTAATCCTGACCCCTCTTCCTGCACCCTAAACATAGCCCTCCTGGAGGGTGCCTAACCCTAACCTCCCCCTGGGGGTCACTAAACATAACCCTCCTATCACAGGGCTAATGCTGATACTTACCTGGATCCTTCATTCGAAATTCCGGAGATCGGGATGCTGATGCCGTTATCCTGATGCCCTTCGGGATAGCGGCGTCAGCATTTTGCATGGTGGCGGGATTCTGGTGGTGGTATATCGGAAGGCTGGAATCCCATCTGCCAGCATACTAGCTACATTCCCTTCTATCACTAAACACTCTATGCCTTAATAGGCATAAATATATCTTGATAGGTAGATTACAATGATTTCGGTGTATATTCTCATTCATATATCCACAGAAAGAAGACCATCAATACTCTTATTCCCAGTAAAAATATAATCAAATCCCCAGTAAAAGAATCTATTTACAATAGCTGCATAATAAACAGACCTATATCCTATAATAGAACTGTATGTATAGGTCATATCCTAAATCTATAAAAGACAATAAATTCCCATTAGATCCTCAAGAAATGATTGTACAAGGATAGGACCCCCCCGTAATCCAAACATAACCATAATTATGATAATCAGTAAGTAGCCATGAAAAAGGGGGGTGTATGGCAGCTCAAATGAGGATGATGCGATGGGGCAGTCGCTAAAATCTTCACAGAGATGCCATACATGTCACAAAAATGAATTACTTTCTAGAACCTTGTTTAAACCTTCCGGTTATTATAGAGTTCAATTGATATTTCCAATAAAGTTCCTGTTGGCAAATACATCTCTATATATTACCTCCCCTAATGATAGCTGGAATATGCTCTATACCTACCGTACTATTCTCAAACACTGTGGATTCGCCGCATGATATTCTGTAAAGTATCCAGGAACACTATGGTTAATATTTTCGTTCATGATGTTACGGCAGTGTTCCAAAAATCTTTTCTTTAGTGCATGTGCAGTTCTTCCTACATAATAATATGGGAATGAACAAAAAGAACATAGATAACAAACCAAGTTTCACAATTAATAGTTTAATCTCGATTGTTAATTGGGGATTAGTTAAATTCAAACATTTCATTTTGTTTGTATATGTTCACACATTGAATGATTATTTTTTCAGCTCCAAAAAAATCCATTAGGTCATGAGGGTAACCAAGAGTTATTTGTTGTTCCAGTCTTTGGTAGAGTTTTGAGATAACTTGGGTCTAGGATATTTTTAAGATTTCTATTATTTTTATAAACAGTTTTAGGATGAATTGGAATCAAATGTCTCAGTTGTGGATCATGTGTTAGAATATAATAATTACTATTAATTATCCTCTTTATATTATTAGAACTACTGTTATATTTTCAGTTGAAGATTATTGATCTTCATCTAAAAGATGGTCTTTAGAATCCTTTTCCTTTACTTTGGTAATAAGGGCTAGATGATTTAGTTCTCTAGTCTCCTTTAGTGCTTTACTCAGGAGTTTTTTCTGGATAATGTCTACCTCTAAAGCTTGCTACTATTTTTTCCACTTGTTCATCAAAGGACTCTATTTTAGAATAGTTTCTTCTTACTCTAAGCAGTTGAACTCTTGGTATATTGGTCTTCCATGGTTTGTAGTGTCCACTGTGGAAATCTATCTACGGGTCTACAAAAGTTGGAGGTAGTTAACTGGTTGTTTTACTACGGAAAGGCCACACCTAGGAAGTTAATAGTCGATTTATGAAAAGTGTGAGTGAAAGTTAGGTAGAATTATAATTTACATATTTACCAGGATCACCATGAAAGGTCCCCCCTCCACATGGTGGGACTAAAAGCCCCCATGTAGAGGTTGGCACAGCTCAGGGCAAACCTGGTGCCCATAGCAGTGCACATAACTTGTAAATAAAAAGTGCTCTCAAAAACAAAGTAATTATGCTTTAAGATGAACTGTATACAATCCACTAGAAAGTTCCTATGTTGCACTGTAAATTTTCATCATAATCTAATCTGGATTTCAAAACAGATAGCCCTAAATCATGTATAATATTTGTGTACAGGGTGGACACATCTAATGTTAAAAAATGTATATGTCTCTTTCCACTGTTTCTTCAGAATTTTCTCAAAAAAATGGGTGGTATCTTTAGTGTATGAATTTAGAGTAGAAGCCCGGGATTGTAGAAAGTTATCAACATAAAAAGAAAGATTTGAAGAAAGTGAATTGATGCCAAAAATTATAGGATGACCAGGGGGTACAGTGAGGGACTTGTGCAATTTGGGTAAATAATAAAAAACAGGAGTGGTAGGATAAGGATTAAACAGAAATCTCTCTTCCTTAGATATGACCCCATCTTCAAATGCTTTATTTAGGATGCATAAAGGTTCCTTCAAATATACTCTAGTGGTATTTGAGGACAATAATGTATAGAAATTGTTGTCTTGTAGTTGTCTTAAAGCTTCCCTGACATATTGCTCCCTATCTAAGTGCAGCATCCCTTTTCAGATTTCCTTATTATCATAGCGCTATCCTCAGTCAATGTTTTTATAGCTCTCTTCTCTCTTCTATTTAGATTCAATTTTATTTTCCCATTTTGAGTATTACATAGAGTCTTAAAGTCTTCCATTGTTGCCTTATAGAAACCACTGGTACTATTTGTTTATGCACAAAACTCAGATTTGTTTTTGTTTTTATTTTATTACTAGAGTTGTATAAAGAAATAGTCTAATCCTTTAGAGATGACTTGTGAGCATTAGAATGTTCAGACTCTTCTAAGAGCTCTTTCAGAATATTCAAAACTTGGGAATTGTTAGGAATTGTTATGGTCTCCTAGGAATCAGATCTCTAGAATCACTCACCAATAACAGCCACACCCAGTTCTCTTAGAACTGGACATGTTCATCCATACTTAGGTGGCCACCTGGACTTAACTCGAGATAGTAGAGGCTTACACGGTTACCATAGGGCCACTAGATGTTATGTGACTGATTGAGGACAGGACAGGTGAGGTAATCCTGATGAAGTCTACTAGATAGAGCTTGCATAGTTGAGAAGCAGCTAGGACAGCCGAGATGCGGCTAGATAATCGAGAAGTGGCCTTGAGGCCCGAAGTGCAACTATTGGGCATATTCAATTTGGAGCAAAAAGTCAGTTGCCGGACTTTTCGCCATCATCGCTGGATTCCAGGTTGAAAAAGTTTTGCGCTCGTCCCTGCGATTCCCTGGATTCAATTTCAAATCTGTGAAAACGGGACCCGGCAAAAAGGAAAGCTGCGAAAAGTTCTCTCATTTTTGGGAAAATCAGCCTGACATCCCCCAAAAGATGGTCTGACATGGGGGTTCACTATCACCCCCGATTAGCCCTGCTAAATGTATGTGGGGTCTTTAAACGGTTTCATTAGCTGCTGTTGTGTAATTTTTAGAAAGTGGCCAAGAATACCATTTAGCAACTTTTTTGGCAAAATAAGTAGTTCCATCAAATTTGGGGTACATGAAAAGGGGGGCAATCATATTTTAAAGTGCTAATGTGAACTTTGAAAAGTCAGGAAAAATCCACCTGCCGCAACCACCTGCAGTCAAAAAAACACCTGGCACATACTTGGGGACCCACCCTGAGTCTATTTCGCTAGTTTAGAAGTTTGTCCCCCTACTTTTATTTTTTAGCCCCCAAAATGAAAGTGCCTTTTTTGGGGTGTCCTGTGGTACTTTTAAAAAAAATTTTGACACAGAATACCTTTGGGGGACTGTCCAAGGTGGTTTTTGGAAGTTTGTACCACAAAACCGTAAATCTGCACTTTTCTTCGCCACCTATTCATAGGTGATACTTTTTCAAAGGGTCTGATGCATTGAGTTTTCGTACCGGAGAAAAGTCGGAAAAATTGAATACTGGGAGAAGTGAGAAATGCAAAAATGATGTCATCGGCGATAAAGTATCGCCGATAATGGCTTTTCACAGCCTAAGGGAATATGGCCCTATGACTGCCAGGATACGGCTTTGACAGACTATATGGAAACAAGATGAGAGGTGGCTTTGAGAGCCAAGGTGCGGCTAATGAGCTGAAAGTTACACAGATTGAGATGCGGCCCAGAGGGCCGAGGTGTGCCTTTGGCAGCCGGGATGTGGCTTTGAGAGCCAAGGTGGTAACAGGCTGAGATGAGGATTTATGTTCTGAGGTGCGGCTAGACAGCTGGGATGCAGCTTTGAGAACAAAGGTGGCAGCAGGCTGAGATGCGGCCTTGTGGGCCTAGTTGCGGCTAGATAGCCAGGATGAGGCTTTGAGAGCCAAGGTGGTAACTGGCTGAGGTGTGGCCTTGTGGGCCGAGGTGTGGTTAGACAACTGGGATGCAGCTTTGAGAGCTGAGGAGGTAACAGTCTGAGAGATGGTAATAGATGACTACAATGAGCTCTGAGGCTGCAGGCACAGCACAACCCAGGAACACCGCAGGCAGCAATAAATTAACACTCTAGATGATGGAGTGGGAGTGTAGGACTTGAGATGATAGAAACACAACAGAACAGGCACAGATGTGCAGGACCATGACTGGCAGGAACCCAGAAGGACATGTAAAGACACACTATAGACGGCAAGCCGGAGATGGACCAGCAGGCTTAAGAAAGGTGCTGAACCAATTAATACAAGGCAGGTGATTAATGGTATCCACAGGTGAGGAGGAAACATCATCCAGTATCACGTGTCATAGTCTGGCGATCCAATCACCTAACAACTGGAGGTGCCATCCCAGTACGGCATTTAAGTTGTTCAGGAGCAGAATTCTGGGAGAGTTGCTGGCAACCTGGCTGAAATACACCTAGCACATGGTTAAGTAAAAAAGCGCGCTGGTAATTTGTAACAGGGATCTTGTTGATCTAACACAATTGGTACTGCATCCTCTTTGTTTTTTTGTATAAGTTTATTAGCAAATTAACGATTATGCTCAACAAACAGGTCAAAGAGGTTTGGGCATGTTGTTGGTGAAAATTACACACCTTTGCTTAGAAGTGATAGTTCATCATTATTGTGTTTTTTGGATGATAGTTTAAAAATACCCCATTTGTTCCTATTTAATATACTGTAGATCTGGTTTTCATTTTCTGTTGTAAAAGTCTTCCTTGTCTATATCCTCAAAACTTTCTACTCTGGATCTTTTTAAATGTCTGTGTTTTTGATCCCTCCAATGCTGGTCTCTTCTGGGTTTTAAAAATGAGAATGTTGTTCTTGAGTTGTACTTTTTTATTTTCTGTCAGGAAAATTAACTTTAGGTTTAGCACCCATATGTGTGTTTGGAGAGCCTCGATTAGGATCTGACCTATCACTGTCTGGACATATTAGTATAGGGGGGAGGGGACAGTGGTTATAGTGGGCTCATACCTATTAGATATCTTATTTTTAGGGCTTTTAAAGAAATTCTGATTTCTTGGGTGAGAAAGATGGTGCATAGTCTCACCTATTCATAATCTTCCTTATCCTGAAGAAATGTTCTTCTTTTGTTTTCAACTAATTTCTTCTCATATTTGTCTACCCTACTATTTATGAGAGAGTTTATTTCCTCATACCCTTCTTGATTTTTGTGTGAGTCAAGTTTAGTATTAAGAGCATCTATCTGTTTTTCTAATTCTTCCACTTTGGCAGTTCTAAATTTTACCGAAAGACTCATTAATTTTAGCGAGCAGTCATCTAACGTCTTACTCCATTCCCCTAATAATTTGGAATCACTTTCAAAAATACACAATTTATTTACTCTCAGACCCCTCAGAATCTGGTTTTTGTCAATATATTTCTGGAGCTTAATGCTGACCAGCCAGTGGTGCATTTCGGCCTTCAGCATGTCCTCCAAGCAAATAAAATCGCGATGTCTGCAGAATAATCCTCTTGGATACATTGTACATTTGATTCTAATAAAGATTTATATATTTGTCTCTGACTGTTTCTATCAGTAGCACATCTAAAATAACCCATGGTTGCTGTCACATGAGACTAGACAATCGTTTGGAGGAAAAAGCTAACAGAGGACATTGGCACAGGCTAAGGTCACCTTAGTAAAAAAGGATATATGTTTACATAAACCAGAAACACTTATTTGCTGCTGTCTAAAATATGGTAGTCACCCAAAAGAGAATATCTATTGAAAAGTGGAAAGACTGCGCAAAGTGTATAAATATAAATCACAATTAAAGTGATACAAAAAATCATATAAATATATATAATTAATCCAAAAATAGTGGAGGAACCGTGTGAATACTCTAAAAGTTACCATTTAATGGTGAATAGTGTTTTAAAAATGACACAAATTCAGAATAAACAATTGATACATACAGTATGAACATAGATAAAATAAAATAAAATGCACAAATGCAACTCACGAATAAGATAATTACCACATGATTATGGAAAAATCCACTATAACCAGCGGTGTGTTGATTAATATTTGCACTCCATTCCTAAATTTCTCCAAAAGTCTCAGAAAGTCATGAGAACCGCATAATTACCAATTCCAAAATAGTCCAGTAGAGGGGTGAGCAGCTTCACGTAGGGTTAATAATATCCTGCAGCCCGTGCAGTCCCTTGATGTGAGTTGAAGATATGCCACTCTTAGCTGAACAGAAATGGCAAGGATTTGTACTTTCCAATAATGTTAGTGGTGAAGCAGGCAGTGCTTGATCCCAGTAAATGGAGATAGAAGGAGTTTCACTTTTAAACAGTGTAGGTGGATGCAAATAAATTGACTGATGCATTTTCCTGTCTCCAGACAGCTTTTTCAAAGGTAGTGAAGTTCAACTCCATTTGGGTGCCTTTATATACCCCTACTAGCTAATACAATTAGTAGCACCTCAATTAGGTAATGTGGATAATTAACTTGGATGTTTTATACTTATGAGAATTCACATGGTTCCAAGTTCTAATGATTTAGTGGAGATGAAACAAGCAAATAAAGAAAAAAACCTATTTGGTTTCAAACTAAATACATTGTAACAGTACAATATAACAGTACAATGTACCAAATCCCACTAGAATATATTTGGAAGAACCTTTATACACCCTAATTAAAGCATTTGAAGATGGGGTCATATCTAAGGAAGAGAGTAGAGTTTTGTTTAATCCTTATCCTACCACTCTTGTTTTTTATTATTTACCCAAATTGCACAAGTCCTTCACTGCACCCACTGGTCATCCTATAATTTCAGGCATCAATTCAGTTTCTTCAAATCTTTCTTTTTATGTTGATAACTTTCTACAATCCCAGGCTTCTATACTAAGTTCATATACTAAAGATACCACCCATTGTTTGGACAAAATTCTGAAGGTACAGTGGAAAGAGACATACAATATGCATTTTTAACATTAGATGTGCCCATCCTGTACACAAATATTCCACATGATTTAGGGGTAACTGCAATCAAATCCAAATTAGATTATGATGAAGATTTAACAGTGCAGCATAGGAACTTTCTGGTGGATTGTATATAGTTCATCTTAAAGCATAATTATTTTGTTTTTGAGAACACTTTTTATTTACAAGTTATTGGCACTGCTATGTGCACCAGGTTCACCCCGAGATATGGCAACCTCTAGATGGGGGACTTTGAGTGTCATCATGTGGAAAGGAACCCATTTGGGGTGATCCTGGTGCTCGGTACATGCTATACTGACAACCTGTTTATTATTTGGGATGGTTCAGAGGACACTGCACTTTCTTTTGTTAAATATTTAAATAATATTTCTCGCCACCTCACATTCACTCACACTTTTTATGAATCGACTATTAACTTCCTAGATGTGACCCTTTCTGTAGTCAACAACCAAATAACTACCTTGATCTTTTGTAAACAGGTAAATTGTAAGAATTACCTACATTTCCATAGTGGACACTACAAACCATGGAAGACCAATATACCAACAGGTCAACTACATGTACATAGAATAATAAGAAACTGTTCTAAAATAGAGCCGCTTTAGAGATAGACATTATCAAGAACCACTCCTGAGTTTATCACTAACGAAGACAAAAAAATAAATCAACTAGACCTTATTGCCAAAATAAAGAAAAAGGATTCTAAAGACCATCTTTCAGGTGAAGATTCAAGAATCTTCATCTCAAAATATAACAGTTGTTCTAATAATATAAAGAGAATAATTAAAAATAAAGATTTGATTCTAACACATGAACCGCAACTCAGAAATTTGATTCAAATTCATCCTAAGATTGTTTATAAAAAGAATAGGAATCTTAAAATATCCCAGCCCCAAGTTATCTCAAACCTCTACCTATGACTGGAACAACAAATAACTGTTGGTTACCCTCATGACCTAATGGGTGTTTTGAAGTGTGGAAAAAATAAATGTATGAACATACACAAAAGAAAACAAAATGTTTGAATATAACTAATCCCCAAAGAACAATTGAGATGAGACAATTTATTAATTGTTAAACTTGGTTTGTTATCTGTTTTTTTTGTTCATGCCCATATTATTATGTAGGAAGGACTACGCATCCACTAAAGAAACGATTTTTGGAACACGGCCGTAACAAAAATATTAACTATAGTGTTCCTAGACACTTTACAGAATATCATGTAGGAAATTCAAAGTGTTTGAGAATAGTAGGTATCGAGCATATTATATCCGGCTACCATTAGGGGAGGTGATAGATATAGATATCATTGCCAAAAGGAACTTTATTGGATATACAAGGGTGAGTCAAAAATTATCCGCACTCCAGTAAAATTAAAACTTCTGTTGGCCGAACTTTCTTATCAACGCTTACTGTACTAGGTCGCTGTCTCCCCAGTCATTACTGTGCAGGTTTGAACGTGTTACGTCAATTCATTTGTGACTGCAGTGCAAAAAAAATGGCTACCCCACTTGTGATTTGCACGAAAGAAGAGCAGCATGCAGTGATTTGTTTTTGTGGTCTGAGGGTGTGTTTGGTGCCAATATTTATCAAAGACGTTGTGGACAGTATGGAGAAAGTGTTTTGTCTCAAAGAAGTGTGTATAAATGAATGGATAGAGATGTTCAAAGAAGGTTGCACAAGTGTCAGTCATGAAGAAGGAGCTGGACGCCCGTCCACATCCACAACTGATGAGAACATTGAACGTGTACATGAACTGATTCTGTTGGATAGATGAGTGACAGTGGATTATGTTGCAAATCATAACCCCTAAGAGGAGGAAAATTCATGTCTGATGAAGAGGTGAAGACAGCGGTGCATTCGTGGCTTGCAGCTCAGCCTAAAACATTTTTTAATGAGGGAATACGAAAACTTGTTGACAGTTGGACAAAGTGTTTGAAAAACAGGGAGATTATGTTGAAAAATAATGTATTTGCCTTTTCTGAAAGTTGATTAAAATAAATTCCACAGCCAGAGTGTGGATAATTTTTGACTCACCCTGGTATCAAGTGAACTCCATACACCAAAAGGTTTGAATGAGGCAATAGAATTAATTCATTTTTGTGACATGTATTACATCTCTGTGGAGATTTTAGCGACTGCCTGGTTGCATAATCTACATTTGAGCTGCCATACATCCCACCATTTTAACGGCTAATATAATTTCATATGGTGATCAAATTGCACATGGACCCTATATAGGTGTCATAGTTAGATGTAAACTATCTATAAGATAGGGGGATACGACTGTATCTCACTTACTATATAATTAGTGGGGGAGTGTACGGGGAGGTATAGTCATCATAGTTAGTATTACATCTATGTTAGCAGCAAAGACCTAGCTGTGGAAGGAGTTCCATGTCACGTGATTTGCAGTTACCTCATGACAGTGATGTCTTATACATAGAAAGGAATATTCCTCTTAGATGGCATGCCGCGGATGGAGGTCACGTGATAGGTGCATATCACGTGACTATGACACCTGTCTGATTCAAATGCATCACTATGGTTACTACTATAAACTAGTTGAACGTCTGATGGAGGCGATCATGTGATTGCTATAACAGCTGCATAATAAAGTACTGTTACAATGTATCTCTTTTGAAACCAAATAGATTCTTTCTTTCTTTATTGTTTGTTTCATCTCCATTGTATCAGTAGAACTTGGAACCGTGTGAAGTATAAAACATGCAAGTTAATTATCCACATTACCTAATGCAGTGTGTTACTAATTGTATTAGCTAGTAGGGATACATAAATGTACCCACAAGGAGTTGAACTTCACTGCCTTTGAAAAAGCTGTCTGGAGACAGGGAAACGCGTCAGGCTATTTATTTGCATTCTCCAACGCTGTTTTAGATTGAAATCTCCTTCTATCTCCATTACTGGGATCAAGCACTGCATGTTTTACTACTAACATTATTGGAAGGTGCAAATCCATGTCAGCTCTGTTCAGCTAACATATTGTCTACTCACATCAAGGGACTGTACAGGCTGCAGGATATTATGACGCACATATTTTTCAAATACATCACTATGGTTACTATTGTAAACTAGTTGAACATTTGACCGAGACGATCATGTGATCGCTATAACAGCTATAACAGCTGCAAAATAAAGTACTGTTACAATGTACTTCTTTTGAAACAAAATAGATTCTTTATTTATTGTTTGTTTTATCTCCACTGTATCAATAGAACTTGGAACCATGTGAATTCACGTAAGTATAAAACATGCAAGTTAATTATCCACATTACCTAATGCAGGTGTTACTAATTGTATTAGCTAGTAGGGGTATATAAATGCACTCACATGGAGTTGAACTTCACTGGCTTTGAAAAAGCTGTCTGGAGACAGGGAAATGCATCACCAAAACTGTTTTACATTGAAATCTCCTTCCAGTGCCATTTACTGGGTAAAAAGCATTGCGTGTTTTACTACTAACATTATTAGAAAGAACAAATTCTTGCCAGCCCTGTTCAGCTAACAGTGGGTTATAGTCTACTCACTTCAAGGGACTGCATGGACTCAGGATATTATTAACCTTTCATGAAGCTACTCACCCCTTTCCTGGACTATATGGAACTGGTAAATATGCAGATCTCATGCCTTTATGAGACTTTTGGAGAAATTTAGGAATGGAGTATGCCCCTTCCTGGTTCCTAGCATAATAGTTTTGAGTTGGTATGAAAGGATAATAGTCTACTAGACAAGAACTGGCACATTGAGGGTTAACTGGTAAGCCACAGGAATAGATGAATAATAGTCAAAAAATGAGAAAAGGTCTGATAAGAGAAGTCAACAATGTGCCACAGGGAAGAAGATGAAGATAAGTCTGGAGTCAAAATGGGCAATACACTGGGGAGCTATAGAATAAGGAAAACAAACTGCTGGTGCTAGGTTACAAGCATGATACTCTGACTGGCAGCAGCCAAAATGAGGCTTAAATAGATCCTATTTGAATTTACAAGACCGGTGACATTACTATTCACATGACCACTAGTCACATGATCTCTATAGGAAGAAGAGTACATTGCAGGCACTAGCATTAGTGAAAAGTATGGGGGATAGCAGACAAAGCCAGGGAAACAGCTGTGATGGTCCTGGCAAATATACAATATGGGTCACATGCGGCAATTAATGATATTACCTCCCTTCTTAGGGTGGACTAGCCTTTGGAGAGTTTCTTGGGAAAAATCATAAAAGATGGGCATTCATTTTTGAAACATTTACACAACAACACTAATTTGGACTAAAGCCATTTCAGTTGACAAGAACTGTGTGTCACGACCTGGATTTCACGGCATGGAGGTTTGCGGTCCTTATCGGTGAGGGCTCTGTGGCACGGTCCTTCTAGTGGGGGAGCTGGCGTGTGGAGACTGGCATTGCATGTATGCAGAGGTCTGCCTGAGTTGGGCCATCCTGGCAAGGGTAAGTCTAGTGGCGTCTCCGCATCATGGCTGTCTGGGCACCACAAAGTTGTCTTTGGCCATGTGACATAGCAGGCCAATCGTCTGTGGGTCACCTGCTCTCTCTGGCCTTTCACGTTCTATTATTGGGTACTTAAGGGTGTTTGGAGCGCCCTGTAGTTGCCAGTGCAACATGTTCACAGCGTCAGCTGTGAGAGAGATTTCTCTGCGCTACTGAACCTTAGACTTGTGCTCCGGTGCTTGCCCTAGCTACTTGTCAGCCTCCGGCTCCCTGCATAGCTTGCACCGCTCTGCCTTGCCTTGCACTCTGCTGGAAATCAGTCCTGCATCTTCCACCAGACTCACTCCTGCCTGAACCTGGCTCCTCAGTTAACCCATTCCTGCGCAGCCATCATCACAGCATTACCAGATTTCCCTTTCAGCCATCATCACAGAATTTCTGGATATCCCTCTCAGCCACTATTCAACATACCAGGATATCCATTTCACTCTTACAGTCTATCTGGATTCACCTCATTCATCTCTGTCACTGATCTGGACATTCATTTATTCCCACTCACTACAGTTCCCTTCCGCCAAATATATTAGTTTGTTTATTACTGGACTTTAGTTTATCTCATTGTTCATGTCTACCAACATTCACATTAAACAACCCACCTTTCAGTTTAAACCTGTTCTGGTGTCTACTCCTATTACCACCCCGAGTCCACCACAAACAAAGGAGCTCATTCAGACCCGGTCACTAAGGCGCAATCGCTCACTGCCAATTCCTCGATCGCACTGTGTAGTGTAAGGATGCCCTCTATGTCTTAGAGAGCTACGGCAGTCAGCGCTCGCTGGTGTATAATGACACCCCCTTTCCCCTCGCAGCACATGTCATCCCCAGGAAGTGTATGAATAATTGGTAACATCGAGAGCCATTGGAGCTGCTCGCAGCCCTTGAGGTAGACCCTACCCCGCCGCAAGCACTGTGGTCAGTGCTGGCTAAAATTCAACAAAGTGACGTGTACAATGACCATGGTAATTATGCACACCCATAAAACTCAGTTTTGACACGCAGACACGCCTGCGTTTGCAGCACCACTCCCCCATTCACAAGAACCTTCCCCTGTTACCACCCACAAGCGGCACTATCTGTCACTCAAAGTGCTATGAGCACACGATCCCCATCACAGTGACTGGCTTGCGCACGTGCATTGCGACTTATAGGCATGCCCACTGTGCAACAATTACCTGGGAGTGAGCAATAGCTCCTTAGCAATCGGATCTGAATCAGGTCCACAGTCTCTAACACTGTGAACTTTACTTGAATCCAGGAGTTGCTAATTTAGAATTATTTTTGGTGGTTGACCATAAATGCAGAATGCAGACTCTCCACTGAAGTAAAATTAGTAACGGTGAAAGGCTTGAGCAGAGAAATGTGGAATATATTGGGAACTCTTAGAATGGAACTTTATTTTGTATGCCACTGGACTGATTACTTGAAGTTTTTCAAACAGGGACCAAGCTTTATGCAGGAAACTCTTAGACTTAGATGATAAATGGCCTGATCTTGTCTCCAAGAAATAATTTTGGAACACTCCATTTTTTCCTATCAGTAAAGTTCTTTAAAGGTTTTCAAGTTGGCAGAAGATTTTTGCTCACTTGGCACCAAACTTCTGAAAAGTTTCAGAATACAGGTACTACAGCAAAAACTGGGTCAGAGGGACAAGATGAAGATTCAGGAAGAATAGGTTGGCTACCAGAAAAGTCATAGAAGAATAAAAATTAAGTAGACTCATGATAGTGGTTATTATGGGCAAACTCGTCCCATGGAAGAAAGTCTACCCAATCATCCTTATTTTCTGAAACATGAATTCTGAGAAAGATTTCGAGGTACTGATTTATTCGCTCAGTCTGTTTGTTTGATTGGCGGTGATAGGCTGATGAAAAACTTAAATTGATATTGAGAAATTTATAGAGAGCAAGAATTATGAGAAAAGTTTGCAGGTCTTAATTTATGTGCTCAATCTGTCTTTTTGATTCAGTATCATAGGCTGATAAAAGACTTAACTTGATATTCATAGTTTTACAGAGAGCACACCAGTATTTAGAAACAAATTGCATTTGATAATGTAAAGAGCAAGCTTAGGTGCCAAAAGAAGCCCTTAGAGAAAGCAAAATGTGCAGATTTGGAAAATTGATCCACTACTACCAAAATGTTATTAAAAGCATGGCAATGGGGCAGATCAGTTATTATATCCATGGAGTTGTGTGACCAAGGCTGGGTAGGAGTAGACAAAGGTAATAAGGGACCCAACCCGCTTGTTCAGATACTATACAGTATGTCTTACACAAACTGAGCAGACTACAATGGGAAAATAGAGCCAAAGCCTTCGGTATTCCAGCTTGTGAATGAGTACTGGGTCCAATGGAGCAGTTTTGCGTCCATCTCCAGAGAAACAGATGACTTAAAATGGTTGAAGAAAATATACAGGACCTGATTCAGACCTGTTCTCTAGCAAGTGCTTGCTCGTTGCTGGCAATGTTCGCTAATGTGTGCATGCGTATAGTTCGCAGTGCGTGCGCAAAAACTAGTACGAGCAACCGGGATGCGCTCGCTTGCCATGCAAAGACAGCCCAGAGGAATGAGTGACAGGAGAGGCTGTTTGTGGGTGGTAACAGGGGCAGGGCAGTAGTAACGTGGGAGTGGAGTTGCAGACGCAGGTGTGCCTGAGTGTTTCAACACCATTTCAGAGGCATACATAATTAACAGGCAGCGTTATAGTACACGTCACTTGGTTGAATTTTACACTGAAGTGCTCGCAGTGCTTGCGGTAGGGTACAGTCAACCGCAAGCGCTGTGGTCAAATCTGATGGAACCGGTTGTACCGGTGGTTGTATATACTTCCTGGAGATGACGTTTGCTAGTGGGCAGCTAAAGACAGGCTGGTGGGCATCTGTAAACACAAAGCGCCTGCCTTGACATCACTTAGATGAATTTCCATACGCTGGGAGAAAGCGGCCGCATCTAGCGAGCGGGTCTGAATCAGACCCACAGTACCATCTTTCTAGACATAGATTAAGGCACTGTACAAATTGCAAATATAACAGGTTTTTATGATCCATGAATATGGTCACAAAGTTTACTGCCCTTTTATGTAAATAGCACCACTCTTCCTCCACCATCTTGATGGGTAAAAGCTCTTGGTTTTCTTCTCTGCAAGTTGAAATTTGTGGGATAAGAATCTGAAGGGGCACAATCTCCCAGTAGCATCTTTTTTCTTAAAAAAACGACTCCCATGCCAATGGTACTGCTTCAACCTCAAGTGAGAAAGGTGAGGTAACATCATAAAGGTCTGTTTGAGTAAATTAAAAACTTGTGCTGCTTCTGCAAACCAAGAATTGGTTTCAAAATATATGTGTGATGGGTGCAACAATGAGGAAGTAGTTCTTAATAAATTGCAAATAGTAATTTGTGAACCGGAGACATTGCTGAGTGGCTTTGATCCCATATTGTTGCTGCCAGTTAGCAATGGCTTCCAGTTTCTCTTGGTCCATTTGTAGCTCAGATCCAGAAACTATATACACCAAAAAGAGCAATTGGCTTTGGTCCTGATTCAGAGATGTACACTAACCCGGTGGTTAGTGTACATCTCCGATGTTTCCAGGTCTGCGCATGTGCAGGACCCATTCTGTATATATGCAAAATGGGTCCAGCGATCACACTCGTAGACCCCCCAAGCCGCAGCATGATTGACATGCTGATGCATTTGGGGAGTGGAGCAGGAGTACGGCTGGTCACCGTTCCCAGGAAATGGAGGGGTGTTGTTCCCATTTTCCGGGAGTGACGAGGCCAGGGTCAGTGTCTGCGGACGCAGATTCCTGGCTCTCAAGTGCCCAGGACCTGGCCAGGCTGTGGGAAGCATCAGCTCCTGCAGCCTGAACAAAGGAGGAACCTGATTGGGATGTTGATCCCAGGCTGCAACCTTGATCGCAGCGCTGGGATCACAAATGCAGCAAGGAGGTATCTGACACCTCTTACTGCATTTGCATTATATAGGGATGGAATTGCACAACTGCTTGTGTGTTGTTCTGCAATTCCGTCCATCTCTAAATCAGGCCCTTTGCTCAAAAAGCTTTTCTCTATTTTGCAGTATAATTGATTAGAATGGAGATGTAATATGTATTCTGTAACACGTCCTCTGTAGCTTTATAAAGCTTTTGAAAAAATTACAATATCATCCAGGTAGATAACTATGAACTGATGGAGCAGATCCTTGTAGTTTGTAATGTATATGCAATTTGGGCACTGCAGAGTTGAATGGCATTACAAAATATTCATAAAAATGACTGTGACTGGTATTAAAAGTGGGTTTCCAATTGTCCCAGTGTCTTATCCTAACTTCGTAAAGGCAGAGAGGCCTGTTTAGCTTACCATAGAGCTCAAGTACAGTATGAGTGTTAGCAGATGACTTGCCTTGATGGTAATTATGTTTAGCCCCTGGTAATCAATACAGGACCTGAGAATCTTGTCTGAGTTTTCTATAAAACAAGAATAATCCAGCTCTGGTTGATGAATATGATTCACAGATAAACATTGGCCAAAATGTTCCTAAATAAACTCTAAAATGCATTAAGATTCTGGCAGAAAGAGTGAGAAAACTCATTCCTGTGGAGGTATCTTTCTAGGAATTACATCTATGGGATGATCCCATTTGCCAAGAAAAAGATGTTTTGACACATTTTGGTTGCAGAAGACATACGCATAAGATTTATTTGGAGTTGTAGTAATGGGTCGACAGCGGTGGTAAACAGAGAAAGGGTTTGAACAGGTCCCCACTTTCTGCAAGTAAGAAGAGTGACAGTGAAGCTGGGTATACACTAAGTGTTCCATTGCCTGATATATCGTTCTGACATTGATTGGAACGATATACTGTATATCATGTGGATTACATAGTGTGTACTCCAGATTGCATGTGCAAACGGGTTGTTCATTTCATTGTCCCATTTTCTGTGGTGCACAGCAGATGGGACGATGCAATGAATGACTTCATGCTGTTAAATGCAGCAACAAATGACACATCATGCCGTCCTCCGCTGCATCGTGCAGTGTGTATGGACGGTGCGATGTATCACTCCATTCTATCATTCTGTTGCTGGGTACACACATTGTGTAGTATGTAACTAGCATTAGATCCTCAATACAGGATTTTAGAGGTGTTTCAATCAAGGCTGGGAGCATATTGACGTGCACACCCAGTGTTAAAGTACTGTTAGCTGCAGGAATCACAGGATAGGAGAGTATCACCTCAGTGGCGGAACTATGGGAGACAATGGAGGCGCCTGCCGCCGGGCACCTCTTCTATTGCTCAATTGCCGAAGTTATGTGCTGACCACAAATTTGCCAGCACATACACTAATAACCTGTCTGATGGTAGTTGTTAGGGGAGGGGGCTCAGGGTGGATCACCAGCGGAGCCTGAAACACATAAAGATCAGTGCATGGTGAGGGTGGAGCGGCACTTGCGGCTGCTGCCACGCCCACATCAAGCTTCCAGTATGGAGGCACTGGTGATCTCTCAATGTGTTTTGAGGCTCAGCAGATAATCCTCCCATGGCTAGGTGAGATCTATGATAGTGAGGACTGGAGGGGACATTTGTGTAGACATGGAAGGTGATATGTGTTAGTGGGGGGGAATCTATGTTTGGGATAATTGCTTTGTGTGTGTGAGGGGGAAGCTGAGCGAGAGCAGTAAAGAGCTGTCTGGGGGGATCTGAGTGGGGAGAGTGACTGTATGAGGGGGGAAATCTGTGTGAGGGGTATCTGGGTGGCTGGAGAGCTGTATATGTGTGAGGCGGGAGAGAACTGTCATTATTGTCATGTGTGAATGTATTAGTGTCTAAATTTTATCAATCACATCAAAGCACTGTTTTTGGGGGCCCATTTATCATTCTATATTTACGGCTAAACAGGTGTTTTCGGGGGTTAAATGTAAATATTTAGTTTTCCCCCAGATCCCTCCATCCCATATGGGCTACAGATCACATAATTAGCCGGGAGTGGGTTCCTCTGGAACCCTTCCCCCGCAATAGCATCCGTGCATGTGCAGTCAGCAGGACTGCACATGCGCAGCAGCCCTGGCAGCTTTCCAGGCACATCGCAGGGATAGGCTTCATTCAGAGCCCCTGTCCCTCCATATGCTGGATGGTACTGTACTTCCCGGCGCTATAATCGTATTTTGCAATGCGATCATGGTAGGAACTGTCATGCCCAGATCGCATTGCAATTGCGATCATTACTAAATGGGGGCCTTTGTCTGCAAATAGGTATCATGATGACCCTTAATGTGCATGACACTCATCGCAATCATAGCAGTGTTTAGTAATGCCATATGCTTGAACATTTGCGGCTAAAATCGGAAAGGACTGCTCTCCCGAAAAGAGATGTACTTTGCGATAGAGGGACTTCAGGGTTTATGACTTAGAAGTACCTCTGCGCATGCATCTCATGACCCGTGCGACAGGGGGGACACTGGGAGAGATCCATATCTATTAATTATCAGGTCCTAGTCCTGATAATTATAATTTCTTATCACTGCTATGCGAGTCTGTGTGTATATATAGATGGATATATATATACACCATATTTATTTTCCTTTTTTTGCGCGGGGGGGGCACACAATTCTAAATTGCCTCCAGGAGACTTGGATGATCTTACGCTACTGTTTCAACTTATGTAGTGCTCTGATTTGCATGCCCGAAGGTGCAGTTTGGAACTCAATAGAGGTGTCAAGTAATTTTACTTCCATCATTGGGAGTGAGGGTTAAGGCTCCCATACATCAGAGATTGATTGCAGCAATCGTGCAATCTGCAATCGATTGTGTATAAAAATCTTTCCCTTTTTCAATCGATTGCAGATTGCAGAATTGCCACAATCGATTGAAAAAGGGAAAGATTTTTATACACAATCAATTGCAAATTGCACGATTGCTGCAATCAATCTCTGATGTATGGGGGCCTTAATAGGAACAGTGAGAGGAGTCACTGGCAGTGCCAATTAACTGAAGTAAAACAATTTCCTTTTGTTCCAGAGTTAAGAAGTGTGTGTGTGCGACGTGTGTGTTTGTGTGTGTCGTAGATAAGAGACCGACAGTTGAAATGATAAAAGAAACAATATAACATACTACTATAATCAGAATAATACTGATAACTTGAGACCAGCATTTAGCAGCAGCTGTTAGTGATAAAATAGAAGCAGCACAAATGTCATGTCTTGCCCAGAAATAATTGATGTTACGTCAGAGGCAATAAACACTCCACTGTTATACAGATGGTAATTTGGAATATGCAATCACAGAACCATTTCTGGAATGCACTTTATAGCAGTCAATCATTGATTAATAGTTGGTATACATTAATGCTGAATAGCATGTTAATAAACATAGCAAAATGTACATGCAAGGAGTGAGGAAGGAAGGTAATTCACAATCAGAGATGATCATACGGTAGAATTCCCTCTTTCTCAGAGTATATGGAGCTACTTTAGACTCCGTAAATACATGAAAATGTGATATCACTAATTAGCTGCAGCCTGGGTAGACTACTTAAATGAAATAAAAATGTTATTAACCGAATGCAGTCACCATTATAACAATTTAATTTGTAAAGATACTAACTGCAGATAATGTTATGCATGTTGCTGAGGATTGACTGATCAGTTTCCTTTTTTTACATGCAGTACCGTTTCCGCCACTAAAATTCACATTGATATGCTATGTAATACTGCTTTTAAACCTAAATTCCGGGTCTGACCTGGATGTTGGAACAGGGGGCCTGATTCAGACCCAGTCGCTAGGCTGCGTTCGCATGTAGCCTGCCGATGTTTGCAATCTGCACATGTGTAAAAGATGCAGTGCGCATGCGCAAACCAGTCCGCTTCGCGATCGCACTCAGTACACAGATGCTTCACAAGCATGATTGAAAGGATGTGGGCTGTGACAGGCGGTGGTCGATGGTAACAGGGGTGTGGTGGTGCGAATGCAGGCGTGTTTGTGCGTTGGAACGCCATTTCAGGGGCATGCATAATTAAGACGCATTGTCAGCATAAACATCACATGGCTGAATTACACACAGCAGCACTCGCAGTGTTTGCAGTAGGGTATGGTCAGCCACAAGTGGTGCATATGGGTCTGATGTTACCAATTGTTTAATACACTTCCTGGAGATGACGTATGTTACTAAGGGAAAGTGGGCCTCTTGTGCCAGGCTGGTGGGCGTCTAATTTCATATCACGATCGCACTGCAAAACATAGTGAGCATGCTAATATCTTGCTTGCGATCGCGGGATTTGCATACTTTGGCTGCTGACGGGTCTGAATCAGGCCCAGGGTACCAAACTGGATCAGACCCGGAATTTAGCCGGTGCCGACCCAGGATATTCCCGAGTCGGTGCTGTTCACACCGGAGCCAAGTCTGCAGTGACCCAGGTCTTCCGGCGTGGAAGTGGACACTTGGAGATGACGTCATCTCCAAGCGCCACTGAAGCCTGCCAATCGGCCAGCATGCGGTGGGCTCCAGGTCATATTGACCCAGATTGCGCCGTTTACACTGTAGGGTTTCATGGGTCATTCCCATGTTAAACCCTGCAGGTTACCTGTGTTGGATTGCCAGGTCACATACCTGTGTCTTGGTGTCTGTAATTTCTATCATGGTGGAATCTTTTTCTAAGCCCAGTACCAAATTTTTTTTTTAATAGTTTGTTCTCCATTAGTAAGTCTCCACAGACTTCACAGGTGACTGCTGCTAATTTAAATTGGTTTCAATACATGAGCGCCTGAAAATAAGGAACTTTGGGCCTGATTCAGAGGCGCTCGCTATTTGCGAGCGCTCGCTCTGAATCAGAGTGGATTTTTTTTTAGAAAGAATCTGCCTCCAGGCCACTCGCAAGAGACACATAAATCAGAATGGGTATGAAATACTGGTGGGTGAAGATCCCAACACTCGAAGCCCGACAGCTCAGGATCCCGATGCGGACAGATAAGTCCCCTATCCCTCTCCCCCCCCCTAACCCTCCCTTTGTGGTGCCTATCCCTAACCTCCCTGGTGGTGTGCCTAACCCTAACCCCCTCCCCGCACCCTAACCCTCCTGAGGGGGGAATGCATAACCCTAATTTCCCCCCAGGGGTGCCTAAACCTAACCCCCCCTTCCCTGGGGAGCAGCTCATACTTACCCAGCCCTAGACATTTGGCAGTCCGGCAGGTTGACACCGGTATCCTGATCCCCCTACGGGATATCAGCATTGGCTATTTCCCGGGGGCCAGGATTCCGACAGCCGGCATTCCGTCCACCATGGTCAACTGCATCCCCATAAATCAAACACTAACCTTACAGGTCACAATGGCCTATGTAATAATATTTGCTTTTGGCCCTCGATAATTAGCATTCAATCTCTTTGCATATTGCTGCTATTACTGTCCTATTTATCAAAACCTCTCCCGTAACCAAATATTTTCCTCAGTCTCAGAAGTTCCTGAAACATGTGCATGTGAAAGCATACTCTAACAGAGAGAGAGAGAGTACTCAGCAAAATAAAAGGGGAGGTGGGCTATGAAAGCTGATACCATCTAAAGATAACTAGAGATGTGCACTGACCCCCGTGTTTTGGTTTTGGTGTTGGATCTGGATCTCCCCTGGTTTTGGATCTGGATAGGTTTTGCCAAAACCTCACCTCCGTGTTTTGTTTTTCGTTTTTGGTTTTGGATCTGGATTTTTTCTTAAAAAATCATAAAAATAGCTAAAATCACATAAAATGGGCCTTTTTTGTTCCTACAGTATTATTAACCTCAATAACATTTATTTCCACTTGTTTCCAGACAATTTTTACCACCTCACAGGTCACAATATTGATTTTCATCTAGTTAAGGGCCAAAAGGTTGCATCCAGCTAGCTGGCTCAAAACTGAGTGATAAATAGAGTTGAGTACTGTGCAAAGATGATGATTGGGGTACCCCTTGAGCATTGAAAAATTGATAGTTGATAATTGATACAATCACTGGCTGAAGTAAGAATTGATAGTTGATAGTTGGCGCAGCCACTGGCTGAAGTAAGAATAGTTGATACTTGATAATTGGTGCAGCCACTTGCTGAAGAATTGATAGTTGATAGTTGGCGCAGCCACTGGCTGAAGTAAGAAAAGTTGATACTTCATAATTGGTGCAACCCCTGGCTGAAGAATTGATAATTGGTGCAGCCCCTGGCTAAAGAATTGATAAATTAATTGGTGCAGCCCCTGACTGAAGAATTGATAGTTGGTGCAGCCCCTGGCTGAAGAATTGATAATTGGTGCAGCCCCTGGCTGAAGAATTGATCAATTAATTTATGCAGCCCCTGGCTGAAGAATTTATAGTTGGTGCAGTCCCTGACTGAAGAATTGATCATTGGTGCAGCCCCTGGCTGAAGAATTGATCATTGGTGCAGCCCCTGGCTGAAGAATTGATAATTGGCGCAGCCCCTGGCTGAAGAATTGATAATTGGTGCAGCCCCAGGCTGAAGAATTTATAATTTTATGCAGCCCCTGGCTGAAGAATTGATAGTTGTGCAGCCCCTGGCTGAAGAATTGATTGTTGGTGCAGTCCCTGACTGAAGAATTGATAATTGGTGCAGCCCCTGGCTGAATAATTGATGCAGCCCCTGGCTGAAGAATTGATAATTGGTACAGTCCCTGGCTGAAGAATTGATAATTGGTGCAGCCCCTGGCTGAAGAATTGATAGTTGGTGTAGCCTTGTTACCTTCACCACCAAATATCACAAAACTTTATCCCACAAGCTCCATTCACCAAGAGCATTTTTTCTGACTTCTCCTATTTTGACCTCTAACCTACCAGTCAAGTCATCACAGGACTTTTGTTTCACTTCTACAATCAGAAGTTTTTACTATTGGTCTCCCCTTTATCTATTTATTTATATACCATTTTTTTGACATTTTTCCATCTTGTCATTAAGTCTTTTATTTGTTTATGTAACTTTCTTTTGTTTTATATATTTGTCTATGTAACTATGTAAGGATTTTTCCTTATTTACTAATACAGTCACTTCACTCATTATTTTTATTAGCCAATTTCAGGAACAGATTCTAAGTTTAGAACCAATAGAGCCGAGCGCAGTATACAATCTCATTTATTCTTTCCGATTTGATGAATGCGCTGAAAGCGACGTAACAGGGAGGAGGTTCCAAGATGGTTAAGGTCCTTACCTCTACTCACTGTTACTTGGCAACTGTCACAAATGGCTTTGCAGAAGTTGTCCGGTTTTGGGTGGAAATGAATCCACACAGGAGAAGTGGATTTTTTGGTCCTTTGCCCAGGCATGGCAACAATGTGATTTTTCCCACCATGGGCAACAACAGTTTTTACATAAAAACATCCTCGCCATCAACATCCTCATCATCATCAACATCCTCATCATCCTTGTTGTTATCGCCAACTAGATAAACATCCTCCTCATCCTCCTTGTGCAATTCCACAGAAGCATCCTCAATTTCTACGTCAGAAGGCACACAAATGGTGGAAGGAGGATCATGTTCAAGTACAGTATTACTAGAAAGGTTAGGCTCACACATGGCAACAGCGGACACACTTGGACTCTCCTCGGGGATTTGTGATAGTTCAGAGCACACAGTTGGTTCCAGTGTCTTACTCATCTTATCAATTTTTTTTGTACCTCTCCTACAAGCAGAGGGGCTTAAATTATCATTAGAACCATCAGTCAAGTGGAGATGTCGGGTTGCAAGATATTTTGAGATAAGTGAAGAGATGTATGTTGGTGTGGTTTGGTGAATAGCTTTATGTGGGAGTATAAGTATTTTAAATTGAATGCGGTAGAAGACCGGCAGCCAATGGAGGAACTGACAGAGTGGATCAGCAGACACTGAACGTTTGGTGAGAAAGATCAACCTCGCAGCTGCATTCAAAGTGGATTGTAGTGGGGAGAGCCTGTTTTTGGGAAGACCAGTAAGGAGACTATTGCAATAGTCAATGCGGGAAATTATGAGTGCGTGTATTAGAGTTTTTGCAGTGTCTTGCGTAAGATATGGTCGAATTTTGCTATGTTTTTTAGATGTATGTAACAGGATTTAGAGACAGATTGAATGTGGAGAACAAAAGACAGTTCAGAGTCAAGGATGACACCTAGGCAGCGAGCTTGTGGGATGGGGTTAATTGTCGAGTTGTCAACAGTATTAGAGATATCAGGTTGGTAACTACTATTGGCTGGTGGAAATATAATTAATTCTGTTTTGGACATATTAAGTTTGAGGTGGTGAGATGACATCCAAGATCAAAATGTCAGAGAGGCACTCAGTGGCACGGACCAGCACAGATGGTGACAAATCTGGGGAGGATAGGTAAATTTGAGTATTGTTCACATACAGATGATACTGAAAACCAAAAGAGCTGATTATTTTGCCAGGAGAGGTGGTATATATTGAGAAAAGCAGAGGACCTAATACTGAACCTTGTGGTGCTCCAACTGATAGAGGTAGCAAAGTGAAGGTAAAATCAGAAAAGCGAACAGTGAAAGAGCGACTAGATAGGTAGGATGAGAACCAAGAAAGGGCTTTGTCTTGAGGACCTAGGGATTGTAGTGTTTGTATGAGAAGAGAGTGGTCAACAGTGTCAAAGGCAGCAGAGAGATGTAGAAGAATTAGAAGTGAATAATGGCCTTTAGCCTTGGAAGTGACCAGATCATTTACTACCTTAGTCAGTGCTGTCTAAGTGGAGTGTTGGGAACAAAAGCCTGACTGAAGTAGATTCAATAAGTTGTGGGTGTTAAGAAAGTGTGTGAGATGAGTGTAGGCTAGTCTCTCCAGTAGCTTGGAGGGGCAAGGTAGCTGGGAGATAGGACGGTAATTTGAGAGACAGTTAGGGTCTGAATTTTGTTTTTTCAAAATGGGAGTGATCACTGCATGCTTGAACAGTGATGGAAAGATACCAGTAGAGATAGAGAGATTACAGATTTTAGTTAAGTGTGGAATGAGCACAGGAGACAGAGCTTTACTGATTTGTGGGGGTATAGGATCAAGAGGAGAGGTAGTACAGTAGGAGGATGAGAAAAGTGTAGCTACTTTTGCCTTATGGAAAGGTGCTCCATCATGCTGGAAAAGGCATTGTTGTCACCAAACTGTTCTTGGATAGTTGGGAGGAGTTGCTCTTGGAGGATGTTTTGGTACCATTCTTATTCATGGCTGTGTTCTTAGGCAAAATTGTGAGTGATCCCACTACCTTGAGAAGCAACCCTACACATGAATTGTCTCAGGATGCTTTACTGTTGGCATGACACAGCTTTCTTTTTCCAGACAAGCGTTTTTCCAGATGGCCCAAACAATCTGAAAAGGGGATTCATCAGAGAAAATAACTTTACCCCAATCCTTAGCAATCCAATCCCTGTACCTTTTGCAGAATATCAGTCTTTCCCTGATGTTTTTCCTGGAGAAAAGTGGCTACTTTACTGCCCTTCTTGACACAAGGCCATCCTCCAAAAGTCTCCAGCTCACTATGCGATAAGATGCCTGCTTCCATTCCTGGGCAAGCTCTGCACTGGTGGTGCCCTGATCCCGCAGCTGAATTAACTTTAGACAACGTTCCTGGATGTTGTTGGATGTTCTTGGGTGCCCTGAAGCCTTCTTCACAACTATTATACCTCTCTCCTTGAATTTCTTGATGATCCAATAAATGGTTGATTTAAGTGTAATCTTACTAGCAGTAATATCATTGCCTATGAGGCCCTTTTTGTGCAAATCAATAATGACTGCACATCTTTCCAAGTAACCATGGTTAACAGAGGAAGAACAATGATTTCAAGCTCCACCCTCCTTTTAAAGCTTCCAGTCTGTTATTCTAACTCAATCAGCATGACAGAGTGATCCCCAGTCTTGTTCTTGTCAACACTCTCACCTGTGTTAACGAGAGAATCACTGACATGATGTCAGCTAGTCCTTTTGTGGCAGGGCTGAAATGCAGTGGAAATTTTGTTTTTGGGAGTAAGGAGCTCATTCAGACCCGCTCGCTAGATGTGTTCTTTTGCTCCCAGCAAATGCAAATTTGGCTAAGTGATGGCACGGCAGATGATCGTATGGCAAGGCATAAGCACACCCACTATGTCTTGGTGTGCAATCACTTTGTGTATGAAGATGCCCACCAGTCTGTCTTAAGATGCCCTCTAATGCACATCATCTCCAGGAAGTGTATGCAAGCATCGGTGCATCGGGTACAATCGGAAGCAAACACAGTGCTTGAGTAGACTATACCCTACCTCAAGGACTGCGATCACTTCAGTGTGAAATACTACCAGGTGACGTGTACTATGACACTGCATCTTAATTATGCACGCCTCTAAAATGGCGCTATTTTGGTCAGGCATGCCTGCTTTCACATCTGCACTCCCCCATTTCTAGTGGCCAGCCCCTGTTACCACCCAAATTTGGCTTCTCCTGTCACTCACTCTACTGGACTGTCTATGCTCGGCGAGCGAATGCATCTTGATCTTTTGCAGTGGTTCGCGCATGTGCACTGCGATGCATATGCATGCACACAATGCAAACCATCGGCAGCTATTAGCGAACGCTTCTTAGCATCTGGGTCCGAATCAACTCCTAATTTCATTGTCATGACAAAGATGGACTTTGCAATTAATTGCCATTCATCTGATCACTCTTCATGACATTCTGGAGTATATGCAAATTGCCATCATAAAAACTGAAGCAGCAGACTTTGTGAAAACCAATACTTGTGTCATTCTCAGAACTTTTGGCTATGGCTGTAAGTAGTATCTCATGACTTTCGGAGGAATCTACTTTAATAAATAATCCCGTTAGTCTTAATAGTGGGTCCAGCACAATATTCATTAGAGGTGAACGGGTCTGGTTCTCGGAGAACCGGACCCACCCGAAATTTGAGACCCGGACCGAGAACGGAATGCGGCTCGAGGTTTCCCACATGACTCGGATCTCAAAATTAGACAAAATGTCATCCTCCCGCTGTCAGATTCTCAAGGGTTTTTGATTATATAAATGTCCCCGCTATCGGTGCCATTTTCACTTCGGCTGTGTAGAAAGAAGCTAGCAGATGTGTAATCAGTTACTGTCAGTCACTCAGTGTGTGTCCAGTCGGGGTCTTGGGCTGAAGGCTGCTGCTGTGTTGTCCATAAAGGGGCTTAGGCTGCAGTATATAAAGGGGGGCTTCATTCAGTGGGTGCTGCAGCTGCTGTGCAACTTCACTTGTCCTGTCAATTAACTTTGGCTGCTGCTGTGTTGTTGTCCTGTCCATCAGGCTAGGCCTGCAGTCCATAAAGGAGTGCTGTGTTGTCCAGGGGAGGGGTGCTCTGTCAATTAGGGGTGCTTTTCCCCAGTGTAAAAAATATATGTCCTTTTTTCTTTTTTTTGTGTGTGTTCGTTAGCAACTTGACACTGCCGCAGATAATCACCCACGTATTTGTGACTCTGCAGATGGTCTGTCTGCACTCAGCAGGGGTGCTTTGTTGTCCATAAAGGAGGGGTGATGTCTGTGTTGTTTATCAAGGGGCTGCTGCCTCATTCAGGGGTGCTCTTCCCAAGTGTCAAAAAAATAAAAGTGCTTTTTTTGTGTGTGTAGTTAGCAACTTAGATGCGCTATTATTGTTTGGTGACACTGCCGGCCAGACTGCAGTTTATTGTCCATGTATTGTGACACTATGTCATAGCGCAGTGTGTTACTCTTATTCATAAAAAATATTGTGTCACTGTAAGTGGCAGGGCAGTCTAATATTCAACTTTTTACTTCTTTCCTCAATCGTGAATAAATGATTAGTCTACACACCAACTACAAGACCACAACAATTGCTAAATAACACGTGTGACACCCACCTTCGCTATCCAGTATTTCGGGTAGGTTCCTTCAAACGTAACAGGTTCTTTCTTCCTTGGCAGAGAGGTGAGGGTAACCTGACCCCAGACCCAAGAATCACACAGGTTAATAAAGGAAAATTCTGTTTTATTTGACTGGATCGCTTCCCAAGTAATAAAACCTGTTTGCATTAAATACAGCTAATCCAGTATCAATGTAATAGGTTTGTTAAACATTAAAACACACATTCCAGATTATACCAAACTATGCACACAAAATTACAGTAAATATAATTCAATATCACAAAGTTAAGCAGTAAATACTTCTATATGTATTCTCATTATTACTATCACCAAAAGCCTCTCCTAATGGCTCACACTACACGGCCCTAAACAGGAGTATAGGACATTGCAACTTACATGAAGCAACAATTTTCATTTACCTTCTCACACATTCTAATTACCCATTATGAGTCTCTCTATGCGTATGGCCATGCTAACATGGTGCACTTATTCATTACTATGGAGTTGATTGAATAGTAGCATCCAGTAAACTCATTACAGTAGGTAATAATTCTGTATTAGGTGACTGTAGTTGTCAGGTGAGGCGTATTCCTGGTGTTACTGTTAGAGCTGTATGTGCTGCCTGTATGAGTGCATAGCCTGTCAGCCATTACTGTCTGTCCTCAGTGCTGTCACAGAAGTACTTATTTTATTAAGATTAAACAACTTCTCTCAGATGATGTCTGTGGTAATTGCCAGGGCTGCATATGTATCCTCTGTCACAAGTGGCATCCTGAATCTCTGTTACTCTATGTGAGGGGTGCAGGGCAGTATTATCATCACAGACCTGATCCTCCTAAATCTCTCACTCCTGGGAATCTCCATCCTCTGTCAGTTCAGGGCTCTCTGGCTGTCACCTCTCAGGGCTTTGCTTAAGCCTTAGGTAGTTCCCTCCATTTCCTCTCTCTCTTATGGCAGTCTTGAGGCTCCTCCCCCACAGCTGCATCATGTGTCTGTATATGTGTGGGGGGATGGGTTAGTCTGGTATGTAACTCCCCTGTTCCTTCAAGAAAGAAGTTTATATTAAAAAAAACATAAATATAAATGATGAAGTGATGTCCAGTTTTGGGGTATCACACTTGTTATAGATAAAACATAATGACATCACTGTAAGTGGCAGCACAGTGTCAGTGGCAAACGCAGGATTTCCAGAGGGGGGTTTCCAAATGCTTGATTTTATAGTGATTGTGGCCAGTCCATGAAGAGGGCATAATTAGCACCTAACCAGCTTTAATATGCATCATACAGAGGGTATTGTGTGTCATAATTCCAGCATATACAGGACCATCGATCACAGTAAGCCATTATATGCGGCAGTAGGGCCATCCTGCCTGAGCTGAATGTTTTTATTATAGATGAGGGCACCATTCCAGAGTATTAGAGCAAGTCCGGGAGTCTGGGGGAGCAGCAGAATAACCTAGCACTGCCCTGGACATATTTGTACATATTGGACTCTATAGCAGCACATCCCTAACAGTGAATGTTTTCCAGATCTCCTAGTTGGTGCACAGGTTATTTATTACTGGCTGATACATGTTAAAAGGTGGTGCTTATTATTTAATTTGTGATACTGAGAGGAACATGCATCACTAGTAAAATTCTATTACATTGCTACTGTATTTCTATTGCGGTCATGGTGTGGATTGGGGAGGGGGGTTTCCAGGGAGACGGAAACCCTCCCTGCATTTGCCTATGCAAAGTGTTATTCTTTTCTTATTCATAAATAATCTTGTGACACTAAGTGGTAGTGCAGTGTGTTATTCTTTTCTTATTCATAAAAAAATCTTGTGACAATGTAAGTGGTATCGCAATGTTATTCTTATTCATAAATAATCTTGTGACACTAAGTGGTAGTGCAGTGTGTTATTCTTTTCTTATTCATAAAAAATCTAGTGACACTAAGGGCCGTATTCAATTAGCCGCAAAAAGTCCCATCCTTTTCGCCTGCCGGACCTTCCGCCTACATCACGTGTTTTTGGAGAAAACACTTTTCGTGCGCGCAGCCGCTTTTTGCCCTATTCAATTCCAAAGGATGCGTAAATGCGTCCCGGCGAACTCAAACAGGCGAAAAGTGCTGTCAGATTTGGGGAAATCAGCCTGACACCCTCCAAAAGATGTACTGACATGGATGATCCCTATGTATATCCCCGAATAGCCCAGCTGAAGGCATTTGTTGTGCTTAAATGCTCTCAATAGCTGCTATTTAGCATCTTAGCACAAGTGGTGAAGAATAGCATTTAGCAGGTTTTTGCAAAAATAAGTAGGCCCAGCAAATTTGGGGTACGTGAAAATGGGTGCAAGCATGGTTAAAAATTGCTAAAGTGAGATTTTAAAAAACGCAACTTCAGCAAACAACTGCAATAAAAAAAAAACCTGGAGGATACTTGGGGGACCGGCAAAAAGTCTTCGGAATTGAATATGGAGATAAGTTCTCACCTAGTGAAATTACGTCACCGGCAAAACTTTCTTGCAGAAAACGCCTTATCGCAATTAATTGATTATAGCCATAAGTGGTAGCACAGTGTGCAATTTTTTATGTGTTTTATTATTTTATTTATGACTGGTGGTTCTGCCCTTTTTTGATGATGGAAGCACAAGTGAACATGTTGACATAGAAATCAAGGATGCTTCTGTGGAAGTGCACCAGGTGAACAGGATATTTGTGTAGCTGGTGCTAATAAGGATGTTGTTGATGAGGATGCTGTTTGTGTAAATCAGGCACCAGTGGAAGAAACAGTTATTGCCCATGATAAGGAAAAGCCCATTGTCAACAAAAAATCCACTTCTTATGTGTGAAATTATTTCTGCCCAAATGGATAACAATTGTCAAGTGATCTGTACCCTTTGTAAAGCCAGATTACGTAGAGGTAGGAACCTTAACCATCTAGGAATCTCTCCCCCTGTTAATTCATCTGCAGAGCATCCATCCAAAACATTTTTGTGCATTGTGTTGAATCATCTGCATCACCAGTGGGTCTTTTGGGAAAGTTTAGTTTTTTCTTGGCAGATGCACTTGCTGGAGAAACTGAAGGAGAAGCCATCACTGCATCTTGTGCCACTTGAGCTGACAAATTAATTACTAACAGTTCTTTGCATCTCTTCAAATCTGTGTCCTTTGGGAAGAAAGACACAACGTATGACTTAAACCTTATATCTTAAATCTTGCGTATGCTCTGTACAGCTTGACCACATATGGACAGTGGGTACAATGGCATTTTGGATGCCCCTAATTAAGTTTTTTTTAATGTCCCTGTACAGGTTGGGAATTACTTTTATAGTGAAGTGGAATCTTGATGGGATTTGGTAGCAGGGACACAAAACCTCAATTAACTAACTAAGGGACCAGTATAGATGTTATGGCGTCAGTGATCTGCTATTCAAATGTGTGAATGCTGTCATACTTGCTCCCACTTGCAACAGATTGTTTAACAGTCGATTGTTTTTTTAAAGTAATACCAGTAGTCTTCCTGGTCCCCATCTGGGATGAGAATCCACTCCCAGCAGCAGCAGGCATAGCGTTCAAGGATTCTTCTGGAACAAAGACTGATGTGAATAATTTAAATATTTTTTGTAAATGCCTCTCTCCTCCTTCATAAATTTGCTTCGGAATCAAAAAATGAAATGAAATTTACTACTAATCAAATCGTCCTTCCCCTGCCTTCAACTACAAACATTCTCCAACTTCCTTAGGCCTCTTGAATAATAAAAACATTTGTTTCCTGATGTGCAATTTTGGAAGGTGAAATGCCACCGCTGCTGCAATCTTTGACATGTGGTTGCTGAATGACAAAAATGTCCAGAAATGTTTAAGGTCACAGACAGCATCTCCTGCATGCCCTTTTAATTTAAAAAAAAAATATTCTGAACCACCATGTTGATTTTATGGGCAGAACATGGGACATAGTGTTCAGCCATGCTCTCCCCTCATCCCTCATAAATTTGCTTTGGAATCAAACAATGAAATTAAATGTACTACCAATCAACCCTGTCCCTGCCTTCAACTACATATATACTCCATCTCCCTCAGGCCTCTTGATTAACTAAAACATATGTTTCCTTATGTGCCATGTTGTAAGTTGAACTGTTAGCGCTGCTCACTGCTACCGCTTAGCTTAGTCAGCCAGCTAGCATCAAGTTGCAGCCTGGGATCGGACATTACTCATATCTGCAATGGCATCTTTGGGCTCCTAAAGAGTCCAAACATCAGCCATAGAGACAGTGATTGCTGAATATTCTGCCCAGGGTCTGCTAGAGCCGTCTGTTGTGTGTCCTGGTTGCTGCGTTGCGGTTCTGGTTGCTGCCATGCTGGTTCGTGTCATCAGATCAGTATTCTCCTATGGTAGTTCTGCAGACGGTCAGCTGCTGTCTCTGGCCAATGACCAGTTACTAAGGAGAATATTAGGGCACTTTCCACAGCAGGAAGTTACCTGTACAACTTTGCTCCTATGGTTGTTTTCTACTGTGTCTCAGGCTCCGTAGTGTATCTTTCCTGTGTAGTCTCTTGTGTATGCTGTCATCATCGTTACTCAGCGTCTGAATCAAGTGCTGGTATTCAACGCTACTCCACCTTTCATATCAAGGGCTGGTTATTACCGCTACTCAGCGTCTCACGTCAAGTGCTGGTTATTACCACTACTCAGCGTCTCACATCAAGTGCTGGTTATTACTGCTACTCAGTGTCTCACATCAAGTGCTGGTTATTACTGCTACTCAGTGTCTCACATCAAGTGCTGGTTATTACTGCTACTCAGTGTCTCACATCAAGTGCTGGTTATTACTGCTACTCAGCGTCTCACATCAAGTGCTGGTTATTACTGCTACTCAGTGTCTCACATCAAGTACTGGCTATCATCATTATTCAGTGTTTCATATCGAGTGCAGCTTACCATCGCTAATCAAAATCTCATATCAAGTACTGGCTATCATTAAGAGAAAGATATATGCGATCAGCGCTCGCAAAGTAGGTGAGAAGGTAGAAATGAAAAGATGCCACTAGCAGCTGCCTCAGGGAGTGTCCCAACTCCCTCAGGAATATCAAACAAATTAGATTAAAGTAGTTAATCTTAGAGGAAGCGCTCTGCGGTATCTAACTATTCCTAAAATATATGTCAGTCCCACTGAATGTGTACAATAAGGGGAAGTGGGGAAATGCTGCCATATAGGTTTATAGGTTCTAAAGTATTGTTCTGTCTCTATGTATATCCACCAGAGGAAAATATTTCAGGTAAGCAATAACTTGAGGCTGAATCTTGTAGTTAATACTCTAATGTTGTATCAAAGGACCAATAATAAACATTGTTTATATCAGTAAATAGTTCAGGTGGGCAAAAACTTGAGGCTGAGTCTTAGTGTTAGTGTTAAAACCACAATTACTGCAGTAAAGTTAATGGATAATCACCAAAAGATAAAGTATATTAATCCCAACGGAGTGGGGGGATAGATCCCATGTAACCACGTATCAGCTCAGCAAAAACTTTAGGCAGAGTGTTGTTTAGTTATCCTGCAGTCTTTCCTTCATGAGGGATGGAATATTTACCTCCGTCTCAGCTTCTCGTGACCTCGGAAACAGGGAACGCAGTATCAGGAGAATTTATGGACACAATTTGGCAGTATTCATCTCACATTTTAATTATAGGTAGAATTACACAATTAATGTCACTTTATTATACATGATATTTATATGTTTTTACACTACAACATAGTGGGTCTTATCCTGCTAAATACACCTAGATACACATTTTATAAATCCCACACTAAGATGTCTATTTATAACATCTGATGTTATTTAAATTTTACTTATTATATTTTATGTTGTAAATTTAGATTATAGGTGATAGTATTTATCACTGCTTGAGTTGCAGTTCTTAATCATTTCTCAATCATTTATTACTATGTGATGTCTTTGGTTATTTCACATTATAGATAAGTTATAAGTTGAGTTGCACAATAAACGGTAATTATATTTATTCACCTAGTAATATATATTATTTATTTGAATCACATTGTAGTGGCTCCTTACCCTGTTTAAGCACTGTGTTATACACTTTATAAATCCCACATTAAGATATTAAATAGTATATCTGATGCCACTTTACTTACCATATAGATACATTATATATATTAGATGTGACAGCAATATTAATTTTAAGATTGTGATAAAAGATTATATTAATAGCTCCCATTTGGATACCTATCATTAGGTTGGTTAAACAAATAGAATATTAAGAATAATGTTATTAGATACTATCCTTATCTGGATTTGAGGATAGAGCCATACATCTAATTTAATCTGATTGGAGGAATGAGCCATCAATCACGTAGGATGGAAGATGATTGGTTATACATACATTTAAAAGGAGAGGCAGCTTGCAGCACGGGTTGGCCCCTATGACTAAGCCACTGGCGAAATGCACGTCAGGGTAGTGAGGACACGCTTGGCGTCTCCCCAGTTTTAAGAGACAATACCATATGTTGTGATGAAAGTTTATACTTTATGTGACACCGCTTACCACTGTTCATGTCACTGTTATGAACACACGTGTATCATTTACTAATGTGCGGTGCCGCTAACTCCATATATCATACTAACTATGGAACAATTTATGCCGTGTTGAAAGCTGAGTCTATGCTGCTCACCACCGTTCTAAGTTACTGCTCAATACACATGTGACTCATTTACTATTGTGTAGTGCCGCTGATCATACACGTCATAATAATTATGGAATAATTTATGCTATGCTGAAAACTGAGTTTGTGTTGCTCACCACTGCCTAAAAGCACTGTTCTGAATACACGTGAATCACTTATCATTATATAGTGATACTGGTTATACATGCCATAATAACTTATTAAAAATATATGCTATATTGAAGGCTGAATTTATAAGTGACACCGCTTACCACTGCTTGATTTTGCAGTTCCAAATTTACGGAAATCATTTATTTTATTGTGATGCTATTGATCATACATGCCACAATTTATGTTGTATTAAAAGGCTAATGTACATATGACATCGTTTTCCACTGCCCGATACTGCAGTTTCAAACACACGTGAACCACTAACTATTACATGGTGCCTTTGGGGGTATATACCATCAGAATTGTAAATTATGGAACAAGATCCCAGTTAGTAACAACTATTTATGAGTTATAAATTATACATGGAGGTTTGACTGAATTCAGCTATCTCGAACTGCACTATATTGAATTAACTGTGGATACAATACAACATTTCTTATTTAATTGGGGAATATAAATCTCATTACAATACAGATTAATTGTGAGTTAAGATTGAAGTCTTGCTCCTTAACGAAATGAGTGATTGATGTAGTACAATATGGTGATTTAGACTGGATACCATAAAACAACATGAATATTTAAACTTCAACTCCATTCTGTGTGCAGAGATGATACTATGTATCCAATTTTATGATGATATACTTTTGAGACCTCTTGCAATATGATACAATTATCAGAAACGACAAACTGCAAGAGCAATATGATGGTTATAGAACGATACACCACTTTATAAAAAACTGCACCAATAATTGACACGTGTTACTGAACATATTACATAAATTTATCTGTTAATGACATTGGGGTAGATGTACGAAGCCCAGAAGCGGTATCAGCGCACGTTATGTGTGCTGATACCACTTCTCCCCGATGTATGATCGGAGGTCTGGGCGGTAAATGACAGGGGTGCTATGCGCCCGTGTCATTATCGGCGCTGCTATCTACAAGATAGCAGCGCCGATAGCCTGGGCTATGTACGAACGGTCAGATCGTCTGACCGTTCGGCTGGCTGTAGCTGTCGTTATCGACAGCTACAGCCTGGCGCTAGCCTATCCCCACAGCAGGGACAGCGCTGTCCCTGCTGCGGCGGCTACCGGCTCCAGGCTCCATGCGGGGATCTCGTGATACTTGCGAGATCCCGCGCATGCTCAGTGGAGCCGGCCAGGACAGAGACACAGCGCATCAACACTAGGCTGATGTGCTGCTGTCTCTAGCGGGTAGCGCCGGAGGGGGGAGTTAAAGAGGCGAAGCGGGAAGCGTTATAGCGGCACGGTAAGTGCCGTTATAATACATCTACCCCATTATGTCATAAACGTACATGGCTATTTATTTGAGGTCCAATGTTACTAGTATTTGGACTAGGGATGTGCAGGCTCGGATAGGTTCGAGTTTGCACGTGGAGTTCGGATTTTTCCCTCCAAAAAAACGGAACTCAGAACGAGGCAAAACGTCATCTTACATGGACGAACATCATCATTCCTGGTCTTTTGTCCAGGAATGATGATGTTCGTCCATGTAAGATGACGTTTTGCCTCGTTCTGAGTTCCGTTTTTTTGGAGGGAAAAATCCGAACTCCACGTGCAAACTCGAACCTATCCGAGCCTGCACATCCCTAATTTGGACACATGTTTCTGATAGGCTTTACACAAGCGGCATCACCACGCATATATTACAAGATAGATATTGAAGAGTGTTCAATACAATTGACATGTGAGAAAGTTATTTGAGTATTAAGAGATGATGAATTCCACTTATACAATCCTTGTATGAGGAGACATTATATTTAATATTGTCCCAGGATTTCTGGAATTAACATAATAGTTATATTAAGATATTCTCTTTCTGACAATTACTTTCCATCAAGAAGCCAATAATAAGGCTGAAAATAATTCTATTTACCTTTCAGTGGATTATGCGGACAATAAAAGGACAAACAAAGAGGATAATTATCTTTATTTATTTATTTATACACAAAATAGGTTTTTGTCATAATTTTAATCACTTTATTTTCTTGTACACAATTTTCTTACATATTTCGCCTTTTATATTTCATTAATAAAAGTTATGTTTTAATTTAATTACCAGCTCCTCATTGTACTATGCACATGTAAGTAAAATTTAATCTGTGTGTGCCCATTATAAGAATACTTTTTCTTGTTTTTGACCTGGATTATGATATGTCTATTCTTAGGTGCACCTCCCCAAACAATTGAAGAATGTGGAATTTATTAGGGGAATAGATTTATAGAAATATTAGTTCCTGTGCGGATATTCCATATACCTAGCTAGATAAGTGAGTATGTCAGTCTTTTTCTTTTTCTGGGGTTAATATATAATCTACATCAGTCTTTAAGATACACCCCCTAACCTAATACAAATTATATTGTTAACAATCTAACATTAGTGTATTTGTCTATTTTGGGGTTAATAGACACTCTATACTATTGTATACCCCACACCCTCATAAAAATACTGTCAACAGGTTGGAGCATTTGACACACATAAATAACAACCTAAACACCAAGATATGTTATATCTGTATTATGTTTAATGAATCATAATAACATCATCAACAAATACAGATGCTCTAAGTAGAAACTGAATCGTTTGGGCCAACCAAAGATGGCCCCCTTCATTACAACATATGATCACACATAGCGTTTGGATTACAGCCATTTCCCTATTGACTATGACCCATCAAAAATGGCCGCCACCGCGAGTGGAGACTCTTTTTCTCCAGACAGCTTCAATTATCAGTTATAGATACTATAGGCAGACTACAGGGAAACACATGAGATTACCCGAGCATACACCTGTCCACTATGTGACTCCCGGACCTCAGGACATCAACGTGTATGCGTGGCACATGGAACCTGAAAGTCTGGCGTTTTTACCGCACAAACGGGATTTCTGGCATGGAGACAAACTATATAAGACGGCAAGGTAATGCACACTACCATTTGCCCTTGAAAAAGTCCCAATAAGGGACGAAATGCGTTGGGTCCACTGACATATTTATGCTCAATTCTTGCCAATTTGTTATGTTCTATATTGCCTCTTTACTTGTAATTTTGTAATTACTTTTGACAATTAAATGGTCTGATATTTTAACCACAAGTCTCAGTGAGTTCTCTCACTATCTGGGCCCCACACTCGCACACACGTTAGAGAAGGTTGCAGTAAGGAGATGGAACAGCAGTCACCACGCTTTGGTGACGGGAGCCAAGACAGATGTGGTTATTTCATTTCCTTGTAAAGAAGGGACTGCAGTATTTTCCACAACATCCTGTCAAAAGTTTTTGCCAAGCTGTGTGGTTTACATTTGGGACCTCATTTCCCCCTTTGGGTTCTAAGATACTATATTAATCAGATTCCATTGTGTCTCCTGTTTGGACTTTATTGTGAACACTCAGCCTACAGTTTTTGCCTACCTGTACTGCTTATCATCTGTACACCATCTGTGTCATCTGCATAGTTTAAACATTTATTACCAACACCCAGCCTCAAGTTTTTGCCCACCTGTATTTCTTATTCATCTACTATAAAGTTAAAACATTTATTACCAAAGCCCAGCCTCAAGTTTTTGCACACCTGGATTTCTCATCAATTTAAGACTTATATACTATAGACTGTTATATACCAAGACTCATCTTTTGAATTTCTCAATAATTATTGATAACATCACCGACTTCACTCATTTGACTATATTCAAATATCATATGAACTCCAGACCACACATAAGCCTTTCCCTACATTTTAATACCACAGAGCGCTCCTTTCTAGATTAATCTTAGTTTTAATCTATATCCCTGTACCATTTTGAGGAAGTTGGGACACTCCTGAGGTAGCTGCTAGTGTTGTTACTAGTTATCTCTATTTGCGAGCGCTGATCGCCTATCCATTGTTTTTCTTAAACACCAGGGCTTGACAGCTAGCTTGGTGCAAATTTTGGTCTTAAACTGAATGAAAACAATATTGTGAGTTGTGAGGTGGTCAAAATTGACTGGAAATAAGTGGAAATTACTGTTATTGAGGTTAATAATACCGTAGACAGTGAATGAATGGTATGCGCTCTCAGAATGACCCTCTAACTGTACCACTAGCTGCTCGCTCTAAGCAGGTGTTCCAACCTCCTATAGATAATCAAGATGTGGGGAAAAAATTAGAGGGAGTTGAGAGCTCTATGGTGTGACTGTGTGGTATGGGCATGTGTGTATTACCCCTTACCTATATATCTAGAACTAGGGATCTGTGTTGTCTATATAATCTATGTGGTGAGAATATCAACACCACTGTGGGTGGCATTAGGTATCAGAAACAATTGCTTGATAAGTCTGATCTGACTGGTAGGCAATATCTGTAGGCGGAGTGTTCTATTGTTTGAAAAGTTTCGGTTAAATGTTATCTCAATTCAGTCTTGTCATCTGGTGGACAAAAACTTTAGGCCGTATATTCAGTATTTAAACCAAAAGTGCATGGTTTTATGTCTTAATGGTAAATTGTACTCCAGTTATTCAGTTTTTCTACTTCAGGGTCCATAGGGGGTCCACAGGGTTGCCCTTGGGTATAGGTTGGGAACCAAATCAGGGCACCACGCAGTTAAAGCTTTTAGCTCCCAGGATGCACTTGGGTCCACTCTCCCTATAACCCCACCCCCAGCCAGAGGCACCTCAGTTTAAGTTGTGCCCGGCCGGAGTCGGGTCACCGTTTAGTGCAGTGGGGAGCTGATTAGCAGCCCCTAAGCTTTATTTTTTCTAAGTACAGAGTTTTTTTTTTTTATATTTTTACTTTGGACTTTCAGAGCGGCAGCGTCGGACTGTCCATAGGACGTCTAAGCTGCCGCTCCGTCACCCCGCCGGCGCTGAGACGCCAGTACAGATCTGGGGATCTCAGCGGGACCCCAGAGTCTGTACTAGCCGGACTCTGCGGGCGCCCAGGACTGCTGCCGGATCTACGGGGAGCAGGTAAGGTCACGGATCACCGCTTGCGGTGATCCGCGCATTTAATATGCAGTCCTGTGCCTCCGGTCTCCGGGGACAGACCGGAGGCGCCGGCAGTGGCGGCGGGCCCCCCATACCCCGTGTGTCCACTAGACCACCAGGGACTTACTGATCGGCGCTGGGAGCCGGCGTCCCGGGAGGTTAATAGCCGGCCAGGGGAGGAAGCTTTCCCTGTTACAGCGGCTCCTCCCCTCAGCTCAGCGCGCCTTTCAGTATGTATAGTCTGGCGTCGCTGAGCTGCTTCCTCCGCGGGCCACGCTTCTTCTGAGGTCTCCAGCGGCCATTTTCTTGTGGTGCAGCAGCAGAGCTCCGGAGATGGCAGTGAGTCCAGTCCCCCTGCGTACCTCACCATCAGGTCAGTGTACACAGCGCTGTAGCCTTCCCAGACACTGAATCTGGGTAAGTTGAATGCAGTGTAATAGTGCAGTATATTATATGACATGTTTATGTATATATGTATATATCTGCATGGTATGTGACTTATGCTAGTGCTGACTGTCTGTATTTAATTCTCTCACCTGTCAGTGTATATCTATCCCTTTTCCTTATCTGCCCTAATACAGCTGTACTTAGGGTGGTTCTGAGACCTCACATTTATATACTCGTTGATATTTGTGAGGTTTGTCACATACTTTTGCGTGCTGCACGTTGCCACATTTTCGTTGGAACTGTGTGTTGCATACGCCGAAAATGGGTCCCTGCGGCTAATTTTAGCATCAGTCAGGACCAGTATAGCACTGCTTGATATTTCCGCCAAGATTGGTCAGATATGTCTGACCAGGAGATAGAGCGTTATACTGCACCCATTTTTGCTATCCTGCAAGTCATGTGCTGCAGGTGTTAGTGCGGAGGATTTGTTTCATAAAGGGTTCTGTGTGTGGCGTCATCTGGTGCCGGCCCCTTTCACGACCCCCTTGGGAGGTTTGTTTTCTCGGGATCCTCTCAATTGCGGATCGCCGGGTGGGCCCCATTGTTGTACCTCACCTGGGGGTTACTTCACCATAATGCCCTTTTCATTTCAGGGTATCTCGCAGTTTCTTGCACTCTTCCCCTGTGACACAGACTACTGCTCCCTGCAGGGGGTTTTCGCAGTATATGAAATCCCCCTGGTGCCACCATAGTCTGTCATTCCCCTTGCAGGGATTCCCACGGCCACCCTGGGTGGATGTCGTTTTCTACGAAACGCAAATTGGCGTGGTTGACGCCCTGTGGTTACTTCCCAGTTGGCTCTACGTGAACTGGATACTGTTTTGGGCTCTTTCCCTCTTACACGGGGGGAAGCCTATTTCAAGTATTATTATCCCTGCTTTGGGCTGGTGGCAGGTCCATTCTGGTTAGAGTGAATGTTGACCTGCACCTGTATCATACACCCTCAGTATTGCGTGCCTTCTGGTTCCCTGTTGCTGACTAGCGGGGGGATCGCATGGCGGGACTCTGGCTGTTGTCAGTTATGAGGTATTACAACAGTGTTTGGCCTCCTGTCCCAAATTCCCTGAGGGTCATCACGAGCCCCTCATGGGGTGGATGGGCGTGTTACTCGTCAGATTACAGACGTTACTATGCATCCCATTCCTGCGTGGTCGGATTCTTCTGATCCGTAGGTGGTAACTCTGCCTGAAATCAGTATACTCGCTTTCAGGGGTTGTTACCCATCCTACCATGGCTATAGCATGGTTGGTTAATACTATTGCATACTGAGCTGATGCATTTGTAATGTTTTTTCCCCACCAACACGTCTGGGGTTCAAATGTATTTGGTCGCTCATGTAATATATGCAGTTGTCATAGGTGGACATGCCTATATTGGATACCAGTCTCCTAACTTTCAGAGTTCCGGCTGCGACGGTATCCTCCGTAATACCCTATGGCTGCGCTCTGGGAATGCAGAGGTGCAGATACCATCTATAGGGTAGATCTTGTTGGGTCCTGACCTTGACAGTGGCAGTACAAATTTCGCGCCTTCAGCTATGCCCACTACAGGGCCTCAGACTAAGTCTATTAAGTCTTTTTGTCCTCTGGGTCAGCCTAAAGGTCTGTTTCTTCAACCGAGCAGGCCTGGACTGCCAGCTGATCCTGCTTCTGAACCTACGGATATATCGTCAGCATGACGAGACAGGCCTACCACTGGGAGATGGCGATTTTCTCAGTTCGCCCGGTACTAGTGTCTAGTTGCCGCGGCTACGTGGGTAGGAGGGTACGCCCTCTCTTTGCTCAGGCGGCCTATTTCCATGTGATGGTACGCAGGCCCTTATTCGGACCCGAACAGGGCCTTACGAATCCAGAAAGCTATACAGTTGTTGGGGTAAGCGGAGCTAATTGGGCCATCCCCACTTTCTCAGCGAGGGACTGGTTGTTCTGCTTTCTTTCTGGTGCGGTGGCTGAATGGTCCTCTTTGGCCTATTCTCTGTCTCAATTCCCTGAACCAGTTCCTAAAGCTACCTGGGCTCAGGAGGCAATCCCTATGCTCCATCATACTATGTTTGGAACCTGGGGACCTTATGGTATTACTGGATATACAGGACGCGTGCCTACGGGCACTTACAGAGACCTTGCCTCAGCATGGATTGAGGTTTGCTGTATCACAGCACTTACGGTTTTCGGGCTCTGCCTGTTGGGACTGTTCTCAGCCCCACAGGGGTTTACCAGCGTTTTGGATTTTCTGGCAGTTCTTCTGTTCAGTATATCCCAATGCTCCTGTACCTGGATGGCCTCCTGCTCTTAGCAGGATCACCGGGGTACTTTACAGCCGTGCAGAAGTTTAATCAATGGGGAAAAAGTCCTCCCTGCATCCCTCTCTGGGTATTCTTCACCTAGGAGCCCTGCTGGATTCTCAGAATCTGAGAATTCTTCTGGCGTAAGACGGCATCTCCACTCTTCCATTAGGAGTACATGGATGTCTGCGCAGTCGACATATGTCTTTGCACTCTGGGATGCATGGTCCACTATTCAGTGTCTGCCTTTGGAAGGGTGGAATGGGCTTAGTTCCATTCCAGGCCTTTCCATAATTGGCTTATCTCCAGATGGAACAAGTTTTTTTCTGTGTGATCACTGTTCAAATGATGCTGCTCTCCCCGGAGGCAAGTCTGTCCCTTTTCGGGTGACTATGACCATCTCGTCCAGGGTATTCTTTGCTAAGGAAAGTGTCTGGTTTGCATCAATTTCAGTGCAATTGGATGTCTGTCGATTCCACCCTGTCAATTAACTTGTTGGAACTTTAGCCTGTCTTGGGCCTTCACTCTGGCATAGCCCTTGTTTCCCGGTGAACCTGAAAAAGTTCAGTCCGACAGGGTCAGAACAGTAGCTTCCTTTTTAGCAATACTGTTCGTTGGGTGGCAATGTCAGGTATGTCATACATTCGGACATTGTCTGAGGGTCTCCTCCCGACCATCTCGACAGTGTTCATTTCAGGTGCTCTCCATTGGGAAGCGGGAGTCCTCAGCCGTTACGACGTGCATCCCGGGGACTAGTCTCTTCCCCAAGAGAGGTTTCATCTCCTGGTGAGCAGGGGGGGGGGCCCTCCTGAGGTGACACTCATGGCCTTCTGACTCTATCACACTATGGTGTTACAGTCCAACTCTGGGGATTCTGAAGCAACCTTCAGTGACTCTTTGTCGGTGAAGGGGTTCTTCCAATTTGCAGTCTCCATTCTTCCTCGAGGGAAGTGTTTCAATCGAGACAGAGATGCTTTCCTGCTGGTGGCTCCTGATTGCCCCAGATGTCAGGGGTACTTGGTTTTTCGGAGTCTCTCCATCGATACTCCATTCCTGATGCTTCACTACCCAGACCTGTTGTCTCAGGGCCCTGGGGTTTGCCTTGGACCTGGGTCGTTTGTCTTTGACTACGTCCCTACAGTGGTCTTACGGCTTCCATGGCTTTGTCATCGTTGGAATGATTGGAGCACATGGATCAGCTTTTGCTGGGACCTACCACAAACTGGCAGCCATAATTCTTATGGTATTATACCTATCGATACGATCCTCTGGTGTCCAGGATTTCCAGATATTCTGGCATTCCTTCCGGCTGGCTGGCCTTCCTGACAGTGCAGATCTCTACACTGTCAGTATGATTAGGTTATGGAATTGCTCCGCTCTGATATCCAGTTCATCCTTTGGAGTGTTTTCTGGATTATGCCTCCATTTGTCCTCCCTAGGGACTCCTTGGGAGTTAGGAGTGGTTCTTCGTTAACTCCGGGGAAAGTTAATGGAACTGCTGGTTGTGATAGCCATTACATGGTCTATTGCTTTGGCTTTCTTTCTTTCTATCAGGGAGTTTATATCAACCAGGTGAGTGTCGGAATTGGGAGCGTTCTCATGTGGCTTCCTCTTCTGGATGGCATCTTGTCAGGGTGTGAGTTGCTCTCACCCTGTGTTTCTTCTTAGTGATTATCAGGTTCCATATTATTCTGGAACTTATGGTGCGGCCATTCAGTCCCCAGTCCTCTCGGCTGGTGTGGCCTCATTGACTGTGGTCCGGCCTCTGTGGATTTATGTGATCCATTCAAGTTCCTGACGGAAATCGGACTCCTTATTGGTGGTCTGAGATTTCTGGTTTTAACAGGAAAGGATGGCCGGCCTATGGCCATATGTTGGCTGGACGGCCTCGTATGTCTTCTTCAGGGGCCTACCCATGGGTAGGCCTTTCTGTTGTTGCTGCTTGTTTTTCTTGGGCCATGTAACCCTAGTGGGTGGCTCGCTGTGGCGCCTTGGCTGTTTTGCCTTGCTAGGTGGCCACGTGGTCTTCTGTCCACACCTTTTTAAGGTTCTAGGCATTGTTTTCCTTTGCCTCTCAGGATGCTTCCTTTTTGGCGGCGGATTCTCCTCTCAGCACAGGAGCGTCCCCTCCCTTGGTTGAACTGCTTTGGGACATCCCCAAGGTCAACCCTGTGGACCCCCTATGGACCCTGAAGTAGAAAACAAGAGATATGGTAAGAACTTACCTTTGTTATCTCTGTTTCTACGAAGTCCATAGGGTCCACAGGGCGCCCGCCCTGACGCACCTGGCTTCAAATAGGCTGTGTGACTGGTCACCGGTTTTCCGTCTCCCATTTCTGTGAGTATGGTTATCGAGTGTTCCAGTTTTCTCTCTTTTTCTCTCCTCCTCCGGCCTTTGGCTACTTACAAACTGAGGTGCCTCTGGCTGGGGGTGGGGTTATAGGGAGAGTGGACCCAAGTGCATCCTGGGAGCTAAAAGCTTTAACTGCGTGGTGCCCGGATTTGGTTCCCAACCTATACCCCAAGGTCAACCCTGTGGACCCTATGGACTTCGTAGAAACAGAGATAACAAAGGTAAGTTCTTACCATATCTCTTGTTTTTTAAATGCATCTGCTGTACATACTCCTCTCTTTAACATCATCACGGGTACCTCGAAATAATGAGTGCAATATCAGGGTGATTTGGGCACTATAAATGCAGGTGTTAGGTAAGTTGGATTGAACTTACCTGACGGCTTCCGCTGGTTCTCCCTGGTTGCTGACTCGTACTTCCGTGTGTGTAAGTATGAGGGTGACTACAGGTCTGGTTATTGAAAATAATGGTAACAGTGCATGAAATAAAATTAAGTATATTTATTTGTAAACACATGCAGCAAAGGCTGCCATTTCTCACTCCGGCTGTGGACAGTGAAAAGGGAGGGTGGGAGCTAGGGCTGGCTGGGCTGTGTTGTGCTGCTGTTGTCCATAGGGGCTGTGTCCACTCAGTCCATAGGGGCTGACTGGGCTGTGTTGTGCTGCTGTTGTCCATATGGGCAGGCTGGGCTGTGTTGTGCTGCTGTCATAGGGGCTGGCTGGGCTGTGTTGTGCAGTGTCCCATAAAGGCTGTAGTCCTAAAGGGGTGCTGTAGTGTTGTCCAGGGGGTGGTCTGTCCATTAGGGGTGCTCCCCCAAAGTGCACTCCAAAAAAAATAACATAAAAAATGGTTCTGTGTTTGTGAATTGTGTGCGCAGTAGCCACATGTGCATCAATAATGTAGTGCCAAGTGTGCGCCTGTGTCATAAATCAAGGGCCGGCTGGCTTGCCAGTTGAAGGGTGCTGTAACCCCCAAAGTGCACTCCAACAAAAATAAAAAAATATTTTCTGTGTTTGTGAATTGTGTGCACTGTGGTTGCATGTGCATCAACAAAGGAGCAGCGCCAAGTGTGCGCCTGTATCCCATAAGTCTGTTAAAGGGTGGTGTAACCCCTAAAGTGCACTCCAATAAATATTTTTAATTATTCTTTTCTGTGTTGTGAATTGTTTGCGCTGTAGCCGCACGTCCATCAACAAAGGAGCAGCGCCAAGCGTGCGCCTGTGTCATAAATCAAGGGCCAGCTGGCTTGACCGTTAAAGGGTGCTGTAACCCCCAAAGTGCACTCCAAAAAAACTTTTAAATTCTTCTTTTCTGTGTTTTTGTGCACCTTAGCCACACATATATATCAATCAATATAACTTAAATGGAGGACCAAACTTTGGGCCTGATTCAGACCTGGTCGCAAGCGCTGAGTGCTCGCAACCGGGTCGATGGTGGCCCACAGCGCATGCGCATGACGGAGCCGGCTCCGTTGAGCGCATGCGCGAGACCTGGCTAGCAATGGGCACTCCGTTGCTCTGGGTCTCGCACCAAAGGGGGCGAGCTGTCGATGTTGAGTGACAGCTTGCTCCGTTTTGTGGGTGGGCCGGGAGGGTGGCTGCCCAAATGGAGGCGTTCCCATGAGAATGCCTGCCGTTTGGGGGTGGCCCCACTGACATCACAAGTGATGTCAATAGAGTGCTTCCGGCTCTGTTAGAGCCAAAAGCTCTCTGGGGATTGCGATGAACGAGACCCTACCACAAGGGTCTCGCCGCAAGCCAGATGGTCTTGACCATCGCGACCATCATCATGGCCGCTCGCTATAGCTGTGGGTGGTCACCCACAGCTATGCGAGCGGCCAAGAGGCAGCTCCAAAAAAAAAAAAACCCGGCCCTGATTCAGAGCGAGCACTCTGTCCCCTAAAAATAAAATGGGGAAAGATCAAGAACCACTTCCTCCTAGTGCTGAAGCTGCTGCCATTAGTCATGACATAGACGATAAAATGCCATCAACGTCATCTGCCAAGGTCGATGCCCAATATCATAGTAGAGGGCATATACAATCCCAAATGACAAAGTTCAGGAAAATGACCTTAAAAAAAAACATTTAAATCATCTGAGGAGAAACGTAAACTTGCCAAAATGCCATTTACGACATGGAGTGGCAAGGAACAGCTAAGGTCTTTCCCTATGTTCATGACTAGTGGTTCAGCTTCACATGACGATGGAAGCCCACCTCCCGCTACAAAAATTAAACTAATTAAGCTGGCAAAAGCACAGCGAAGAACTGTGCGTTCTATGCGTTCTAAGAAGATATCACAAATCCCCAAGGAGAGTCCAAGTGTGGTGGCGGTTGCGATGCCTGACCTTTTCAGCACTGGACGGGAAGAGGTGGCTCTTTCCACCATTTGCACGTCCTCTGCAAGTGCTGAAAAGAGCACCCACAGTCCACTTGCTGATATGCAAATTGAAGATGTAACTGTTGAAGTACAACAGGATGAGGATACTGGTTTAGCTGGCGCTGAGAAGGAAGTTGGCGAGGAGGAATCTGATGGTGATGTGGTTTGTTTAAATCAGGCTCTGGGGGAGACAGTTGTTGTCCGTGGGATGAAAAAGCCCATCATGGTCATGCCTGGGCAGAAGACCAAGCATTCCACCTCTTTGGTCTGGCAATATTTCTATCCAAATCCGGACAACAACTGTCTTGCCATATGTACCATATGTAAAGGTGAAATAAGTAGGGGTAGGGACGTTAACCACCTAGGAACATCCTACCTTATAAGTCACCTGCAGCGCGTTCATAAAAAGTTACTGTCAAGTTCAGAAACTTTGACTAAGACCGTAAGCAGTCCAGGGACACCTAAATCCCTTTGTCCTGTTTTATCCAAGCGCCTGCAAACCACACCGTCAACTCCATCCTCGTCAATTTTCTCCTTAGTCAGAATCGGAAGTAGTCCTGCAGGCCATGTCACTGGCATGACTGACTCTCCTATCTGGGATTCCTCCGGAGGATTCTGCATTGCTACGCCTACTGCTGCTGCTGGGAGTCATTCATCATCCCAGAGAGGAAGTAGGAACACCACTACTTTTACTAAACAATTGACCCTCCAACAGTCCTTAGCGAGGAGGATGAAGTACGACAACTGTCATCCTGAAGCAAAATGTATAACCGAGGCCTTGACTGCTATGTTGGTGTTAGACATGCATCCGGTATCCGCCATTAGTGCAGTGGGATTTAGACAATTGATTGAGGTAATGTGTCCCTGGTTCCAAATCCCATCTAGATTCCACTTCACTAGGCAGGCGATACCGAGACAGTACAGAAACGTCAGAAAAAGTGTCCTCAGTGTCCTGAAAAATGCAGTTGTACCCAATGTCCACTTAACCACGGACCTGTGGACAAGTGGAACAGGGAAGACTAAGGACTATATGACTGTGACAGCCCACTGGGTAGATGTATCACCTTACGCAGCAACAAAAGCAGCGTCACCAGTAGCAGCATCTCAGAAACGCCAGCTCGTTCCAAAGCAGGCTATGCTGTGTATCACCGGTTTCAGTAAGAGGCACACCGCCGACAACCTCTTAGAGAAACTGAGGGAAATCATCGCCCAGTGGCTTACCCCACTTAGACTCTCCTGGGGATTTGTGATATCTGACAATGCCACCAATATTGTGCGGGCATTACATCTGGGCAAATTCCAGCACATCCCTTGTTTTGCTCACAAAATAAATTTGGTGTTGCAGAATTTTCTGAAAAGTGACAAGGGCATGCAGGAGACACTTTCGGTGGCCCGAAAATGTTCTGCCCACTTTCGCCATTCAGCGACTGCGTGCCGAAGACTGGAGCTCCAGCAAACACTCTTGAACCTGCCCCGCCATCACCTGAAGCAAGAGGTTGTGACGCGGTGGAACTCAACCTTCTATATGCTTCAGAGGATGGAGGAGCAGCAAAAGGCCATTCAAGCCTATACATCCACCTATGACATAGGCAAAGGAGGGGGTATGCACCTGACTCAAGCGCAGTGGAGAATGATTTCCGTGTTGTGCAAGGTTCTCCAGCCCTTTGAACTTGCCACACGTGAAGTCAGTTCAGACACTGCCAGCTTGAGTCAGGTCAGTCCCCTCATCAGGCTTTTGCAGAAGCAGCTGGAGAAAGTGAAGGAGGAGCTAAGACGGAGCGATTTCGCTTGGCATGTGGGACTTGTGGATGAAGCCCTTCATTCGCTTTGCCAGTATTCCAGGGTGGTCAATCTGTTGAAATCAAACCACTACATTTTGGCCACAGTGCTCGATCCTAGGTTTAAAGCCTATGTGGTGTCTCTCTTTCCGGCCGACACAAGCCTGCAGAGGTGCAAAGACCTGCTAGTAAAAACACCACTGTCAGCTGAAGCGGAACGTGACATGTCAACAGCTCCTTCTTCATTTTCTTCCGCAACTGGGGCTGCCAGGAAACAACTTAGGTATCCTAAGCAACCCGCTGGCGGTGGTACAGGGCAGGCAAAACCAAGTTTGGACATATGGTCCGGACTGAAGGACCTGGCAACAATTTCTGACATGTCTACTGTCACTGCATATGATACTGTCACCATTGACAGAATGGTGGAGGATTACATCGGTGACAGCATCCAAGTAGGCATGTCAGACAGTCTGTACCTGTACTGGCAGGAAAAAGAGGCAATTTGGAGGCCCCTGTACAAACTGGCTCTATTTTACCTGAGTTGCCCCCCCTCCAGTGTGTACTCTGAAAGAGTGTTTAGTGCAGCCGGGAACCTTGTCAGCGAAAGGTGTAGGAGGTTGCTTCCACAAAATGTGGAGAAGATGATGTTCATAAAAATGAATTATCAACTCTTCCAGGGAGACCAGCCTCCAGAACGTACAGAGGGACCTGTGGGGGTGAATTCCAGCGGGGACAAATTAATACTCTGTGAGGATGAGGATGTACACAACACTGAAGAGGGTGAGGAATCGGTGGATGAGGACGACATCTTGCCTCCATAGAACCAGTTTGTGCAGGGACAGATTAATTGCCAGCTTGTTTTGTGGGGGCCCAAACAAACCAATCATTTCAGCCACAGTCGTGTGGCAGACCCTGGCACTGAAATGATTTGTTTGTTAAAGTGTACATTTCCTGTTTATACAACATAAGGGTGGGTGGGAGGGCCCAAGGACAGTTCCATCTTGCACTTCTTTTTTTTCTTTGCATTATGTACTGTTTGGGGCCTAGTTCTTCAAACTGCCATCCTGTCTGCCACTGCAGTGTCACTCCTAGATGGGCCACGTGTTTGTGCCACCCACTCGTTTCGCTTAGCATAGTCATCCAGCTACCTCGGTGCAACCTTATGGACATAAAAACACTATTGTGAGGTGTTCAGAATAGACTGGAAATGAGTGGAAATTAAGGTTATTGAGGTTAATAATATCATAGGAGCAGAAAAACCCACAAATTTTGTGATTTTTGCTATTTGTATGCTTTTTTCAAAAAAATACAGATAAAAAACCCAGAACTCAAAACACGGAAGGGTGGTTTTGGCAAAACCAATCCAGATCCAAAACACGAAGAAAGATCGAGATCAAAAACCAAAACACGAAAAGTGGCCGGTGCACACCCCTACTAAAAACTGTTAATCTCTGTTTCCTAAATGATTGATTGACTGAAGATTTTCGATTGACTGACAAAGATTAGATTGTTTTAGGGGGCATCTTGTATCTGAAAGTTACAAACTTGCCCAATACATGAAATGGAGAAAAGGATCTTACACCTGGTAACTTTACTACTTGCCACTGTGATCAAAGTTGTGACTCTACAAGACCTAGGAAAAGTGTTGTGAGATCCTGCACAATAGCTAGTGATGGGTCCAAAATACTACCTATATATTTCTATATCTACCTCATGTTTCTTATATATTGGATGAATATCTTCTGAATAACTCACCTAGATCACCTGACTAGAGATATATTTTCTGATGAGGATCTTAAAGAGAAATAATTTCATCTTCCTATCATCAAGATAAAAAGGATTTCACCAGTAACTTTATTTTATATGTTGAAGGACACTTATGAATAGGAATTTGTACTATACCTCTTAAGGTCATTGATGTGCAAATATGTATATAATGATGCCCGTTTTTTCGGTGTGCCTTGGAGAGAGATAAAGTGGAGAGAGATAAAAAACCAACCAATCCTGTCATTTTTTAAACACAGCCTGTAAGAAGGCAGTTATGAAGAGCTGATTGGTTGGTACTTTATCTCTCTCCACTATATCTCTTTTCCTTAGTACATCTCCCCCTTGTGTGTCCATAAAGTGTTTTAGATTTTAAGAATAGCCATGTCCACAAGGTAATAATGAAACAAGTTATAATGTGTGTGGTTTATTCCCCAAAAACTATGAATTTCCAAAAAACACCATGAGTTTGTTTAAACCTCTTGACACAGTGGGCCTGATTCAGAGGTGGATGTAGGTGCTTTTTCAGGGCTGCCATCATGGGAGGAGACTGCCAGGACAAAACACTAATAGTAATAAGCTCCTACCGCCGATACCTAGAGAGCTGCACCAGGCTGCACAACAACAGCGGGTTGATGCACATCATAAAAACAAGCCTTCCTTGCGCATCAGCCTGCTGTGAATCATTCCTGCAGGTCCAGGGAGCTTCACCTATATGTGACGTCCTGACACGTGATGTCACATAGGGGTGGAACTCTGCAGCAGAATTCCACTCCCTAGAACTCCAAATGAGTGAAAATTGCATTGCAGAGGAGAGACCAGAAAAAGAAGGTAAGTAATAAAATAAGGTTGGGGGCACCACAAGTTCTAATGGTAGCCCTGCACTTTTGTATCTGCGCATTTTAGCGGTCGCCCGTGTACAACTTAATGCAAATGTCACTACAGAGCCGTTTCCTGATGTACATCCGTGCATATGAATGTGCCAGGACTGAGTAGTCCACATCGGTTGCAACCACTGAAACTTGCACCAGTGGCAGGTGCAGATTTTCTGTCTGAGTATGGCCTCCAGAGTGAATGAGCAAGCGTTTGTGTACACAAACAATTCAGCGATATGCCCACGACACTCCCTTAACAGGCCCATAAGATTGACTATTTCCTGCGACTGTTTAACCACCTCCCAGTCACCACCCAGGAAAGCCCAGCAGATTTCTAAGACATATCTGATACCATATATATGTCAATCGCAACAGAGCCTTTGTGCATACACACTGTGTAACTCATGTGCCGTAGGAGTTTTTAAGGATTTTCGTGCACAGCAGTAGCAAAAAATCATCCAACTCCATGAACATTGGCATTGTGTGCTGCTCTGAATCAGGCCCAGTGTTTTCTAATTGACATTGTATGAAAGTGATCTAAAAGCAAATGCGTGAAATCCAGTGGTTGCCAAACTGTGCGCCACGGCTTCCTGGGGTGCTGCGGACCTCTCTCCAGGGTGCATTGGTGGCCGGTGACCTAACAAGACCACCAAGTGTAGTTTAAAAAAATAAATTAATACATTTTTTTGTGCACGGGGCGATGAGCATTGGGAGCATGCGGGAATGGTCCTGTCAGTGGAAAGCAACAGGTCATGAATTGCTGCCTGTTACAGAATTAGGTTCCACAACTCAGTGCGTGTGTCACGGCCAGGGTATTTCAGCATGGCGCTAGGCGGGTGTTACCTGTGAGGTCGTTGTGGCGCGGGATGTCTGGTGGCGGAGCTGGTGTCTGGCGGGGGGCTTTGGCTGCGCGCATTGTTGTGCGGGCCTGTTGTCACTCTGTGCTGGTAAGGCCTGGCGGCGTCTCTGTTCCGTTTGGCATGGGCGCCACCATTCTGCCTTCTGGCCATGTGATGCGGCTGGCCAATCCTGGTGAGTCACATGTTCCCTCCGGCCAGTAACAGCATGGCATGGGGTATTTAGGAAGGTTCAGTGCCTTCCTTTGCCAGTGCAATGTGTATCTCATCCTAGCTGAGAGGGAGTTCTCTGTGCTTATCCTGTTCCTGTGAATTGCTGTCTGCCAGTCTGCCTGTCAGCTCCTAGCTTCCACTGGGCTACCCCGCTTCCTCCACCACCCTTGCCCATACCTGAGTGCCTGAGCCTGCTGAAATTCCGCTCATTTGCCTTAGTTCACTACCTGCATACCTGGCTTATTATTTCCTGCATCACTACCTGCATACCTGGTTGATTATTCCAGTCTCACTACCTGCACACCTGGACAGTTCTAATTGTTTCTACTTGGACATTAACCCATTACTCCCACCACAGAACTCTAGTACACGTTTATATATACCTGGACTTTTATTTACTGCCATATTTTATGTCTACTCAAGCACGTATTAAAAAACCTAGGTTTATATTCAAACCCGCTTCTGTGATCGCTCCTGCTACCACCCCGGGTCCACAAACAACCCAGAACATAACAGTTTGCACTGGCCCCATGGAGCCGGCCACGTATCAGGAGTCAGGAGTGGATTTGTTCCGGTGCATTTCTGGTCGTTTAGAAAATCTAGAAAACATGCAGCATCAGATGGCTCAATTTTTTGCAAGAGATGTCTAAGCGACAGGATAGTTTGCAAACTTCCTTTTCTACCCCTGGAGTACCAGCAACTACATCCGCATCAGCGTCTGGGAATACAGGAGGCAGATCATCTCCCCGCTTACATCTTCCTTTGCCAAGTAAATTTGACGGCAACCCTAAACTCTGCCGAGGATTCCTAAATCAGTGTGACATACATTTTACCCTGCAGCCTGACAACTTTCTAACTGCAAGAACTAAAGTGGCTTATATAGTCTCTCTGTTATCCGGCCAGGCTTCCCCACTCTGGGAGCGCTCAGATCCGCTGCTGGATAATTACACAGGCTTTGTGTCATTCTTCAGTAGGATTTTCGATGAACCTGGGCGTACTGTATCAGCATCATCAAACATCATGACACTGAGCCAAGGGGTCCGTCCTGTCAGTCAATATGCCGTGCAATTTCAGAATTTAGCATCAGAGCTCAAATGGAATGAAGAAGCCCTCACCTCGGCCTTCTGGCATGGGTTGTCAGACCGACTAAAGGATGATCTAGTCACTCGAGAGCTTCCTACTAATCTGAACGACATGATTTCGTTGTGTATCAAAGTTGACCTACGCTTCAGGGAACATCAGGCTGAAAAACACAGAACTGACCGGCAAAGATCATTTGCCCCCTCCATTTCTACCTGTCCCATGCCTTCTCCTACTAAAGAGGAGCCTATGCAGGTGAATCATGCACACCTCTCCAAAGAAGAACGTCAGAAGAATGCAAAAGAACCTCTGTCTGTACTGCAGAGAGTCCGGTCACCTGCTGATCTCCTGCCCCCATAAACCGGGAAATGCCAAATTCTAACTGACCCTGGAGACATCAAGTTAGGAGTTATGAGCCCGTCTCCAAAAATTAAAGATTTCACAATTACCCTAGCTTTGGATCTTAAACCCAAACCTGTCTTTGCTACTGCTCTAATGGACTCGGAAGCAGCCAGAAATTTCATAGCGTCTAGTTTCATAGATAAATTTCAGATTCCTTGTTTGTCTCTCAATCATGCCATCTCTCTGAACTGTATAGACGGATGTCCTCTAACTAACGGGATAGTCACCAAGGAGACTCAACCAGTATTGGTCCGAATTGGGGCACTTCATTCTGAGTCCTTAAAATTCCTGGTGATATCAGAGGCCTCTCAAGAAATTATTCTTGGTCTACCCTGGTTGCGTCAACATAATCCCAGGATTGATTGGAGTTCTATGCAGATTCTTTCATGGGGTATGGACTGTCAGAAATCCTGTCTTCCAAAAATTCAACCTGTAAGAAAGACAGTTCCATTAGTTTCTTCTGCCATTCCCAAGGGATGGCAGAAGAATGTTCACCGACGTGTTCTCTGAGCAGCAAGCAAATATCTTACCTCCTCATAGGGAATTAGACTGTCCAATTGATTTGATACCTGATAAGATACCACCTCGTGTTCGTACCTATCCGATATCCTTGCCTGAGACTCAAGACATGATCGAGTACATTCGGGACAACCTGGCTAAGAAGTTCATTCGCCCCTCTACTTCACCTGCTGGAGCTGGGTTTTTCTTCGTTGGCAAGAAGGACGGTGGTCTAAGACCATGTATCGATTATCGAGGCCTTAACGACATTACTGTAAAGAATCGATACCCTCTTCCCCTGATTACTGAGTTGTTTGATAGGGTCAATGGCTCTGTCATTTTGTCTAAATTAGATCTGAGAGGGGCTTACAATCTCATTCGTATTCGAGCTGGCGATGAATGGAAGACCGCTTTTAATACCAGAGATGGACATTTTGAATATTTAGTAATGCCTTTTGGATTGTGCAACGCCCCTGCTGTCTTTCAGAGTTTCGTTAATTAGATTTTCCGGGATCTGTTATATGTTTCAGTTGTTGTCTATCTGAACGACATATTGATTTTTTCACCCTCTGTGGCTAAACATCAAGAACATGTTAAAGAAGTTTTGACCCGTTTAAGAGAAAACCACCTTTATTGCAAACTGGAGAAGTGTGTCTTTGGAGTGCCCAGTGTACCTTTTCTCGGCTACGTTATTTCTGGCTCCAGTTTGGAAATGGACCCCAAGAAGGTACAAGCAATTCTGGATTGGACCCGACCTCAGACACTGAAAGCCATCCAGAGATTATTGGGCTCCACCAATTATTATAGACGCTTCATTAAGGGATTTTCTACATTGCTGGCTCCCATTACAGCCTTGACCCGCAAAGGTGCTAATCCTGCCCAATGGTCACCCGAGGCAGAGTCTGCTTTTCATCTTCTAAAACAGGCCTTTACCTCAGCACCAGTTCTTCGACAACCAGATCTGGACAGGCCTATTTTGTTGGAAGTAGACGCATCATCTGAATCTGTGGGAGCAGTCCTGTCTCAACGTTATGAGGACAGTCAAGTCCATCCTTGTGGGTTCTTTTATAAAACATTCTCACCTGCCGAAAGGAACTACGCCATAGGTGAGCAAGAACTACTAGCTGTAAAGTTGGCGTTGAAGGAATGGAGATATTTACTAGAATGTGCTAAGTTTCCATTTACTGTATTTACGAATCATAGAAATCTCCTATTTCTCAAAAACTTTCAATGTGTGAGTCCTTGTTTAGCCCGCTGGGCAATATTCTTTGCCAAGTTTCAGTTCACCCTGACCTTCCGGTCTGGAGCACTTAATCAGAAGGCTGATGCCCTATCGAGATCTCTCCTCTGTGATGATCAATCTGAAAATCAAAGCAATACCCCTGTCTTGGAATCAAGAGTTTTCGCCGCATTACAACTTCAGCCTCCTACAGGAAAATCATTTGTGGCCCCGGAATTAAGGAAACGGCTTCTCATTTGGACACATTCCTCTCGCTTCGCAGAGCACTCAGGCACTCGGAAGACTTTGGAGTTCCTGAAAAGACACTATTGGTGGCCTTCTATGAAGGCAGATATAATGGATTTTATCTCTTCCTGCTCTTCCTGTGCCCAGCATAAATCATCACGACAAGCTCCAGCTGGGGAATTGCTTCCACTACTCACTCCATCACGTCCATGGACGCATCTCTCCATAGATTTCGTTACAGACCTGCCAGTCTCTCAAGGCTTCAATACTATCTGGGTTGTAATAGACCGATTCTCTAAGATGGTCCACTATAAACCTTTGAAGAAGTTACCTTCTGCTCCTGACCTGGCACAGTTGTTCGTCCAACACATATTTCGTCTTCATGGCCTTCCTGCTGAAATTGTCTCTGACCGTGGTGTGCAGTTTACTGCAAAATTCTGGAGGGCTTTGTGTTCTGTTCTTCAAGTGAAGTTAAACTTTTCCACGGCCTACCTTCCGCAAAGCAACGGCTCCACCGAGAGAGTTAATCAAGATCTAGAGACTTTCTTAAGAATTTTTATGACATCTTCCCAGGACAATTGGGCTGCCTTGCTGCCGTTGGCCGAGTTTGCATATAATGCTTCCTACCACTCGTCAACTAAACAAACGCCATTTCAGGTTGTTTATGGCCTTCATCCTCGTGTTCCCGAATTCCGAAGCCTGCCTGTTTTTGATGTTCCGGCCGTGGAGGACACTGTGCGGAATTTTGCTGCCATCTGGACTCAAGTATTGTCTGATTTGCTGAAGGCATCCTCTCGCTATAAGACCCAGGCCGATAGGAAGCGTAGAATAGTTCCACGCATGCAAGTTGGAAGCCAGGTCTGGTTGTCCACCCGGAATCTTCGTCTGAGAGATCCTTCAATGAAATTTGCACCACGCTTCATTGGTCCCTTCACCATAACAGAAGTCATTAATCCAGTGGCCTATCGTCTACAGTTACCCCCATACCTAAAAATCCATAATTCCTTCCATGTTTCCTTATTAAAGCCCCTAGTTCTGAATAGGTTCCACAGTGCTCTACCTGCTTCTCCTCGAGTCCAGACTGAGAGAGGAGTTGAGTTTGAGGTGCCCAGGTCTTGGACTCTCGTCTACGCAGAGGTCATCTACAGTATTTGCTAAACTGGAAAGGTTATGGTCCAGAGGAACGTTGCTGGACCGATGCTCATGTCCACGCTCCCACGCTCATCAGGAGATTTCATTCTGCCCATCCGGAGAAGCCTAGTGAGTGTCCTGACGCCACCCCCAAAAGGGGGGTACTGTCACGGCCAGGGTATTTCAGCATGGCGCTAGGCGGGTGTTACCTGTGAGGTCATTGTGGCTGGTGGTGGAGCTGGTGTCTGGCTTTGGCTGCGCGCATTGTTGTGCAGACCTGTTGTCACTCTGCGCTGGTAAGGCCTGGCGGCGTCTCTGTTCCATTTGGCATGGGTGCCGCCATTTTGCCTTCTGGCCATGTGATGCGGAAGTGCCTTCCTTCTTTGCCAGTGCAACATGTATCTCAGCTTAGCTGACAGGGAGTTCTCTGTGCTTATCCTGTTCCTGTGAATTGCTGTCTGCCAGTCTGCCTGTAAGCTCCTAGCTTCCGCTGGACTACCCCACTTCCTCCACCACCCTTGCCCATACCTGAGTGCCTGAGCCTGCTGACATCCTGCTCATTTGCCTTAGTTCACTACCTGCATACCTGCCTTATTATTTCCTGCATCACTACCTGCATACCTGGTTGATTATTCCAGTCTCACTACCTGCACACCTGGACAGTTCTAATTGTTTCTACTTGGACATTAACCCATTACTCCCACCACAGAACTCTAGTGAACGTTTATATATACCTGGACTTTTATTTACTGCCATATTTTATGTCTACTCAAGCACGTATTAAAAAAAACTAGTTTTATATTCAAACCCGCTTCTGTGATCACTCCTGCTACCACCCCGGGTCCACAAACAACCCAGAACATAACAGCGTGTTTGATTTAACTTCCTGTGTGGTCTGAGAAGTTTCTTTTTCAAAGCATACCATCATATTGATTTGCAACTGAGCAATAATGTTAAAATATTTACTTGACTGTTGCCATCTCGACTTGCAAGAAAAATAATAATTGTTTTATTATATAGCCTTAATGATATTTTCAGATATAAAAATGTTTTATTTATTAAAATGCAATAGTTTATAATTAAAATTAACATGATTACTTTTTTGTTGCATATGTAAATTGTAGCTTTTTGTTGAGAATTTATCTATGTTTAGTTTACTTTAGTTTTCCCACTCCTTACATTATTTCATTGTCAGTTTTCTTCTGGCTCTGTGGTTAGTGACTATGCTACATCAACAATTCATCTTGGAACACTCACTTATGCTGGGCATACACTATACAATTATCTGTCAGATATCTGTCCAATCTGGCTGGTTGGAATGAAAATCTAGTAATGTATGGTAGCAAATGACATACATCATTTGCTCACAAAACACTGGAAAACAGAAAAAAGCGATTTGACGGAAAACACACTAAAATATAGGGCGCAACACCTCACAGCAGCTCTGGTTTTATAATGAAACACCACTTCATATACATACATAAATAAAGGTAATAGTCCAAAGGGAAACACAAATCCCAAATGTGCAGCTGTAATATTCCAACAAAGCTGTCTTATTTTCTCATAACTCCAACATGGGATTTCGTAATATGAGAGACAAAATACAGTAAAATAGATTACATAACTGTTAAAGATGCACACAGTTATTGAAGGGTTAATCCACCGATTCCCAAGGATGTGCTCAATAGTAGTATACACCCTTAGTGCACATAGCTGAAGATGCATAAAATGATTTTTACTATAAGCTTACATCAACAAGATCTATTGCAGACTCATAAAGGTTTCTTTTCTCCATATATATTTTTCCTCAGCTTCCCATTGGTCACATATATGAAAGCGAAGAAAAACTCAGGATGTAGATAAAAATCAGCTTTTAATGTTTAAAACGTATATGTAAGCAATAATACATCCGTACCAGATTGTAACAAGCCTAATCTATACACTTTTCCAGATGGTATAGAACCCGGGTGGTCTATTGAAATGGTAAGAAATAGGCTTTGCAGGCACAGGATGTATGTTCATTGTCACTCACAATGCGTTTCAATGCTCGCTTGCGTCTTTATCAAGTGGAGTGACTATGAGTATAAATACAATATGTCTCCTATGAAAATCTTAGTAGCATACCTACATCGTAACGCTGACTTACCCCTGTTACAGGATCAAACGGCACTGGTATCCGCAGCGCCATATTGTCCGTATTACATAAAGAAATATAGTAATGGAGTCAGCACTCATGTGACTAGATGTTCGAATATAATAAAGTTTCATTAAAAGAAAAAAGTTAAATTTAAAGATAACCTAAGTTTAAAATGGATTAATAAATACTATTACTTCCCAGTTATTTAAACCAGGTTAGTAATTAAAATAGCCCGCTACCTCTCGGTAACAAAACTTTATGATAATACAAATCCAAATAAATAGTTAAAGATGGTCCGTCTTCCCATCACGTGACCCTATGATATTATGACCATATAGCACAGAGCACCCGGATTTTATATCTAAACAGGTGCCGAACATATGAATTCTATACAATGAGTAAGTATACATATAAACAAAAATAAAGAAATAAAAAAGACGAGGAGAGTACATATAAACTCTACACAGAGAAATGCATAAAAATACATCAAAAACCTCTACATAAACCGGACAAATTTTATACATAGATAAAGGACTAATCAATATACCTTTTAACTTAAAAAGTCAACATTCAGGCCTTTAAGTCTGTTAGTGTTCAAATTGTAGATATACCTCATTTCTGTTTGGGCCAATCTTTTATCTCTATCATTATGTCTCCAATTAATCTTTACTAATGATATGGCTACAAAGCTCTTAAAGCCTGTAATCGAACAGTTATGTTTGTCTTTGAAATGCTGTGAGAAGGGATGCGTCTCCAATCTCCTCACAGCATTTCTTACATGTTCCGCCATCTAATTTTAGCTGCTCTAATGGTTTTACCAATATAAACAAGCTAACAGTTACATTCAATTGCATAAATGATGTACTTGGTATGACAGGTAATAAAATCTGCAATCTTTATAGTGTGTCCATTGATGTGGAATTCTGTAATTTTTCGTTCACCTGGACACGACTTACACATTTTTCATTCTCCACATCTATAGAGCCCTTTATTTTTGGGTAATAGTCTAGTCCCATTCATAGGAAGGGCACTCGCAACTAAATTATTTCTAACATTGGCAGCCTTTCTATAGATGAATTTCGGAGATGGGGTTAAAACTTTGGTGTTACATAGATGATGTGCTATTTATTTGGCGAGGGGGAAGAAATGTTCTAATTGTGTTGTCAATATCAGAACACTAATACACTCAATATTTTGCCTCAACCGCAACAATGTAATGAACCTGTGTAACCTTGTCAAAGCGGAGTTGGACAATGCATGGTCATGAGCTTTATCAGGCCTAAACAAACTGCTGGCTTACTTTCCGTCAGTGATGGGGAGGGAGGCATATCACAAGCAACCCTCTCCTGCTAACTCAGCCAAGTCCTTACTACATTCAAGACCCTCCCCTACACCTATATCTTATATTTTTAAAAATGTAACTTTGCAATAAAGTACTGTATGTCACTGTATTTGGCTCACACACTTTTTCAATCAGATGTCTGTGTGTTTACACATTTTACTCGTACTCAAAAGTATTCCTAGTCATTTAGCCATTATTTTAAGGGGATGTAGTTATGAGACCTGCGGTCTCAATGTCGTCATTTGAATCCTAACAGGGGACTTAAGATAGCCATTGAAATACTGACGCCAATCATAATCCCAATGCCGAAACACCGAAGGACACCAGCCCAAATAAGGTAAGTCCGAGGCACCGTTAGCGTTAGCAGCAGGGGGGGGGAGGGTTAGGTTTTGGGAGCGTAGCGGGGTTAGGGTTAGGTTTTTTGGGGGAAGGTTAGGGTTAGGAACCCCTTGGGGGGAGGTTTAGGGTTAAGCACCCCTGGGGGGGAGATTAGGGTTAGGCACCCCCCCTCCGGGAGGGTTAGGTTTAGGGTGCAGTAAGGGTGGTTAGGGTTAGGCAGCCCTGGGTGGAGGTTAGTGTTAGGCACTAGGGGAGGATGTTAGGGTTAGTCATCACTAAGGAAGAAATAGGGGGGAGATGGGTAGAGATAGGGTACTTACCTTCTCTGTCGGGATCTTCTCTCTTCGGGCTGCCGGTGTTGGGATTTTCAGTCACCAGGACTTCATACCCATTCCATTTTAAGGTGTGTTAGATCCAAAATACAAATTAATACTGTACATGATAACAGGTTTTACAGTATAATAGAAAAAGTAATAAAACAATTAACTGTTTTTAATTAATTTTTAACAAGTGTCAGCACCTGCATATAATGTTACTGGCTTTTTGTGACAGTCAGCTAGTTAGAAAAATAAAAATGCCTCAATAAGGGAACAAATATAAATATAATGAGCTGTTTTTGAACATACAAATATAACAAACCTTTGTAGTTTTCAGCATAGAAATAGAAGTGCAACATATTTGGATTTTTTCAGCATACAAATACGACATTATTGTGAATGTCTCCTTCTTGGGGAGGGTGATGATTGGCTTGGATCTGCCGCTCCACCTCTGGTGTGAGCCCACCATGCCTAGGTGGTGTTGGTGCAGGTGAGGGGTTTAAATTGTTAATGGTGCTACTTGTAGCCTCATGGAAAGTTATATATTCAATATGGGTGCGATAACATCGTTTTTGCGTTAATATCGGAGGTATGACGTCATTATCGCAGGTTTTACTTTTACACCGTATTCAATTTCATAGACTTATCGCAGTTTTGAAAAGTCTTTGATAAAAAACGGGGATAAGTTTTCACCATTGAATAGGTGTCGAAAAAAAAGTGCAGAATTGGGGTTTAGGGGTGCAGGCTTAAAAAAAATAGCCTGCACCCAAGGAATGACATTTAAAAAAGAACTGTGTAAAAAAAAGTTTAAAAAAAAAATAGGGACACCCCAAGAAATGAATTTAAAAATTGGGGTGAAAAACAAAAATGGGAAAAAATTGTTTAACAATAGGGAAATAGGTTCAGGGCTATTCTGCAAGTATGCGGCAGATGTTTTCTAGAATAGAATTATAGCGGCAGGTGCACAAATGCAGAATTTTTAAAAACTTACTTTAGGGACATAAAAATATGCTAGTACCCATTTTCATGTACCCCAAATTTGATGGGACCACTTTAAAAAAACGAAAAAAATAACCTATGTGCTCTTCTGCATCACTTCTTCAATGTCGGGAAAAAAACACCTGCTGCGGCTATTTAAATCCCCGACTTTCAATTAAAGGCTAAAAAGGAGGTATCCATAGTGTTCCCCCATGTTTTTACTACTTTAGGGGGGTCTTACAATTATTTTAAGGAAAAATTTGTAACTTTACGCAAATCCAACTTCGGAGTTTCCCGTTTTCGTTAATTTTATATTGAATACGGGTATAAGCGGGAGCGCGCCCGATACTTTAACGCAGGTAAAAACTCCGATATGAAACGTTAACTTCGACAGTGAAGTTAACGTTTCATATTGAATATAATGTTTTGAGTCATGTCCCTTAGACCATTAGTTTGACTTTGGAACATGCGTTAAAAAACTCTCATTAAAACAATTGTTAAGCACTAGTATGTGTCTCAAGTATTCTGGTCAACAATTCTAAAATCCCGGTTAAATTGTTATTATGCCTACTGACATTTTCATTTAGGCTCAACAAAATTGCATTTATAGTAGAATGCCTGCTGTCACGCTTATGCAAATGCCTGGTAATTTGTGACAGGTTTTCCATTTTTCTGTTTTCTGTTTGCTCCCATACACAGCCACATTTTCATTCCAACCAGCCAGATTGGACAGATCTCTGACAGATAATTGTATAGTGTATGCCCAGCATTAGTTATTTCTTGATCTTAAGATCAAAGCTGCTGATTAAGCAATTCTGTTAGTATTAAATCCATTTTGTGGCAGCTGTATTAAGTGTCATCATTTAAAACCCAAGTAGGAAAATAACTGAAAGTGTACTAACTATAAAACATGCAGTGTTTTAATATGTGATAAACCAGAAATTTGCAATTGTAGTCCATTAGAAATATAGCAATCATCTTGTAAAAGGTACTAGATAAAAATACACATTAAAACCTTTTCCACACATGCAAAATCTCCAATAGAAAAGCATGTTTTCATGGAAATTCATCTGCAATTACTCATATTGATGCATATATAAATAATTCATGTTGGGTAAGATAACAGTAACCCTCACTAATATTAATGGATCTACTGCATTTTTGTTTTGTATGTGTATTTTAAATAATCTTACTGTACATAAGATATGATTTTAAAGCTCTAATTGCAGTTAGTCTGAACCTCCAATTTGTAAGCCCAAGCTACGTGTCCCATTAGAATGTAAGCTTTCAAGAGCAGGGCCCTCTACCCTCTTGTTCTTCTCCTTACTTCTAATTTCATCTGCTCACTCCCACTAGGGCACCTATCACTTGGTTGCTTACGTTCTGTTAATAATAATAATACAATCCAAATGGAAGACTATTACTGAAACATTTAGTTTTAGTATGGTTAGATGTCACATGGACTAACTGCTCTTGCGAGTGCCATAACACCAGCCCCGGAAATATACAGTCTGCGACTCTTTTCCACTAAAACAGGGAGACCACAATTGTTGGATTCCAATACTATTATGGAAACAAGTCTCTGGCTAGACTGTAGGGTGTTAATTTCCACAAAACAGGGACACCTATGAGTACGATGGGTACGATGGGATGTAGTCGGCATCCCAGTGTGCGGGATGCCGACGGTCTAAATACCTTGTGCCAAAATCCTGACAGCATTGGCATCCCGGTACCCATATTCCGACCTCCGGCATCTTGAAGGGAAGTATTGTCAGTTAGGGAAGGGTTAGGGTGCGGGTTAGGGTTAGGCAATAGGGGGAGGGTTAGGATTAGGCATCGGGGAGGGAGGGTTAGGTTTAGGGGGCGGAGAGGGGATGCTTAGGTTTAGGCACTAGGGGGGAGGTTAGGTTTAAGCACTGGGGAGGGAGGGTTAGGGTAGGAGAGGGAGGGTTAGTGCTAGCAAACTTACCTATGGGTGACGGGATTCTGTCGGGATGCCACTGTCGGGATTCTGACCAGCGGCATCCTGACCACCGGCAATCCATACCCAACCAGAGTACGATATTTCCATGTCATCATTAAAACCAGACCCAACCTGGTAAGTGGAGGCCTGTTGAGTGTATAGGAGTTGCAAATAAAATGGTCCACAGTCCCTAAGATCCTATTATGGCAAAAGTATAAAATATGTAAATAGAAGACACAGACACAGTTGCAAAATAATGTTTAATTGAATAAAACATATCCCAAATCTCACCTTCACTATTTTAAAATATGTGGGGTTCGGATTTAAAGCCTGGAGAGAGATAAAGAGGGGAGAGATAAAGTATCACCCATTCAACACCTACTGTAAATGTCATGTTATATGCTGTGTTTAAAAAATGACAGTTAGAAGCTGTTTGGTTGGTACTTTATCTTTCTCCAAATTATCTCTTTTCAAACTTTGATAAATCTCCCTCATAATCGTATTCTTTCATTTTTGATCCAAATGTAATACAGTATAGTGGCTAAAAAATCATAATAAACATACACATAGGGGGAAATTTACTAAGAATCAAGATTTTTGCAAATCAGGTATTTACAAATGGTCAGTTCGCATGGATATCGCATGTCAAACATGACTTCGCAAATAAAATCATGTCATTTCAACATCAAAGCAAACATTGTCAAATGCTGAAACATTGGTACAGTACCAATGTAAATCACAAATTCACTAAGAATCGTGTTTACCATATCGATGAAACTCACACCCAAATCACACCTCAATGCAAGAAATCAATGCACTTGTTTTACAAATCGTGTTGACATGTGAAAATCATTTTAATTAGCCCCAACACAATCAGGATGCTTATAAAAGCTCACAATTTCAGCTGCAGCACTCTCTTTCTGCTCACAAGCATAGCTGAGGCAGGATATTGTGTTCTGTCTGCACAGGTGCTTATTTCATATACTCTGTACCAGCTGACTAAAAGGGCAAGAAACAAAACAGAGAAACCAGCAGGTAGGGTGCCACAGAGCACATAGGCCTAGGTTCTTCCCTGGGCAATTGAACCTCAATGCAGTGTCTATAACCTCAATGCAAGTTATACAGATGTTTTGCCTCAACCGCTATAATGTAATGAACCTGTGTGACCTTGTCAAAGCTGATTCGGACAGTGCATGGTCATGAGCTTTATCAGGCCTAAAAAAACTGCTGGCTGTTCTGCACTTCTTTGCTACTGGTTACTTTCAGTCAGTGATGGGGAGGGAGGGAGACATATCGCAAGCAACCCTCTCCTGCTACCCAGGCCAAGTCCTTACTACATTCAAGACCCTCCCCTACACCTATATCTGCTTCCCTAGCCAGAAGTCACAGTGGCAAGATATCAGGTTAACTTTTTATAGGCTCATAGGTATGCCCAATGTCCTGAGTGCTATAGGCTGCACACACATTAAGCTGAGACCATCTAAAGCGCATGCACATTTTTATCTGAACAGGCACCACAGCCATTCTACCAACATTATGGTGGTTTGTGATGCAAACCTAAGAATCATGGGTGTTGTGGTTTGCCATCCTGGCTCATATCATGATTCCTTTATTCTCAGTCATTAATCCCTGTGTGTTAAGTTTGAGGCGGACCAAATGCCAGATGGATGGTTGATTGGTAAGTACACATTCCTCTGGTTACTTACTCACTATACACCTATAAATTTTGGCATGTTAAAGGTTCAATGACATTTATCTGCTTCACATGGGATTTGGGGTACGGATGTTTAATAAAGCACATAAATCCACTAGATCTGTGATAGAACATACATTTGGGCTATTAAAATCTAGGTTCCGCACTCTTGATAAATTTGAAAGGCTATGTTGTATTCCATTGATAAAATCTCTGACATTGTGCTCTGCTGCTGTGTGTTGCATAATATTTGCCTTAATTAACATCCCCCACCACATAATGCAATGCACTGTCAGCAGTCAGGGCTACTGGTTTCATCTGGCTACTCTATGACCACAAAAAGTGAGATGCAAGTTAGGGCTTCGTTGATTGCCAACTATTTCAGTGTAAGTATATTACACAACATTGTTATTTTTAACTTAAAAACAAATGTGTTTTAAGAAATCCAATAAATTAATGTACATCAGACACAATTTACCCATTGCAGCAAATGTTAAATTATGTGTCTTGCTTTTCCTCTAAATTGATGTATTACCTCACCTGTGGTAAACTACTTATCTAAGGTGTTTCAAATCAGGTGATATCTTGTAAATTGAAATTTGGAAGTACATGTGTAAAGCTTGTAGCAACTCCTGTAATGTATCATGTTGCCAGTTTTTAATGAGTGATTAACATCTGCATTTTTAACAGTTGTAAACGGAAAGCAATTATGAAGTAGGGTCAATGTCCCTTGATAAATAAAAAGGTACTACTGTCTGTCACTTTACATATCAATAAAACATCAACATACATCAACATCTGAAAAACACACTATTAGGGTGTCTCTGTTTCAGCAGCATATAATTGGCATGCTAATTAGTGATATTTTTAAAAATGTCACTTTGCAATAAAGTACTGTATGTGACTGTATTTGGCTCACACACTTTTTCACTAAGATATATGTGTGTTTACACATTTTACTCATAAAAAGTATTCCTAGTCATTTAGCCATTATTTTAAGGGGATGTAGTTATGAGACCTGCAGTCTCAATACCATCATCTGAATCCTAACAGGGTACTTAAGATAGCCATTGAAATACCGACGCCTATCGTAATCCCGATGCCGGAACACAGCATTAGCGTAAGCAGCGCGGGGAGGGGGGGCGGTTCGGTTTTAGGAGTGTAGCATGAATAGGGTTAGGTTTTTTGGGGGGAGGTTAAGGTTAGGCACCCCCCCTCCGGGAGGGTTAGGTTTAGGGTGCGGTAAGGGTGGTTAGAGTTTGGCACCCCCGGGTGGAGGTTAGTGTTAGGCACTAGGGGAGGATGTTAGGGTTAGTCACCACTAAGGGAGAATTAGGGGGGGAGAGGGGTAGGGATAGGGTACTTACCTTCCCTGTCGGGATCTTCTCTCTTCAGGCTGCCGGTGTTGGGATTTTCAGTTGCCAGGATTCATACCCATTCCATTTTAAGGTGTGTTAGATCCACAATACAAATTAGTACTGTATATGATAATAGGTTTTATAGTCTAATAGAAAAAGTAATAAAACAATGAACTGTTTTTAATTAATAAGTTTTAACAAGTGTCAGCACCTGCATATAATGTTACTGGCTTTTTGTGACAGTCAGCTAGTTAGAAAAATAAAAATGCCTCAATAAGGGAACAAATATAAATATAAAGAGCTGTTTTTTAACATACAAATATAACAAACCTTTTAGTTTTCAGCATAGAAATAGAAGTGCAACATATTTGGATTTTTTCAGCATACAAATACGACATTATTGTGAATGTCTCCTTCTAGGGGAGGGTGATGATTGGCTTGCATCTGCCGCTCCACCTCTGGTGTGGGCCCCACCATGCCTAGGTGGTGTTGGTGCAGGTGAGGGGTTTTAATTGTTAATGGTGCTACTTGTAGCCTCAGGGAAAGTTATAATGTTTTGATTCATGTCCCTTAGACCATTAGTTTGACTTTGGAACATGCGTTAAAAAAATCTCATTAAAACAAGTGTTAAGCACTAGTATGTGTCTCAAGTATTCTGGTCAACAATTCTAAAATCCCAGTTACATTTTTGTTATGCCTACTGACATTTTCATTTAGGCTCAACAAAATTGCATTTATACAGTAGTAGAAGGCCATTTGTCACGCTTATGCAAATGCCTGGTAATTTGTGACAGGTTTTCCATTTTTCTGTTTATTAGTGCCACATGACAGTCATGGAATGCTGCCATAGAGGATAAGAATGTGCAGGCAGCATCAGCAGCTGTATTTGTTGCTGGATTTTGTAAGTCAGGGCTGGGTGGGCTTAGTGTTTGGGTCTGTTACTGTGTCACCGGACATATATGTAACATAACCATTTCTTCTGGTTGTGTTTCCTCAGGATGACCAAGTGGCTGTAAGGTTGGTGACCAAGGACCTTCAGTGTGTGGATCTAAAGGAAAATAATATGCAAGTATGAGTGCATAGATGACAAACAAGTCAAAATAGAATAACTAAGTGTGGACTTTGGCTCCAAAAAGAAAAGATTTCCAAACAGGAAAGGGCACCCTAAAAAAAAGAAGCTTGTCTTTCCAATATGCAGATGTTTCGTACAGTGGTTGAAAGGTGAAGAGTTTGTTGTATGATGCTTTTTACAAAGTCGAAAATATGATCTATTGTGGAATACAGCATAATGAACATGTAGCTGTACACAAGCTTTTTTCATGAAACATTTGTACTTTTTGCAGTACATGGAGAAATTTTCTTATGTTAAAAGTTCTCCACTATGGTGCTTCGCCACTTTATAGAGCAATTCCTGACATGAAACCCTAAGGACCTGATTCATTACGGATCACAACTATGATTACACACGCAATCGGCTGATGATTGCGTTCTGCAAATGTATATGCATCGCTGTGCGCATGTGCGAACTAGCCACTGCGATCAGGACTGCGATTGCAGTGACTACGCAGACCCATCGCAGAGTGATTGACAGGAAGTGCCGTTTGTGGGTGGTGACGGGGGGTGGTTGGTGAAACGCAGACGTGCCAGTGCATTCAAACGCTGTTGCAGGGGCATATATAAATTATCCACTGTGATACCCTATGCAGCTCGAGTGCTCAGTACATGCGATGAGGTTAGCAATTCCTGAGTAAGGTCAGAGCTAGTGCAAGTGTGCATGAGGCTGCAATGGCACTCAATATTTCTGATGGTTTCATAGTCTTGCTAATCATTACGGATGTGTGTAAGGTAAGGTGGGCGTCCCTATGTAGTGCTGTGACAGCCTAGTGATCGTTAAGGATTAGCATATCATTGCAGAGAGACTGCATGCGTAATCGCAGCAATGATCGCAGTTTGCAAAGTCATAAGCCTGAAATTCACAATGATAATGCATGGCTTTTTTCATTATAGATACTCACCAAATGACTGAGCACAGGAAGGGATCTGTGGTGTGGATGGACTTTGGGAATGTTGGGTCTCCCCACTGCCAACAGAAAGCGGTGGCGGTGGTGGCTGTCTGCAGTGGAGTAGCATGGAAACATGTCATAGGGCCCTCCCCCCCTTTCTCCCTGTACTGAACTGTGCCAGTGGGGTATGGCCAGCCAGTGGGGGACTATTGAAGTGAAGACAAAAACAGCAAACAGTGGCAGTATCATGCTGGGCGTTAAGGTCATTTTGGGGGAATAGAATGCTTTGGTGATGCATTAAGTGGTAGCGGCTTTGGCACTGCTTTATTTATGTATAGCACCTAGGATCTAGCTTTTATCTCCTTTGAATCATTGTTATTAGTCAATAGAGAAGATTGTATTATATATTCTGATCACTTTACATAAATTGACAGTGTACATGTTCTAGAGTGAAATTCCACAGGGTGATAGCTTATGACTGCAGTTACAACCCCAAGCAGCTTTCACAGAGTGCGAACACCTATGGGAAGCTCCCTTCTTAAGTTTGCTCCTAATGTGCAAATTTACATTGTACCTATATTAATGTGAGTACTACAGTACTAACCATGTGCTGTCTACCACCATTATTATTATTTCAGGTCTCCTAATATTTTCTTTTCAAATAGACCTTTTGTATGGTCAAGCCTGGGAACACCTCCATTACTTTAAATAGCAAAGCAGTGACTCTTTTAAAACTCATACCTTATAACTGTAGTTAAGGATTTTATCCCAGATGTGTAACTATTAAGTCCATTGAAGCACAATGAATGAATGAATGAGGAGCAGGGGTGCCGAGAGGGGGGGGACGGGGGACGGGGCGGGTACAGATGGGCCCGGCGGGGGCCCGGGTCCAGCGCCACCCCCCCTCCCTCACAGCAGCCCAGCACACAGCATGTGCCGAGCTGCAGCAAGAGACTGCTCGTGGCTGCTGAGCAGCACCCACAGCAGTCTCCTATGCCTGTGGGGGGGAGCGATCACACTGATTGTGCCCACCCTGGCTTTGCGCCGGGCTGAGGGGGCTCAGAGCGCCCCCCCCCTCCCCAGCATGCGGCACTGCAAACTTTTTTTTTCCCCTGGGAAGGGGGCGTGACAACACCTCCTGCAATTAGGCCACGCCTCCCTGTTACCTGGGTGGCTCTTGGCAGGCCTGATGAGGAGAGAAGGAGGGAGGGGTTCAAAGAGGAGAGGAAAGTACTGATCAGAGAGGGGAGGTGACAGAGGCCAATAAGAAAGGAGAAGGGAAGGGCAAAGCCAATCAGAGAAGGCCAGTGACAGAAGCCAATAAGAAAAGGCGAGGGGAGGGACAAAGAGCCAATCAGAGAGAGGTAGTGACAGAAGCCAATAAAAAAGGAGAGGGAAGGGACAAAGAGCCAATCAGAGAGGGGTGGGGACAGAAGCCAATAAGAAAAGGAGAAGAGAGAGGTAGAGACATATTTCAATAAGAAAGGAGAGGGGAGGGGCAAAGAGTCGATCAGAGAGGCATGGTGACAGAAGCCAATAAAAAAGAAGTGCACAGGGGCAAAGAACTGATCACAGGGTAGAGAGTGGAGGGAATTAAAGAGGTGAGAAGTGAATATAACCAATCTGACAGGAAAGGGGAGCTGACAGAAGATGATCACAGAGGAGGGAGGGCCAGAGAGGAGACAATCTGGGCAGCTTCAGGAGCATAAAATGTAGAAACAGATCTCAGATACATAACTTATTTAGGATATAGAGCAAACAAACCGAGATAAAACTAACAGGTGGCTGTCATACTGTGCAGTGCCCCATGAATTCCGGAACCCTGGATGGGTGCCCTCTGTCCATTTTGGCACCAGAGCTCATGCACCACTGGAACCACTCTCACTACAACCGTGGCTGTCTGGCAGATTGTCCTGCTGAAGATGGACCTTAAAGAAATGAAGCATGTGTAAATTTCAAGCCAAGAATGTGTTCATTATTTACCAAGGCACAATATGAAAAATGTATTTACCTGCCCTTTCGCAATCCTGCCTTAAGGGTGGTCGGACACTTTTTTCTTGACAATGCCAGTTTTTCCTGTAAAGCAATATTGAGATATTAAAGCAAATTGCATTCATGGAAAAACATTTAAAAAAATAACATGTGCAAGGAAATTTGTACCAAACAACAAAAGAAAACCATTGTACAAAACATTAGCAGAGCAGACAAGCAACTGTGCTTAGCATTGGCCTAATGTTTTACCTTTTGCACGTCTACATAGTTGTAATGAATTTACAAATGTCCAAACAAATAAATCTGCCTTTTGCTTTGTCACTCACTACTGAAGTTCATATATTGAGTTTTTTTACCAAAGAACATACAATATGTGTAAGCAAAATAAAATGGCTGTGTGGTCACATATATTAGTTAGCATCAATAATTCAAAAAAACAGGTATGCACAAAACAATGGACAATGTTTGCTAAGTACTGTGGTGAATGGGTTTAAATTTCATTGATAAGAACAGAAATGTCACCGTAAACACATTAAAATGACATGACAAAGGTAATCATTAGGATAATACTCACTCTGTTTGGGCTGGGTATCTGTGTCATGGATATGCACAGCCTGAACCACCTCTGGCAGGATGATGGAGCGCAATGGTTCTTCATATACAAGGCACTCCTGCTGGAAGGGGGAGCCGTCACCAGTCTGCCTCTGGTGTTTGGCCTCTCTGGCCATTTTGCTTTTCACGTGCCACTTTATATAGCTAAAGCACTTTTTAATACACATCTACAGTGTGCTTCAGCATCCTGGAGCAGCTGACCTCCTCCAATATATTCTGCCACATCAGGGATTTCTTGCGACCACTTGTTTGGGAGGAGTATCACTGAAACAGGTGGTCATAATGCTTATGACCCCTTTGTCCAGAGCCACATCCTCTTCATATGCAAACCACACATTGGTCACTCTTGGTTTTGCCCTTGACCACTTAACCTTCATCCTCTTCCTCCAAGTCTGACCCCAGCAAAGGGTGCTGCACAGAAACCTCCTCCACGTCAGACTCTATCTTCCCTGCCCTCCTACTACCACTCTCCTCCTCCCACAACATAAAACACTGAACACTGATAAATAAAAGAAACACCACCTCTGAAACACACACACCACAGACACTCAGAAATAATGACAAGACAAAAAATCAAATATGACAAAGGACAAAAAAAACAGACTTTAAAAACTAACACAAGACAACTTAAGGCCCCTACACACTAGATGATTTTGTTAACGATTTGGCTGTTCGTGTGTATGCACTATATTGTGCATTGTGCACACCTGTCCGGTCGTCAGTCGCATCGTCTGATCTTTTATACATACAGTCCAATCAGATGATATGGCTGACAACCTCATACAGCGGTATACGGCGCAGCTGACATATCGGGAGGTCGGGCACCGAATCGTCCAGTGTATACGGGCTGCCCAATATGGTGATTGATTTACAGCTCTCTGGCCAAAACTCTCCTCTCCAACCACTGAGCACACTCCAACTAACGCTAATGCCACAAATGCGCATGTTGTCGATGGTTTGTGGGCCTATATATATATATATATATATATACCACCATAGTGATACCACTGTAGCACGTGTGAATCCGATTTGCTTCAATTTCACATGCAAATTTGGGGTTGTGGTGCAAGTTCAAGTTCTTCAGATGGCGTTTGCTCCCATTACCTGCTCTTTCCCTATGGGAAGGAGTCCCAGTTTGCGAAGAGGGATCCTTTCGGCCATATAATGGATTCTCACTTTAAAATAAGCAGGAAACTTGCCAAAATTCTATGCACTAAACATTTACTGGCAGCATGCCTAAAAATAAATTTCTATTATTAAACTCCTCAAAGCTTAAATACAACTAATACCCACTCACAAGCCCTATATAAAATGAATTATCCACTCCTACTTAACATAAGACTTTATATGGTTATATTTATTATTTTCTATCTCTCTTTTTATCTGCAGAAGTGGGGCTTGAAAAATGAATCATTCATTCATTTGAAACTGATTTGCTTTTATCCCCTAATCTGCAATTCTGAGTCTGGTGGGACGTTCAGCAGCATACAGTACAAGTGCCTGTTCTGCTCATATTGCAACCTCTATAGCACATGCACTTACCTTTGTCCTGTTTCTGTTGTGTCATTCAGCTCATTCCTGTCTGGCTTCATTTCTGCTACTATGTGATTGTCCTTACCATTCAGCCTCCTCAGCTAACACAGTAGTAATTTTTCAAATCATCATAATATACACATGAAAGCTCTGTCCCTGCGAATCCCCTCCGCACACTAGTCACGGTATTTTCACAAAAAAATACCGAATGCACCAACTGACCATCGCTGCTACCCCCCTGGTGCTAAGCCCCGCCCCCTTCATTAAGCCCCGCCCCCACGATTGAAGACCCCCCTGCGACAACCCCTCTCCATTAATTACACTTACTTGCATGATCCGGGCTCCGGTGACGTCTTCCATGTCCTCCGGTCAGGTGATATCCCATACTGCACTGGGACCCAATCACCTGATGACCGGGCCACAGTGCAGCATGGGAGACCAGCTGACCGGAGGGAGGACATCACCCAGAGCCCCGACCACTTTTTTTTTTTCTTTTTTTTACAGTGAATCAGCATATGGTCTGTTTAGACCACACAGCTGATTACTGGAGCCGACTCCCGGCTCTGCTCTCCCCATTAGAGCAGCGCAGGAGTCCAGTAACCGGGGGAGACCCTGGATAACGCCACCTCAAGGTGGCGTTATTATCACAGGGCTTTCCCCGGTATTTTTTTGCAATTTATTCTTAGTAACTCTGGTTGGATCACATTTATGGGAAATGCGATCTGCTTACTAAAAATAAGTGATAATTAGGGGTTGGAGTAGAATTTTACGAATTCTACTCCAATTGCCCTTTAGTAACTGTAGGTGAAACTAAAATAATGTGAAAAGGGTTTGAAAACACCCTTTTTCACTTTATTTTAGCAAAAATAATGTTAATAAATAGAGCCCTTAGTGTGTTTGTGTGTTAGCCTTCTTGAGCAATTGGAATACAGGGGTTTATGTAACAAACAGTGAAAAGCGTATAGAAATGGACCAGTGGAGAAGTTGTCCATAGCAACCAATCAGCTTCTACCTATTATTTTATAGACTGTACTTGATAAATGATACTTCATAGCTGATTGGTTGTTATGGACAACTTCTCCACTGGTCTACACTTTTCACTGCTTGATACATAAACCCAGAGCTGCCATCAGAAATTGTGGGGCCCAGGTCTGACAAAATAGGCAGGGCCCCTGGGCCTCCCCTCCCGCTACTGCTAAGTCTAATTAATTATGACTTACCCTATTGCCTTGTGCTTCTTCCTTTTGGCTTCTTCTCCTCCAGGGCTGGCTGGCTGGCACTGCTCTTCAAGCACCGCGGCTCATCTGACCACTCCCTTCCAGTGGCGTGAAGTGATGCACCCCGACTGCAAAGGAAAAAAAATGTATTAAACAAAGTGCAGGGGCATACACAGGATTTTCTGAGGGGGAGGGGGGGTTTCTAATAATAAAAAAGAAAAAGAAAAAAAATATATATATATGTGTGTGTGTCCTCTGTTCAGGGGCAGATTGGGATGGAAACCCAGCCAAGGAAATTTCTGCAGCAGCCCTAAATCGGAGGAGGTGGAGTCTGTGAAGGGGGCAGGATCTGATGACATATCTAAAAGGATCTAATGGTATATAGGGGGCAATTGGAGGAGAGACAGCAAGAAATGTCAGAGAGAGATTGGGGAGGGAGAGAAACAAACGAGAGAGATAGAGAGAGATGAAAACTGTTTTTTTCTTCATCATTTCTCAATGTACAATCCCATCTCTATATAATAATAATGATGCCATATATCAGTGTGTGCTGGGGGCTGTTTTATTCCCCCTCATATCACTGTATAGTGTCTTCATCTAGATATAAGAATAATAACATATATAAGTGTGTGCTGGAAGCTTTGTTAATCCTCCTCATATATCATTGTATGATCTCTATATAATAACACTAACACATATCAGTGTGCTGGAAGCTGTGCTATTCCCCCTCATATATCACTGTACTGTCCTCTCCCCCCTATAGAATAATACCACATATCAGTGTGTGCTGGCAGCTGTGTTATTCCCCCTTCTATATCACTGTACTGCCCCATCTCACCAATAGAATAATAATACAGGTACCACATATCAGTGTGTGCTAGTGGCTGTGTTATTCCCCCTTCTATATCACTGTACTGTCCCATCTCATCTATAGAATAATAATGCCCTATATCAGTGTGCTAGGAGCTGTATTATTCCTCCTAATATATAACTTTACAGTCTCCTTCCCCCTATATAATACCACCACATAGTGTGCTGGGAGCTGTGTTTTCCCCCCTCATATATCACTGTACTGTCCTCTCCCCTTTATATAATAATACCTCATATCAGTGTGTGCTGGAGGCTGTTATTTCCCCTCATCTGTCACTGTACTGTTCCCTCTCCCCTATATAATAGCAATGTCACATAGCAGTGTGCTGGGGCTGTGTTATTCGCCCTCATATGTCACTGTACTGTTCCCTCTCCTCTATATAATAACAATGTCACATAGTGTGTGCTGGGGGCTGTGTTATTCCCCCTCAACTGTCACTGTACTGTTCCCTCTCCCCTATATAATAGCAATGTCACATAGCAGTGTGCTGTGGCTGTGTTATTCCCCCTAATGTCACTGTACTGTTCCCTCTCCCCTATATAATAGCAATGTCACATAGCAGTGTGCTGGTAGCTGTGTTATTCCCCCTCATATGTCACTGTACTGTTCCCTGTCCCCTATATAATAACAATGTCACATAGCAGTGTGCTGGTAGCTGTGTTATTCCCCCTCATATATCACTGTACTGCATACTTGCCGACAATCTGCTCCAGCCTTCCGGGAGGGAGCTGATTGTCGGCTAATAGCAGGGGGCGGGGTTGGGGGCGGCCACTTGGTGGCACACTGGGGACGGGGGCAGGGACACGATCGCGTCATCGTGACTCCGCCCCCTCTTCACAATGCTGTTATTTTCAGCATTGTGAAGCAGGGGGCGGGGCCACAATGACGCGATTCTGCGCAAATCGCGTCACCGGGCCCCCTGCTGCGGGGGTTTCCATTTTTTTCGGGTGTAGGTCGGGAGGATCGCAAGCTTCCGGGAGGCTTGCCTGCCTTTCCGGGGGGCCGGGAGCGGCACCCGAAAATCGGGGGGCTCCCGGCCAAATTGGGAGGGTAGGCAAGCCTGCTGTACTGTTCTCTCTCCCCTATATAATAACAATGTCACATAGCAGTGTGCTGGGAGCTGTGTTATTTCCCCTCATATATCACTGTACTGTTCTCTCTCCCCTATATAATAATACCACATATCAGTGTGTGCTGGGGGCTGTGTTATCTCATCATATATAACTTTATGGTCCGCTCTCCCCTATATAATACCACATATCTGTGTGCTGGGAGCTGTGTTATTTCTCCTCATTTATCACTGTACTGTTACCTCTCCCCTATATAATAACAATGTCACATAGCAGTGTTCTGGGAGCTGTGTAATTCACCCTCATATATCACTAGTGTTTCCTCTCCCCTATATAATAACAATGTCACATATCAGTGTGTGCTGGCAGCTGTGTTCAGCCCCCCCAGAGGCTCAGTCTTTTTCCAATGCTGGTCTCACTGCTCCAACAGTCACATCGTGGCCTTGGTGAAAGAGGAGTGGTGGCTGCTTCCTTTTGAACTTTCAGGAACCACCAGTGAGACACTCCTCCGTGTCTCTGCTACCGCGTTCCGATCGAAGAGCAGGAGTTCAGCCAGTGACGACGCTCAAGCTGTGCTGTCTAATGAGGAGGCCACACTGGAGTGAGACACCTGGTGGTGGGGAGAGGTAACTGCAAGGCAGTGTTACTGGCAGCCGTGTTACTGCCAGCCTTGCTGTCTCTGCACGGCCAGGCCGTCTGACACCTCCGGCTTTCTCCACCGCCGCTTCTCACATGCGTGGCCACAGCAGTGAAGGCTCTGAAGGGGCTATTAATGAGAGAGATGTCTGGTCCAGCAGGTACCCTGGTTTCCCGGCGGGCCCAGTGGTGGAACTCCCGGAGACAAAGGAGTCATTTGCCGCCGGGCTACAGCCCTGAAGGGGGAACCTGTCTCCATTGTCCCCGGGAGCTGCATGGAGAAGGAGCGCTGCTGATCGGCGCTCCACCTCCATTGGCGTAACTACAGGGGGTGCAGTCGCACCCCCTGCACCCTCCATTTGCCAGGCACCCGCTGAGTATGTTGCCAGCGGGTGCCCGGCTCCTATTCATACCCCCGGCGGCAGCCAGAGGACTGAGCTCCCTCCGTCTTCCAGGTCCCGCAGTGTACTATGGGAGTGACGTCATAACATCACTCCCATAGTGCCGAGGAGCGGACGCCAGGGACGGAGCTCAGGAGTGAGCTCCGTCTTCCGGGTCCCACAGTGCACTATGGGAGTGACGTAATGACGTCACTCCCATAGTGCCGAGGAGTGGACGCCGGGGACGGACGGCAGCAGCACTGGAGCGGGGATAAAGGTAAGTGGTTTTTTTTGTTGTGTGTGTGCACGCGTGCGGGAGGGGGCTCACTACTGGGGGCAACTACAGGGGCCTCACTACTGGGGGCAACTACAGGGGATCACTACTGGGGGCAACTACAGGGAGGTACTGCATAGGGGGACCATTACTGGGGAGCACTACATAGGCGGGCACTGCATAGGGGGGCCACTACTGGGTGCATTATATAAAAGGAACTGCATAAGGGGGCGGCGGCAGCTGGGGCTGGCATAGACGCTGGGGGGGTGGTACACTTTAGTTTGCCCCCTGGGCACCTGGGATGCAGTCACGCCACTGGGCGGGCCCAATCCGCCCCTTTTTCTGTTAAACACACACATACACATAATATATACAGCATATAACACACATGTATATGTTATATATTACACATATGTCCACGCTAACATACGTACATACACATACATCCACACTTAAAAATACTTCAGGGCCGCAACTAGGGGGTGCTGGAGGTGCACATGCACTGGGTGTGCCACTGTACCCGGTGCCAGTGACCTCCAGCCCGACGCTGCAGAGGTCTCCAAGCCAGACGTCTGCTGGCAATATTTATTACCAGCGCGCGCCCGGCTTCTCTGCAGCGACGCGGTGTAGCCGGAGGCTGGAGTTCTCTCCCGAACTCCAGCTTCCGGCTCTCCCCACGGGCACTATGGGGGAGATGTCATGACGTCTCCCCCATAGTTCCAAGGAGCAGCCGGAGGACCGGATGCGACGCTGGATGCAGGAGCAGGGTTCAAGGTAAGTATTTTTTTTTAATAAGCTGCACTACAGGGGCATGGGCATTATCACAGGGGCATTACTATGGGGGATGGGCATTACCACAGGGGCATTACTATGGGGGCATGGGTATTACCACAGGGGCATTACTATGGGGCATGTGCATTACCACAGGGGCATTATTATGGGGGCATGGGCATTACCACAGGGGCATTATGGGGGCATGGGCAATAAGGGGCATTAATAATGGGGCATGAGCACTACAGGGGCATTATTATGGGGGCATGGGAATTACCACAGGGGCATTACTATGGGGGCATGGGCATTACCACAGTGGCATTACTATGGGGGCATGGGCAGTACAGGGACAGGAGCACTACTGGAGCATTACTATTGGGGCATGAGCACTACAGGAGCATGAGCACTACAGGGGCATTACTATTGGGGCATGGGCACTACAGAGGCATTACCACAGGGGCATTATGGGGCATGGGCTTTATCACAGGGGCATTATAATGGGAGCATGGGCTTTATCACAGGGGCATTAATATGGGAGCATGGGCTCTATAGGGGCATTACTATGGGGTATTAACATATGGGCATTACTATGGGGGCATTACAATATGGGTACTACTACAGGGGCATTGCTATGGGGCATTACTATGGGGGCATTATCATATGGGCACTACTACAGGGGCATTACCTCAGGGGACATTACTATAGGGGCACTGCTGCAGGGGGAATTACCAGGGGGGGGGGGGCGCCAAATTACTGTCTTGCCCCTGGTGACAAAAATCCTAGTTTCGGCCCTGCATACATACACATATATACACACTAACAGACATACACATATAAACACTCTAACACATACAGATATATGCATACACATGTATACACACTAAAACATACAGACTTATACATACGCATAAAAACACACTAGACATACATACCCATATATACACACTAACACAGACATATACAGTACATACACATACTGTATATACGCACTAACACGGACATATACAGTACATACACATATATACACACTAACACATAGACATACATAAACATATACTGTATACACACTAACACATACAAACACAAACATACTTATTACTTACACTTCTGCACACCAGCTGGTTGCTGATGGGTGTCGGGTAACTTGCATTATTAGGCCCCGCCCTTAAGGAACTACGCGATTCGCAGGTGTGCGGGGGGTATTCAGGTGTTTAATTATAACAGTTCATTATTCACCTATAATTTATAGTAACATATATTAAGTATAATTTTTACTAAATGTATTATCTAGCTTAATTTATTTACTATCAACATCGGGCTAATTTGCTTTAATTTGTGATAATTTAAATTCCTACTATAGTGGAATAATCTCCCTTGAATTAACTAATCTGGTACTTCTTTTACCATTAAATAATCGATATAAGAAATTAGACATTTATAATACCTTAGCTTAAATTTACTAAATCTACAAACATACTATAGACACAACTACTAAAGTACACCAAGTTTACTATATATGTGATGTATGGACTATATATTGTTATTTATACTGTAATCTCTTAAGTGGGACCCCGGTCATAAATCCACAATTTCACTGTCCTAACCTGCAGTTTCAAACTCTTTAAGACAAATATTCCAAATATTCAGTGGAATGAAGTGAATTAGGGGAATGTATGATTGTTTTGCTCTCCTGATGGCTATTTATCCTCACAAATTGGTTATCCTGATCTCCAGGGGCTACAAATCCAGTGGGTTAGACAGTGTGGATGATACAGTCTCTGTCTCACTCTCCTTTATAATAATTTTGCAGCTGCCATTACATTATATTTTCTGTTATTAGGCATACTATTGGTATGCTGAAGTCTTATTATGAGGTAAGTAAAGGGGACTATTTTCTCCCAAACATGATATCAGCTGACCTTCGTATCCCTAATTCATAGTTAAATATAGAGATGAGCGTGTACGGATCTAAGAGATCCGAACCCACCCGAATTTTGTAGATCTGAGTCGGGTCCAAGTCGGCTCGGAGGTTTCCGCCTGACTCGGATCTCTCAGATCTAGGCAAAACCATAGAGACGAAATCTCGAAGCTCGCAAGCTTTCATCTCTATATATAAGTGCTGTGCTGTCTGCTGCATCCATCTGGGCTGGTGTTGATCCATCTGGGCTGGTGCGGTGCTGTCTGGTGCTGTGCTGTGTGCTGTGTCCTAGGCTGGTGCTGATCCATTATGGGCTCTTGCTGTGCTGTGTCCATCTGGGCTGTTGCTGATCCATCTGGGCTGGTGCTGTGCTGTCTGCTGTGTCCATCTGGGCCCAAGTTCTGGATCCAAAATATCTATATATCTATATATATATATATATATATATATATATAGTCAATTTATTTTCTGCGCGTATGTGCGTGTTAGGCTTAGCCGCACAATATACAGTAAGTTGCAACCTAGTGCTGCCCGACTCCAGTCATCATCAGTCGACGCTCCGGGCCCAACTTGTGGAGCTGAATTTTTTTTTTTTTAAATTGTCTTTTTTTGTCTAATAATTGTCTGTGCATGTTAGTCTTAGCCGCACAAGATCTAGCAAGTTGGCAACACAACCTAGCGCTGCCCACCTCCAGTTGTCATCTATCTGTGCTCTGGGCCCAAGTTCTGGAGATGAAAAAAAAATTGTCTTTTTTTGTCTACTAATTGTCTGTGTGTCTGTGCATGTTAGGCTTAGCCACACAAGATCTAACAAGTCAGCAACACAAGCTAGTGCTGCCCAACTCCAGTCGTCATCAATCTGTGCTCTGGGCCTAAGTTCTGGAGCTGAAAAAAAATGTTAAAAAATTTTCTTTTTTGTAAATTTTTTTTCTGTGTGCACAACTGCACGTGCGTGAATTTTGTAACTGCACCTTGACTACACTATTGGTGCTTGTGACACTGCTTCAAGACTGCAGAAAATATGGAGGGCTGTCACATGACAGGAGAGCAAGGCCAAAAACCACATGTTGTAGCTGCCACCAGCAGTGCAAGGCCGTCAACATCCTCGTCCTCTATGAAGGCCCATGCCCCAGGGCTTAAGTCACGCCATCGATATGGTAAACCAACTTTTACTGAAGTTAAAAAAAAAAAATTGAAAGGAAATTTGGCTTTAGATAAACAAAAAATTGGCATTATGCCATTCACTACAAGAAGTGACAAGGAAAGGATAAGGCCTTGGCCTTTCTTTATGAAGACTGCTGTTTCTGATTCTGATAGCCTTAGAAATTGAAATCACAAATCCCTGAGAGTGCAAGTGTGTCCGCGGTTGCCATGTGTGAGCCAGACCTAAATACTAGTGTACTGGAGGATCATCCAAGTTCCAACATTTGTGTGCCCTCTGTAAATGTGGGAAAGGGCAGTCAACATCTTGCAGACGTAGTCATCGAGGATGCTTCTGTGGAATTGTACATGGAGGAGGAGGATATTTTGGTAGTTGAAGGTACTAAGGATGATGAGGATGTTGATGATGAAGATGTTGGTGATGAGGATGTTGATGCCGAGGATGTCCTTTGTGTAAGTAAGCCAACAGCTGCTGCCCATTGATTGAAAAAGTCAAAGCCCATTGTTGTCATGCCGGGACAAAAGACAAAAAAATCCACTTCTCACGTGTGGAATTATTTCCACCCCGATCCGGACAACAGTTGTCAAGCCATATGTGACCGTGAGTAGAGGGAAGGACCTAAACCACCTAGGAACCCCCTCCTTGTTACATCACTTGGAGCGCAATCATCAAATATCAAAGTGTACGTCGCCAAATTCCAAAACTCAAAACGTAACAAGTCCAGTGTCACCTACCTGCTCCCTCTCTGTGAGATCCAAGCGACTTCAATCTCCAACACCTGCATCACCAACATCCTCATTCGTCATCAGGAGTAGTCCTGCTGCATCCAATGTTGGCATTCGAAGAATGATTGACTCCTCTCCTATCCGCGATTCCTCAGAAGGATCCTTGATGACTACGCCTGTTGCAGGAGGAAGACTACTTGTAGTGTATCCTCCAAAAAACAGTTAACTGTTAAACAATCATTTGCAAGGGCAAACAAGTTTGACAGCAATAACCCATTTGCACAGCAGATTACTGACACCATAACAGCTATGCTGATATTAAATGTGCATCCAGTATCCGCCATTACTGCAGTGGGTTTTCAACAGTTAATTAAGGTCCTGTGTACTCGCTACCAGATCCCTTCTAGAGTCCATCTTGTTAGAACAGCAATTCCAAGTCTGCGCAAGGACATTAAAAAAAACCTTATTAATGTCCTCAGAAATGCCGTTGTACCCACTGTCCACTTGACCACTGATATGTGGACAAGTGGGACAGGGCACACTAAGGATTACATGACTGTGACAGCCCACTGAGTAGGTGTATTGCCTACAACAGCAGCAGCAACATCTACCAAAAGACAGCTGATACAGAGGCAGGCTACTCTTTGTATAATTGGTTTCACTAAGAAGCATACCACTGAGAACCTCTTAGAAAAACTCAGGGAAATTATTGCTAAATGGTTTACCCCACTTGGACTCTCCTCGGGATTTGTGATTTCATACAATGCCACCAATATTGTGAGAGCATTACATGTGGGTGAATTCCAACACGTCCCACGTTTTGCTCACACAATTAATTTGGTGGTGCAACATTTTTTAAAAACTGACATGGTCGTGCAGGAGATGCTCTCAGTGGCTCGCAAAATATCTGGACATTTTAGACATTCAGCAACTGCTTTTCAAAGATTGCATGACTAGCAGGTACTGTTAAATTTGCCCTTCCATCAGCTGAAGCAAGAGGTAGTAACTTGGTGGAATTCTACCCTCTATATGCTTAAACAAATGGAGGAACAGCAAAAGGCCATCCAGGGCTATATAACAGCCTATGACATAGGCCGTGGAGGAGGAATGCACCTTACTCAAGCACATTGGAGAATAATTTCCGTGTTGTGCAAGGTTCTCAAACCCTTTGAACTTGTCACACGTGAAGTTAGTTCAGACACTGCCAGCTTGAGTCAGGTCATTCCCCTCATCAGACTTTTGCAAAAACAGCTGGAGAAACTGAAGGAGGATGTGAAACAGAGCGACTGTGCAAAGTATGTTGGACTGGTGGATCAAGCCAATGATTCACTTCACCAGGATCCAAGAGTCGTCAATCTATTGAAATTAGAAAAATATATTTTGGCAACCATTCTGGATCCTAGGTTTAAGTTGTACATTGTGATTTTTTTTCCAACAGAAAGCATGTGAAACGCCATAATCTCCTCCAGTTTCTGCAGCTGCCAGGAAAAGACTCAATTTTCCTTACAGAATGCCTGCTGCTCACGCAGATCGTTCACCAAAAAATGACATCTGGTCGGGCCTGAGAGAACTGCCCACTAGTGATATGTCTTCTACCGTGACCATTTGTGATACGGTCTCCATTCACAGAATGGTGGAGGACTATTTCAGAGATAACATCCTAATAGGCATGTCAGACAGTCCCTTTCAGTACTGGCAGGAAAAAGAGGCAATTTGGAGTCTCATACACAAACTTGCTTTGCATTACTTAAGTTGCCCACCCTCAAGTGTGTACACCGAAAGAGTTTTCAGTGCATCTGGCAACCTGGTCAGTGATTGGCGTAGAAGGTTACTTCCTCAAAATGTGTAAAAGATGATGTTCATTTAAATGAATTACAAATTCCATGAGGAAGACCTCTACCAACAATTACCAACAAGGACAACGACAACTTGTAATGTAAAGACAGTTTGTGTATGGGATCATTTTCATTTCCATGTCCAATGCGCATTGTCAGCTTGTTTTATGGGGGTCCAAACAAACCAATAATTTCAGCCACAATTGGCAGTCCTTGTCGCTGAAATTATTGGTTTGTTAATCTGTCCTGTTTCATATACAACATAAGGGTGGGTGGGAGGGCCCAAGGACTATTCCATCTTGCACCATTTTCCTTTCCATTATGTGCTGGTTGGGGCATTGCTGCCTGACATTTTAAGTTAATGTTAAGGTTTGTTTAGGAACCAATGATTTATTTTTAAATTAATTTATTATCAATTTTACAGCCAGGGGCTGTACCAATGAATTTATTTTTATTAATTATTCAGCCAGGGGCTGCACCCAATGAATTCGTTTTTAATTAATTTATTATCAATTTTACAGCCAGGTGCTGCACCCAATGAATTGTTTTTTAATTAATTTATTATCAATTTTACAGCCAGGTGCTGCACCCAATGAATTGTTTTTTAATTAATTTATTATCAATTTTACAGCCAGGGGCTGCACCCAATTAATTGTTTTTTAATTAATTATTATCAATTTATCAGCCAGGGGCTGTACCAATTAATTGCTTTTTATTAATTATTGAGCCAGAGGCTGCACACAATGAATTGTTTTTAATTCATTTATTATCAATTTTACAGCCAGGGGCTGCACCAATCGAATTGTTTTTAATTAATTAATTATCAATTTAACAGCCAGGGGCTGCACCCAATGAATTGTTTTTTTTCATTAATTATCAATTTTACAGGCAGGGGCAGCACCCAATGATTTGTTTTAAATTAATTTATTATCAATTTAACAGCCAGGTGCTGCACCAATTAATTTCTTTTATTAATTATTCAGCCAGGGGCTGCACCCAAATGATATGTTTTTTAATTAATTTATCAATTTTACAGCCAGGGGCTGCACCAATGAATTGTTTTTTAATTAATTTATTATCAATTTTACAGCCAGGGGCTGCACCAACTATCAACTATCAATTCTTAAATCCTCAAGGGTATCTCAACCATCATATTTGCACAGTTCTCAACTCTATTAATAATTATATCAAATAAGTTTTGAGCCAGCAAGCTGGATACAACCTTTTGGCCCTTTAACTAGATGAAAAAAAAATCAATATTGTGAGCTGTGAAATGGTCAAAATTGACTGGAAACAAGTGGAAATAAATGTTACTGATGTTATTAATACTGTAGGAACAAAAAAGGCCCATTGTATGTGATTTTAGCTGTTTTTTTATTTTTTAAGAAAAAATCCAGTTCCAAAACCCAAAAACAAAACATGGAGGTGAGGTTTTGGCAAAACCAATCCAGATCCAAAACCAGGGGAGATCTAGATCCAAAACCAAAACACGAGGGTCGGCGCACATCTCTAGTTAAATACCAGTATGCCTCAATTCTGCTCTATGGGGAGTTCCCTCATGAAGAGGAGACTGATGGACCATTTAGAGATTGAGGAATTCCTTTAAAAAGATCCTGCACCCCTCTACTTTAATTAATTGAAGCTAATACAAATTGTAGACAGAACTTTTTGCTCTGATTGCTTCTGTCCCCTGCAGTCAACACCATCCAAGCTGAACAGCTCTGTCTCCTGAGATTCCACTTTGACAGCACACACTAGGCCTGATTCAGAGCTGCATATTTTGCTGATTTGAGTGCAATTGACTGAAGTCGTAAGTAATGAGGTCCACTGTGCATGCGTCTCTATTTTTACTGCACTGAGCAGGGGCATATTAAGAGAGGAGGGAGCCCATGTGCTTTCCCCGTCCAGAGCCCCCTCCTCTCTCCCCGGTGTCCCCCAGCGAACTGACTGCAGCAGAAGATTCTGGACACTAGTCTGTGCCTGGAGTCTATTGCGCATGTGCAGGACACTGGGAATTTGACATGGCAGCCATTTTCCCATCGATTTTCTTACTGCACGTATGCAAAACGCCAGGAAAATGGCCATCGCAGCCATTTTTCCAGGTGGCTGCCGCAGCCATTTTACAGGTATTTGTTGTAGTGCTACTACATCTGACATGGGACTTTGGAGAGGTTAGTACAAAAAGTATGGGTGCAGGGTGTGCGGTGTGAGCCCCCTGGAACCAGGGGCCTGTGTGCACTCTGCACCCATTATAGATACGCCTCTGGCACAGAATGAATTTCGATACAAGGAGTCAAGTTTTAAGTGAATGTTCCTGGGAGGTATAAGGAGGGGATCTAGGCAGACACAGGCATGTCACTGACAGAGGCTGCATCTAAAGTTTCAATGCTTTGGCAAAAGACATAGCTGTGGGAGACTGCCCTGTATTGCTTACTGTAGGGGACGCAGCTGAGATTGGGTGTCTGATCTCAGCGCCGGAGATGCAGGAGCAGGGGGTACCTGAACAAGGGACCGTCCAGGCCCTTCCAGCGATGAAGGCATGGTTGCAGTTCGAGACCAGCGCCGGGACCGCTTGTTGGCTCCCAGCGCTGGTCCAGCTTTCAGGCAGACTTGGCTTCAGCCGTAAACCAATCACAGCTTGCAGACTGGCAGCTAAAAGGAATCGGCCACTGCGAGCCAATCAGGACTTGCAGCATCATAGCTCTGCCTACCGGCAGCATCTTATATTGGATGCTGCCGGGCGGGAGAGTGCAGTTTGTCGGCGGTGAGTGAAAAGGATGGACCTTCTTAGAAGTTCTCCAGTGGCCACCGAAGAGGCCTGAAGTTGACGGGATCAAGCCAGAAGACTGCAGGTGTGGCCTTTGAAGACCGGAAGACAGCAGCTGAGCCTTGAGGACTCAGCAGTCAGTGAGAGGCAGAACTTCAGCTGAAGACTGGAGAGGACTGCAGTGGTGGGCTGCAAAAGAGCTTAACGAAGCACCCCACTGCAGCCTCTTCCAACGGTAATGGTAGGTGGCCTTGGGCCACTACCACATATTTATAATTCCCCCTAGACCTCCAAAACTGTCGGGCACAAGGCCCGTGGTGTTGAGTCAGGCTTTAGGCTTGTGCCATCAGTAGTCCCATGCCCATACTACAGTGTCCTGGACATTAGGCCCAGGGCACTAATTGTGCCATTGTTAGGTGGGCATTAGGCCTGTGGCCATCAGTCAGGCCCTAGACCTGTCAGGATACAGGTGGTCCCTATGCCCAATTGATTTAAAAGAAGCCCCCTCAGTTAGGCCCGGCTGTAGACCTAAGCCCATTATAAAGTGTTCTGGGCATTAGGCCCAGATCACAAAGTGTGTGCCCATCATAAGGTAGGCCTGAGGTATCTATTATTAAAAGGGGACTCTAAGAAATTGGCCCAAGACCCTGATCTGTGACCTGAGGTAGGCATGCTAATAGCCTGAGCCACTTATAAGACTCTGGGCATAGGTCCAGGACACTTAGCCCTTGAGAGTGACTGGACAGTAGGCCCAGTTCACAAAAAATTATAATTGCCTAATTAAGCCCCTGTATAAATATGTACATACCAGAGGTGTGTTGTCAGCTCAGTGGCTCCCACCCTCTGGTATACAGTACCTTGTGTGAAGGAGTGCCCTCAGCTCCCTGCATCTGTAGGAAACTGGAACCCATGGAGGACTATCAGGCTCTCATTAGAACAATGTGTGCTTCCCAGTCATAAAGAGGAGGAGCTGGCCAGCTAACGATAGGCAGGTTTAAAGAGACAGCACTTAGGTTATTAATCTGTGGTCACTTTTGTATTTTTTAATTGTCCTTGTATTGCTTTGTGTGTCTTGTTGTTCAGGGTAAATTTATTTAGAACTGTTGCTATTTGTTGAAATAGAAGGTTCTGTTATACCACACACATAGTTTGTCTTGCCATGAGTTCGGGACGTTATTCGTGTAGATTTAGGTAAAATAAAAAATGACACACTTCTAGACTAGGTTAAAACCCTGCACGGCATATAATTCTCTCCCCTACAGGGACCTGTGTGTGATATCGAGCTGGACGAAGCCGAAGAGTACCACTGGTGAGAACCTCTGTGTCTGTCTGGCTATTACTGTCAGTTCGTCTCTGTCTGTCCTCCTTTCTTCAGGGTGTACAGTGGACCTTGCACTCCGGTGCAAGGTTGAGTCTTCACCTGGTGCATGAGTACCTATAGGTGAAACTCGGGATCTGAGGCCAAAAGTGCCAGTGATGATCTTCACTTTAAATCCGAATCTATTTTGAGTGGTCCTCAATCCGGTAAGGCGCATCGGTTAGTGTATATGTAAATGAATTAACTAATGTGAGGAGAACCTCACAACAGGCGCTCAGGTGTGCACGATTTCCACAGCAGCTGCAATAAATGAGTGTAGTTGCACTCAAAAAGAAAAATACAAATAGACAGAGATACAGCGCTATTGTAATAGGTCTGTTAAGAGTTATAATTAACCAGATGAAGTGTGATTAATATGAAAAAGTCACTTTTAATTATTAAATGAATAGAATAAAAATTCAAATTAAATAAACATATATAAAACTGCGTACATATAAAAACATGCAGGTCAATCTGTGGTACAACTACCCCTATATATTTGTGTGATACTATTATAGGATATAGTGTCAGTAACTTAAAGCTCTAAGGCTTTTTTCAGGAACAAATGTGGCAAAGTACTTTAGCTTCCCAATATGGATTAGTCTCCACCAACTCACAATAGATAGGGGTCCAGGTATTTCCAAGACATCATTGTGCCAGTAAAATGTCCCTTGGAGTGGTGAAACAGAAGAATGTCCAAAAGATTTCTTTGGGAACAGCTATAGAGTCCGTCCGGCACTTGATAATTGTCCAGATAAAAGACTTGTATAGTCCACAAAGTATATTCCAAAGTGATGACTGACAGCAGAAAGATGGAATCCAAAATGTATCTTCTTATGAAGTGGGGTGTTGAATCTTCTGACGCGTTTCGCTGGGTAACCCCCAGCTTTATCAAAGGTGTTTGTATGTCTGAATATTGAGGGTATTTATACTCATTCAATATGGCTGCTAATTGCCCGCACATGAAATCAATCACACTTCATCTCCGTATACATAATGATAAAGAAATAATTTTAAACTAATAATAAATCTTAATAATGAGGCAAACCTTATTAGATGAGAGCAATGTAACTTTAAGATACATATTAAACCTGAAGCCTGCTTTTTTCATTTCAAGATCGCATCGATCATGTGATGTAAACAAAAGGTCACGTGGTATAACTGACTCACGTGATCCTTTGTCCATTATTACAAGGACAGCCCCCTCCGCCCTGTTGCGATGTATAGATAAAACAGGGGCAAAGGATTACCACCTACCATTAGACTTTTAATAATCCACATATGGAGCGGCATGCATCGGCTCCAGTCCGCGTCCTCCTCTCATACGTGTAATCCGTTCTGAGAGTTCCGGGTGACACGTGACTCTATTAGGTCACGTGACCGCCCTCACATCAATACTACATGCGTGGGGGATCACACAACGTCACCAATCAACGTCCCCTTCACGTTTGCATCTCGCGCATTGTGAATTCGGGGCAGCCTATGAGTATATTATATCACATGACCGCCCTCATACTTAGGGTATGCCCTTAATAAAAATGTCGGGTTTAACACTCGATAGAGATACTGTTTATATCCACTTATGTCTGTAAGTAATTCTGACTTTTTAAGCATATAGTATATAGGAGCAAAAATAGCTAGAAAAACCAAAGATTTGGGACTAATGAATAATATTATAATTATCTCAATCTTGGTAACAATTGCCCTTAATAAAAATGGCTGCTTTAATAGCAAATAATAAAACATGTTTATAAACAGATAACAGAGAATAAGCACAATACTCTTAAATACATTCAAATAAGTATATTATTATCATTACACACAGATGAAACAATATATATTATTGTTTCTTTTTTGTTCCTTAGGGGATATTTACTCTATTTATTTAAAAAAAACATGAAAATCTCATATAATAAGTCATAGGTATTTTTATAATATTAGAATCAGTTATACCTATATGTCAAAGATATACATTCTATCGCATGACTACATCATTTAGTTATCATTAATAAGACAAATATGACACATTGTCCCTAATAACCACTATAAACAAGTATTATGGAATCCTACTTAGTTAGGTCCATGACTATATCCTAACCCTCTAAGCTAAATTCGACCTCATCCTAATTTGATGTTTTATTGAAAAAGATAACCATATTAGTTAGGTCAGAGAGAGCCTCATTACTAAAATTGCAGTCTATAAAACAATATTCAACTCTACAGACTCATTCAAACCATTTGGATGCAATGTGTCTAATTTAAACATCCAAAAGATTTCTTGGATACAAAGACGTTTGAACCTGTCTCCTCCTCTTTTAGTAGCTGATATATGTTCTAGTCCAATTATTGTCAAACATGTTGGATCTCCATCATGTTTTACATCATAATGTTTGGAGACACTATGTTTGGGGCTCCTATTCAAGATGTTTCTACGATGTTCCATGAATCTAGTTTTAATTTTTCGAGTGGTCCTCCCTACATAGCGTAAATTGCAGCCACATGTCAATAAATAAATAGAAAATTCTGTATTGCAATTTATAAAGCTTCTGATGTTAATCCACTCTTCATTCCCACTAGCCAAAACTTTAATGGATTTTCTTGCATGCTGACATGTAGTACATCTATTACTTCCACATTTATAAAAACCACAAGTGGGTTTTCAACCATGATAAATTGGAGTCAGCAGCATATTTCTTTTCGTTAGATGTTATACATTTTAAATGGCTAGGTGCCAGGATATTTTTCAATGATTTATTTTTCTTAAAAATAATAGTAGGTTTAGTAGGTATGCAGCCCTGTAATATGTTATCTTGTCTGAGAATATTATAGTTATTTAATATTATCTGTTTTATCTTTGTATGTTGGCTGTTGTATGTTGTAATAAATGTCAAGAAGTTGTCCGTGTGTCCTGTATTGGTTGGAATGTCTTTTGTTCTTTTCTGTAAAAGACTCTCTATAGACCTTAATCTGGTTTCATTTAATGCTTTTTGAACAATATAGTCAGGGTATCCCCTAACCAAGAAGGATTGAGCCATATCTTTGGCTTGGCTCTCAAATGTAACTATGTCTGTACAGTTTCTTCTTAATCGTAGAAATTGGCCCTTAGGGATATTTCTCTTCCACGCAGCACTATGTTCACTTTTGTAGTTATTCATTAGTCCCAAATCTTTGGTTTTTCTAGCTATTTTTGCTCCTATATACTATATGCTTAAAAAGTCAGAATTACTTACAGACATAAGTGTATATATAAACAGTATCTCTATCGAGTGTTAAACCCGACATTTTTATTAAGGGCATACCCTAAGTATGAGGGCGGTCATGTGATATAATATACTCATAGGCTGCCCCGAATTCACAATGCGCGAGATGCAAACGTGAAGGGGACGTTGATTGGTGATGTTGTGTGATGCCCCACGCATGTAGTATTGATGTGAGGGCGGTCACGTGACCTAATAGAGTCACGTGTCACCCGGAACTCTCAGAACGGATTACACGTATGAGAGGAGGACGCGGACTGGAGCCGATGCATGCCGCTCCATATGTAGATTATTAAAAGTCTAATGGTAGGTGGTAATCCTTTGCCCCTGTTTTATCTATACATCGCAACAGGGCGGAGGGGGCTGTCCTTGTAATAATGGACAAAGGATCACGTGAGTCAGTTATACCACGTGACCTTTTGTTTACATCACATGATTGATGCGATCTTGAAATGAAAAAAGCAGACTTCAGGTTTAATATGTACCCAGCGAAACGCGTCAGCAGATTCAACACCCCACTTCGTAAGAAGATACATTTTGGATTCCATCTTTCTGCTGTCAGTCACCACTTTGGAATATACTTTGTGGACTATACAAGTCTTTTATCTGGACAATTATCATGTGCCGGACGGACTCTATAGCTGTTCCCAAAGAAATCTTTTGGATATTCTTCTGTTTCACCACTCCAAGGGACATTTTACTGGCACAATGATGTCTTGGAAATACCTGGACCCCTATCTATTGTGAGTTGGTGGAGACTAATCCATATTGGGAAGCTAAAGTACTTTGCCACATTTGTTCCTGAAAAAAGCCTTAGAGCTTTAAGTTACTGACACTATATCCTATAATAGTATCACACAAATATATAGGGGTAGTTGTACCACAGATTGACCTGCATGTTTTTATATGTACGCAGTTTTATATATGTTAATTTAATTTTAATTTTTATTCTATTCATTTAATAATTAAAAGATACTTTTTCATATTAATCACCCTTCATCTGGTTAATTCTAACTCTTAACAGACCTATTACAATAGCGCTGTATCTCTGTCTATTTGCATCGGTCAGTGTAGAGGAAGGACAGCTCTCACATCATCTCCTTCCTCCTAGGTCATCACTTCCGGGTTCAGTCTGCTATACCAGGACCGTCTGTTCATCATACGGCCTGAAGGTGGGATGGTGCATCTCAAGGTAAGCTACGGATGTGCACCTGCACGGCAGCAGGCATTGCACAGCACCTCTCTTACATAGCCGTGGCTGCATCTGTGTGTGACTCAGAATCAGGCCCACAGAGAGCACAACAGGTTTAACTCAGCTGCTCCTCAACCACTCCTCCATCTTGCTGGCACCGACTCAATAGCGGCCACTGGCATCAACTCCTCAACCATCGACACTGGTCCTCTCTCCAAGGCAGTCACCTCAGCACTGCTTAAAGGTCAGCTGACCTCCCCTTTTTTTATACTTCTGGTTTGAGCCATGTCTTCTTCCCGCCCAAGGCATGCTGGTCCTGACCACAAGGATGAGTGGCTGTCCCTCTCCTTGCATCAGGCTGACAGCCAATTCTTCACCATGTGCCAGTTGCTAAGGTAAACCTGGTGCTCGTGGCTGCAGCTGCACTCAGTGCTCTAGTGATACCTTACTCCAGCAGGGTATCACACATATGTTTATTAATATTTAGGTTCAGTGTTTCTGTTATATTCTTACCAGCAAGAAATTAGTGACATAACTTTTTACGCTACACAGCGTTGAATGTATGATTTGGTGTACTAGATATTTATGTATGTTGTAATGATGTGTTTTTGAATTTGGTGCATATTTTGCCTTAACTAAGATTGACAACGACCCACTCAGCAAGTATAGCAAAGTACTCCTCCTTACTCCAGCACAACCCTAGAATATGACAGGAGGTGTGTCTTCACACTCAAAGATCAGTATGCAATGCACACACATTACAGTACATGACCGGAGAGTGGACTAAGCCTTGGAGAGAGATAAAGTGGACGGAGCTAATGTACCAACCAATCAGCTCCTAACTGTCATTTTTCAACACAGCCTGTAAAGTGACATGAGCTGATTGGTTGGAACTTTATTTCTCTCCAAGGCTTAGTACATAGATCCCAAAGTACATAATAAAAAATATATTAATAGCCTTCCCCTTTACAAGAAGACTAGGAAATGATTTACTGTAGTACTGCATAATTACTGCTCATTTTACTGTAATCCAACAAATAGATTGACAGCAGCATTATTATAAGAATATTGGCATCATTAGGAGATATTAAAATGCATTCAGCGAATCAGGTGAGGCCACAGTTTGTCAGTATCATCAGCATCATCGTTTGCAATTTCCAACAGGGTCTGCACTCTACCTCCCACTGCTGTCACGGCCCCTTCACACAAAGATTTGTAAGTGCCACATACAATACGTCAATTTGCTTTGTATTCACAGAGAGAAAAGATGCATTTCATGGGGGGGAAAGCAGGAAAATGTGTTTACAGCCAACTCTACATGAGCCTCAATATGTCCATCAATTTTTATCAAACACAATATCAGATTATGTTTTTCAGGGTTTGTAGCTAGCTAGCACTGATATCCTAATAAGGACTGCTGGAACTTCATTTTAAGTAATAGAAGAAAGGAAAGGGAACAGCAGATGCAGTTATAAAAATAGAAAGACATGTGAATAGTGAATCAGTAATTGTTACAAAATCTTTCCAGCTGGCGGAATAATGGTGGAAAGATTAGAGCGTGTTTTTCTCACAGGCTCTGCCAATAAAATGTAAACTGTCATTTTTTGGAACCTGCTCATATTTCTTGGGGTATAGTTACTAAAGGTCGGTTTTAATCGATTTTGATCTCTTTAAAATCACTAAAAATTTTCTAGGGCTAAATCACACATTTACTGTACTACTACTTAAAAAATAAAACCAAAAATGTTCTGTTACTAAATGTGTTATTTAGGGGGATGATTTAATAAAGCTTGGAGAGAGATACAATTGTGATAGATTAAGCACCAACCAATCAGCTCCTAACTGTCACTTTACGAGCTGTGTTTGAAAAATGACAGGAGCTGATTGGTTGGCGCTTTATCTCTCAATTTTAACTCTCTCCAAGCTTTATTAAATCTCCTTATCCCCAGAAATACAACATCAATGTTGATTGATTTTGCTAAGCTTTTTTTTTTCATCTATTTTAAATTGATCAAAATTGATCTTCAATAAATATACTGTAAAGTAAATATACCCCCTTGACTCAATGCTAACCAGTAATTTAGAATACATAATTTGAAAGGATATACATATATATATATATATATATATATATATATACATATATATATATATATATATATATACAGCACTGATCCACGGCACTCACTATTCCTAGATTTGGTGTGCAACATGGTATGTGACCACATTGTTTAAAAAGAAATTGCAGGGGCTCTGCACTCACCATAATAACAACAATAATAATAATAATAATAAACAGTGGGGTTTTGGTTCATGAATTGATCAATGCATTTAAGCTTGCAGCCCCCGACAAGGGACCCCACTTTACTGCAAGTCCCTACACTACTGCTCAGAATTATAACATGGAAATAGCTATCACATTAGTGTTAAACTCAGGGTTTGCTATCAAGGTTTAAAGCTCACAGCAACTTTGCTTTTAAACGTGAGACAATCACCTAGCACACCTGTTGCAAAGTACCTAGGAGAACAGCTGACACAAGCTAGATTAAACAGGTTAAAAGGGGTGCATGAGAAAATGTGATCACAAAATGATTAATTAAAAAAATTAATCAAATTAAAAAAAAGCACTGATCCACGGTACTCACCATTCCTACATTTGGGGTGCAACATGGTATGTGACCACATTGTTTAAATAGAAATCACAGGGGCTCAGCACTCACCATAATAACAACAATAATAATAATAATAATAATAATAATAATAATAAACAGTGGGGTTTTTGTTCATGAATTGCTCAATGCATTTAAGCTTGCAGCCCCCGACAAGGGACCCCACTTTACTGCATGTCCCTACTCTAAAGCTCAGAATTATAACATGAAAATATCTATTACATTAGTGTTAAACTTAGGGTATGCTATCAAGGTTTAAAGATCACAGCAACTCATCCAAAAAATAAAATAAAGATCCACGGCACTCACCATTTCTATTTAAACAATGTGGTCACATGCCATGTTACACCCCAAATCTAGGAATGATGAGTGACGTGGATCAGTGCTTTTTGTTTATTAGATTAATTTTTTTAATTAATCATTTTGTGATCACATTTTCTCATGCACCCCTTTTAACCTGTTTAATCTAGCTTGTGTCAGCTGTACTCCTAGGTGCTTTGCAACAGGTGTGCTAGATGACTATCTCATGTTTAAAATTAAGATGTGCGCCGACCCTGGTGCTTTGGTTTTGGTTTTGGATCTCCCCTGGTTTTGGATCTGGATTGGTTTTGCCAAAACCTCACCTCCGTGTTTTGTTTTCATGTTTTGGTTTTGAAACTGGATTTTTTCTTAAAATATAAAAAACAGCTAAAATCACATACAATGGGCATTTTTTGTTCCTACAGTATTAATAACATCAATAACATTTATTTCCACTTGTTTCCAGTCAATCTTGACCACTTCACAGCTCACAATATTGATTTTTTTCATCTAGTTATAGGGCCAAAAGGTTGCATCTAGCTTGCTGGCTCAAAACTGATTGATATAATTATTAATAGAGTTGCGGACTGTGCAAATTTGGTGGTTGGTATACCCTTGAGGATTGAAGAATTGATAGATGATAGTTGGTGCAGCCCCTGGCTGTACAATTGATAATAAATTAATAAAAAAAATTAATTGGTGCAGCCCTGGGCTGAATAATTAATAATAATTTAATTAAAAAGTAAAAAACAATTCATTGGGTGCAGCCCCTGGCTGTAAATTGATAATAAATTAATTTAAAAAACAATTCATTGGGTGCAGCCCCTGGCTGAATAATTAATAAAAAGCAATTCATTGGTGCAGCCCCTGGCTGTTTAATTGATAACAAATTAATTTAAAAATAAATCATTGGTTTCTAAACCAACCATAACATTACTTTAAAATGTCAGACAGCGATGCCCCAATCAGCAAATAATGGAATGGATAAAGGTGCAAGATTATAAAAAAAACAGCTAAAATCACATAAAATCGGCCTTTTTTGTTCCTACAGTATTAATAGCCTCAATAACATTTATTTCCACTCATTTTCAGTCAATTTTAACCACCTCACAGCTCACAATATTGATTTTTTTCATATAGTTAAAGGGCCAAAAGGTTGCATCCAGCTTGCTGGCTCAAAACTGATTGATATAATTATTAATAGAGTTGAGGACTGTGCAAAGATCATGGTTGGGATACCCTTGAGGATTGAAGAATTGATAGTTGATAGTTGGTGCAGCCCCTGGCTGTAAAATTGATAATTAATTAAAACACAATTCATTGGTGCAGCCCCTGGCTGTAAAATTGATAATAAATTAATTAAAAACAAATCATTTGGGTGCAGCCCCAGGCTGTATAATTAATAAAATAAATTAATTGGTGTAACCCCTGGCTGTTAAATTGATAATAAATTAATTTAAAATTATTCATTGGGTACAGCCCCTGCCTGTAAAATTGATAATAAATTAATTATAAAACAATTCATTGGGTGCAGCCCCTGGCTGTAAAATTGATAATAAATTAATTAAAAACAATTCATTGGGTGCAGCCCCTGGCTCAATAATTACTAAAAAACAATTCATTGGTACAGCCCCTGGCTGTTAAATTGATCATACACTAATTAAAAAGCAATTCATTGGGTGCAGCCCCTGGCTGTAAATTGATAATAAATTAATTAAAAAACAATTAATTGGGTGCAGCCCCTGGCTGTAAAATTGATAATAAATTAATTTAAAACAAATTCATAGGGTGCACTCCATGGCTGAATAATTAATAAAAAGAAATTCATTGGTACAGCCCCTGACTATAAAATTGATAATAAATTAATTTAAAAATAAATCATTGGTTCCTAAACCAACCATTACTTAATTTAAAGTGTCAGGCAGCAATGCCCCAACCAGCACATAATGGAAAGGAAAAAGGTGCAAGATGGAATAGTTCTTTGGGCCCTCCCACCCACCCTTATGTTGTATATGAAACAGGACAGTTTAACAAACCAATAATTTCAGCGACAAGGACTGACAATTGTGGCTAAAATGATTGGTTTGTTTCGACCCCCATAAAACAAGCTGCCAATGTGCATTGGACATGAAAATGAAAATGATCCCATAAACAAACTGGCTTTAGATTACAAGTTGTCGTCATCCTCGTCCTCGTCATACCCATCAGTGTGTACATCCTCTTCTTCACACAATATTAATTCATCCCCGCTGGAATACACCATAGGCGCCTCTGTAATTTTTTGATGTAATTGTTGGTAGAGGTCTTCCTTGTGGAATAATTAATTTTAATGAACATCATCTTTTCCACATTTTGAGGAAGTAAACTCCTACACCGATCACTGACAAGGTTGCCATCTGCACTGAAAACTCTTTCGGAGAACACACTTGAGGGTGGGCAACTTAAGTAATGCAAAGCAAGTTTGTGTATGGGCCTCCAAATTGCCTCTTTTCCTGCCAGTACTGAAAGGGACTGTCTGACATGCGTATTAGGATGTTATCTCTGAAATAGTCCTCCACCATTCTGTGAATGGAGACAGTATCACACATAGTCACGGTAGAAGACATGTCACTAGTAGGCAGTTCTCTCAGGCCCGACCAGATGTCATTTTTTGGTGAACAATCTGCATGACCAGCAAGCATTCTGTAAGGAAAATTTAGTCTTTTCTTGGCAGCTGTAGAAACTGAAGGAGGAGATGATGGCATTTAACGTGTGGCTGCAGCTGACAATTTTTTTCCCAACATCTCTTTGCACAGTTTTCGATTTTTGTCGTTTGGAAAAAAAACTCACAAGGTAGGACTTAAACCTAGGATCCAGAATCGTCGCCAAAATATATTTTTCCAATTTCAATAGATTGATGACTCTTGGATCCTGGTGAAGTAAATCTAGGGCTTGATCCACCAGCCCGACATACTTTGCGCAATCACTCTGTTTCACCTCCTACTTCAGTTTCTCCAGCTGTTTTTGATGAGGGGAATGACCTGACTCAAGCTGGCAGTGTCTGACAATTTCAAAGGGTTTGAGAACCTTGCACAACACGGAAATTATCCTCCACTATGCTTGAGTAAGGTGAATTCCCACCTCCACTGCTTATGTCATAGTCTATTGTATATGCCTGGATGGCCTTTTGCTGTTCCTCCATCCGCTGAAGCATATAGAGGGTAGAGTTCCAACGAGTTACTACCTCTTGCTTCAGCTGATGGAAGGGCAAATTTAACAGTACCTGCTGGTCATGCAATCTTCAACAAGAGGTCGACGAATGTCTAAAATGTCCGGATATTTTGTGGGCCACTGAGAGCATCTCCTGCACGATTGTGGCAGTTTTTAAAAAACGTTGCACCACCAAATTAATTGTGTGAACAAAACATGGGACGTGTTGGAATTCGCCCACATGTAATGCTCTCACAACATTGGTGGCATTGTCCGAAATCACAAATCCCAAGGAGAGTCCAAGTGGAGTAAGTCATTTAGCAATGATTTTCCTGAGTTTTTTTAAGAGGTTCTCAGCGGTATGCCTCTTAGTGAAACTAGTTATACAAAGAGTAGCCTGCCTCTGTATCAGCTGTCTTTTGGTAGATGTTGCTGCTGCTGTTGCTGTTGTAGGCAATACACCTACTCAGTCGGCTGTCACAGTCATGTAATCCTTAGTTTGCCCTGTCCCACTTGTCCACATATCAGTGGTCAAGTGGACAGTGGGTACAACGGCATTTCTGAGGACATTAATAAGGTTTTTTTTAATGTCCTTGTACAGACTTGGAATTGCTGTTCTAGCAAAGTGGAATCTAGAAGGGATCTGGTAGCGAGTACACAGGACCTGAATTAACTGTTGAAAACCCACTGCAGTAATGGCGGATACTGGACGCACATCTAATACCAGCATAGCTGTTGTGGCATCAGTAATATGTGTGCAAATGGGTGATTGCTGTCATACTTGTTTGCCCTTGCAAACGATTGTTTGACAGTTAATTGTTTTTTGGAGGATACACTACAAGTAGTCTTCCTCCTGGTCTCCTTCTGGGACGAAGATCCACTGACAGCAGCAGCAACAGGCGTAGTCATCAAGGATCCTTCTGAGGAATCACGGATAGGAGAGGAGTCAATCATGATTCGAATACCAACATTGGATGCAGCTGGACTACTCCTGATGATGAATGAGGATGTTGATGATGCAGGTGTTGGTGTTGGCGATCAAAGTCACTTGGATCTCACAGAGAGGGAGCAAGTAGGTGACACTGGACTTGTTACGTTTTGAGTTTTGGCGACGTACACTTTGATATTTGATGAATGCGCTTCAAGTGACATAACAAGGAGGAGGTTTCTAGGTGGTTTAGGTCCCTCCCTCTACTCACTCTTGCTTGGCAATGGGCACATATGGCTTGACAACTGTTGTCCGGATCGAAGTGGAAATAATTCCACACGTGAGAAGTAGATTTTTTTGTCTTTTGTCCCGGCATAAACAACAATGGGCACTGGCTTTTTCAATCAATGGGCAACAACTGTTGCCTTAGTTACACAAAGGACATCCTCGGCATCAAAGTCCTCATCACTAACATCTTCATCATCAACATCCTCATCATCCATAGCGCCTTCAACTACCAAAATATCCTCCTCCTCCATGTGTAATTCCACAAAAGCATCCTCAATGACTACATCTGCAAGATGTTGACTGCCCTTTCCCACATTTACAGAGGGCACACAAATGTTGGAACTTGGAGGATCCTCCAGTACACTAGTATTTAGGTCTGGCTCACACATGGCAACTACGGACACACTTGCACTCTCTTCAGGGATTTCTGATTTCGATTTCTCATGGCACACAGTTGTTTTTTCCAAAGGGCTATCAGAATCAGCAGTCTTCCTATAGAAAGGCCAATGCTAATCCTTTCCTTGCCACTTCATGTAGTGAATGGCATATTGTCAATTTTTTGTTTATCTAAAGGCAAATTTCCTTATTTTTTTTTTCTTAACTTCAGTACAAGTAGCTTTACCATATTGATGGTGTGACTTAAGCCCTGGGGCATGGGCCTTCATAGAGGATGAGGAATTTGACGGCATTGCACTGCTGGCGGCAGCTACAACATGTGGTTCTTGACCTTGCTCTCCTGTCATGTGACAGCTCTCCATATTTTCTGCAGTATTGAAGCAGTGTCACAAGGTGCAGTTACAAAATTCACACACGTGCAGTTGTGCACACACACAAAAATATTACACAAAAAAAACCAATTGATTTAAAAAAAAATTATGCTCCAGAACTTGGGCCCAGAGCACAGATTGATCACGACTGGAGTCGGGCAGAACTAGGTTGCAACTTGCGTTTCTGGCTTGATCTTGTGCTGTACTGTGGTTAAACCTAACACGCACGCACACACACACAGTAAAATATCAAAGACACTTTGATTTTATTTTTTTCAGCACGACTGGAGTCTGGCAGCAGCACTACCTATGTTGCTGGCTGGATCTTGTGCGGTACTGCGGTTAAGCCTAACATGCACACACACACACACACACACACACACACACACACACACACACACACACACACACACACACACACACAGAAAAATATCAAAGACACTTTGATTGATTTTTTTTTTTTTTTTAACATGACTTTGGCAGCAGCACTACTTGCATTGCTGGCTGGATCATGTGCGGTACTGTGGTTAAGCCCAACACACATGCACACACACACACACACACACAGTAAAATATCAAAGACACTTTGATTTTTTGTCTTTAGCACGACTGGACTCGGGCAGTACCACTACTTGCGTTGCTGGATGGATCTTGTGCGGTACTGCGGTTAAGCCTAACACGCATGCACACACACACACACACACACAGAAAAATATCAAAGACACTTTGATTGATTTTATTTTTTTATAGCACTACTGGAGTCGGGCAGCAGCACTACTTGCGTTGCTGGCTGGATCTTGTGCGGTACTGTGGTTAAACCTAATATGCACGCATGCACGCACACAGAAAAATATCAAAGACACTTTGATTGATTTTATTTTTTTTTAGCACGACTGGAGTTGGGCAGCAGCACTACTTGCGTTGCTGGCTGGATCTTGTGTGGCACTGCCGTTAAGCCTAACACGCACGCACACACACACACACAGAAAAATATCAAAGACTCTTTGATTGATATTATTTTTTTTTAGCATGACTGGAGTTGGGCAGCAGCACTACTTGTGTTGCTGGCTGGATATTGTGCAGTACTGCGGTTAAGCCTAACACGCATGCACGCACACACACACAGAAAAATATCAAAGACACTTTGTTTGATTTTTTTTGACTATATGTATATTTTTTTTTTAGTCCAGAACTTGGGCCCAGATGGAAACAGCACCAGCCAAGATGTATCTGCAGTTCTGCACCAGCCCAGATGGACACAGCAGATAGCAAAGCAGCAGCCCAGAATAGATCAGCACCACCAGCCCAAGACAAAGCAGACAGCCCAGATGGATCAGCAACAGCCCAGATGGACACAGCAGACAGCACAGACAGCCCAGATGGATCAGCAACAGCCAAGATGGACACAGCAGACAGCACAGACAGCCCATTAGATCAGCAACAGCACAGATGGATACAGCATACAGCACAGTCTCCCAGCCCTACTCTACCCACCCTCCCTGTTCAGTCTCCACAGCTGGAGTGAAATGGCATCCATCGCGTGGTCCCTTATATACTACATTGATCATAGAGATGAAAGCTCGCGAACCATGAGATTTCAGACTCTATAGTTTTGCCTCGGTTTGAGATCCGAGTCAGGCAGGAAAAATCAAGCCTGCTTGGATCCGACTCGGATCTGCTAAATTCGGGTGGATTCGTATCTCAAAGATCCAAACCCGCTCATCTCTAGTTTAAAAGCAAAGTTGCTGTGAGCTTTAAACCTTGATAACCTGAGTTTAACACTATTGTGATAGCTATTTCCATGTTATAATTCTGAGCAATAGAGTAGGGACTTGCAGTAAAGTGGGGTCCCTTGTCGGGGGCTGCAAGCTTAAATGCATCGATCAATTCATGAACCAAAACCCCACTGTTTATTATTATTATTGTTGTTGTTATTATTATGATGAGTGCAGAGCCCCTGTGCTTTCTATTTAAACAATGTGGTCACATACCATGTTGCACCCCAAATGTAGGAATGGTGAGTGCCGTGGATCAGTGCGTTTTGTTTATTTGATTCATTTTTTGAATTAATCATTTTGTGATCACATTTTCTCATGCACCCCTTTTAACTTTTTTAACCTAGCTTGTGTCAGCTGTTCTCCTAGGTACATTGCAACAGGTGTGCTAGGTGACTGTCTCACGTTTAAAAGCAAAGTTGCTGTGAGCTTTAAACCTGGATAGCATACCCTGAGTTTAACACTAATGTGATAGCTATTTCCATGTTATAATTCTGAGCAATAGAGTAGGGACTTGCAGTAAAGTGGGGTCCCTTGTCGGGGGCTGCAAGCTTAAATGCATTGATCAATTCATGAACCAAAACCCCACTGTTTATTATTATTATTATTATTATTATTATTATTATTGTTGTTGTTATTATTATGGTGTGTGCTGAGCCCCTGTGATTTCAATATATATATATATATATATATATATAAAAAATAATAATCTGCGGCACTCCAAGACTGATGATAAAAGTCAAATTGTATTAAAGAGATGTGAAACATACACCAACGTTTCAAAGCCTCCTGGCTTCTTTGTCAAGGTTTATCCACATAACATACATGAATTCAAATGCATATTCTTACCTTAAATAGGCAGAGACTCACGCTGAACTGCTGCAGACCGGGGAGAAGGGACGCACCACGTGTTCCTGGACGTCCCGAGATGACATCATCACGGCGCTGCCGGGTTGTCAAGGCAACCGGCCAAATGCCGGAAACAGTCTCCCCGGTCTGCAAAAGCAGAGTCAGGACAAGAATTATAATACCAATATACCCAGAACAATAATATGAACATTAATTAACATATAAACACCACATAGCATCATAAAAAGAACACTACCCATCAATACAACCAGAGTGAAATATAACACCCACGGGTGTTTCGACAGGATTGCACCGCATACAAAGCAAACCAATTAATGGATGATGATGAAATAGTAAGAACAGGTCTAAACCTTCATTACATAAGCATACATATTATTAAACCCATTGTGACTACACAATTGGAAGAGATCAGGACTAATGTAATTGCATCAAAACTTTAGCGAGTTCCAATTAAGTTTTTTGTTTAGTCCTAAAGGGGCAATAGTACCAAGTTGATGGATCCATCTAGTATACAACAACAAAAGTCTTCCTGCTCGATCGCCACCATGAAGCGAAACCGGGACATGGTCGATAACCATGTGTCTTAATGAGGCTAATGTATGACCTAATAATAAAAAGTGACGTGCCACTAGCTGATTCAAAGATTTCTTTAATAAGGCTGATTTAATTGAAGATCGATGAACGGCCATCCGCTCTCTTACTGTGCGTGTGGTTTGGCCCACGTAATATAGTCCGCATGGACAAATAATAATGTACACAATGAATGTTGACAAACAATTCAAGACGTAATTGATGTTATAGCGTTTGTCTTTGTGAGGATGCTTAAAAGAATCGCCAATGATCATGTGGGAACAGGTGGTGCAGTGAAGACACTTGTAGCAACCTGGGGTTCTATGTAGAAATGGTGTCGATCTGGGTTGCGCTTTTGGTGTAAGATCAGATATGTCAGTATGCACTATTAGATCCCGAATGCTTCGACCCCTGGTGTAGCATGCCATGGGTACTTTATTTTTCAAGCTGGGAAGATCCTTATCGGTTTTAATGATTGGCCACAAGGCTTTGGTAGCTCTTTGAACCACTGAGCTCCTGAGCTGAAACTCCATCTTCCATGGAATGGTATTTTTCTTATCTTTAACAACAGGGCTTAGTAACGTGTCACGTGACATTTTCAAAACCACATCTTTGGCTTGATTAATAAGCGATAAATTATACCCTCTCACGAGGAACTTGTCAATAATTTTGTTAATTTCTGTGTTCATTTGATTCAGATCACTCGTGATGCGGGCTACCCGCATCATTTGAGATTTGGGTAAACCGTATTTAAGTGGTTTAGGATGGTTACTGCTGGCCAGAAGTAAAGTATTTTTATCTGTAGGTTTACAATATATCCCAGTAGAAATTTTACCATTGATAACAGAAACTTGCACATCAAGGTAATTCAACGAAAATGGACTGAATTGAAACGTAAAATTAATGGGTGAATCTGCTGCATTGACTTCAGACATAAAATGTACAAATCGCTCCTCTCCTCCTGTCCACAGGACAAACAGATCGTCTATATAGCGTGCAAATAGTAAAACATGTTGCAAGATAGCTGGATTTGAGAATATTTTACTTCTGGCCAGCAGTAACCATCCTAAACCGCTTAAATACGGTTTACCCAAATCTCAAATGATGCGGGTAGCCCGCATCACGAGTGATCTGAATCAAATTAACACAGAAATTAACAAAATTATTGACAAGTTCCTCATGAGAGGGTATAATTTATCGCTTCTTAATCAAGCCAAAGATGAGGTTTTGAAAATGTCACGTGACACATTACTAAGCCCTGTTGTTAAAGATAAGAAAAATATCATTCCATGGAAGCTATAGTTTCAGCTCAGTAGCCCAGTGGTTCAAAGAGCTACCAAAGCCTTGTGGCCAATCATTAAAACCGATAAGGATCTTCCCAGTTTGAAAAATAAAGTACCCATGGCATGCTACACCAGGGGTCGAAGCATTCGGGGCCTAGTAGTGCATACTGACATAACTGATCTTACACCAAAAGCGCGACCCAGATCGACACCATTTCTACATAGAACCCCAGGTTGCTACAAGTGTCTTCACTGCACCACCTGTTCCCACTTGATCATTGGCGATTATTTTAAGCATCCTCATAAAGACAAACGCTATAACATCAATTACGTCTTGAATTGTATGTCAACATTCATTGTGTACATTATTATTTGTCCATGCGGACTATATTACGTGGGCCAAACCACACGCACAGTAAGAGAGCGGATGGCCGTTCATCGATCTTCAAGTAAATCAGCCTTATTAAAGAAATCTGCGGATCAGCCAGTGGCACGGCACTTTTTATTATTAGCCTCATTAAGACACATGGTTATCGACCATGTCCCGGCTTCGCTTCATGGTGGCGATCGAGCAGGAAGACTTTTATTGTTGGAGACTAGATGGATCCATCAACTTGGTACTATTGCCCCTTTAGGACTAAACGAAAAAATTAATTGGAACTCGCTAAAGTTTTGATGCAATTACATTAGTCTTGATCTCTTCCAATTGTGTAGTCATAATGGGTTTAATAATATGTATGCTTATGTAATGAAGGTTTAGACCTGTTCTTACTATTTCATCATCATCCATTAATTGGTTTGCTTTGTATGCGGTGCAATCCTGTCGAAACACCCGTGGGTGTTATATTTCACTCTGGTTGTATTGATGGGTAGTGTTCTTTTTATGATGCTATGTGGTGTTTATATGTTAATTAATGTTCATATTATTGTTTTGGGTATATTGGTATTATAATTCTTGTCCTGACTCTGCTTTTGCAGACCGGGGAGACTGTTTCCGGCATTTGACCGGTTGCCTTGACAACCCGTCAGCGCCGTGATGATGTCATCTCGGGACGTCCAGGAACACGTGGTGCGTCCCTTCTCCCCAGTCTGCAACAGTTCAGCGTGAGTCTCTGCCTATTTAAGGTAAGAATATGCATTTGAATTCATGTGTGTTATGTGGATAAACCTTGACAAAGAAGCCAGGAGGCTTTGAAACGTTGGTGTATGTTTCACATTTCTTTAATACAATTTGACTTTTATCATCAGTCTTGGAGTGCCGCAGATTATTTCGGTTTTTTGATTTGGTGACACTGAGGGCAAACAAGTGCCGGTCCATATTGTCTATGTATATATATATATATATATATATATATATATAAATATCATACAAACTCGGCACTCACATGCTTTTCAAACTGCAACTCCTTTGAACATAGGGAATGTTGGTTCCAGAATATTGCAATAATTTGTTAAGCTGGCCTCCGCTTCACGGTCATTCCCATCTAGCCAGTCCCTACACTGATTCTCAGATAAATATAAATATATATACACATATACATACTGTATAGTGCATCCGGAAAGTATTCACTTTTTCCACATTTTGTTATGTTACAGCCTTATTCCAAAATGAAATAAATTCATTTTTGTCCTCAAAATTGTACACACAATACCTCTTAATGACAGCGTGTAAAATGTTTTTTTTTGCGATTTTTGCAAACTTAATTAAAAAAAAAACAAGAAATCACATGTAAATAAGTATTCACAACCTATACTCAATACCTTGTTGATGCACCTTTGGCAGCAATTACACCCTCAAGTCTTTTTGAATATGATGCCACAAGCTTGGCACACCTATCTTTGGGCAGTTTCATCCATTCCTCTTTGCAGCACCTCTCAAGCTCCATCAGGTTGGATGGGAAGCATCAGTGCACAGCCATTTTCAGATCTCTCCAGAGATGTTCAATTGGATTCAAGTCTGGGCTCTGGCAGGGCCACTCAAGGACATTCACAGAGTTGTCCTGAAGCCACTCCTTTGATATCTTAGCTGTGTGCTTAGAGTAATTGTCCTGCTGAAAGATGAACCGTTTCCCCAGTCTGAGGTCAATAGCACTCTGGAGCAGGTTTTCATCCAGGATGTCACTGTACATTGCTGCATTCATCTTTCCTTCTAGCCTGACTAGTCTCCCTATTCCTGCCGCTGGAAAACATCCCGACAGCATGATGCTGCCACTACCATGCTTCACTGTAGGGATGGTATTGGCCTGGTGATGAGCAGTGCCTGGTTTCCTCCAAACATAACGCCTGGCATTCATGCCAAAGAGTTCAATCTTTGTCTCATCATGGTCTGAGAGTCCTTCAGGTGCATTTTGGCAAACTCCAGGCGGGCTGCCATGTGCTTTTTACTAAGGAGTGGCTTCCGTCTGGCCACTCTACCATGCAGGCCTGATTAGTAGATTGCTGCAGAGATGGTTGTCCTTCTGGAAGGTTCTCCTCTCTCCACAGAGGAATGCTGTAGCTCTGACAGAGTGACCTTATCGGGTTCTTGGTCACCTTCCTGACTAGGGCCCTTCTTCGCCGATCGCTCAGTTTAGACAGCCGGCCAACTCTAGGAAGAGTGGTGGTTCCGAACTTCTTCCATTTATGGATCATGGAGGCCACTGTGCTCATTGGGACCTTCAAAGCAGATGATATTTTTCTGTACCCTTCCCCAGATTTGTGCCTCGAGACAATCCTGTCTCGGATGTCTACAGACAATTCCTTGGATTTCATGCTTGGTTTGTGCTCTGACATGCACTGTCAAGTGTGGGCCCTTGTATAGACAGATGTGTGCCTTTCAAAATCATGTCCAATCAACTGAATTTACCACAGGTGGCCTCCAATTAAGCTGTAGGAACAACTCAATGATGATAAGTGGAAACAGGATGCACCTGAGATCAATTTTGAGCTTCATGGCAAAGGCTGTGAATACTTATGTACATGTGATTTCTTAGTGTTTTTTTTTTTATTAAATTTGCAAATATCTCATAAAAAACTTTTTACACATTGTCATTATGGGGTATTATGTGTAGAATTTTGAGGACAAAAATGAATTTATTCCATTTTGGAATAAGGCTGTAATATAACTAAATGTAGAAAAAGTGAAGCGTTGTGAATACTTTTCAGATGCACTGTATATATACAGTATATACTGTATTTTTTATTTTTTTACTTCACCACTGGGAGCACAAATTCTTTGTAAGAGCATATATATTAACCACAATATGCAAAAAAGGTAATGATAAAATGTATTCACAAAAACTATTCATTAAAATACAATCACAATAAAATTTACCATATAAAAGCATATATTAATTAATGGCCCTTTTCAAGTACCACAATGCAATCAGTCTTACAAATGTCCCAGGGCCATGATCCAGCCCAGTGATTTAAATTAATTGCAGTCCTGCACATATCCATATAGCTAGCTTAAATTTTGTAATGTATTCATCAAAATCATTCTGACCGCATCAATAGTAAAGGCCCCCATACATCAGCAATCTGAAAACCACAATTGAACAATTTGAAGATTTATTGCCCGATCTTAGGATTTCCCAATCGAGCAATCTGCGCCCAAACACTACAGATCTTTTTCAGTGATTTGCAGATCGATTGCAGCAAACACAGATCTGGCAATCTTGAAAGGCCCATCATTTTGCTAGAAACGGTCTGCAAATCTGCTGATCATGTCCATACACTAGCAATCTACAGCCCCAATCGATCTGTGAAATCCAACATGTTGGACAATCTGATCAAACAATTCCAATCACTTTTTGGTTGAATGCTGCGATCTGTGAAGCCCATACATTGCAGATTTTTATACACAATCGATTGCAAATTGCACGATTGCTGCAATCCATCTCTGATGTATGGGGGCCTTTTGTTAGTAGTCTGTTCCATTCAATGGACAGGGTTACAGCAACTGCTTGTCACATGGGGGAAAGAGCAAACACCAGATTACATGCTTAACAGGTGCTCCAGTCAATATTCACATCCCCGACTGCAGTCTACTTGAAAAGGACATTTCTCTGTGTCCCAGTTCTCCTATATCAATGCCCCATATCTGGTATTGGATCTCCACTCCAGCACTCCCTTATCACTCTAAGCACTATTAAGTGTTCTTAGGCCCTGATTCAGACCCACTCGCGAGCGGCTGTCCGCTCGCAAGTGGGTCGATGGTCTGCACTCCCCATGCGCACGATGGAGGGAGCTCCGTGGTGCACATGCGGGAGACGCGACGAGCGAAGGACTTTCCTTCGCTCGTAGTGTCTGATCAAAGGGGGCGTGCTGTCGATGTTGATTGACAGCACGCCCCCTTTGGTAGGCGTGCCGGGGGCGTGCCTGCCAGACGGAGGCGTTCCCAAGGGAACGCCTACCGTCAGAAGCCGGCCCCACTGACATCACTAGTGATGTCCGTGGGAGTGATTTTGGCTCTGATAGAGACAAAATCACTCCTGGCCTTGCGGTTGAGAAACTCAACCGCAGGCTTCTGCTCGCAGTGGCGATGGTCGCGATGGTCAAGACCATCGCGACCATCATCCTGCACGCTCGTATATGCTGTGGGTGGTGACCCACAGCTATACGAACGTCCAGGTGGACACTCCATATTTATAGAGGTGGGCCCTGATTCAGAGCAAGCGCTCTGGTCAGAGCGTCCGGCTCTGAATCAGGGCCTTAGTGCTTAGAGTGTGAATCTGCTTTTCCCTCCTTCTATTACTGCTGTAGAACTACAGATTTCAGCAAGCCCATCACCACTATATGTGGGTATCTCTGGGGAAGGAAGAAAAGGGAACATGGATGACTGACCAAGGATACATTTATATACCTTCACACAAGAATATATTGGGTACGCATAATCATTAATACCAGGTTTCCCTGCACTGGTAGTACTACACTATATTGTCTTTCCCATCCGGCTCTGCCAAGAGCCTCTTCTCATTAAGGTCCTCTCTGGCACTAGAAACCTGGGTCCAGCATTGTTCACTTCTCCCAGACAGGATTCTCAGATAAGCCTTAAAGAATTTTTTCTTGGTACGCACATTATTATTTGAGCACGGGCACATTTACCTTTAATTTATCACACTATTGGGCGCTTGTCCTTTCCACCCTGTTTTCCAGATTACAATCCGTCTGATTGCCATACAGACACACACGGAAGGGACTGCTGCCTCCTCTCACTTGAAGGATTAAAGTGTTTGATTGGTCATCTATACGTATGACACTTGCACTATAAGACACATTCAAGACAGTACACCGTGCGCGATCCGAAAACCATCATCTCCATATATATATATATAAATATATATATATATATATATATATATATATATACACAGTATAAACCCCTCATTTGTGTGGCACTCCACGCAAAAGAAACACTCTGCAGTCATGGCTGAGAAGTCTCCAGAGTGTTTCTTTTGCGTGGAGTGCCACACAGATGAAGGGTTTGTGAATTTGCACATGAGTGAGGGCAACCAGCCAAGTAACGCATACATTCAAGGAGTGCCGGATCACATGGTATTTATATATACAGTATATATATATCTATATTAAGGATGTGCGCAGGACTATTTTTGCCGGATTTGGATTTGGTTCTACTTCATCGTCCGGATTTGGATTTGCCAAACTGCGGTGACTGGATTTGGATTTGGATATTTTGCAAAAATGTACAAAAAAAGCTAAAATCACATAAATTGATTTTTTTTTCTTCCTAGATTATTATTAACCTCGATAACATTAATTTCCAGTCAATTTAGACCACCTCACAGCTTATAATATTGTTTTCACCATTATTGGCCAAAGGTTGCATTGAGCTGACTGGCTACTAAGCGACAGAGCAGCGGTGCAGCTACACAGACACCACAGTTTAAAGCACATCTATGAAACATTGCCACACAGCAGTGGCAGAAATGAAAAGTAGTGCAAGATGGAATTGTCCTTGGGCCCTCCTACCCACCCAGTGGGGTACGGCCAACAGAATCACAGTACTTGTTTACAAAGAAGGCTACAGCCCAAGGAGTCACAGTGCACAATCTTATTCTCATTACACCGCACATAGTGCCCCTGATTCACATTACACCATAAAGTAGTGTCTATTATTTATGTTATGACACACAGTAGTGCCCCTTTCACACAATGCCCACAGTAGTGACCCTTTTACACAATGCCCACAGTAGTGATCCTTATACACAAAGGGCCTGATTCAGAACTGCTCGCTAGTGCTGTGCACTCACAAGCGGCCCGATGGTTTGCGAATGCGCTTCCGCACGGTTCATTCTGCGCGTGCGTGAACTACTCTGTGCGATCGCAGGCCGCTCGCTCGCCCAGCAAAGACAGCCCAGTGAAATGAGTGACAGGAGAGGCCGTTTGTGAGTGGTAAGAGGGGCAAGACACTAATAACGAGGGTGTGGAGGTGCGAATGCAGGCGTGCCTGGGAGTTTCAATGCCGTTTTTAAGGCATGCATAATTAACAGGCAGAGTCATAGTACACGTTACATTCCTGTTTTTTTACACTGAAGTCCTCGCAGTGGTTGCGGCAGGATAAGGCAACCACAAGCGCTGCGTTAGCTTCCGATGGTGCTCGATGTACCAATGCTTTAATACACTTCCTGGAGATGACGTGCGCAAGTGGGCATCTCAACATATGCTAATGGGTGTCTGCATACACAGAGTGATCGCTCGCACAGCCAAAGTGGGTTTGCTTATGCCTTGGCGAGCGATCGCTTCCCTTGTCGTCACAAAATTTGCATACGCTGGATGCGAGCGATCGCATTTAGCGAGCGGGTCTGAATCAGGCCCAAAGCCCACAGTAGTAATGCCCCTTATACAACGCCCACAGTAGTAGTGCCACTTATACAATGCCCACAGCAATAGTGTCCCTTACACAGTGCCCCCAGCAGTGGTGTCCCTTACACAATGCCCCCAGTAGTGGTTCCCCCTATGCAGTGCCCTTAGTAGTAGAGCCCCCTATGCAGTGCCCTTAGTAGTAGGGCCCCCTATGCAGTGCCCCCAGTAGTAATGCATCTTGTAGTAGTGCCCCCAATAGTTATGCCCCCTGAAGTAATGCCCCAAGTGGTAGTGCCCCTAGTAGTATGCTCCCAGTAGCAGTGCCCCCATTAGTAGTGCCCCGTTAGTATGCCCCCCAGTAGTATGCCCCCTCCAGTAGTATGCCCCCCCAGTAGTATGCCCCCATTATTAGTGCCTCTAGTATGCCCCATCAGTAATGCCCCCAGTAGTATGACCCCATTAGCAGTGCACCCCAGTAGTATGCCTCCATTAGCAGTGCGCCCAGTAGTATGCCCCCAAGTAGCAGTGCCCCCCAGTAGTATGCCCCCCAGTAGTATCCCCCTCATTAGTAGTGCCCCAGTATGCCCCCATTAGCAGTGCCCCCAGTAGTATGCCCCCATTAGTAGTGACCCCAGTAGTGTGGCCCCATTAGCAGTGCCCCCAGTAGTATGACCCCATATGCAGTGGTGCCCCAAGTAGTATGACCCCAGGAGCACCCCCTTACACACACACACAAATAAAAAAATAAAAACAACTTACCTTAGTCCCCGCTTCTGCCGCTGTCCGCTCTGCTCTGCTCTATTATGCGCTGCGGAGGAAGTCAAAAGACGGAGCTCATGACTGAGCTCCAGCCGGCTCCCTCCATGCAGCAGCCAATGAGAGTCTGTGAGACTCTCATTGGCTGCTATAACAAACATTCAGCTGCCGCTGGCGGCTGTGTGTTTGTTTCTGTGTAGGGCAGACCGCTATCACTGCGTTCTGCCCTACACTAGTAACCCTGACATCGGATCCTCTCGCAAGAATCCGACATCAGGAGGCCGCCATTCGGCCTCGAAGTGGGATCCGAGTCAGGCGGGGAACACCCGAACAGCATTCGGGTGGACTTGGATCCACAATGTTCGGAGCGGTTTGGATTCCACAGAATCCAAACTGCTCATCTCTAATATATATATGTATAGAAACAGCGGCACTCGAAGCAGACCTCTTGATAATAAAAGATACTGAGACACTTAGTCAAATATCAACGTTTCAGAATTTAATCCGTCATCAGGATATACAATAAACAGTATTTCCTGATGATGGATTAAATTCCAAAACGTTGATATTTGACTAAGCGCCTTAGTATATTTTATTATCAAAAAGTCCTCATTGAGTGCCGCTATTCTATACATATATTACCTATATGAGATTGGCACCACGGCTGCTGTTTTGATGGGATTTGGAGTGCCGGCTATTCCATGCTTGTGTATATATACAGCAGTGATTCCCAACCTCGGTCCTCAAGGCACACTAACAGTGCTGGTTTTAGTGATATACATGATTGAGCACAAATAGTTACATCAAAATAACTGAGGTACTAATTAAGTCAGCTGTGCTCAAGTATGGTTATCTTTAAAACCTGGACTGTTAGTATGCCTTGAGGACCGTGTTTGGGAACCCTTGATGTACAGTATATATATATATATATATATATATATATACAGTGTGTATATATATATATATATATATATACAGTGTATATATATATATATATATATATATATATATATATTGTGACACAGTTAGGTTAGGGGGTCCCTCTCCTGGGTAGAGGAGTCCTTCCTTACACACACACAGCAGCAGGGAAGCAGCACACCAGTCTGGATGCAAGTACAAGCTGGTTGGCGCCAGTCTTTATTGTACAATGTCAGAAACATAAAGAAAACATAAATATAAATCCTAGCCCTGTCGGGGTACTAACTTCACAGGTAGTTCCCTCACTACCAGAACCTGGCAGGGCCTAATGCCCTTGCCAGCAACAAAAGCACAGCACAACACTCACAGTTAGGTATCCAAGTGTCTCTGAGCAAACTCCCTGTCTGCTCTCCTAGGTGAGACAATCAGCCCTAAACAAACTAGGCTTATATTGGCCACTCTCAGGTGGAAAACTAACAATCCTGTTACCAGGCTGCGAGAACTAAAACCTGGAGTGGCCGTGGGTGGAGCCCTCCCTCTCCTCTCACCCACAACCCCCAGGTCCCAAACCGGCTTTTCAAAAAGCCGAAACTCAAGCCTGCTACACTGCAGACTTTCTCCTGGGGGTTTAAAACACAAAAGACAGGAATCTGGGACAAATGTACCTGCCACAGACCACTTTACCAGTGATCCTATCACAATATATATACAGTGTATATATATATATATATATATATATATAAAGAGAAAAACTGAAGGGCACTCAGCAGGACTTAAGCAACGTAAGTTACTTAAGTGGATAAACCAGGCAAAGCCAGTATGTTCGTCAATGTTTCAGCAGGGTAGTGCTTTTATCAAGACATGTCTTGATAAAAGCACTAATCTGCTGAAACGTTGACGAACATACTGGCTTTGCCTGGTTTATCCATTTAAGTTACTTACGTTGCTTACGTCCTGCTGAGTGTCCTTCAGTTTTTCTCTGTATATTTCTACCCGTGGGTTTGTTGTGGCACCTTTGGCATTACACCTATTTTCCTTTTGGAGAGTGCCGGACCTCTGTTTATTCTGTATATATATATATATATATATATATATATGCGTGTATAAATCTCCTTTCCAGTCATACCTCATTTCCATTAGATCGCCGGGTCGCATCCGGTATTATGTTCACTTGCCCAGCCCAGGGCACAACCTGGCTGAGACCCCATACAGATTGGCTGCCCCACCCGGCACTAAGGGTCGCTGACGCCATCGGCATCAAGTGTGGAGCCGGCACTTTTAGAAGATCTCATATCCAAATGCCTGCTCTTCCAATGCAGGGAAAAGGACCCCGGTTCACATCGACCTGCATTACCCGTTCACACTGCTTCAGGAGCAGTTGAACACACATTCAACCCTTCTTGTGACCAGGGTTGAAATGCCGGGTTACTTGACCCAGCTTATCTCAACCCATCCCTTTCACACAGCACAATAACCCTGATTGCTGTGCGCTCATGTGCAATGACCCAGGTTATTGCTGGCAGTGGAAATGGGGTATTAGTTACATTGTTGGTAATCCAGTAATATCTTTTGAAACAGCAATTCATTATTAATAACTCTCAGGACTGACTTCAAATAACATCGCGCCTAGTAATTTTTAGAACACATAATTGTTTATTTTATATATGAAAATTAATTGTTACTCTTTGCCCTGCAGACCATCTTTCAAAAATTTGATATTGTATTCAGTATAATAAAAAGCATAAAAACTAAAGTGTATCAATGTATTTAGCAACACTGAAATTGGCAGAATTGCCCATTGCTGCTTGATAGCTACATAAGAAGAAGTATGTGTAACATACTGCCATAGAACAGCATTGTGCTCTCGTTTCAGCACAGTAAACATTTGGGCACAAGGAGATATGCACCATTAATCTTGCTCATTAAGAGATAATGAAGCCATCATTCTTACGTTCCATTCTGCCTTTTGTTACCGCTGGTGACTAGAAGCTTTGTAGCTCCAGTACACTGACTGGTATGATGGTATTTGAATCAACAACTTTCCAAACAATCATTTTTAGCAACTACCTGTCATGGCATAAAACAGGGTGCTTACAGTCTTTTTATTTTATTTGTTTTTCATGTTTAATATGTTTAGGGTCAACATTGTAATGAATGGTGGTTACAATTTTCTCCCTACCACACAAGACATACAGGGGGAAATGTACTATATAGCCTTCTGAACAATGAAGAAGTGGTCAAGTGGAGAAGTTTCTAGCTACTGTATTAGCTGATTGGTTGCTATGATAAACTTCTCCACTTGCCCATTTCTCCACTCTTTAGAACATTTCATACATTTTGCACAAGAAGCATTGTGTAATAGCCTGCTAGGTGCTGGCATGAGTGCGATTCTGGAGACTTAGCCCATATTCTTAAAGGGACATAACCAGATTGGTCTTGCAGGCTATCATATAAAGTCCATAGACTTTGTTATAATATAAATTAGGTCATGTTATTGTTGTGTTGACATGAGAAGTTAAACATATAATAACCAGTAACATATAACATATATTTATGTTTATATTTATTGTTATTCAACACATTTCCTAACATATTGCACATCTTGGAGCATGAGACTACCCGGGGTTTCAATCTCCTAGAGCAGGTGAATATGTTAGTTACCATCTGACCCATTGTGCTTATATGTATGGTGTACCGTCCCTGTTTTTCCATTTTTATTTATATATATATATATATATATATATTTTTTTTTTTTTTTTTCAAGAATAAATTATCTGGTTGTTTTAACCGATGTGTGGGTGTCTCATACATTTTTCACGTTGCTCCCTGTGCCATATGAGAAGATGTGATGGGAGAAAGAAACCTTTATATGCTTCACACAGCAGGCTTACATGTAAGCATTAGGTAAGCATTGGTTTGATATCATCTATCCACATGGTGCTGTTTCTGTGACCTAGAGGGGAACACGACTGGTGGTTAAAGGCTGAACTTTAGCAACACAACATTCCTCCAGTTAACACTGAATGGTGTTTCTCAAAGAGACTTTTTGAGAGTTTTACACTATTTTCTTTTTCTATATCTTATTACATATTCGGAACTATACATTGAACATTGAGAACTCAGTGGACATCAAATGTTAAGTATTGATGTGAACTCTATCTTTGATCTTACCATTTAGCGCATATTTGTCTCAATTTTTTTGTATTTGCAGTTGAATGAGTTGGGTGACTCATATTATCTGACCTTTTTTGCTGCTTTTGAGGGTTTGTGCCCAAGAGTGTTGGTTATCTATTAGATAATATTGCAAATCTTATGGAGGGCATTTAAACATTACAAAATGTAATTGACTTTAAAGTCCCTGATGATAATAAGTACAGTATGGTTATAAAAGGAAACCTTGAAAGACACACTTCAAGCAGATAATACGTATATGACCATATTTGTCAAATGTCATGAATCAATAATAGAAACAATTAAAATGCCTATCTGCATCTTGCTAGGTCTCTTACATTATGTAGACAAGAGTGATTGGACACTCATGCACAAGCAAAATGCATACCATGCATACCATTGCAACCAAGTTATAAATGGCCACAAATGTGGCGGTTTGGACACTTTGTAGGGAGGCCTATGCACTTGCAATATTACAGAAACAACAAATGTTTTTATCAAGACAAAAGTGCCACCAGTCATGTTTCCAGGGCAACGCTGGACTTGTATACTGAAAATTTGATAACCCAGTTGGACTGGCCAGCTCAGAGTCCAGATCTTAACTCCACTGAGAACCTCTGGGATGAATTGGAGCAATGGGTGCATTCTACGCTGACTCGACCTTCTTTAGTGTCACAGTTGGTTGTGATTGTCCAGGAACTTGTGGACAGTTTGCCAAGAATGGTGCCTGCAGTAATCACTGCACATGGTGGACCTACAAAGTACTGATGTCAATAAAATCTTGTTGATCTATTTACTGTCAGTGTCCAATCACTTTTGTCTACATAGTATATATAACATTAGTTGAATATATGTACTTGGTTAACACACATTTAACTTATACTAAGTTATTTTATGGAAAAGAAAATTCTATTTCACCAAAATGCATTTGCTGCCTGAAAGCAATATAAAGGTTGTAAGTGTGGGTACATTGTGTTCCAGATTTATTGGATGTGCAAAGAATGTGTGTGTTAACAGGATGCAGCTTAAGTTAGGATAAGTGGAAAGTCTTTTCAGCCTGCCTCACACATAGTAAAATATACAGAAATAAATTAACTCTTATTGGCGCAAACCTGAATTTGTATGTGTGGAGTTCAGAGCCATTTCTAGGCAATCTGGTTCCCAGTGTAAACAGTGTAAATGTGCCCCCCCCTACCAACACACCCAGGGGAATTTACAAGATAAATAATATTCTTGCAGGTGCCAAAATAGGGGGCATGGCCTCACAGTAAGGGGCATGGCCCTGCTGGAAATATGGCCTTGCCTCCAGCCAGCCCCTAGTGTCCCTCCAGCCAGCTCTTACAGTGTCCCTTCAGGTTCCAGCCAGCCCCCAGTGTCCCCCCAGCCAGCCCCCAGTAAGTATTATATAATAAATCTCACCTGGCTGTGGCTTTTAAATATTCACATCTCTGAGGAAATTGATCCTTCATGGGCAGACGGTGTCTTCAGTCGGTATTCACTATTCATGTAGGAGATCACATGGTCCAGAAGATGCCTGTTTGTGTAGGAATATAACCAATGTGATCATCATACAACAGAGGTTCAACTAGACTCGTGTTCACCTAGTTCCTCCTGTATCCTCTCTAGCCTCCTGTCTCTCAGCATCATCCTCTGTCTCTCCAGCCACCAGCACAGCGCACACTTACCTGCGGCTACTGGTGCTTGCTTTCTTTCTACTCAGTTTCTCCTCCTACAGTGCTGCTCTACATGCTCCCAGTCCCTGTCCTCTCCTCTGCACTTCTTTTCAGGCAGGGATGAGCTGTATCAGCTGAATGGATTCTGTGTAGCAAGGTGGTCCTCTGCTCTCAGAGAGAGTGCGCGTGCGCCGTGACCTCATCATGTCATGTCGCCCTTTGCGAGTAGAGGCATCAGTGGAGGTGAAACTTGGGAGTTTAGTGTAGTCCTCCTGGTCCTTACCAGCAGGGGTCAGGGACGGGGCACCCCTGCATGATTCCATGGCTCTCCCACCACTAGAAATGGCCCTGGTGGAGTTTCTAATAGTAGCTAAGTAGATTTGAATGGTTATAATAAATTGGTATGTTGTTTATTTTGAAGGAAAAAGGGAAGTTAAAATATGTTGATTTTACAAAGTTGAATTGTAATATTGAAATATGTAGTAAATAAATAGTATTCAACATAAAACCTAAAAACCTTGCAGTCAATTGATTAAAATTATAAAACATTTCTAGATATGTTAAGATTAGTATTGAAAATAAATACATAAGAACAGTATGTATTGACATTCCAACATCTATAAAGTCTTATGGGTGATTCCATGAAATTTAGGACTCAATACATGAAAATTAAATTATATCACAGCAGATGCCAAGACATTTTCAACTTAATTTCTTTCTACTGATGAACTTAATTTAACTGTCACAGTAACTTCAGATGATGTAGTGAATGTTGGTGACTGGTTCTATGTTGAATACTGTATGATGGAAAGAGTTACCCAGGTGAAATCAAGGACATCAAAGATGGTGAATACTTAGTGGGCACAATTGAGCAAGCTGGTACAAACTGGAAATGGCCATCATCACCAGATGAAATATTTATACATATTCACAGTTAATCAGGAAGACTAGGGACAGAAATGTAACATGAATCCCATTGTATGTAATATGAGTCACATGTCAAACATGATTTTAAGTATAGTTTTGTTAACAATCAGTTTTTTGTTTCAATCATAAGTTTATGGTCTTATAAGTGTATAGAAACTTGTGTAAAGAAAATTTAGCAAGAAACTATGGGCAGAATTCAATTTGAGGCGAAAAGTCAGTTTCGGCGAAAAAGTATAGCGGGTGACGTCATTTCGCCAGGCGGAAACTTTTCACCGTATTCAATTTCAAAGATTTTCGCTTAGGCGGAAAGTCAATGCAATGTGCCCGGCGGAAAAGTTTTGCCTGTGAATAGCAGGCAGAAAAAAGTGCAGAATTGGGGTTTTGGGGTGCAACGTTGCGGGAACCCCCATGCAGGCTTAAAACACTCCCCCAAAGGTAAACTGCATAAAAAAATAAAAAAAAACTTAAGAACACTCCAAAAGATTACTTTCATTTTGGGGGCGAAAAAAAAGAAAGTTGAGGGACAAAGTTAAAAACTAGCGAAATAGACTCCAGGGTGGTCCCCAAGTATTACCCAGGTGTTTTTTGGATTGCAGGTGTTTGCGGTAGGTGGATTTTTCATGAATTTTAAAACTTTATTTAAGCAACTTTAAAATATGTTACCCCCCCATTTTCAGGTACCCAAAATTTGCTGGGAGTAGTTATTTTCTCCAATAAATAAAACAAAATGCTATTCTTCTCCCCTTATGCAAATACGCAAAACTGCGCCTATTGACACCATTTAAATACACCAAATACCTTCAGCAGGCCAATTCGGGGGTTTCCATAGTGATCCCCCCTGTCAGTGCATCTTTTGGGGGGTGCCAAGCTGATTACCCCATTTTGGAGAGGACTTTCCGCCTGTTCAAGTATCACCGGGTGCCGTTTTCACGTACTTTCATATTGAATACGTGGAATCGCTGGGACGTGCGCGAAAAGTTTCTGCACCCAAAACACGCGATATAGGCAAAAAGTCTGGCAGGCGAAAAAGTATCGCAGTTGCGAAACTTATTGAATACCGCCCTATATCATTATAAAATAACATAGTCTTTAACATATTGTTTTCTTCAAAATGGCATCAGAGGCGTCCACATTGAATTTGATGTATAACTATATATCTTTTTTCCTGTCACTATGACCAAACATTTTCATGCAAAAAAAATAGCCTCTTCTTCCCTTGCTGTTGCCATGGCATAACTGGATAAACCCTCCTAAAAAGAGCTTATATGCAGTCGCTGACAACCTGTTTGCTAGAAACTAATGTACCATCTCATTTAGATACACCAGGAAAATGCAAACATAAAATACAGGCTGCAACTCCTCTCAAAGTATACTTAGAACTATGGCTGCATCATATGCGTAATAAAGCTCTATTGCTATAGAACGCCTTACCTCCCTGCTTAGACCTCCGTTCACATAGAGGCCTATTCACGGCTATCAGGGAGACACTATATATTATATATATTTCCTGCCTTTTAAAATGCAATTTAGGAATATAGCTTTGTATAATCTGTGTTTGTTGTATTTGGGTGTACGGTATTTGTCTTGCCTTTATGCCTGAACCCAATCACTGTCTGTGCTGCTAGGGAGAAAATATTTCCATTAAAGATACTTTGTCAACATGGACTGTATTTTGTATTTTTCCAGTACAATATCAAAACAATGAATAAGACTATTCGGTTTCTATTACTGGAACTATGATCTTGGTATAGTTGCCCCCATGTGTTACTAATGAGTGACAACTTATATTGTCATACAATGAATATTATTAAATTACAATAACATGAATACCGTGAATACATATACCTTTCAGCTTTTTGCAGGGCTCATAGAACTATACTGATTTTCCTGGCATGAGCTCAGAAATCACATTACTAGACTAAGGCTAGATATTGAAAAGAATAGGAAAGTTGTGTGGGTGGTACTTTGCTGGTATTGGCAATCCTTACATGTTTACTGAATCATCCAGAGCTAGGACGGCTTTACACTTATTGTAAATAACATCGGGGTCTCCTATTGGCAAGTTATCCGGAGACAGCAGACATCTGCCCATCTCACTAAACATATGGTGCATATATTTTTAATGTAACCTTAGCTATTGCTTCCTTCATCAACTGACAAGCACTTCAAAATGATAGTTGATATAGCAGTGACAGATTAACCTGCAGAGATTATGCAATCGGAAAAATACACAATTTAATAAAAAGATCAGATGAGTGATTTAAAAAAAAAAAAATTCTAGCACATAATGTGGAAAACAGGTCTGTAGAAAAAGTGATGGTGGAGACATTTGATATGACCATGGGTTGTCCAAGGGGCCAATTTACTGTATCAATCTTATTGGCCCTTTAAATAATTTGGAAACAGCAGTTCCCTAATGATGTTGGTATCCACATATTTTACTGGAGGCTGAACATTGGAGATATGAAAGATATCAGTGTTCACCAATTCATCAAACTTAACCCCCCAAAAGCTAACCTCTTCTTTTGATAGCATTAGTAACTGCAGCCTATGAACTACAGTATCACAAATATTTAGACCTATGGTGCATACACACGGTCAGATTTTTCTTCAGATCTGAACGATAACGATTTAAAAAAATCATTCAATCGTTCATATCTGAAGGAAAATCTGACATATCTGTTAGATCTGTCAGATGAACGATTTGAACGATGCGCGTTCCCAATAGTCAGATAACGATATCTGACGTCTGATCTGTTTGCAGTCAGACTTGGATGATTCCATTCATTTTAATGCAGTCAAAAATCGTTCAAATCTTTGGTAAAATCGTTCAAATCGTTCAATCGTTCATCTGACAGATCTGACAAATCTGACCATGTGTATGCTCCTTTAGAGGGATCTTTGGAGCTCCTTCCCAGCAGCCTACTGTACACATGCACATGCGCTGCTAACTGGTTGTGCACAAGCAGTAGGTACTGTAAGTAGGGTCGGCAGTAAAATTATAGTGTAAGCTATCACATTTCTTTTTACTTGGAGTAACTGTCAAGACAATAGAATGATGGTAAATAGTCTAAATAAATCCTTCCTTATCGTCGCAATATGAAGAAATAAGTGATTATACTTTTCAGGGTCCCCACTTCCACCAATCACATTTCTGTCCCATATATCTATTCTTTGCAACTTTGAAATATTGTGCTGAAAACTCTGACTACAGACATTTGTCGATTTTATTGGTGTTATGTTTAACAAAGTTTATCCAAATCAGGGCTGTCTGTACAGTCAAGAGGTTTGTAACTGGGTCAGATTTATTAAACTCCAGTTATTGTGCGGTTTGCAAATCACCAACATTCGGATTTATTATCCTGTGGTTTGGATGGTAACATGCCAAACCAAATCTGAAGTGTGGCAATTTGCAAACTTCTACAATGTATATGGTTTAAACCAAACTGCATGGTGAAAACTACCTGAACATAGCCGATCCAAGCAGGATCCGAGTCAGGCTCTAGTTTTCCTGCCTGACTCGGAATCCAAAATGAGGTAAAACGTCATCCTCCCACTGTCGGAGTCTCACGGGTTTTGGATTATATATAAATCCCTCCCCGCGGTGATCGACACCATATGCTTGCTGAGTCCCTGCTGTGCTCTGTTGTGCTCCATTGAAGGAGGGCTGTGTTGTCTAATCCAGGAGTGTGCAGGAGTGTGCTGTGCTCTGTCCAGGGGGCTGAGTTGCCCATCTACCAGGGGTTTGCTGTGCTGGGCTGTGTTCTCCAATCCAGGCAGGGTGTGCTTGTGTTGATCATCCAGGGGTGTGCTGTGCTGTCTATCCAGGGGTGTGCTGTATGTTCACGGGCTGTAAAAAAAACTAAAAAGTAACTAAAAGTAAAAAAAATATATATATATATTAAGTTAAAAAAACGTTAAACTTATTTTTTTCTCCTGTACCTTACACTGTGACGCTGTATGCCGTACTCCCCCCCTTAGTGTATCCCAAGCACTGGGATGCTGCTGGTCATATTGTGAGTGATGCTGTAGGTTCATCATACTGCAGTGTAAAATTCATAAAGTATTGTGAGTTATGCTGTCAGTCAGTAATACCGCAGTGTAATATTATTCATACAACTATTGTGACACTGCTGGTCAGTAATAACGCAGTGTAATATTCATAAAAATATTGTGACGCTGTAGGTCATTGATACCGCAGTGAAAAATAAAATTCATAAAGTAGTATGATTGACGTTGTAGGTTCATCATACTACAGTGTAAAATTCATAAAGTATTGCGCGTGAAGCTGTCGTCAGTAATACCGCAGTGTAATATTATTCCTACAAGTATTGTGACACTGTTGGTCAGTAATACCACAGTGTAATATTCATAAAAATATTGTGATGCTGTAGGTCATTGATACTGCAGTGTAATATTTATAAAAGTATTCTAATGCTGTAGGTCATTGATACTGCAGTGTAATGTTCATAAATATATTGTGACACTATAGGTCTTTGAGACTGCAGCATAATATTCAAAATTGGTACAAATTGATGTGTGTGTTGTACCCCACTTTGTTCGTGTTTTTTGATATGGAAAACAATCAGTTGAGAGGAGAGCAGGAACCACATACTAGTGCTGAAGTTGCTGCCAGTGCCATCAGTCATGACAATACTAGTCCATCTACATCATTTACTAAAGCTGATGCCCAAAGGCATGCAGGGCTTGAGTCAGAGCATCTAAAAAGCATCAAAGGGAAAGTTACCTGCAGAAATACATAAAATTGGCAATATGCCTTTCACCACATGAAGTGGCAAGGAAAGGCTAAAGCCTTGGCCTTTATTTATGATTGGTGGTTCTGCCTCTTATGATGATGTAAGCTCTTCTCCCTGTAGAAATTTCAAAAAAATAAGGTACAGGACCCAACTGTGTGCTCAGAAATGCCACAAATACCTAAGTGTGTCGGCGGGTGCCATGAGTGAGCCTGACCTTTCCAATACTGTACTCGAAGAGGAGCCTACTTCCACCACTTGTGCATCCTCTACAAATATTGAGATGAGCAGCACAAGTGAACATGCTGACATAGACATTGAGGATGCATCTGTGGAAGTGCACCAGGATGAGGAGGATATTTATATAGCTGACTCTAATAAGGATGTTGCTGATGAGGATGTTGTTGATGAGGATGTTGTTAGTGTAAATCAGGCACAAGTGGAAGAAACAGTTGTTGCCGATGATATAGAAAAGCCCATTGTCATGCCTGGGCATAAGACAAAAAAATCCACTTCTTATGTGTGGAATTATTTCTACCCAAATCTGGACAACAATTGTCAAGCCATCTGTAACCTTTGTAAAGCCAGAGTAAGTAGAGGTAGGGACTTTAACCATCTAGGAACCTCCTCCCTGTTATGTTATCTACAGCGCATCCATCAAAAAAGATTTTGCAAAATTCAGAAACTTTGGCTAAAAAAGTAACAACATGCAGTCCAGCATCAGCTAGCTCCCTTCTCTCTGCTCGATCTATGCACCTGTCATCTTCACCACCAACAGCTTCATCAATAATATCCTCAATCATAAAGAGATTGGTTTGTTTGGGCCCCCACAAAACAAGCTGCCAATGGGCAGCTGACATTGCTGGCAATGATCTATATGTGCACAAACTGGCTTTACAGAGGCAAGACTGTTGTCGCCATTATCACCTGATTCCTCACCCTCATCAGTGTGTACATCATCTTCACACAATATTATTTGGACCCCGCTGGAATCCACCATTACAGATGCCTCTGTAATTTTAGAACATAATTGGTGGTATTCCTCATAGAATTTGTTGTTTATTTTGATGGACATCATCTTTTCCACATTTTGAGGAAGTAGCCTCCTATGCTGAATGCTGACAAGGTTCCTGGCTGTGCTAAAAACTCTGTCTTAGTACTCAAAGAGCAGCTCAAGTAAAGCAAAGCCAGTTTGTGCAAGGGCCTCCAAATTGCCTTTTTTTCTACCAGTAGTCAAATGGACTGTCTGACATGCCTATTTGGACGCAATCATTAAAATACTCCTCAACTATTCCTTGAATGGTGACCGTATCAGATGGAGTCACGGTAGAGGTCTCGTAAATTGTAGGCAATTCTTTTAGACCTGACCAGATGTGAAAACTTGGTTATGTTGACTCATCTGCATCACCAGTGGGCCTTTAGTTTTTTCTTGGCAGCTGCACTTGCTGGAGAAACTGAAGGAGGAGCCATTGCTGCATCATGTGCCACTTGAGTTGACAATTTGCTTACCAACAGCTCTTTGCATCTCCTCAGATCAGTGTCCGTTTTTAAGAAAGACATGACATATGACTTAAACCTAAGTTCGAGCACGGTTGCCAAAATGTATTGATCCAATTGGAAGGTCCTGACAACCCTTGGATCATGGTGAAGCAAATAAAGAACTTGATCTAAGAGTCCGACATACTTAGCAGAATCGCTTCATTTCAGCTCTTAATTCAGTTTCTCAAGCTGCTATACCAACAATCTAATTAGGGGAAGTACCTAACTCAAGCTGACAGTGTCTGACCTCACTTCACAGGTGGCTACTTCACAGTCCGATTGCTATTGCCAGTTCGAGCACAAACATTGATCGATTGTGTGCGTATTAGCAACTGCGTTCTTTTTCTGAATTACGCCTGGTGTTAGTCTTATCAAATTGGATGCAGGGCTACTTCCGATCAGAGTAGTAAGTAGAGGAAGGGGTGTTAACCATCTAGGAACCTGAAGTGATTGATTTATTAAACTGTGCATGTCCTGTCTATATACAACATAAGGGTGGGTGGAAGGGCACAAAGACAATTCCATCTTGCATTTTTTTTCTTTGCATCATATACATTATGTGCAGTTTGGGGTGCTGACATTTTTTATTTTATAGTTTATTAAACTGCCATCCCGTCTGCCACTGCTGTGTGGCAAATGTTTCATAGATGTCCTAAATTTTTTTAAACTGCCATGCTTTTGTGCTGCTGCTCTGATGCATACCTTTTTTTTTTGTTTCATACTGTATTTATTTCAACTAAAATCAGAAACTGGTATACTTGCAAAATACTATTATGCAATTTTTCAACCTTGATTTGTAGACACCAACCTAGTGCTTGGTTTTCCTTGATCATAACAGCCATGTTTGGTCAGATGCAACTCAAACACCAAATGGAGAGGCTATATTGTGATGGCATCTGGAGATGTTTTCCCTCCTCTCCTCCCAGCCTTCTCATACATAATCCCAGAGATGTTTAGTACCCCTTCATGTTCAGAGCTTCCATTTTTTGTGCTGCCACAGACATCTCCTGCATGTCCCTTTCAATTTTAAAGAAAATGTGGAACCACCAAATAGCTCAACTTGGGCAAGGACTGACATGAATGATATTTATTGTATTTTATGTAAATGTCCCCCCTCCTACCTCAAACATTTGCTTCGGAATATAAAAAAAATTTAATAAAATTTACTACGAATCAACCCTTCCTTTCCCTGCCTTTAAATACCTCTTGAATAATAAAAACATTTGTTTCCTGATGTGCCATATTGGAAGTTGAATTGCCACAACTGCTGCAATCTTTTACATGTGGTTGCTGAATGCTGAAAATGTCCAGATATGTTTTTGGCCATAGACAGCATGCCTCTTTAATTTAAAAAAATATTCTGAACCACCAAGTTGATGTTGTGGGAAAAACGTGGATCACATTGTTCACCCATGCTCTCCCCTCCTCCCTCATAAATTTGCATTGGGATCAAAAAATGTAATTAAATTTGCTATGACTCAACCCTTCCTTTCCCTACTATCAACTACATACATAACCCATCTCCCTCAGGCCTCTTGAATAATGATAACATATGTTTCCTTATGTGCCATGTTGGAAGTTGAACTGCCACGTGTTTGTGTCGCCCACTGGTGCTGTTTAGCTTAGTCAGCCAGCTAGCTTGGTGCAACTTTTGGCCTAAACTATGTGAAAACAATATTGTGAGCTGCAGGATGGTCAAAATTGACTGGAAACATGTGGAAATTAATGTTATTGAGGTTAATAATAATGTAGGAACAAAAAAAAGACCAAATGGTGTGATTTTAGCAGTTTTTATACATTTAAAAAAATATATATATCCAAAACAGAAGCACGCAAGGGGCTGTTTTGGCAAAACCAAATCCAGATCCAGATCCAAAACACAAAGGAGATACAGATCCAAAACCAAAACATGGGGGTCGGTGCACATCACTAGGAAAAACAGATGTGAAACATCAAAATTAAAATTTCCAATCTCCTTATGTGGCTAAGTATACTTGACAGGCTATTTGAGTGTTACACTTCCAAGCTAATGTGTAGCATTTCATGAAAATAAAAAAAAGTTAATAGACCCTTCCATGGGGGCATGGCTTGGCAGTCTTTCTGAGTAGTAGCAATGCCATTTAGCACCTGCTGCTACTCCTAATTCAAGCATTGTTACCAACCTTGACATGCCTGATTTTTGGCTCTACCTGCATGTGAGTGGTGGCTGCCCATAGGGGAGATGGACTGGGTCTGTCACCAAGCTGACTGGGCCTAATAGCGGGGAAAGCAGACACCAAGATGTCTCAGCAAGCTATGTAACTACCCTTCTAAACGGAGCTCTGGTGACCTGCCATAGCCCTCTCCTCCCAGTCCGATATCTCTCACCTCCTGTCTCATGGCCCAATATCGGATGCTGGATCTGTACTGCACCTCCAAAATGCTTGTCAGTCTGTGGATGGTGTCTGGTTTTGGGACCATCTGCCCACTGCTGCCTGGGTCTCATCCAACACATCCTCCAAGCGCCACCTACGTTCAAGACTTCTGAACAAATAGTGATACCTCTTGAATGGCTGTGGCTACAGTGGCGTCTGCACCTGCTGGACCTAGGTTGAGTGCTGCAGCATCTACCCCAGCAGGCCCTACCCTCCCACAGAGAGGTGACTGGGTGAATCTTGCTTTCTGGCATGGGTCTAGTACATCTTTTCTGGTCCCTAACACCCCAGGGCACTGTAGTTTTACTGCACATTGTTCAAGGTTCCTGGGGTCATGGACTTTACAACTAATTTGCTATGATCTGACTGTAACATTGGTGATACACTCCATGGGAGTTTAATATATGTGTATCCTATTTTTGCTACACCAAGTAAAATATGGCTTTTTAGATGACTGATACATATTATATTAAATTGTTTTGACTACATATTTAAGTGAGACATAAATGGGAACTTTCTTTCTGGCCCAGACATAGTTCATTCTATTTGAGCACAGATTAATGAACCCTTACCCAGTGAAATAAACGGAATCGGTATGAAATACCGCCTGGCCGACAAAAGCAGAGTTCCCGGCAGTGGAAGCCCAACAGCGCTGGAAATCCCGATCGTCGCTAAGGTTAGTATAAACTAACCTAACCTCCTAACCCTCCTTAGGGGTGCCTAACCCTAACCTCCCCCCCAAGTGCCTAACCCTAATCCCCCCTCTAAGTGCCTAACCCTAACCCCCCCTTCCCCGCTGCCTAGACCTAAGTCCCCCGGGGGGGTACCTAACCCTAAGTCCCCCCGGGGGTGCCTAACCCTCCCTCTAACCTAACCCTCCTGGGGGGGTGCCTAACCGTAAGTACCCCCAGGGTGCCCTAAACCTAACCCTTCCCCTGCACAGCTGGCCGCTCGCGGCGCCTGGCATCGCTTCGATTGGGATGCTGGGCGCCGGTCTCCCGGCGTCGGGGAAATGTCAGGCGTCTACATCTAGACACCCGGCATTTCACCCTCGCCGGGATATGACAGTCGGGAAGCCGGCTGTCGGTATTAAGGCAGCCGGTTTCCCGATTGTATACCAAATAAACGGGAGACAGTTTATTTTTAACAAAGATACAATTGTTTCATTATAACCAATTTGGTACAACTACTGACATACTGTTAAGGGGTATTTATATAATCTCCTGATATACTGTTTAAACCACCCTCTGTATGCAATGAAGGAACTAACTAATCCTATACCACAGTGTAATGATGTATAAAAAATAAGGCAATGAAACTGCTCATACATGATGTCTGTCACTACATTCCGGATTTGTAAACTTGGCAGATTGCATTGTACCAATGATCCATTAAATTGATTTTTGCAACTAAAGCTGAATACACTTTTGGGGGATCACATTGTATGAATTATCCATCAGTTTTTTCTACAGCTAATTCCAATGTAAAACTGAATATCTCAACAGATGTGATATAATTAAAAAGGATGTATGAAAATATACTCAAACAATAAGGGAGAAATAGCCTACTGATTGGTCTTATCTCCATTAATTACCATTAATAAAGATTATCGACGTATATCCACAGCTTGACTCTAGATCAGGTGAACAGATTGTAATAAAGAAGGAAAATTATATCCAGCAAACAGCTACATATTGATAAACCAACCAAAGAATAAGACACAGTAGACAGGCACTTGTTTTATACACTATCTTTATTCTTTAGCACAATTTATATGTATATATCTTTGTTTTTTCTTTGATTTTAACCTTAGTATTTCACTGTTGACTTTACCCTACCCAGTGGAAATGGGACAACAATTTTAAACATTCAATTAAAAGTGAAGTTTTATTTACTGTGGCTCTTGTGCACCTAATATGTACAACCACTCTCTTTCTTATACATTTCCAGTGACTTCAACTTTCCTAGTTAGGATTTGCTTTGGTTATGATGTTTCAGTTTCTCTTCTCCTAGCATTACTGTAAACTAACTTTTCTGTCTTATTGACAAGTTAACAATGTATTCTTTGTTTACCTTATTAAGTGTTCTTGCCTCATACTGCTAGTTTTGATAATGTCTCCCACTGTAATTTCCATATTAGTTTGTGCTCGTTGCCTTGGATTAGTCTGTCCCTTCATGTTGTACTTTTACAATCCAACCTAGTTTTCCCTATGAGTACTGTCCCCCTAACCCCCTGCACTACACGACACCCTGGACATGGAGCTAGGCATGTCTTTCATCGTTGTACAGATGCAGCTCTCACCAGTTCTTTGCTACTTAGTTTCTATTCATTAAGTATACTATATGTTGTTTTCTAATGTTTGTTGTTTTGTTGTTGTTTTCCACTCCCATGTCCCCCCCCCCCTTCCTTTTCCCACATGCCATTTTCTTCCAACCCCCGCTTCCCATTCTCTCCTTGGAGGCTATTCCTGGGTAGGAGCCCTATGTTTGCCTAATCGGCATGGATCTCATACGGTTTTTCCCTAAAATGCTCAGGTCTTTCTAAGCTGACAGAGTTGATGTATCTCTGGTGCAAGAAACACATTTTAAATATGGTCATGCTTACTCGCTTAGGAAGCATTACTACCCCCATGTCTTTTCCACTAACAACTCTGCTAGTAAAACGCTTGGTGTAGCCATTTTATTTGCTCAACACCTCCCTATCACAGATGTTTCTACACATAGACTTTTAGAAGGTAGAGGTTTATTGGTTAAGTGTCAAATACATAATAAAAGTTTCTCTTTCCTTAACCTCTGCATAAAGGCAACCAGCTTTTATCTCCTCAATACTAGAAAAGGTTGGAGCCCATTTGGAAGGGATTGTGGTGATGGGTGGTGATCTAAATTGGCCTCTAGATCCATTACATGATACAGTACTTCTAATAAAGTGTCCTGCAGATTGAGCAGTACAGATGGTATAATGGTTAGCATTACCACCTCACAACACTGAGGCCACGGGTTAAATTCCCAAAATGACCCTAGCTGTGTGGAGTTTGTATATTTTCCCTGTGTTTGCGTGGGTTTCCTCCGGGTGCTCCCGTTTCCTACCAAACTCCAAAAATATACTGGTAGTTTAACTGGCTCCCAACAAAAAAGAAATATGCCCTAGTGTATATGTGTGTGCATGTACATGTGATAGGGAATATAGATTGTAAGCTGGACTAGTGTAAATGGCCAAATAGTCTCTGTAAAGTGCTGCAGAGTATGTGTGTGCTATATAAATAATTGGAAGCAATAATAATAATAATGATCATCAGCTGGTCGATACATAGCAACTTTCTCACCCTGCAGAGTTAGATTATACATTTTACTGCTGCCCCCACCAGACTTACTTAAGAGTTGATTATTAAGTTCTGTGGCACTGCCATCTCCATCTCCTCTCTTATATGTCTATTGGGCCAATCACTTGGTTGGATCATGCCCCTGTCTTTCTCACACTCACTCTCCAACAACCGTTAATGAAGCCTTGGACTTGGCCAATATTTCCAAGGTTTCGATTGGGAGGCACATACAGATATGTCCACATACATCTTACTTCCTTGCGAGTTAAACAGCCCTTCTAGTTGTGCCATGCTGTGGTATGACTCGGTAGCGCTGAGCATCTTGTCATGCATCTTTTTACCTTCAAATGCATCTTATTCACAAAGTGATATGAATAGAACGCACAAGCAGCTTCTGCTGATTAAAATGATATGTGGAATGCCTATATTCTGTGTGCAACTATGGGTGTCACAGCCGCTAACATTGTAAGGTAGTATTTTCCATGCAGATGCATGCATGGCTCCCCTATTTGAATATTGAACTGTGCTGCAGCCCCCCCCCTCTGAAGCTGCCGCTCAACCCAAACAACAATCTTACAGTCCCACAGCACTTGGGATATGTTGTTTTGTCACCCAATCACCATGGTTGAGAGGAAACATTTGAACTTTTCAATGCCTTAAGGGGTCAAATTTAGAAAAATCCCTGCTTATTGGGTGCTTACATCATGGAAGGAATATACTCCCCGAATTTCATGTTTCTAGGTCAAATGATTTGGGCAGGGCGTTAATAAGTCAGTGATTCTGGACATCCATCAGATAGATAGACAGACTGAAAGACAGACACTTTCTAACGAAGCACATGTATGGAAACCTCTTTAGAAAACCTGCGTTTTTCCACGATGTAAAATAGTTTGTAGGCAAATGGAAGGAGAAAAATACAGTAAAGCTGGAGTTGAAGAAAGACTCTGCTTAGTACAGGATGTTTTGTTTAGCATTACTGAGATAAGTGCATGCTTGAGGTTTAGAGACAGTGATGCAGAAAGAGAGTGGGAGCAAAGAACTAGGGAAGAAATAGGATTGAGGGTTAAGGTTTTAGGGTGTGATGATGAAAGCAGAGGCTGCACATTTGGTTACTGTATACTGTACCTATACTGTAGGTGTAAGTAGGTGGAGGGGGTGTGATTTAACATGAGGAAATATCTTGTCTATGTTAGGATCTGAGGTATGGTTAAAAGTGATTTACACCTGCAACAGCCTTGAGGGCTGGAATACTTGGCTGGATGCGACCTTTGCGCCGTGTAGCAGCCTTTAAGCTCAGTAGCAGTCTCTGGGTAGAGTAGCAGCCTTGAGGGCTGGTGAGCTTGGCTTGATGCGGCCTTTGGGCCGTGTTGCTGCCTTTGTGCTGATTAGCAGCCCCTGGGCTGTGTAGCAGCCTTGAGGGCTGGTAAGCTTGGCTATATGAGGCCTTTGGGCTGTGTTGCAGCCTTTGGGCTGTGTAGCAGCCTTTAGGCTGAGAAGCAGTCTCTAGGCAGAGTAGCAACCTTGAAGGCTGGTAAGCTTGGCTAGAAGCGGCCTTTGGGCCATGTTGCAGCCTTTGGGCTGAGTAGCAGCCTTGAGGGCTGGTGAGCTTGGTAGGATGCTGCAGATAAAGGATTTGTGCCATAGGAAAGGGACAGGCATTGGTACACAGGACTGCATACTCATGAAACAATAATGCTGCCTGTGCCGCCTGGTTGACACAATCAGCTGACGCTGGAGTGCGGCCTGTGCCACAAAGTTGACACAAGCAGCATACGCTAGAGTGCGGCCTGTGCCGCTGAGTTGACACAAACAGCATATGAAAAACTGCACACCTTTGGAGACGGGATGCAGTCAGGAAGCCGACGGTCGAAATGCCGGCCACCAGCTTCCAGACTGTCTAATCCCGACAGGGGTCTAATGATATAAGTCAAAATCCTGATGCTTGTCATTTTACCTATGCCGGGAGCCCGATGCCCGGCATACCGATCAAAGGTAAGCCGGGCAGTCGGCACGGACAGCCGAGAGGGGGGAGGGTTAGGTTATGGGCTCCCGGGGGGGACTTAGGGTTAGGCACCCCCGGGAGGGTTACGCTAGGGGAAGGGGGGGTTAGTGTTAGGCACCCCGGGGGAGGTTAGTGTTAAGCACCCACCCCCCCCCCGGGAGACTTACTGTAGGTTTAGGCTGTGGGGAAGGGGGAGTTAGGCTTAGGCACTTACAGGAGGGGTTAGGGATAGGCACTTGGGGGGGGGGGGGAGGTTAGGGTAAGGAACCCCTAAGGGAAGGTTAGGGTTAGGGGGGTTAGGTTAGTGAATAGGTAAAATACTTTCCTGTCGGGATCTTCACTACCGGTCTTCCAGCGTCGGGATTTGAACCGCGTCCGGCAGTATTTCATACCGATCTCCTTGGAGACAGTAGTGCGGCCTGTGCCACTGGGTTTACACAAGCAGTGTATGCAGAACTGCGCACTCTCGGACACAGAGTGCTGTCCACATGGCCTAGATGACGCAAATGGCAGATAGATGGTATGCGAACTGTGCTGCCTGGATGACACAAACGGTTGTATAATAATCTTAGACAGGAGAAATAGAGCTCAACTGGATAACAGGAGACAATGCCAGAACCGGAAACACGAAAACTCTATCACCGGCATCAGAGCAGCATTCGCACCAGGAGGAAATAGATGTCGGAGCCAATCCTGGAAGGATCCTGAAATGATGGACAGGTGGCAGGAGGAGCTTCAGCGAATGCTCGCCCGGCGTTCGCCTTGCCCTGCATTCGTAGTGCGGTGGCTTGTGACAGTCTAATGGTGTTGATTTTGCCTTTGATGTAGGTAGCAACATTGTGGGCTGTGAGGGAGGAATGGAGTCTAGGTGCCAGCGGACACAGAAGTGAGTTGAATGTGGCAAGGAGGTGATGAGGGTCAGAAGACTGGGTGGATATTAGAAAAGTGAAGTATGTGTTATTCGAAAATTAAAGGACAGTGCTGTAAAATTAAATTATGAATGTATAGTGGTGCAGTGTACAATAAACATATTGCAAAGAGGCATCTGCAGGTCACAGGCCTCATACAATATTTTCCTAACATGGGTAGTAATCCTGTTTGTTATGTATCAATAATTGGTGTGACTCATACAGCCAGCTAGAGCATTTATTGTACTATATTGCTGGAGCCAACTGTGCCTACACAGTGCTTGAATAGCTCTTAGCCTGGATTCTGTCAACATTTTTTTTTATTTGCGCTAGTGAATTTGTAATTATTATTTAACAATAATTTATTGACTAGGCTTAAACTTTAATAATTATGCATGCAATAAGGGTAATTATATTAGCAAAGTTAATAGGAAACATAACATAGATGTGTACTGGTGGATTTGTTAATTATTAAACAAGTTAATGTGCTTAGCTTTATAATATTACATAGTGACTATTGCACCAATATTACTGATTAAATGCAGAGCCTTAAAAGGGTCCAAATAGAATTAAAATGTTTTAAACTTTGCTTTCCTTTGGACCACTGCTCATTTCAGTATTCTTATTACTTACAGTTACTGGGGATCAGTGGTGACCAGAATGTATAATTGTATCTGAGTGCTGGAGAAACACAAGGCTAGAAGTGATAAAGAATGGCTGCCTCTTTCATTGACCTAGCAGATTTTAATAAATGGTGGAGTGTCCAGGCCACATCCAATCTAGTACTTTTGGGTTAAGTACTATTGAGGTAAGGTTAAATTTTTTAAAACATTCAAACCCCTTTTTGAAATATATGTAAAAGTCTTACAACAGGGGGTGTGGCCTGGACAGGCATGGAGTAGGACATGAGCTACCGTGCCCCCAGAGGCATCACTTGGTCTGGTGACCTCGGTGCACCCGGCTGATAAGGGGGCATGGCCTAAATAAAGGGACGTAGTTTTTTTTTGGAATCCCTATAACATCACTCAGGGGGCAGTAACCTCCCATGGAGCAGGAGGTGCTGCTGGAGAATGTCACATTGCAGCACCCAGCTCCTGTTACTGCAGAGGAGCTGGCATTTTGGTCTCACCCCCTCCAAGGTTGACACCTGGGTGCGGCTAACCTCATGATGCCACTGTGTGCTCTGCAGACTTTTTACCCTGATCTGTATCCTGTAGCCCCCAGAGGTCTGGAATCGGTATGAAATACCACCGGTTCGATTCCCGGCAGCGCCTGGTCGCCAAAAGCAGAGTTCCTGGCAGCGGAAGCCTGACAGCGCTGGAAATCCCAATCGTCGCTAAGGTAAGTATAAACTAACCTAACCCCTTAACCCTAACCCTCCTTAGGGGTGCCTAACACTAACCTCCCACCCCAGTGCCTAACCCTAATCCCCCCTCTTAGTGCCTAAACCTAAACCCCCCTTCCCCACTGCCTAACCCTAAGTCCCCCCCGGGGGTGCCTAACCCTCCCTCCCCCTAGCCTAACCCTCCCGGGGGGGTGCCGAACCCTAAATCCCCCCTGTGGCTGTCCGCTTGCGGCGCCCGGCATCCCTTCGATCCCTGGCGCCGGGAAAGTGTCAGGTGTCTACATCTAGGTGCCCGGCATTTCACCCTCACCGGGATATCACAGTCAGGAAGCCGGCTGTCGGTATTAATGCAGCCGGTTTCCACGATTGTATACCAGAGGTCTCTGTCTATTCTACTCCCAGCCTGTTGATGTGTCCCTTGGTCCATGGCAGCTAGTTTTGCCCTTTCTGTGGCTGCTGCTGCAGTGTGTGTTCGCATTTCACCCTGTGGCAATTTGATTCCTCCAGTGTCTGTGTGCTTCCTCTGGAGCTGTTGTGTCCAGGATCTTGCTTCCTGCCATCTGCCTTCGACAATGTAATATGAGTAGATTGCTTTTGTCCTTCCCGCTGGTCTCCTGCTGCATCTTGAGCACTCCTGGGTGACTGGTTCTACCTGCGTTCTCTGGTGCTGGAGCTGTACTTGGGTGCCATCTGACTCAGTGCTATCTGCTTCCCTGGACCCTGAAACCCAATGCTCCAAATAGAGCAACTCCTGCAGGCTATTGCAGATTCTGAGAAATATTTCTGCTTGTCTCCATCTCATCATATCTTTTCTCATATTGACATGGGACTGGTGTCCCATTCTAAACTCCCTGCGGTATCAGCTGTTTCTAATTTGTCCTATGGTATTTTGGACCAATCCCTTCTGCTGCTGCACTCTGATTTGAGTTTCCCCAGAGATGCTTCTTTCAGGAGGTTTAACCCATATTGGCTGGCATATATGGGACGGCTCCTGAACTTGTAATTGCTTAGGCTAATTCTACTGTAAGTATTCCTCTGGTACTTTGGGATGTTTTTAAGGGTTTTCTTAAACATACTTTAATTTCTCAAGTATCACAGATTAAGATCTTTCATAGAAAATGGGAGTTGGATTAAAAGCAGAGAAGCTGGGAAGCAGAAATATCTTCTGAGTTGGCAGGTCTCTGACAGGACTGGGCTTATATTCTACAAAGCGTGGACTGACTGTTAGATAAATCCAAGTGTTAGCTTCTCTTTTTAGCCCATGAACACTATATACAAGCTGATAAGACTAGGGATGTGTGCCGGCTCTGTGTTTTGGTTTCGAATCTGGATCTCCTTCAAGGCTTTGGATCTGGATTTGGTTTTACAAAACCACCCTTTCGTGTTTTGGTTTTGGATCTTTATTTTTTTTTTAAACAAATCATAAAAACAGCTGAAATCACATAATTTGGGCCTCTTTTCTTCCTACATTATTATTAACATCAATAACATTTATTTTCAGTAATTTCCAGTCAGTTTTGACCATCTCAATCTCACAATAATGATTTCATCCAGTTTAGGCCAAAATATTGCATCGAGCTAGCTGGCTGAATAAGCTAAGCAACAGAAGTGGGTGGCACTATTATGTGACAGTTCCGCTTCCAACATGGCACAGAGTGGCACTGCAGTGGCAGTCAGAATGGCAGTGTATTAAACTATCAAATTAAAAATGTCAGACAGCAATGCCCCAAACAGCACATAATGCAAAGAAATGAGGTGCAAGATGGAATTGTCCTTCCACACACCCTTATGTTGTATATAGTAATCAGGGCATGCACAGTTTAACAAAGCAATCACTTCAGAAACAGGGACTTCAAATTGTGGCTGAAGGGATTGGTTTGTTTGGGCCCTCACAAAACAAGTTACCAATGGGCAGCAGACATTGCTGGCAATGATCTCTTTGTGAACAAACTGGCTTTAGAGAGGAAAGATGTTGTCACCATCATCATCTGATTCCTCACCCTCATCAGTGTGTACATCATCTTCACACAATACTAATTTGTCCACGCTGGAATCAATCAATACAGCCTCAGGTGCCTCTGTAATTTTGGGATGCAATTGGCAGTAAAGGTCTTCCTCATGAAATTAGTAGTTCATTTTGATGAACATCATCTTTTCCACATTTTTAGGAAGTAGCCTCCTACGCCGATGGCTGACAAGGTTCCAGGCTGTGCTGAAAACACTTTCTGAGCACACAATGGAGGGTGGGCAGTAAAGCAAAGCCAGTTTGTGCAAAGGCTTCCAAATTGCCTTATTTTACTGCCAGTAGTGAAACAGACTGTCTGACATGCCTATTTGGATGCTATCATTAATATAGTCCTCAACCATTCTTTGAATGGTGACTGTATCAGATGGAGTCATGGTAGAGGTCTCATTAATTGTAGGCAATTATCTTAGACCTGTCCAGATGTCAAAACTTGGGTGTGTTGACTCATCTGCACCAGCAGTGGGTCTTTTTTTAGGAAAGTTAAGTTTTTTCCTGGCAGCTGCACTTGCTGGAGAAACTGAAGGAGGAGCCATCGCTACATTACATGCCAATTGAGCTCACAATTCCCTTACCAACAGCTCTTTGCATCTCTTCAGATCTATGTCTACTGTGAAGAAAGACATGACATATGACTTAAACCTAGGATCCAGCATGGTCGCTAAACTGTATTGATCTGTTTGTAAGATCCTAACAACCCTTGGATCCTGGCAAAGTGAATAAAAGACTTGATCTACAATTTTGAAATACTTAGCGGAATCAATTCATTTCAGCTCCTCCTTCAGTTTCTCAAGTTGCTTTTACAACAGTCTAATTAGGGGTATTTTTAGGTGAAGGGGGCCTGGACTGCACATCCTAGTTTTTTCTAATGGGATCTGCTACCTGGCTGAGACTTAATGCTACAACATAGAAAAAATAGAGAGACCAGATGTACCATACAACCATTAATATTTATACATTGTATACAAGGTTTTTGGCATAAATTTGGCCAAAGTTAAGAGCTTAACCACCAACGTTAAGTCCCTAACACTATGAGGGTCCATGTCTGGGGCATGGGGAACCCCCAAACAATCCCAGCCAAACCACCCCAGGCACCACACAAAATAAAATAAAAATAGCAGTGAAGTGTTGAAGTGTTAGGTAAGTGAAAGTGGCTGCTTAGTGTTGTAAATCTTAGAAAAATGAAAAATAAATATGTGAAACTGTAACATAAATAAAAAACAAACATAGAGTGAGATAAAGTGTTAAAAATAAGTGTTAAGTAGTGATGCCCCATAGAAGTGCAGCCAGAGCAGTTCAAGGGGCCCCACACCCCAAAATGCACCCCATAACTGACTTGCTATATAGTTCTAAATGCATATAGGTCTTACCTGTGGCTTTGCTATACAGACTGTACAGTTAGCAAATGTTAGGTCCCTAATTAAAAACATCAGAGGCAGGTGGGCGGGGTTGCCAAAATGCATTGCTCCGATTGGAAGATCCTGACAATCCTTGGATCCTAGCAAAGTGAATAAAGGACTTGATCTACAGGTCTGAAATACTTAGCAGAATCACTTCATTTAAGCTCCTCTTTCAGTTTTTCAAGCTGCTTTTAGAACAGTCTAATTAGGGGAATTACCTGACTCAAGCTGGCACAACACGGAAAGTATTTTCCACTGAGCTTGGGTAAGGTACATTCCCCATCCTCTTTCTATGTCATAGTTCATTGTGTAGCTTTGGATGGATTTTTGCTGTTCCTCCATCTGCTGAAACATAAAAAAGGGTGGAGTTCCGCCTTGTAAATACCTATTACTTCAGCTGGTGACAGAACAAATTCAACATTTTTTGCAAGTGCTGCAATCTTTTACATGCACCTGCTGATTGGCAAAAATGTCCAGAAATTTTGTGGGCCATAGAAAGCATCTCCTGCACGGCCCTGTCATTTTTAAAACATTTTGCACCACCAAGTTGATTGTGTAAGCACAATATTGGTGGTGTTGCCAGAAATCACGAATCCCGAGGAGAGCCCAAGCGAGGTAAGCCATTTTGCAATGACTTCCCTGAGTTTTTCTAAGAGGTTGTAAACGGAATGCCTCTTAGTGAAACCAGTGATACACAAAGTAGCCTGCCTTTGAATGAGCTGCTGTTTCATAGATGCTGCTGCTGCTACTGTTGGTGCCACTGAAGACAATACACACAACCAGTAGGCTGTTACAGTCATGTAATATTGTATTTGCCTGGTTCCACTTGTCAACATATCTGTGGTTAAGTGGACAGTGGGTACAATGGAATTTTGGAGGACACTAATAAAGTTTTTTTTAACATACTGTACCTGTACAGGTTGGAAATTGTTTTTCTAGTGAAGTTGAACCTAGATTCGATATGGTAGTGGGGACAAAGGATCTCAATTAACTGCCTAAAACCCACTGCACTAATGGCGGATATAGGACACAAATCTAATACCAGCATAGACGTTATATCATCAGTGATCTGCTGTACAACTGGGTGATTGCCATCATACTTGCTCCCCCTTGCAAAGGATTGTTTAACAGTCAATTGTTTTTTTTAACTACTACTAGTAGTCTTCATGGTCCCCTTCTGGGAAGAACATCCTCTTTCAGCAGCAGGCATAGCGCTTAAGGATTCTTCTGAGGAATCCAGCATAGGGGAGGACTGAGTTAGCCTTATCAAATTGGATGCAGGACTAGTTCTGATCATGATTGAGGATATTGTTGATGAAGATGCTGGTGGTGAAGATGCCAGGTTCTTGGATCTAGCAGAGAGCAGAGAGCTAGCTGACACTGGACTGCTTTTTGTTCCTTTTTTAGCCAAAATTTCTGAATTTAGGTTGGATGTGCTGTAGATGATGTAACAGGGAGGAGATTCCTAGATGGTTAAGGTTCCTACCTCTACTTACGCTGGCATGGCAATGAGTACAGATGGCTTGCTTGTTGTCCGGATTTAGGTAGAAATTATTCCACACAGAAGAAGTGGAATTTTTTGTTTTATGCCCAGGCATGACAATGGGCTTTTCCTTATCATGGGCAACAACTGTTTCCACTGGGGCCTGATTTATACAAACAACATCCTCATCAAAAACATCCTCATCATCAGCATCCTCATCATCAACCCACTTATTGCCATCAGCTACACAAATATCCTCCTCATCCTGGTGCACTTCCACAGAAGCATCCTCATTTTTTATGTCAGCAAGTTGACTTGTGCTGCTCATCCCCACATTTACACAGGATGCACAAGTGGTGGCAGGAGGATTCTCTTTGAGTAAAGATTTGGAAAGGTCAGGCTCACACATGGCATTGTCACAAGCCACTGCATTGCTAGGAGATGTGAATGCCGGGCTATCAATCATTGAACTCCTCCTACCTCCTGCCTGTCATTTCTGAACTAACCGGATTGGCTACTCTGGCTTTTTCTGTCTTGTCCAAAGGTTGCTCAGGTGCCGATGTTAGTGCTTTCACATGTTTCCTGTTCTGGTGGTTAGTTCCTGTTTGGTCGAGTGTCCACTACCTCTGCCTATCTTGTATTTTTCCTGCCGTTTGCATCATCTAGGCAGTATGGACTGCACCTCTGCATCCTGCCACTTGTGTCATCTAGGCAGTATGGGCCGCACCTCAGCGTCCTGTACCTTGTGTCAACCCAGTGACACAAGGTGCACACTGGTGTCACCAGTACACGCAATCCAGCGTCCCTGCCACTTGTGTCATCTAGGCAGCACAGGCCACACACCAGCATCCCTGCCGCTTGTGTCATCTAGGCGGCACAGGCTACATCCCAGTGCCCTGTTGCTTGTGTCAACTGGCGCACATCAGTGTTCCTGGTACACACAATTCAGCATACTGCCGCTAGTGTCAACTCGGTGGCACAAGTCGCACACCAGCATCTCCAGTACTCTATCCTGTGCACTGCTACTTGTGTCAACCACATGGCACAAGTCACATTCCAGCGTCATCTTGCCAAGTTTCACCAGCCTGCAACGCTGTTGCTGGACTTTGTTCTTCATCAGCCCTCAAGGCTGCTTCATGGCCCAAGGGCCACATCTTGTTTAACATCACTAGCCATCAAGGCTGCTACATGACCCAAAGGGCACATCATGCCAAGTTTCATCAGCCCTCAAGGCTGTTACATGGCCCAAGGGTCACATCCTGTTAAACATCACCAGCCCTCAAGGCTGCTACACGGCCCAAAGGCCACATGGAGCCCTCCCAGAATCCTGCTCAAATCCTGGCAGCCCAGATTCAAGTTCTTACCCAAAAGGTGCAGGAAGTTTCTCTACAGGTAGAAGAGTCTCGGGTTGCTCCTATCCAAGCAGCTGTGGTTGAGCCCAAATTACTGTAAATTTGCCCAATCGTTTTTCGTTTAACCAAAAAGACTTTCTGAATTTCAAAGAGAGTTTAAACCTCTTCTTCAGACTCTGGTCCAGATCCTCTGGCATGAAGATTCAATGAGTCAGGATTGTTATTTCCCTATTACAAGGAGTACCTCAGACTTGGGCTTTCGGGCTCGCATCTACTAATTCTGCACTTCAGACCGTGGATGCCTTCTTCTCAGCACTTGGGAAGCATTAAGATGATCTGGACAAGGCAGCTATGGCAGAGGCTAGCCTCCGATCCCTGAAGCAGAAGAAAAGGATCTCTGAGAATTACTGTACAGAGTTCTGTAAATGGGCTGTAGATTCTGGATGGAATTATTCTGCTTTCTGGAGTCAATTTCATTGGAGACTCTCTGATCAAATTAAGGATCTCCTAGTCCAATATCCTTCTCCAGAGGACTTGGACGGTCTTTTGAACCTGGCCATTTGCATCGACCGACAACTTCGGGAACACAGAGTAGAAAAGAACTTGCCTTCTCTGGCTCTACTATCTCCAATTTGGATTTCTTCATCTGAACCAGAGGATGCCAATGCAATTAGGGGCCTTTCATCTTCCATCAGAGGAGAAGCGCAGGAGATGTTCATTGGGCCTTTGTATGTACTGTGACGGAAAAGGACAAGTAGCCCAGGTTTGTCCTGATAAGGCCTGTATTCAATTTGAGCCGATCCGTGATACTTTTTCACCTCCCAGACTTTTCGCCTACATTCCGTGTTTTGCAGGCAGAAAAGTATTGCGCATATGCCCGCGTATAGCCGTATTCAATTTGAAAGTAGACGAAAAATGGGACCCGGCAAAACTTAAACAAGCGGACAGTACTGTCAGTTTTGGGGAAATCAGCCTGACACCCCCCAAAAGATGCTCTGACATAGGGGTTCCCTATGGTACCCCCCAATTTGGCTTGCTGAAGGTATTTGGTGTTTTTAAACGGGCTCAATAGCTGCTAAATAGTGTTTTTGTATAAGTGGTGCAGAATAGTATTCAGGAGATTTTTTTTGCAGAAAATAACTTATCCCTGCAAATTTGGCGTACTTGAAAATGGGGGTCAGCATATTTTAAAGTTTCTAAAGTTAAGTTTAAAAAAACGTGTAAAATCCACCTGACGCAAGGCCCTGCAATGAAAAAAACACCTGGGGCATACTTGGGGATCCCCCCAGAGGCAAGTTCGCTAGTTTTTAACTTTGTCCCCCAGCATTTTTTTTTTCGCCCCCTAAATTCAAAGGGATTTTTTTGGGTGTCCTTAAGTGTTTTTTTTATAAAAAATTGACACAGTTTACCTTTGGGGACTGTATGAAGGCTGCACAGGGATTCCCGCAACGTTGCACCCCAAAACCCCAATTCTGCACTTTTTTCCGCCTGCTATTCATAGGCAACACTTTTTTGCCTATTACATTGCATTGACTCAACGCCTAAGCGGAAAGTCTTCCAAATTGAATACGGCGTAAAATCAAAAAAGGTGAAAATGACGTCATCGGTGAAAAGTTTTCACCAAAAACACGCGAAAACGGCTTTTCGCTTCAAATTGAATACGGGCCTAAATCGGGAAAAGGCAAGGTCTAGGTGTACTAAGAGAATTACATCTAGGCCTTGCATCCATCTTTCATAAAAATTCAGTCCTTATCTCCACAGTAATTCAATTACAAGATGCTCATATCCCCGTTCCTGCCTTTCTGGATAGTGGAGCCACAGATAATTTTATGGATATGGCCTTTTTTATCACGTTGGGGCTAACCCCCGAGCCCTTACCACATCCTGTGTCTGTTGTTGGTCTCGTTGGTGATAATCTGTCAAAGAATACGGTTTGTTCCGTACTCCTCTTATACGATTGTCTGTTGGAGTCTTACATCTCGAAGAGTTGACCTTTCTATTGCTTCAATGCCCACTGGCTCCGGTGGTGCTTGGATTACCCTGGCTTAAAAGACATAACCCTGTGATTCATTGGCAAATGGGAAAAATACTTCAGTGGGGGTCCTCCTGTCTCCTGCCATCATCATCTATCCCCACTCCATATCGTGATCTTGCTGAAGTATTTTCAAAGAAAAAGGGCTACATTCTGCCACCTCATCCACTATGCACTTGATCTCTTACCTGGTTCTAGACTTCCCAGGCAGGTTATATGCCCTGTCTATTCCTGAGAGTAAAACAATGCAGGAATACATCCAAGAGGCCCTTGAGAAGGGATTATCCAGCCATCCAAGTCTCTGGTGGGAGCAGCCTTATCTTTTGTCTAGAAAAAGGATCACTCACTCCGTCCCTACATTAATTTCTGGGGGTTAAACAAAATAACCATAACAAATTCATATCCCTTGCCGCTCATTTCTGTTTTCTTTGATCAGGCTTCTATATTTTCAAAGATCGATTGAAGAGTAGCCTATAATCTTGTCTGGATCAGAGAAGGAGATGAGTGGAAGATGACATTCAACACCCATTCAGGACATTACGAAAACCTTGTCATGTCATTTGGTCTTTCCAATGCCCCAGTCATCTTCTAAGACTTGATCTATGAGGTACTAAGGGATTTTCTTGGAGTCTTTGCGATAGTTTACTTAGATGACATACTCATTTATTCTGAGTCCCTAGAGCAGCATTGTCAGCATATGAGGCAGGTGTTACAGAGGCTCTTGGAGAACAAATTGTATGCCAATAAGGAATCTATATTTGAACCTCTATATACCCCTGCCTATACCTTCTAATATCCTACCTATAAACCTCTAAGGATGACGCTATTTTGCGTACGCAGTCATACAGTAAATAAAGACTTCAGACCTAGAATCTGTGGTTCCAAAGCACAAAGTATTATTCAAGTAAAAGTACAGCAGTTACACGCTATGATCCTCATATAATCTAAGCGCAAAGAGATTATACAGACCCAAGTACAATTATACATACGCAGCGCTCTCTGGTCCAGATGTTAGACATCAGCAAGAAACCCCTCATCAGTCAGCATTCAGCAAGAAGACTAAGACCCAGTGTTGGAGCACACATATTTATACCCCCCAGAAATAGACAACACAATAGAGAAGTTTGTTGCTGATGCCATTGGTCCTCAAGGGGGATGCATCTGTTACAGAGCATTTAACAGGCTGATTCAAATAGACACAACCCAGCCTCCAACAACTGAGGATCTCTGGTTTCCCTCCCCATGCAACATCCTAACAGTTGTTCATATAATATAAATTTTGTTGCTTGAAGTCTCTGCAGTCCATAAGTTGAGAATACATGATGCGATCTCCACATCGATAATACCGGAATTCTGTTGAAAGAGTACGCATCAGTTCAATACGAAACACAGCTTACTTATCATGTATAAAACCTTAATTACCAAATAATCTTTATTTCACAGCATTTATACTAACTGAACAAACTTAAATCTTATACCTTAAAGCTTATTAAACCTTTTATGTGAATATGTAATGTGTGAGTATGCGGGGTGTGATGTAAAGACGCTAGTTAACTTGGGGCAGATGCGTGCACATGAAGCTAACAAACAGCGTTTTCATACAGGATCTTATGCATTCGCTAATATGTGATTAGTTACCAGCGCAATTGTGCGTATTAATGTGTGTATGAGAAATGGTGCACTTAAATCTCACTTAAATTAAGTGAACACCTAGCAGTGTGGAATGCTGAGCCTTATAGTTCCACACGCCCCCTCTGTCAGCAGCCCCCACCCTTCCCAGGCTCAAAAGTAAAGTCATTTGTTCTCCCAGGCTCTTGTGTAAATGCAAATTAGCACAGCTACAAGACCCAAACCTAAGATAACACTCTTGGCTTTGAAGGTATTGTATTGCAGGAAGCCTGCTAATGTAAGGTGTGTATTCGAGCAGGGCCACCTGGAGTGAGAGCAGACGTTATATCCAGGAAGCTTGTCTACACAGGTTAGTTGTCATGTGGCCATTTGCTCTGTTTAGCTAATGCAATCCAATTTTGACATACTGTAAAGCCATTTCTGAAATATATCCTTTAGGGGAATTATAATAATATACACTTTATCCAGAGCACCCAAACTATGTAAAGTCATGAAATGGGCTTTTGGTGAATCGCCGTGACTTATGGCGATGGTCACAGATGCATTTGCATGATGCTAATAGTAATATCACCACATGTACTAAAGTGTGAGTTTATCTAAAATGGCGCTTAGGCGGCCATTTGCAAAATGGCGTCTTGCGATCTAATTTCCAAGATGGCGTCTTGCGGCCAATCGCAAGATGGTGTCGCTGTGATTCAATTTTAAACTGATCTTGTCTCAGCCAATAATCCAGCTTTGACAGTCCACCCTTTGATAGTGAACAACATGCTATCACAATCTGCTATTAGAATTTAATTTAGGCCTACATTTACATATTATTTAGTGTTATTATGGGATGGCACAAGGTGGTTCTCAATCCATCAATAATGTGTCTCTGAGTGGGGACATAAAACTACTATTATACGCACACCGCGGATCTTGGAAGATCATGTGAAAGGTGTGGGGATGCACCAGTCTTATAAAGGCAGTCTTGAAGGGGAATTGAGACTTTACATTATCTGAAGTGTTTTAAAAATATAATTTCAATAATACATTCTCTGCAGGTCTAAATATAATACATTAAATGATGGTATTTCCTATTTCAGGGTTGTAAAACAGTTCATATTGTCATTACTGACCACCATCATAGTTTCGTTCTCTCGTTTTACTCTATTTTTACATTTTCCACACTTCAACACAATAGGAACACACCGGACACATATGCCAATTAGTATGATGACAATTAGTATAAGGATCAAGAATTTGCCTATGCTGTCGATCACTTCCTGGACCCATTCCCCTAGACCTGAGAACCATTTCACTGGGTTCAGCCATGAAACCCATCCTTCTATCTTCTCCCCTACTTCAGCCACTGAAGCATTATGGTTCTTACGAAATTCCCATTTTAGCTGCAGAATTTCATCCATCTTCCAGTCTATCACCTCCTTGGGGTCGATGGTATCATTGGTGACATGGGTGCAACATTTTACTCCAAATTGGGTGGCCAGAGTTACGCAATACCCTCCAGTAACAGCAGTTAAATAATTTAACACTAGCCTGTGTTGCACCAGTTCTTTCTTGTACGCTTGCAATTCCCTCCTGTATACCTGAATGTGTCATCGTACATCTCTTTGATATTATCTATCAATTTAGCAAGATCCTGAATATATCTAAAATTTAGTGTTCCCCGAGTGATCCTGGTGGGATCCAGTGCTACTAAAACTTGAAAGCCAGTTGTCTCACTAATTAACTGAGTGGCTTTATGCACGTCAGCAGGTATCATGTTTCTTTTGACTCTGTGTTTATATTGCGTGTGAAGAAATGGTGATGGTATGTTTTTATGTATACCAAGCATTTCAACATGTGTGCGGGTCATAACTTCTGGGACTACTCTTCCCAGGTAACACAATAACAGTACTAAGATTGGTTAGACACTCCCCTGATTGGCATTGCACTCCTTCTGACTCTACTCCATCAGCACTGCCATCAGCTCCCATTTCCTCAATTGGTCCTCCATCACAGACACTGAGTATCCCCAAACAGATCATCACGACAAAAACTCTGGAAAAAAAAAGAACTAGGATGACCACAGCAGACCAATCCATTGCTGGAAGCACTGATCTACACATTTCTTTAGCTCAGATATGTCACCGTCACCTTTTTAATCCTTCCGGCACAAGCTCGCAATCGACAGGTCCATGTTATCGGCCTTGTCTCTGCCTTGTATCTCCACCGGTTGGTTAACCTCCCTATAGTGAGTGGAATGGACCCACGTATCTTCCTCGGCCACCATTTGAGGATGTGGTATCGTCAGATACGGACCTTTCCACTGATCAGTCAAACAACCTGAGCTAAAAAATTTTTGGATCATAACAAATTCTCCAGGTTTGACATCATGACAGTTTGCATTAGACATGTTAGTTAATAACACTTTCAATTTCTGTTATTCTCATTCATCTTCGTGAGACCCGGCACAGTAACCTCATTATCATATTTTCACTTGAGGCTGCCTGTTTGAGCAGTATCTCAAAAGGGGGCAAATAAAGGAAAATACAGTCTGGGATTATCTTAGTGTTGTTACCCATCACCTTACACATGTTCTTGGAAACATCACCTGTAAAATAAGTCCCCCTATCGGTTTTTTAATAATTCTAGGGATATAGTATCTGCATACAGGTTCCTGCAATGAAATCTTGTTATTAATAGCTACTGCTCTAAATAATGCCTGGGCCACTGGGTTGGATAGTATTCTGAGTATTGGACCTTAGCCTGGCATAGCTGCCGTTTATCCTTAGCAACCTTGTGTCCTGTGAGTGGGAGATAAAGCACAACAGTTTAATATCATTTAAACATGACCTAAAATACAACAATAAATCGTCCACATTTTACATTAGAACAGATCCATTGATAGGTTGAAAAGATAGTAAACAGTCATATAAGGCCTGGGAGAAGATACTTGGGTTGCCTATGAACCCATGGGAAACTCGTGTTCCTGTGTGGTGTTCTCCACTTTGCAGTCCTTACTTATGTGTCCCACTTCGTGACAGTTAAAACATAAGTTTGAATGGGGTGGATGAAAGGATTGTTGTGGGAGTTGAGCAAGAGGGAAAGATGGTGGGTATGGGTAAGGATATGAAGGATAAGGGTATTGTGGGAGGTATGAAGTTTGTGGGTAGTATGATGCCTGTGGTTGTGTATGATATGTGAGGTAAGGATGTGTTTGCTGTGGTGTGGAATTGGTGAGGATGTGTAACTGTTCAGGTGCAAGTGTGTGTATAGGTGCAGGTGTGTCTACTGGCTGTGATGTTACCATCATTCCTTCCAGAGCTTGGATACTGACAGCCATTAGTTTTTCGCTATGGGTCTCTCTCTTTGAGATGTTTTTATCATGTTCTATGGCAGATTCTATGAGTGTATCTATTGTGACTCCCCTCCAGCCAGGTTGTGAGGTCTGAACCCGAGTCTTTAAGTCGTCTTTCAGACCATCCATGAGTACCGTGACTATCATTCCCCTGTGGTGAGTGCTATCTTTAATATCTTCTATCCCAGTGTACTGGGCGATAGCCTGCAGAGCCCGGTTGCTTTTCTGCAGATTCACTCTCCTTTTGCTTAATGGTGAAAATTTTATTCCAGTTAACTACTACTACTGGAAAATATATATACCCAATTGAGTTATGATGTGGGAAATATTATCTTGGTTTACTTGGTCTGTTAAGGGAACGTCACCATCCAATACACAATCCGTGATAAATTTTGTCACGTCGGTATTGCGTGGTAGACAGACCCTTAACACCACACGCCAATCTTTATTAGTTGGCTCATGAGAACTACCCAAATTCCTCAAAAGTATTTGACATTTGGCTAGTTCCTTTTTGGGATCGGGGAAATCATTTATGATGGAATTTAGTTCTTCTCTTGTCCAAGGACAATGCATTACTACTTCCCTCGTGGGCACTACACCATTTGCATCTGCGTTTCCATTCGGAACAGTTATCGTCCTAATGGGATGCAGACCGGTAGCGCTGCTACCTTTGACCTGGTTACCTCGCTGGGGGTTTAATCTGCTGCTGCTACGTATGGTATTAACAACTTCCTCTACAGGTGCAGAGTGTGTTAGCACTTCCCTTGCTGTTACCGATGAAGATGGCGGCACCACTCGTGATTGTGGTGATGCAGCATCTATCATTTGCACAGCATGGGAAATGGCAGACATTACAATAGGCTCATCATCCACATCATAAACATTTTCCTTATGGTTGCCTAAGAGAGGGTACAAATTGCTTGTTATATTTTTATGGGTATTTTTGGTAACTGTACTTGCACCTCCATCCACATAAGGTGGGGGTGGTGAGCATGAACTGCTGGCAATATTCTCCACAACACTACCTTGCTGCACGTGCGCGCCATTTTGCGGCTCACCCGTATTGCAATTTAGCGTCGCGGATGTATTCTCTGGCATTGCGCTCGCGACGCTAGTTTGCGTCACTTGCACATTTTTAAGCTACGCATCCCCTTCATGCTGCCACAATTTTAAACATTCATAATATTTTCCCTTTTTCTCTCGGGAGCACATCAAACTGATGTGATCCCGGACATTATCTAGTACATCCTTATCAAAACTACCAATTCTGGGAAACGGTCTAACACTCTTCATCGTCATTTTAAACCATACATCACAATACCTTATTGCATAAGTAGCGTACTTAGTATGCATAATACGACGAGCCGATCCGATCGGCGCCTCCATTAGCAGCACATCATTGTCTAACATCTCTATTGTTTGCGCGGCTCCCATTTTGAGACAAATCCTACACTTTTCAATAAAGATTTAAACTGGTGAAAGACACTTTCACTTACCTGTGGACGATATTAACAGGATGCGCCCACACACCTGGATAAGATTTGAAAAAGGCAACTTCCACACCCGGATAAGATTTAGAAAGGCAACTTCCATACCTGGATAAGATTTAAATAGGCAACTTCCACACCTGGATAAGCTTTAAATAGGCAACTTCCACACCTTCTCTGCAACAAAGACAACATGTACACCTGCTACTGTGTATAGAACGGTAAGCTGCTTACCGAGCGACTAGCACTTAGCCCTTAAAGGTCATACGGTTCCTCTAATTGTAGGGAACAAGTTACCCCTACCAACAAATACTCGCTGTTACACACTTTTTCCAGCGCAGAAAAATACACATTAACCAATTATTGGCAACAATTGAAAAGAATGTAAACCTCAATGGCTTTGTTTAAACATGTGGCAGCACGACCATAAGTACGTATACGTTATTGTGCAACCAGTCACATACACAATAATGCGACTACCACACAACCGTATGACAACTTTTTAGCTGCGTATGCAAAAGTGCATCTTTACTGTTCGCAAAACTGCGACTCAGCCGCGTGCTCAATACTGCTGCACCCCCTTTAAACGTTAGGTTCTATCAACAAAGGAAAACAAACTTTTTCCTCTCTTGTCCCTGGATTCTAGTCAGCGTCCTTGGCTCACACGAAAACAGGTAGCGATTTCTCAGCACCGAGCGGTTGCAGGTAAACCCTGCATGTGGCCACTCCACCCTTTGCTGAGATATCGATAACCGTATGTGCCGTGTGAGTAGGTAAGTGGCTTCACTATGAGCCACCAATTAAGGAATCTATATTTGAACCTCTATATACCCCTGCCTATACTTATTTTGCGTATGCAGTCATACAGTAAATAAAGACTTGAGACCTAGAATCTGTGGTTCCAAAGCACAAAGTATTATTCAAGTAAAAGTACAGCAGTTACACGCTATGATCCTCATATAATCTAAGTGCAAAGAGATTATACAGACCCAAGTACAATTATACATACGCAGCGCTCTCTGGTCCAGATGTTAGGCATCAGCAAGAAACCCCTCGTCAGTCAGCATTCAGCAAGAAGACTAAGACCCAGTGTTGGAGCACACATATTTATACCCCCCAGAAATAGACAACACAATAGAGAAGTTTGTTGCTGATGCCATTGGTCCTCAAGGGAGATGCATCTGTTACAGAGCATTTAACAGGCTGATTCAAATAGACACAACCCAGCCTCCAACAACTGAGGGTCTCTGGTTTCCCACCCCATGCAACATCCTAACAGTTGTTCATATAATATAAATTTTGTTGCTTGAAGTCTCTGCGGTCCATAAGTTGAGAATGCATGATGCGATCTCCACACCGATAATACTGGAATTCTGTTGAAAGAGTACGCATCAGTACAATACCAAACACAGCTTACTTATCATATATAAATCCTTAATTACCAAATAATCTTTATTTCACAGCATTTATACTAACTGAACAAACTTAAATCTTATACCTTAAAGCTTATTAAACCTTTTATGTGAATATGTAATGTGTGAGTATGCTGGGTGTGATGTAAAGACACTAGTTAACTTGGGGCAGATGCGTGCACATGAAGCTAACAAACAGCGTTTTCATACAGGATCTTATGCATTCACAAATATGCGATTAGTTGTTAGCGCAATTGTGCGTATTAATGTGTGTATGAGAAATGGTGCACTTAAATCTCACTTAAATTAAGTGAACACCTAGCAGTGTGGAATGCTGAGCCTTATAGTTCCACACACCCCCCTCTCTCAGCAGCCCCCACCCTTCTCAGGCACAAAAGGTAAGTCCCTTGTTCTCCCAGGCTCTTGTGTAAATGCAAATTAGCACAGCTACAAGACCCATACCTAAGATAACTTATGGCGATGGTCACAGATGCATTCGCATGATGCTAATAGTAATATCGCCACATGTACTAAAGTGTGAGTTTATTTAAAATGGCGCTTAGGCGGCCATTCGCAAAATGGCGTCTTGCGATCTCATTTCCAAGATGGCATCTTGCGGCCTGTCGCAAGATGGTGTCGCTGTGATTCAATTTTAAACTGATTTTGTCTCAGCCAATAATCCAGCTTTGACACCAAGTTGGAGAAGTGCGAATTCGAAGTTGAGGAGGTCTCCTTCTTGTGTTACATCATTTCCTCTCAAGGATTCTCCCTTGACCCAAACAAGGTGAAGGGCATTCTGGATTGGGAGCGATCCACTACGGTGAAGGCTATTCAGTGTTTTCTTGGCTATGCAAATAATTACTGCAGATTTGTTAAATACTTCTCTTCCCTTGTCTCACCCATTGTTGAAGTAACCAAGAATGGGACTGATGTTGCCAATTGGCCAACAAATGCTATTCAAGCTTTCAGTCTGCTCAAGATGGCTTGAAACCATCATTCCGGCTTTTTGTATTCATCTTGCCTTGACTAGAACTTTGTCATAAAGAAAAGAACAATTATCCGCACAGACCTATCATAACTCAGGGATGTATTAAAAATCCTTCCATCATACCCCTTTGGGTTTTCTATTTCTCCTACTTTTGGTGAGGGGGTGTACCTAGGAATTAGTTGAAATTACAACAAAAGCAAAGAAGAAAGTATTCCTATATGGTGCACTTGCAAGATTTTATTAAATCTTAAACAGTCATCTCTTAACTAATCATAATCTGGTGACCACAAATAAAGGCATCTGCCCACACATTAAAAAATAACTTTTATTTGATATATCTTAAAATTATAAGAAAGCGAAATATAGAGCACACATTAAAAAGTGTAATGCAATTATATGGTGAAAAAAAATGATAATGTACATAGGGCCTGATTCCGACCCGCTCGCAAGCGCATAGCACTCGATGGCTGGGCAGTGCGCACACGCGGCATGCACACTGCGCGTGCGCGAGACCCGTAGCGAGTGAATTTTCACTTGCTGCGGGACTCTCTACAAGACGGGGCGGCTGTCGATTATGATTGACAGCTCGCCCCATTTTGTAGGCAAGCAGGGGGGATGGCTGGACAAACGGAGGCGTTCCTGAAGGAACGCCTGCCATTTGTGGGCGGCCCTACTGACATCACCCGTGATGTCAGTAGTGAACTTCCTGCTCTATTAGAGCAGGAAGTTCACTGGGGCTTGCGGTGGACGAGACCCTACCACAAGGGTCACCCACAGCTTAGCGAGTGGCCTGGTGGCTGGTGGAAAAAAAATGGCCCGTCCTGTTTCAGAGCGAGCGCTCTAAAATAGATAGCTCCTCTGAACCAGGGCCATAGTCCACAACATGTTATCTTATTTTGGAAAAAAATATGTAGGGTTCTGTTCTTATACAATATTACAATAATTCATGTATTGACAATCTGATAGATGATCGAAGTTAGTTATATATGGTTTAATTCCACAGAGATGTCTAAGTGAATATCTATATTATTTCATTGATAGAAAGTGTCAAAATCCTATTATAAATTGAGGACAATATTAAATATCATGTCCTCATTAGTCTTGAATGCACATCCATAATACACGTACTGGACTCTATTGTAGAAAAATTGATTATGTAAATCTTATTTCAATAGCACCTACTAGGAAAATTAATTCCTTATCATTCAGTATATCCTATGTGGCTGCTTCAATAATAAGAGTTGTACCCATTTCTTCAATCGGGAGGTATTGTTACTATCACATTTATCCCTGTTACAGAGATGCACAATCCAGTGGTCACATTGTAATACCCTGAAACATGTATTTTATGCAGCAGTCTAGCAGTGCTGCTGCCGCTATTGAGATCAGAGATCTGAAGAAAGGTTTATCACTCATTGTGTGATATGTAGCTGCTTTAATAATAAGAGTTGGACACGTCTTAACACAATCGAGAGATATTAATTAGTGCTTTCACAGAAATCCCTGTGAAGTTACAAACATGCACAGTCTAGTGGCAACATTGTAATTCCCTGATTCATATATTGTATCTAGCTGTGTAACATATATGCTGCTGCTATCGAGATCAGAGATCTAAAGGAATACACTTATGTATTACACAGATGTTAAATAATGCTACAATGTCTGGGACATATATCAATCTCAGTCGTGTAGTCCCTTGTAAGATATTCACTAAAATTATTGTGATGTATCTCAACATTCAATCATCTTTTAACCTAATAGAGCCTTCAGCGTAATACGCTAAACAATGGGAGACATGTTTCAACTGTTAAAATAGCAGACATGCAGGTCAGCGTGTATTACTATACCTGACGTACGTTTCATGTTAGCTTAGTCATAGTGGCAAGTCACAATAATTTTTGCCCATTTTTGGAGGAGTTTTTGTGCTGGTCTGGGTATTAATGTCAGCTTATCATCAGGCTATCATCTACAATCTAATGGACAGTCGGAGCAGGCTAACCAGTCATTGGAGCAGTACCTCTGCTGTTTCATATCCAAGTACCAAAATGACTGGGTTTCTATTTTGACTTTTGGTGAGTTTGCCTTCAATAACTCCTGTCTTCCTCCTCCATTTCACCTTTTTTCTGCAAAAATTTGGGACTCATCCTAGAGTTAATTCCTTTGAATATATCAACCAGAACTTCCTCATAATCATCTTTTTCAAGGTTATGGTCGGTCTAGAAGAAGGAACGACCTCTCTCTTCTCCAAGCATCAGGTTGTTCCAAGGTTTTTTGATAAAACATTGTAGTGTTAGGATCTGCTGTTAAGCAGATCATATTGCTTGGAGTTCCAGCCTTTGCTGCTACTGAGGCACTGCACTAATTACTGCCTGTCTGTGTGCAGTGTCAGGTGCACTAATTGATTCTCCTGTCTGGACATAGCCCAAGTGCACAGAAATGTTTTCGTACTTCCTGGTTCCTGACTCCTACATGTCAGTCGAGTTCCTGAATCTATCTAGCTGTGTTTCGTGTATGCCATTTATTCCATCCAGGCAGCTCCACCTGCATCTCATCCACACGTGTTGCTTGTACCATCTGGACATCACGGAGCACTTCCTACCCCAGAAGCATCTGTCACCATCCAGTGGCTTGTGTCAACCCGACGACACCAGTCGCAGTTTAGCGTTCCAGGTGCACAATCTAGCACACCATCACCAGTGTCATCCCAGTGGCACTGGTAGCTACTCTGCATTCCAGGTGCGCAACCTAGCACACCGTCACCAGTGTCATCCCGGCGGCGCTGGTAGCAGCTCTACATTCCAGGTGCGCAACTTAGCACACCGTCGCCAGTGTTGTGTCGGCGGCACTGGTATCAACTCTGCGTTCCAGGTGCGCTATTTAGCACACTGTCACCAGTGTCATCCCGGCGGCATTGGTAGCAGCCCCACGTTCTTGTTGCATACCTCACCTGAGTCTCATCAGCCCAAAGGCTGCAATGGTCCTGGGACCCCAGGTCACTATCAGCCTCCAAGCCTGCTCCAAAAGCCCCAAGGCTGCTTCACATCACCAGTCCCTTAGCCACGACTATAAAGGCCACAATCAGCCCTCAAGGCTGCTCCTACAGCCCACAGGCTGCATCTCATATTCTACACTTGGCCACAACTAGTCAACTGGCAGCAGTCCTCTGACAACTCTTGTCTGATTAACCATCCAATACATAACACATAGGCCCTGTAACTTCAAGGTGGGAGACTTGGTTTGAATGTCCTCCAGGAACATTAACCTTCGTCAAAGGTCACAGAAGTTGGGTCCCAAATTCATTGGCCCATTTAGAATCATCTCACAGGTTAATCCTGTGGCCTATGATTAAAATTACCCAGTACCATCAGGATTAATAACACATTTCATTGTTCACTCTTGAAGCCGGTGTTTCTTTCCTCCAGGTTTGCTCCTAGACATTCAGCCAAACATTCACCGGTTCTTATCCAGGGTTGTCAGGAGTTTGCTGTTGAGATAATCCTGGATTCCAGAATGTCATGAGGGAATCTTCAATTCCTGGTCCACTGGAAGAGATATGGACTGGAAGAGCGCTCTTGGGTTTCCGAAAGATCTCTGCATGCTCCTATGTTGAAGAAAGGATTTTTTGAGAACTTTCTTGACCAACCAGGTTCTAAGGGTTCCTTAATCCCTCGTCAAGGGGGAGGGGGGCTACTGACACAAGCCGCTGCATTGCTAGGAGAAGCAAACATCAGGCTATCAATCACTGAACTCCTCCTACCTCCTGCCTGTCATTCCTGAACTAACCAGATTGGATCCTGTGGCTTTTTCTGTCTTGTCCGAAGGTTGCTTGAGTGCTGGTGATAGCGTTTTCATGTGTTTCCGGTTCTGGTGGTTTATTTCCTGTTTAGCCGAGTGTACACTACCTCTGCCTATCTTGTATTTTTCCTGCCATTTGTATCATCTAGGTGATACGGACTGCACCTCTGCATCCTGCTGCTTGTGTCATCTAGGCGGAACGGTCCGCACCTCATCGTCCTATTGCTTGTGTCAACCCGGCAACATGAGACACACACGGGCATCACCAGTACATGCAATCCAGCGAACCCTGCCATTTGTGTCATCTAGGTGGCACAGACTGCACCCCAGAGTCCTGTTGCTTGTGTCAACTCGGCAGCACAAGGCGCACATCAGCATTCCTGGTACATGCAATCCAGGGTACTGCCGCTAGTGTCAACTCGGCGGCACAAATCTCACACCCGCGTCTCCAGTACTCTGTCCTGTGTACTGCCACTTGTGTCAACCAGATGGCACAAGTCGCACTCCAGCGTCATCTTGCCAAGTTTCACCAGTCTGCAAGGCTGTTGCTGTTCTTCATCAGCCCTCAAGGCTGTAGGAAGTACATAGAAGTATCTTACTTCCATCCACCAAAATTATGCAGAGAGGATCCCACAGAGCCATACATAAACCCATATTCCTGAGCGTTCTCAACAGTAACAAAGTGACCATTGGCATCTGAATCAAGAAAGGCCTCATGCAGTTTGGTGGATTTTTTCAATAATAAGAGTACTTCAGCAGTGAACTGAGATGAATTTCTTTTTGTCTGTGTTGTGTTGAATAGTACCTAATCTGACCAACCCCTGCGTTTCCCGGATGCTTGGAACAGTTCAAGAGGAAGTGACCTGAATCTCTACAATATAGACACAACCTGTTTTTAGCCTTTTCTCTCTTTCCTCAACTGGAAGACATGATCTCCAATTTTGTATATTTGGGGATTCGTAATGAGGACGATATCCCTGCAGCTTGAGTAGCTGCTGCGACAAGCAGTGCATGTTGTACTTAGGAGGCTGTAATGCCTGGAGGCACTGCATTTTCCTGTGACTGGTCTTGTTCCTGTTTCTTTACTCTGGTGAGGAGATGATCCAGAAGCTTCTATGCCAAAGGTTTACCAGCGGCATCCATGTTGTATGGCCAGAGTATACCGTCGCAAACTCAAGGATGCTAGTGGGGATACTGACCCGTGCTAGTGGGATTGACTAATACCTAGAACAAAGGAGCAGAGTCTAACGTGATGGGTTTTTTCACCATGGACCACCTCAAGGAAGTTTGTGTTTAGTGGTGTCCAACATGTAGGTCGTGGTTTCCTAGTATGAGGCTGGTAGGCACTGGATAGAAGGTGGAATAAGGAACTGGAGACATGCTGGAATGATGCATAACTTCACAGTAACAGACAGTCTCTGATTTGAAGAATCGGTGAGGTCAGGAACAGGTTAATAGAAATAATAGCAAAGCTAAAAGCTGGAACTCTGTAGCTAGGGATGAAACCTAATACTCTGGCTATTGTTTGTGCCAAGAGACTACCTTATTTAAGGAGGAGATTTAAATTTGGTGCTGGACATAATGTCGGTGTGGACTCTGCCTTCAAATTTTAAAGAGGTCAGTGCGCATGCTCCTAGGGAGCTGCAGCTGCCTACACACAAGTTGGGGTGACTAGCAGGGAGCAACGCTGTTTGCATGTCACCACAACTGGCGCTGCCAGAGGCCCAGCCACAGCAGACCCGGTAAGTGAGTTCCAGGCTCTAGTACGTTGCGACACTGGATGTCTGTGTACCTGGGGAAACTGTATCACTACTGGGGGCACTGAATAGGGAGGAACACTACAGGGGGCACTGTATAAGGGGAACTGCATAGGGGGATCACTATTTGGCACTGCATCGGGGAGTTCACTACTGGTAGGGCTGTATAAGGGGCACTACTGGGGGTACTGTATAAGGGGCACCTCTGGGGGCCTGCATAAGTGGGACCACTACTGGGGGCACATCATACTGGGGTACTGTATAAGGGGCACTACTGGGGGCCTGCATAAGGGGAACCACTACTGGGGGCACTGCATATGGGCACTGCCTGGGGGCACAGTATAAGTGTGCACTACTGGGGGCACTTCATAAAGAGCACTGTATAAGGGCCCTACTGGCGGCACTGTATAAAGGGCACTACTGGGGGCTCTGTATACGTGTGCTTTACTGGGGGCCTGTATAAAGGGCACTACTACATGGGGCACTGCTACAGGGAACATTGTGGAATGGAAAGGAATGTTCCCAGAGTGATGAGAAAGGGGTGTGTGTCATGTTGACATGCCCCATTTTTCAGTGACCATGCCCCTTGTGGTATGTGACCACACCCATTTTTGGTGTGCACATAGGGTGGGGGGGGCTCCATTATTCATCTTGCCCTGGGCTAAAAATACCTATATTACGCCAGTGTATTATAGATATGTGCGCGGACCCCGTATTTTGGTTTTGGCTATGGTAACACCACTCTCAAATATTATGGTTTTGGCAAAAGCACCCTCAAGAGTTTTAGTTCTGATTCGGTTTTGGATTTCTAAAATTGATAAAAACAGTTAAAATAAATTTGGACCTGTTTACATGTATTCGAAAACCAGAGATTTGGTTTTTAGATCTGAGTTACAGCAGACGCTCAGCAAATCTGAGTTAAGCGAAATTACAGCAGACCCGAGGTGGGACCTGGTTCTACTTAGAACCCCTAAAGTGATCAGACCCGGGACTCAGTTTGACTTGGAACCCCAAAGTTCGGGTGTGTTTGTTTTTCGGATATTAGCTAGAGGAGCTCTGGCATCATGGGCTTATCTATAAAAGGTGCAGGGTGTGCAATGGACATGGGCCCCCCGCACCCCCTGAACCCATATATTACACTTACCACTCCTGCATCGGCGGCACAGGAATCACCAAGAAAAGTTTCCTGACGATCTGCGCATGTGCAGTAGAGAAAACACAGGGAACTTTTTGCCGGCTCTCTGTTCTCAGTAGGGGTGAGCGGGTTCGGATTTCTGAAATCCAACCCCCCCCGAGCCCCCCCGATCCGAGGCCAATCCGAGTCAGGCTCGACTTTTCCCGCCTGACTCGGATCTGAAATCGAGGCAAAACGTCATCATCCCGCCTTCCGGATCTTGCGGGTTTTGGATTCTATATAAGGTACCCACGTCGGCGCCATTTTCTCACTCAGCTGTGGACAGTGAAGAGGGAGGGTGGGAGTTAGGGTTGGCTGGGCTGTGTAGTGTAGTGTTGTGCTGTGCTGCGCTGCTGTTGTCCATAGGGGTTGTGTCCACTCCTCCAAAGTCCATAGGGGCTGGCTGTGTTGTGCTGTGCTGCTGTTGTCCATAGGGGCTGTGTCCACTCCTCCAAAGTCCATAGGGGCTGGCTGTGTTGTGCTGTGCTGCTGTTGTCCATAGGGGCTGTGTCCACTCCTCCAAAGTCCATAGGGGCTGGCTGTGTTGTGCTGTGCTGCTGTTGTCCATAGAGGCTGTGTCCACTCCTACAAAGTCCATAGAGGCTGGGTGAACTGTGTTGTGTAGTCAGTTGTCCATAGGGGCTGTGTCCACTCCAAAGTCCTGTGCAGTGTCCCAGTCCTAAAGGGGTGTTGTAGTGTTGTCCAGGGGTGCTCTGTCCATCAGGGGTGCTCCCCCCAAGTGAAAAAAAATAAATATTTTTTCTGTGTTTGTGAATTGTGTGCGCAGCAGCCGCATGTGCATCAACACAGTAGCAGCGCCAAGCGTGCGCCTGTGTCATAAGTCAAGGGCCGGTTTGGACATCTGGTCCAGACTGAAGGATGTGCCAACAATTTCTGACAAGTCTACTGTCACCACATATGATACTGTCCTCAAAGCAGCAGCAACAAGCGTGTGTCTGTCTGTTAAAGGGTGGTGTTACCCCCAAAATGCGCTCCAACAAAATAAAATAATCTTCTGTTTTTCTGTGTTTGTGTGTGAAATGTATGCACATGAGCCGCACCTGCATCCTCAAAGCAGCAGCGCCAAGCGTGCGTCTCTCTGTCAAAGGGTGGTGTTACCCCCAAAATGCGCTCCAACAAAATAAAATAATCTTCTGTTTTTCTGTGTTTGTGTGTGAAATGTATGCGCATGAGCCGCACCTGCATCCTCAAAGCAGCAGCGACAAGCATGCGTCTGTCTGTTAAAGGGTGGTGTAACCCTCAAAGTGCGCTCCACGAACAATAAAAAAATTCTTTTTTTCTCTGTCTTTGTGAAATGTGTGGGCTGTAGCCACACCTGCATCCTCAAAGCAGCAGCGACAAGCATGTCTGTCTGTTAAAGGGTGGTGTAACCCTCAAAGTGCGCTCCACAAACAATAAAAAAATTCTTCTTTTTTTCTCTGTCTTTGTGAAATGTGTGGGCTGTAGCCGCACCTGCATCCTCAAAGCAGCAGTGACAAGCGTGCGTCTGTCTATTAAAGGGTGGTGTAACCCCCAAAGTGCGCTCCAACCAAAATAAAATAATCTACTTTTTTTCTGTGTTTGTGTGTGAAATGTATGCGCAGTAGCCGCACCTGCATCCTCAAAGCAGCAGTGACAAGCGTGCGTCTGTCTGTTAAAGGGTGGTGTAACCCTCAAAGTGCGCTCCACGAACAATAAAAAAATTCTTTTTTTCTCTGTCTTTGTGAAATGTGTGGGCTGTAGCCACACCTGCATCCTCAAAGCAGCAGCGACAAGCGTGTGTCTGTCTGTTAAAGGGTGGTGTAACCCTCAAAGTGCGCTCCACAAACAATAAAAAAATTCTTCTTTTTTTCTCTGTCTTTGTGAATTGTGTGGGCACCTGCATCCTCAAAGCAGCAGCGACAAGCGTGCGTCTGTCTGTTAAAGGATTACATCGGTGACAGCATCCGAGTAGGCATGTCAGACAGTCCGTACATGTACTGGCAGGAAAAAGAGGCAATTTGGAGGCCCCTGTACAAACTGGATCTATTTTACCTCAGTTGCCCCCCCTCCAGTGTGTACTCCAAAAGAGTGTTTAGTGCAGCCGGGAACCTTGTCAGCGAAAGGTGTAGGAGGTTGCTTCCACAAAATGTGGAGAAGATGATGTTCATAAAAATGAATTATCAACTCTTCCAGGGAGACCAGCCTCCATAACATACAGAGGGACCTGTGGTGGCGGATTCCAGTGGGGATGAATTAATACGCTGTGAGGATGAGGATGTACACAACACTGAAGAGGGTGAGGAATCGGTGAATGAGGAGGATGAGGACGACATCTTGCCTCCATAGAGCCAGTTTGTGCAGGGACAGATTAATTGCCAGCTTGTTTTGTCGGGGCCCAAACGAACCAATCATTTCAGCCACAGTCGTGTGGCAGACCCTGGCGCTGAAATGATTGGTTTGTTAAAGTGTGCATGTCCTGTTTATACAACATAAGGGTGGGTGGGAGGGCCCAAAGACAATTCCATCTTGCACCTCTTTTTTTTCTTTGCATTATGTACTGTTTGCGGCCTAGTTTTTCAAACTGCCATCCTGTCTGCCACTGCAGTCTCACTCCTAGATGGGCCACGTGTTTGTGCCGCCCACTCGTGTCGCTTAGCATAGTCATCCAGCTACCTCGGTGCAACCTTTTGGACATAAAAACACTATTGTGAGGTGTGAGGTGTTCAGAATAGACTGGAAATGATTGGAAATTAAGGCTATTGAGGTTAATAATATCATAGGAGCAGAAAAACCCACAAATTCTGTGATTTTGGCTGTTTTTATGCTTTTTTAAAAAAATATACAGATCCAAAACACAAAACCCAGAACCCAAAACACGGAAGGGTGGTTTTGGCAAAACTAATCCAGATCCAAAACACGAAGAAAGATCCAGATCCAAAACCAAAACACAAAACACGAAAAGTGGCCGGTGCACACCCCTAGTTCTCAGAGACCTGTGCAAAAGCAGTCACACATTGCCAGAATCTACTTGCTAAATGAGCTAACACTGCACAACAATGAAAATGTTTCCGATGTGAAAATAGTTACTTCTAATTGATTTCGGCATACAAAGAATGAATATGACATTTAAAACTCTCAGTTAGCTCTGAGGACCTCATTCAGAGCCAGTCGCACACAGCGTGCGGTCGGTCTGAATGAGGGGTGGACCTCTTGAATTTTCAAGACGCCTAAGGTGATGGTCGCGATGGTCAAGACCATCGCGACCATCGGGGCTTACAACGAGACCCTAGGGTAGGGTCTCCCTTGTCGTAAGTCCGGAGAGCTTTCGGCTCTGTCTGAGCCGGAAGCTCTCCACTGACATCACTAGTGATGTCAGTGGGGCCGCCCCCAAACGGTAGGTGATCCCATGGGAACACCCCCGTTTGGGCTGCCACCCCCCGGGCCGCCTTACAAATGGGGCGAGCTGTCAATCAACATCGACAGCTCGCCACCTTTGGATCGAGACCCGCTACAACCGGCGCTGTTGGTCGTAGCTGGTCTCACGCATGCGCACGACGGCGCCGGCGTGCACATGCTCTGTGGGGGGCCATCGACCCGGTCCAAGTGCATCGGTGATATCGACCAGGTCTGAATGACCACCTGAGTTCCGAGATATAGCCCATTTATGACGATGTAAGGGTATTCCTAGTGAAGTGGGCAGAATGGAAAGAATCTTACCAGCAATCTGTGTTCCGCGCTGAGGGGGTGGGGCCTAATGACCCAATTAAATGAATCAGTTATTTGCCCCCTCCCCTGTTCAAATATATGTGATTCACGTGATTACCCACACAAGATAACTGTGGTGCACTGAGTGATGAGAATAGTGAGCGATTCCACCAAGACATTTCAGCAATGGAACAAAGATATCAGGGTAGGTGAATCACTACTGTTGGACAGTGACAAGAGATTCCCCAGAAGAGGAGTACAAGCGACAAGCAAAGAGAAAGCACCTCCATAAATAGGCCACTATATTAGATAGTACTTTCGTATGCTATATGTTTGTTTCTTATGCTGTATGTTTGTTTTGTTTTGTGTTCTTATTTGTGATTGATTGAATTAAAACAACTGTTATTTATTTTCTACCAAGAAAATATCAGATTATTTTAAAATATCTTTTCGCTGTGACTATATTACTAATGTACATACAGTATAGTGCAAGTAGTGTAGCTCAAAAAATAGAGCTAGTAAAAACATTCTGAAATCATTTTAGTTTTTCTTGACCTCAAATTAGTAATGTATGACTATTTTTAGAAAGGAAACAAATTAAAAGTATTAAATTGTTGTACAGTGTAAGAGGACCCAAATGGATATTGCACATACTGTAGGTCCCCTCCTTTCTTGAACTGCTCTTACCCAGCTGCTGGAGGACCTTCTTTATAACTGTGATAAGTGGCAATACAGAATGTTAATTACCACATGAGCATGTTAAAAAATAGACTCCTATATTCTGAAATAAGTTACTGTAAACTGAGGTTCTGCATAAAATACTTTATGTATAACCATTTCAGTGATAGTGCATAAGCTAGATAAAAGCTTAGTTTGATGTGTATTCATATGCCAGGCTCTGTGATTTTGTACTGTAGTGGGAAACAGGTTTCTTTGTCGAAAAACAGAATTGGCAAAAGCTGCATCCATTGTATCTCTCACAATCATCCACAATACAGTTTACAAGGGCTCATGGAGACTGCAGAAAATAGTAAGCGAGGTACTGTATTTTCAAAAACCTCCTCTCTCATAATATTTCAGTAAGAGAATCAAGAGTTTTATAACCTTTACACTGCCAAAAATAGGATCTAATTTAATGGCAATAGAACTGGAATCTGTCACACTATAAAATAACCAGAAAAAACACAGCTAAGAGATGTTCATGTAAATAAAACCCAAGCAATGTTCTTTAGTGTTTTAGAGTTACAACTTTACAATAAATATAATATAATAATATCAAAGACCTAGTATTCCCATGCCTCCCTCAAGTACAGACCGTCTCTATTCTTGGACTCCAAATGAGATGAAGGCAAAACGGATATGTTTTCATGGAAACATTTGTCCAGATTTTGCATACTGTATGAAAATATTTGCAATTATTTAATATATAACACAATCTATAAAAGCAAATTATAAAGCATCATTTGTGGCTGTGAATGAAGCAGATGCCCTCAGAGAACACTAAAGCCGCATACACACGTAACGATATGCTCCATGAGCGATATCGTCTAGTGTTTCCCCTGAACTGCTGGGCTCAATGTTTTTAACGATATCGTTCAGTTCAGGCACCCTCCCTCATCCCTGAACATGCACAACCTGGCTGTTCAGGCAATGAAAGATATCGTCAACGACCTGCGGGAGAGCACATTGTTGGGCGTTTTCCACATAGACACTGGACTATATTGGACGCAATGAATGATAACAATATAGTTTTCGCAGAGCTGGCCCTAGGCATAGGTATTCTAAGCAAATGCCTAGGGTGACTGGAATGCCCTAGGGCACTGGAATGCCCTAGGGTATCCTCCGAGGGCACGTGAACAAATAAATAATTATTTACATGAGTGCCGGGGACTTTGACATTTTGATACATATATATATATTTATTTATTTAAGAATTGCTCCATGTTGTGGTGTCAGGGCTCAACCGGGGATCGGCGCCTGCTTACCGCACCGCCGGCTTCCCCTCTCATCCTGGGTGGTCGGTCGGCCTGCGCGACGGCGGGGGAGAAGCTGAGTATTCTCCCCGCATGCTGTGGCTTCCTGGAGGGCTGGTGTCCGGCATCGCAAATCCGGACATGGGCGCCGCCATGACAGTCGGCCCATATGACTGGATCCTTCTCCCTGATAGGCCCGTTTTCAGCTGATGCTGTGCACCTGTCTATGGGTTCCCCTGGGTATAAAACTGTTCCACAGGTTATGGGAAATTGCCTGAACAACGGTTGTCTCCTAGCGTGCTTTAGTGAGTTCCCGGTCCAGGTTCCTATTCACCCGTACAGCAGCAGTGTTACCACCTTTACCTGTGTGCCTATACGTCTCTGGTGAATACCCGTGCAGCAGCGTTACCACCTTTACCTGTGTGCCTATACGTCTATGGTGAATACCCGTGCAGCAGTGTTACCACCTTTACCTGTGTGCCTATACGTCTCTGGTGAATACCCGTGCAGCAGTGTTACCATCCCCACCTGTGTGCCTTACGTCTCCAGTGAATACCCGTGCAGCAGTGTTACCATACCCACCTGTGTGCCTTATGTCTCCAGTGAACATCCATGCTACAACATATACCACCTCTACCCGTGTGCCTTCTATCTCTGGTGACGTCTCAAGTAACCGTGAGTTGCTGCCCACTTGAAATCCTTATTGACATTTGATCCTCGTGTCAAGGTGTTTTCTATACAGTGTTTTAAGGGACTGTTTAGTGCCTAAGCAGGCATATCCTCGCTGGGCCACGGGTGTAGTGTCTCTATCCCTGCAGGGCTTGGGTACCTGGTCAAAGGACCGCGACCTGCTCACGGGGTGCAGCTAAGCCCATATCCCAATAGGGGGGGGTCACTGGCGAACACCATCCTGTGGGTTAGACTCCGCACCTTTGCCCAGGTCTCGCCAACACTCAAGACCTGTGGATGAGGAGAACGTACATCCAGGCCCCTCGTCTCTGCTTCTTTCCCCAACTTAGGCCCACTACGTCCTCTTCTCCAGTCTCAGATGTGACATGTGGCTTGCTACTTCTAACCCTCGTCAGTCACCCTGCATTGGTATCTTCTGGTATATTTTTTTTTCTTTTGTCTGTCCTCTTCAATAATGGGAAGCACAGTGGTGCAGTTGTTAGTTGTGCTGTTTCACAGCATTGATATCATGGGTTTGATTCCCACCAGGGCCATCTCTGGGTGGAGTTTATATGTTCTTCCTGTGTCTGTATGGGTTTCTTCCAGGCGCTATATTTTCCCACAATCCAAAAACATACTGGTTGGATATTATATCTTTAACATAACCTAACTGCCCAGCACTTCCTTTATTCAAGTCATGCAGCATGTTCAGGTGCCGTTACTATAAAATGAATGTAAGGTGTAAAATTGGATGGCACTCAGAAACCCCCAGTTAAAAGAGGTCACACTCCGAAACATTGATCTAAGTAGCTGTGTCAGCATTCTTATTGCTGGGGGTTCCTAAATGCCATCTGATTTTGAACATGTATATATATGAGATCAGTATGATATGGTACTGTAAGAACCCTAACCCTCGATCTCTTCCCCCCTAACCCTCCCTTAGTGGTGCCTAACCCTAACCCCCCCCCCCCGGTGGTCCCTAGCCCCCTTCCCGCACCCTAAACTTAACTCTCCCAGGGGGTGCCTAACCCTATCCAACCCCAGTGGTGCCTAACCCTCCCTCCCCATAGCCTAACCCTAACCCTCTCCGAAGGGGTGCCAATCCCCAATCTTCCCCCAGGGGTACCTAAACCTAACCCCCATCCTCATTCGGGAGTCTGGCATTCAGGATGCCAACACCGGCATCCTGATATCCTCAGGAATATCGGCATTGGCATTATGCCGGGTGGTGGGATTCCGGCGTCGGTATATCGACGGCCGGCATCCTTTCTGCCGCCAATATAACTACATCCGTGTATAAACACTTAGATTGCTGGTGGGATTATCTGCTAGGTGGCACCAGTCAAAATTTTGCCTAGGGCACCAAATTGTCTAAGGCCGCCTCTGCGTTATCGTTCATATCGTCCAACTTATCGTCTAGTGTGTACGCAGCTTTATAATTGCACATAAATTCAATTTTACACCTGCAAGTCTAACTAAAATACTGCACAATGCTATATACAATTCATTCTATGAGGTTACCAATGAATCTCAGAGCACACTACAATTATTGAACAATGTTTATGTTGGTTGGTTTGTACCTAAAGTACATGTTCCTTCTCTGATGACAGAGGGCACTTAAGGGCTGATTCTGAGTTGGAAATAAGTAGGGATGGACATCAGAAACCGACGGTTAGCAGCCATCAATGTTCCCGACTTTTTCTATCAAATATAGGGTTTGCAATGGTTGCCAGCCATCGGATGCTGCTTCCGATATCCATCCGATAGCTGACTATTAGAATTGAGCTGCAAACACCTGGAATGGTGTCAATAGCTCAAGTTCGGTGCGCACGTGTGAAGCTCCAGCTACTTATGTGCATGCACACAGTAAAACCATTGATTGCTTCTGGTGACCAACCCAAAAAGCGCAAGTACTGTAACTTTGCAGCTTGGAGAAAAAATGTTACACTGCAAGTGGGGAAGTTTTATGTGCAGAGAGATTTAGATATGGGAGGGGTGTGTCCTAACTCAAACCTTAATTGCAGTGTAAAACTAACGCTGCCCAGTATTTGTAGGCTACATTCAAAAGCAGCAAGTATTTACTCTGCATGCAAAAAGAAAAATATATTGGCACCCCTTTGTACCTTTGTATCGCAACTCCGTTTGCTCCAGACCCAAAATAATTGCTTTTTCATTTTTTTACTTTGCTCCCACCTTAGAATTAGCCCCTTAGTGTGCAGAACAGACCATAAACCAGTAAGATAAGGACAGAAGGCCTGATTTAGAGATTGGACACAATGCCAATATATTTATTGTAATTGAGCGATTGTAATCCATTGCGCATGTGTGTATGCAGCACTTAGCACACAGTTCTGTCCTGCAATTACGCTCTCACTGAGGATTCACTTGCAAGGTGAGTGACAGGTAGTCAGCATTTGGGGGTGGTACCGGGGGGGGGTTAGAAAACTGCTGATGTGTCAGACCATTTAAACACTGTTTTAAGGGCTTGCATACATAGGCATTAGGGTGAGGGTTAAGCTACTGGAGGGTAGAGTTAGGGTTAGGCTGCGGGACAGGATGATCAGGTTTACTGTAGGTTGCGGGCGGGGTGGTTTACGGTTTGGCTGTACCAGGGGTGGATGCCAAAATCCATTGGGATTTTGAATATTGGGATGCTACTGTCGAGTTTGTGACCTGTACAGTGCCCACAGTAGTGGTCCCCTTATGCAGTGACCCCAGTAGTGGTCCCCATTATGCAGTGCCCCCAATAGTGGTTCCCATTATGCAGTGCCCCAGTAGTGGCCCCCCTATGCAGTGCCCCCAGTGGGTTGTAGTGAGGAAGACGACGGTTTAAATTCTGACTGCCGGCTTCCCCATTGTCAAATCCCGGCAAGGTACTAATGACAGGCATCGAAAACCCGATACCTGTCATTAGACCTACGTCGGGAGCCCACTGCCCGACATAACAAAAGATGGTAAACCGGGTGCTGGGCGCGGACAACCGCGGGGGGGAGGGTAAGGTGTCAGGGCTCCCCGGGGGATTTAGGATTAGGCAGCCCCCCTGGAAGGGTTATGGTGCGTACACACTACACAATATGCTCCCAGAGCGATATCATGTAGTGTGTCCCCGGCAGGCTGTGCTCAATGTCATTCATGATATTGAGCACAGCCGCTGAACGATATCATTAATGATATCCTTCAGTGCCGGGCTCTCTCCCCCATTCCCCAACATGCAGCAACCTGATGAGGTCGTCAAATTGTGCTGCATTTTCAGGTGAGGGACAATGTCGGAAATGACCAGTGGGAGTGCGCATCGCTGGTCGTTTCCGACATAAAAGTGCATGATTTGTGCATGATTACTGAGCGATTGCATGATTACGATGTCGTAATCGTGCAGTCGCTCAGTAATATCGCCCAGTGTGTACCCACCATTAGGTTTAGACTAGTGGAAGGGGGGGCTAGGGTTAGGCACCCACGAGGGGAGGTTAGGGTTAGGCAGCCACCCAGGAGGCTTAGGTTTAGGCTGCGGGAACGGGGGCGTTATGTTTAGGTACTTAGAGGGGGTTAGGGTTAGGCACTAAAGGGGGAGGATAGGGTTAGGCCCCCCTAAGGGAGGGTTAGGGAGGAATATAGGGTTAGTTATACTTACCTTATTAGTGATCAGGGTCTTCACCCCTGCCGGGCTTCCATGTGGCCGGTGGTAATACCTACTACACCCCCCCCCAGTAGTGGTCTCTATTATGCAGTGCCCCCAGTCGTGGTCCCCATTATGCAGTGCCCCCAGAAGTGCCCCTTATAAAGTGTCCCCAGTAGTGGTCCGCATTGTGTAGTGCCCCTTACATATACACAGACAATAACAATAAACAATCCTTAAAAAAAGGATCTAGAAGCTGCGCTAGTTCTATTGCACAAAAAATGCTTTATTCTAGTCTGCTGTTGTGGAAACAGAATATGGTGGGGGCACTATGCAACCCCTGGACAAAACGTATGAAAAAGACAATAATTCCCAGCGTATACCGTATAGCAATACTCTAAATAATAAATAAATAAAAAGTCTAAATATTCCAAATAAAATTTATTTTATTATTGTTTCAATTGAATGAGATAAATATAATATGTGATTAATGAATTGGGATTAAAATATATAAAGAATGGAAATTGATAAATCTGATAAAAAATTATTAAAATATATGTGTGATGTTAAAACACCTAATACCGGTATACTGTACATAAAGGGTTATCACATGACAAAAAAAACATAAAAATGGCAGATATGGTATCACATACTGTATAACATAAAATAGTCCAGACTTGGTAGAAAGATTGCTGTGTGTTCCGGGTTAAACCAGCACTAAAAATTTTCTTTCAGATCAAAGTAAAGTGCCAAAGTGCCTGATGGTAATATGCTTTCGGCTGTCTTGTTCATAGTGTATATATCATCTCTGCTTCTTTTTTTGCCAAGGCATTTTCTGTGATGACTCCCCTCCAGTTGGTTGTGAGTTTTTTCAAACCTATTAATTGTACAGTAGGTCCGATGGGTCGCTATTGTGCTTCTCGTAGAAATGCATTGGAATGCTGTGGTTGTCTTTTTTATTTTGGATGTTGCACAGATGTTCTTGGATTCTCACATGTAATTTTCTTTTGGTTATACCTATGTATTGCAAATCACAAGGGCAGGTTTCTGAGTTCTTCTTTTATTGGTTTTGTTGCATGCTATGCACATTTTACATCTGTAGAAGCTTTTTAGCTCTGGGTGAGCCATGTTCTTTCTATTTCCTTATCATTGTTTATGTAGTGGCTTTTAACTAGAGTACTGTAGATCTTAAAGTGGGAGCTCTTCTGTAGACTACCCTAAGGAGGTTGGGTAGAATATCTTTCAAATCTTCATCTGCTAGTAATTCATTATTCACGCATTATATTTATCTCATTCAATTTAAACAATTATAAAATACATTTTATTTTGAATATGTAGACTTCAGGTCATCTGTTTTTATACTTATTTATCTATTTGTTTATCATTTATTATATTGCCATACGGTATATGCTGGAATAATTGTCTTTTTCAAAAAACAATACTTACATGAATACCCGCTCCTGCACCCGCCTGGTTAGGTCTAGAACGAGGTGCTGCAAAGAACCTCTGATGTCACAACCATATGACCAGTGGGAAAAAGGGAAGGGGCAAAATTCAGAACGGGGGCCAAAACCTCTGCATGTTCTGTTTTAAATACTGACAGCAGTAGTGTAACTAGGGAGGGTCGACCGGGGCTCGTGCCCTGGGTGCCGTCGGACCGGCGGCATGTGGGGGGGTGCCAACGGAATATAAACCTGTGGTGAGCAAAGTGAGCCACCAACCCCGAAGCATGGCGAGAAAAGTGAACCTGCAAGGGGACACTTTTGGCCCCCATTCTGAACTTTGCCTCCCCTTTTTGCCGTGGATCATGTGGTTGTGGCGTCGGAGGTCTTTTGCAGCACCTCGTTTCAGGTAGGTATTGTTTTTTGTTGTTGTCTGTGTATATGTAAAGGGTACTACATAATGGGGACCACTACTGGGGCACTGTATAAGGTGCATTACTGGGGAGCACTGCATAATGGGGACCACTACTTGTGGCACTGCATAGTGTGGACCACTACTGGTGGTGCTGTATAAGGGGCACTACTGGGGGCACTATATAAGATACACTACTGGGGGCACTGTATAGAGGTGACCACTACTGGGGGCACTGTTTAAGGGGCAGTACTGGGGGCACTACATAGGGGAACCGCTACTGAGGGACCTGCATAGGGGGGCACTGTATAATGGGCACTGTATAAGGGGCACTACTGGGGGAACTGTATAAGGGGCACTACTGTGGGAACTGCATAGGGGGGCACTATTCTGGGCACTATATAAGGGGCACTGCATAAAGGGGTCCACTACAGGGGACACTGTACAAAGGGCACACTGGGGGCACTGCAATGATGGGTACCGCCACTGGGGGCACTGCATAGGGGGGACCACTACTGGGGGCACTGTATAAGAGGCACTGTATAAGGGGCACTGTATAATGGGCACTACTGGGGGAACTATAAAAGTTACACTACTGGGGGCACTGTATAAGGGGCACTACTACATGGAGCACTGCATAAGGGGCACTACTACTACAGTGAGCATTGCAAGAGGACCAGTACTACTGGGAGCATTAGGCTGCATATGAAATGGATAGGAATATTCCCAGAATGACGAGAAATGGTGGTGTGTCGTGTCATTTTTAAGTGGCCATGCCGCTTGTGGCATGTGGCCACGTCCACTTTTTTAGCATTACCTCATTGGGTGGTTGCATTTTTCATCTTACCCTGGGCTCCAAATACCCGCTTGCGCCACTGACTGACGGTGATGGCGGGCATGATGATATCTTGAATGTGGAACCTTTGCCTTTCGCATCTGATTCTGGGTCTACAGGTGAACACTTTGTGTGTTTTGCTGAAGTTGAAGAAAGTTCATCCTCATCTGATAGTCAGGGCTTGCAGTGTGCTAGGCATAGGAGAGCTAATGTTTTGCAGTGGAGTTACTTTGTCCAGTGCTCATGAAATAGTAGTTGGTGGCATAGACAGAAAAAACAGCGCTGTGAAAACGAAAAACATTTACCCACAAGTTAATAAAATATATTTTAATAAGACATAAATATCGGCACTCTGATAACAAATCGTAGATGCATGAAAGACATCACATTAAAATCATAACATTACTATAAAATGTGTAGCAATGTTTAAGAATGTCTAAATTGCAACAACAGTAACAATAATTGTATCCAAATCCCAAAGCTACATTATAGACTCTAGATCAGGGGTCTTCAAACTTGGCCCTCCAGATGCTGTGGAACTACACATCCCAGCATGCACTGCACATAGTTTTAGCATGCTGTTATATCAAAAAGGTGGCAGTGCATGCTGGGATGTATAGTTCCACAGCAGCTGGAGGGCCAAGTTTGAAGACCCCTGCTCTAGATAGATGTGTCCAATTAATTCCTCATGGCTGCGTCCAGCTAAAAAAGGAAAGTCCTTGTGTGGATATTAGTGCTAGATCCACACACTAATTGTGTATACTTAGTTCTTGAAAAATGGAAAGATATAAGATCACCTTATAGGGACCATACACAATTAGCAAAATTTTCATATGGCCATCAAAATGGGATGTAGTTTGGAAGCCAACGGTCTAAATGCCGACCGCCAGCTTCCAGACTTTCTAATCCCGCCATGGTACTAAAGACAGGCGTCGAAAACTCGACGCCTGTCATTAACCAGACACTGGAAGACCGACGCCGAATGAAGGTAAGCCGGGCGCCGGGCGCGGACAGCCGTGGGGGAGAGAAGGTTAGGTTTAGGGCTCCTGGGGGGACTTAAGGTTAGGCACACCCCTGGGAGGGTTAGGTTTAGGCTAGGGGAAGGGGGGGTTAGGGTTAGGCACCCCCGGGGAGAGTTTAGGGTTGGGCACACCCCGGGGGTCTTAGGTGTAGGATGCGGGGAAGGGGTAGTTAGGTTTAAGCACTTAGAGGAGGAATTAGGGTTAGGCACAGGGTGGGAGGTTAGGGTTAGGCACCCTAAAGGAGGGTTAGGGGGTTAAATTAGGTTAGTTTATACTTAACTTTAGGACGATCGGGATCTTCAACATTGTTGGGCTGCTGCTGTCGGGATTTGAAACGCCGGCCATGCGGCCAGCAGTAATACTTACTACGCCCATCAAATTAGTCATAAATTTTCACTTTAAGTATACTTGTTGTTGTTAAGTAACATGGTATCTCTAAAGAGCAAAATCCAGCAACAGCCTTGGGGGCTGGTGATACTTGGCTAGATGCAGCCGTGAAACAGCCTTGAGGGCTGGTGATGCTTGGTGTGATGCGGCCTTGGGCCATGTAGCAGCCTCAGGGGCTGATGATGCTTGGTGTGATGTGGCCTTTGGGCCATGTAGCAGCCATTAGGGCTGCTGATGTTAAACAAGATGTGGCACTTGGGCCGTGTAGCAGCCTTGAGGGCTGATGAAATAACAGAGTCCAGCAACAGCCTTGCGGGCTGGTGATACTTGGCAAGATTATGCTGGAGTGTGACTTGGCCACCGGGTTGGCACAAGTGGCAGTAAGTAGGATAGTGTGTACTGGAGATGTTGGTGTGCGACTTGTGCTGCCGAGTTGACACAAGCGGCAGTACCCTGGATTGTGTGTACCAGGAACGCTCATGTGCGCCTTGTGCCACCGAGTTGACACAAGCGACAGGGCACTGGGGTGTGGCCTGTGCCACCTAGATGATACAAGCGGCATGGATGCTGGATTGTGCGTACAGGTGACGCTGGTGTGCACCTTGTATCGCCGGGTTGACAAAAGTGACAGAACTCTGAGGTGCAGTCTGTACCGCCTAGATGATACATATGGCAGGAGAAATACAAGACAGGCAGAAGTAGTGGACACTCGACTAAACAGGAACTAACCACCTGAACCGGAAACACGTGAAAATGCTATCACTGGTACCCGAGCAACCTACAGACAAGATAGATAAAGCCACAGGAGCCAATCCGGTTAGTCCAGGAATGACAGGCAGGAGGTAGGAGGAGTTCAGTGATTGATAGCGTGTCGGTCGCATCTCCTAGCAACACAGCAGCTTGTGACAGTTTTATTGACAGCTGATGTAGCTGTCCAGCTATTTAACCAGCTCAGTCCCTTACTGGTATCTGTAGTTCGCCTTTGAAAAGCCTCCTTGATGCGGCAGCCAACACAGACTGCTGCTTTAACTGTATGTGGTCGTCACCATATGGAGAAGGCGTTGGATGGCCAATGAAATGGCATATATAACAGAGTAGCCCCAATATAGTGGCTTAGCCAATCTTCTGCACTCTGGCCCTGATTCAGAGCCGGACACTCTGACAGAGTGCTCACTCTGAATCAGGGCCATCCTTCTTCATTTTTAAAGCGGCCTCCTGGCTGCTCGTATAGCTGTGGGTGACCACCCACAGCTATAGCGAGCACCCAGGAAGATGGTCGCGATGGTCAAGACCATCGTGACCATTGGGCTTGCGACAAGACCCATGTGGTAGGGTCTCGTTGCTGCAAGCCCTGGAGTGCTTTTGGCTCTATCAGAGCCGAGAGCACTCCTACTGACATCACTTGTGATGTCAGTGGGGTCGGCCCCAGACGGTAGGCATTCCCATGGGAATGCCTCCATCTGGGCAGCCACGCCCACGGCACACCCACCAAAGGGGGCGTGCTGTCACTCACCATCGACAGCACGCCCCCTTTGTAGCGAGACCCGGAGCGACGGCTTGCCAGTCGCTATCCGGGTCTCGCGCATGCGCATGACGGAGCCGTCTCCATCGTGCGCATGCACACCGGGCCAACCTCGACCCACTTGGGAGCGCTCAGTGCCTGCGAGCGGGTCTGAATTAGGCCCTCTGTCTCCTGGAGCACACAGTGGCATGATGCCAATTAGCATATCTTGCTCACAGCGGGGCTCAGCATGTAGTTTGCTCACAGTGGGGCTCAGCATGTAGTTTGCCCCGAATGAACTCAGTGAGTCAAGATGATTATAACATCTGCAGTAAGGTCTTTGTTGAGGATAAAATCAAGGGCCGCATCTTGTTTAGCATCAGCAGCCCTCAAGGCTTCTACACGACCCAAAGGCCGCATCACACCAAGTGTCATCAGCCCTCAAGGCTGCTACACAACCCAAAGGCCGCATCACGCCGAGCATCATTAGCCCTCGCATCTAGCCAAGCATCACCAGCTCCCAAGGCTGTTGCTGGACTTTGCTCTCTAGAGATACCCTGTTACCTAACAACAACAGGTACACTTAAAGTGGAGATTTATGATTATTTTGATGGCCATCCGAAAAAATGTGCTAATTGTGTATGGTCCCTATAAGGTGATCTTATATTTTTCCATTTTTCAAGAACTAAGTATACACAATTAGTGTGTGGATCTAGCACTAATATCCACACAAGGACTTTCCTTTTTTAGCTGGATGCAGCTGTGAGGAATTCATTGGACATATCTATCTAGAGTTATCTATCAGATGTTCCCAAACGCAGTCCTTAAGGCTCACCAACAGTTCAGGTTTTAGAGATACAGTATCCATGCTTGAGCACAGGTGACTTAATTAGTGCCTCGGTCAATTTGATTTAACCACCTGTGCTCAACCATGGATATCTCTAAAACCTGAACTGTTAAGGCCCCCATCCATCAGCGATGGATTACCGCGATGCTGCAACCCGGCATCGCAGGATCCCAGAAATCCAACATGTTGGATTTCACAGATATGACAATCCCGATCAAAAAATTATCATGATTGTCAAACCTGTAAAATTTCAGAAATCCTGCGATGGATCACTTAACATCGATGGTCGCTGTTTCCCATCTGATCGCAGGATCGCGAGATCCTCGATCAGATGTATGGGGGCCTTAAGAGAGCTTTGAGGACCGCATTTGGGAACCTCTGGTCTATACTGTAGCTGAGGGATTTGGATATAATTACTGTTACTGTTGTTGCAATTTAGACATGCTTAAACATTGCTTTACATTTTAATAGTAATGTGATGTCTTTTATGCATCTATGATTTGTTATCAGAGTACTTATTAAAGTATATTTTATTAACTTGTGGATACATTTTTTTCATTTTCTCAGTGCTGATTTTTCTAATTATTTATTTTTCCATTTTTTTGGCTTGCCACCATTTAACAGCTGTGTGAAGTGAAATCATTTAACAGAGGGTTTCCCTTTTTAGCGCCTTAAGGCCCCCATACATCAGAGATGGATTGCAGCAATCGTGCAATTTGCAATCGATTGTGTATAAAAATCTGCAATGTATGGGCTTCACAGATAGCAGATTGCAACCAAAAAGTGATTGGAATTGTTTAATCAGATTGTCCAACATGTTGGATTTCACAGATCGATTGGGACTGTAAATTGCTAGTGTATGGACATGATCAGCAGATTTGCAGACCGTTTCTAGCAAAATGATGGGCCTTTCAAGATTGCCAGATCTGTGTTTGCTGCAATCGATCTGCAAATCACTGAAAAAAATCTATAATGTATGGGCGCAGATTGCTCGATTGGGAAATCCTAAGATCGCGCAATTAATCTTCAAATTGTTCAATTGTGGTTTTCAGATTGCTGATGTATGGGGGCCTTTAGCTACTATATATATCTTGATTGTAGCAGTGAGGACTCTAAAGGCCCCCAAACCACAATTGAACAATTTGAAGATTTATTGCCCGATGTTAGGATTTCCCAATCGAGCAATCTGCGCCCATACACTACAGATTTTTTTCAGTGATTTGCAGATCGATTGCAGCAAACACAGATCTGGCAATCTTGAAAGGCCCATCATTTTGCTAGAAATGGTCTGCAAATCTGCTGATCATGTTCATACACTAGCAATTTACAGCCCCAATCGATCTGTGAAATCCAACATGTTGGACAATCTGATTAAACAATTCCAATCACTTTTTGGTTGCAATCTGCGATCTGTGAAGCCCATACATTGCAGATTTTTATACACAATCGATTGCAAATTGCACGATTGCTGCAATCCATCTCTGATGTATGGGGGCCTTTAGGCCAGCCTTAAGGCCCCCATACATTCGCAATTGATTGCAGCAATCGTGCAATTTGCAATCGATTGTGTATAAAAATCTTTCCCCTTTTCAATCGATTGCAGATTGCAGAATTGCCACAATCGATTGAAAAAGGGAAAGATTTTTATACACAATCGATTGCAAATTGCACGATTGCTGCAATCAATTGCTGATGTATGGGGGCCTTAAGAGATGTTGTGCACTATGGGCCTGATTCAGCAGTGTATGCTAATGCACTGCTGAATCAGGCAATGCAGCAGGAGGCGTGATCTGAAGCTGAATCAGGCCCTATGTCAGTACAGTGGTGCTTAAGGGTTTGCTGGTAAAGATGTGTGATTGTATTAAATGGGGCAATTACATAGACATATGGTCCCTCACTACCAAGGTCCTGAAAGTGTTAGCTGTGGCTAAGAAGAAAGGTAGGTATGGCGAGAATGTTCAACATTCATATGGGAACTGGCTGTGTTTTATATATTTTCGGTGTGCTACATGTCCAGTGAAGGTTATGAATACTAGGCCTGATTCAGAGATGGTTTCTAATGCAGCCATGCTCGCAGCAGTTCTTGCAAGAGTGGTTTTCAGGGATATGCAAATGCTAGCCTCAGCCTTCCTCTTGTGCTCCATGGTGTAATGTAGTGTACAAGTGTTGAGATGGCCACTTTCAGGCTGTGTTGTCTGTGCATTTGTAATGAAGTTTGTAAACACACCAACATCAATGCAACATCTCTCGCACCATTGACATTTGCATTAGCCTAGGGTCTACTCTAGCTACTCTCCTCAAAACCAACTAAACATGGCCTCTGAAGCATTGTATTTGCAATTGGGAATGAATATGTCCATGCCGATCCCCTAACATGCCCTTGAAGCGTCTACTTTTTGTGATTACTTTATACCACTTCCAAGTCTCCACCCTGATACACCCAGGGACTGCAAACCCCTTCTCAATATTCTTCACTTTTTGCACATGCGCGCTAGCAAAATGACGCTTAACTGCAGGAACATCGGAATAGTGTCCATCTCTGAAACAGGCCCATTGTGCACTACCTGCACATCATTTGTGTCCTCTTCATGAACTGTTTGGCAATGGTTTGATGAGGAGTTTCACCGCAAACATGATGGTGTGCTCATAATGGACCTTTGCTGTAAAGATGCCGAGGTCTGGTTGGATTACACAACCATCTCCAAGTGCGTGCAAACAATTGCCCGTGTTGTCTGTGCCATTAGTGCAAAAAAATGTGCATAGTGTGTTATCCTTCCAGTGTAAGCGACAGTGTGTGCAGTGGTGTCCCACCCTTAATCTGCTCCCCAAAATAATTCTCACAGTGACCTGTTCCTCCAAGTGCATGCTTACAATTGGCAGTATTTTCTGTGTCTATGGGGTCTATTCATCATCACTTAATTTATACAAAAGCAGATGAAAAATAAAATTTTCACCCACTTTTGTATAGAATAATGGCCATATTAACTATGTGGCGAAAAGTCCGTTATCATTTTCGCCTATTTCCAATATCCCCGTATTGAATTACATTGACTTTTCGCCAGTGTGAAAAGTCAGTGTTAAAAAACGGGGATCATTTTTCGCCAGCCTTTTGCTGGTGAAAAATTGTGCATAATTGGGGTTTAGGGGTGCAGGCTTAAAAAAAATAGGCTGCACCTTTGGGAATGCCCCCTTAAAACGATCTGTGTTAAAAAAAAGTAGAAAAAAATAAGGACACCTCAAAAAATGTATTAAAATTTTTGGGGTTTAAAAAAAAAAATAGAGAACACACTTTTAAATTAGTGGAATTGAGTCCAGAGGGGTTCCCTTATATGCGGCAGGTGTTTTCTTCATTGCAGGAGTAGTGGCAGGTGCATTTTTGCTGAATTTTTTAAAATAATTTCAGGGACTTAAAAATATGCTTGCTCCCATTTTCAAGTACCCCAAATTTGATGGACATAGTTATTTTTTCCCCCAAAAAAATCTAAGTGCTATTATTCACCCCTTCTTCATAACCGCAATTATGCACCTGCCGCATCTATTACAAACCCCGACTTCCTTCAGCAGGCAAAAATGGGGGTACCCATAGTGATGCCCCATGTCTAGACATCTTTAGGGGGGTCCCAGGAACAAATCCCGAAAATTCCCGCTTTTTGGTGAAACTTACCTTTCCGCCGGCTCCCGTTTTCATTGATTCCTAATTGAATACGGGGATAAAGCGGGCACACACCCTATACTTTATCCCCAAAAACCTGCGATGTGGAACGAAAAGTCCAGCACAGACGTTTCGCTCCCATATTGAATACCCCTTTAAGTGTCAGGTCCATCATTCATGTAACGCAGGTGATATCAGATATCTCCTGGTTACAAATGTGCCTCGATAATTTCCACAATCCCCATACTTAACTATGGGGATGTAGAAATTATGAAATTCATCAAGTTCCGAAAATGCTTTTTTTTTAAACTTGATTGAGAAACTGTTTGCCACCTTGTGATGGCATACAGCCCCCAATAATCTTCACAGGCTGCTATTTCCATGGCAGCCTCTGAAGATTTACATGCCAGAACTCAGACAGGTGACAGGGAGTGGGGGGAGAGGATGTAGCAGTGGAAGTAGGGGCAGCTTGTGGATCAGACACCCAAGATGCCGTGTGGGGGAGAGAAAGGTGTCTAGAATGAACAACCGTGGTGGCTGGGGGTGGGAGGGGGCCAGATAGAACACCCGCAGTGGCAACCTAATTAGGATTGGCCACCTCCCAGAGGCTGCAGGAGGGTGGGGGAGTGCAGGCGTGATGTCAGTGGGAGAGCTTTCGGCTCTGTTTGAGCCGAAAGCTCTCTGGGGTTTGCGGCCACGAGACCCTACCACAAGGGTCTCGTCGCAAGCCCAATGGTCACGATGGTCTTGACTATCGCGACCATCATCCTGGCCGCTCGCATTAGCTGTGGGTGGCAACCCACAGCAATGCAAGCGGCCAGGAGGCCGCTCCATAAAAAAAAGACGCCCTGATTCAGAACGAGCGCTCTGTCAGAACGTTCGGCTCTGAATCAGGGCCAGAGAGCAAAAAAATACAATAAAGGAGTGCTATCTCTAAAGGACATGAATTTGACGCAGATAAAGAATATAATATATCCTCCTAATTAATTTAATAACCACTTGATTGTATAAAAGCATATATTTAATAAAATGGAATAAAAAACATTATGAAAGACAATAAAGAAGGATAATGTGGGATAAATATCCCACAGAAAAATAAAAAATAAAAGGGTTACCATAAATAATTGCGAATCTATATGAGGCCTAATACATAGGTACGTAAATTACAATCACATAGAAAAGAAATGAAAAATAAATAAGAAATTAATTGCAGAAAACAAAACCCTATTTGTCCTCAGTGTCAGGATTGTAATTGATATGCAGCTATGTTGCCAATTTGATTAAAATGCCAGATAATGTTACCAATTCCTATTTGCAGTGTTATTTGGTTGCAAAGTAAATCTCTCCTGTTTCAATGCTTAATCCTGAACAACAGGATATTAAATAGGTATAACCACAAACACTGGCCTGTGAATGGAGGATTGAAAGGGTTAAAATATCCTATTGCACAGAGACCTTATGATAATCCATGACCTTATGATTTTTATTATTATTATTATTATTATTATTATTATTATTATTATTATTATTATTATATTGTTGTTATTAATATTATTATAATTATCAATTATCATATTATCACTTTATTTATTATTGCTCCTCAATTAGTATAGCTCCCCCTTTCTTGTGTTTTTTTCTTTTTAGAAACAGAGAGCTAGGTAAATGGAGGCAGTGTAGGTTCAGGGTTAACTTTACACACAGGTCCTTTGGCAGGGAAAGGGTAAGTAGAAGGTGCAGGATGGTTCCAGCAGGAGACTGGGAGCAGTCAAAGCGGTGCAGGCTACTTGGAAGCTGGGATCCAGCAGGAGCACAGATTAGCACTCAAACAGGCAAGTTAACAGGAGCACAGGAACTCTCTCACAGCATACACTGTGAAACGCATTGCACTGCCAACTATGGGAAGCTCTGAACGCCCTTAAATACCCAGTGCAGAATGGTGATAGGACAGAGAGAGCATGTGACACGCTCGTACTGGAGCAACTAAGTCACATGACCAGAGGAAAGATGGTGGAGCCCATACCAGAGCAGAATGGAAACACCATCAGGCCTACCCCAGCCAGAATGACACAGTGCCTGCGGAACACCTTGCATAGCCAATGCCCACTGCCAGACACCAGCCCCTCTGCCAGAAGGACCACGCCACAGCACCCTTACAGGTAATACCTGTCATCCCTTATGCCAAGAAACTCTGATCATGACAGTATCCCCCTCCTTATGGGTGGCCTCAGGACACTTACCAGGCTTCTCTGGATGGGCAGAGTGAAACTTCCTGATGAGTGAAGGAGCAGAAATGTCTTGGGCGTTAGTCCAGCAGCGTTCTTCCGGGCCATATCCTCTCCAATCCAGAAGATATTGCAACTGGCCCCTTCGGACATGGGAATCCAAGACTTGGGACACTTCAAACTCCACACCTCTCTCAGTTTGGACACTGGGGAGAACTGGAAGGACATTGAGGAACTTGTTGAGAATCAGCAGCTTGAGTAGGGATATGTGGAAAGAATTAGGGATTCTTAGGTAGGAAGGAAGTTGGAGACAGTAGGAAACTGGATTAATTACTTCAGTAATGGAAAAAGGTCCAATGAATCCTGGGGCAAACTTCATTGATGGAGCTCTGAGGTGCAAATTACAGGTGGATAGCTACACTTGATCCCCGATTTGCATTTGAGGCACTTTCCTTTGCTTCTTGTCCACCTGAATTTTGTAATGTGAGAAGGTCTTTTCCAAGTTCATGCATACTTGGGCCCACATTGAGGCGAACCTCCGTACAGTGTCATGCACAGCCGGTACGTCAAAAACAGACTCCGGAATTCAGGGACTCGAGGGTGAAGACCGTACACAATAAGAAATGGAGTTTTATTTGTGGAGGAATGGTAAGAAGTGTTGTGCACAGACTCAGCCCAGGGAAGAAATTCAGACCAATTACTTTGGGAGGAGGACATGAAAATTCTTAAAAAGGTCTGGAGATCCTGGTTTACTCTCTCAGTAGAACCATTATTTTGCGGGTGATAGGCCATAGAGAAATTCAATTTCACTTGTAAAACAGAACAGAGCGCTCTCCAAAACTTCACTACAAATTGAACACCACGATCTGAGACAAGCTCAGCAGAAAGTCCATGGAGACGAAATATGTGTTGAACAAAAAGATGAGCCAGATCCGATGCAGAAGGTAATTACCTCAGAGGGACATAGTTAACCATTTTTGAAAATTGGTCTATCGCAACCCAGATGGTGGTATAACCATCCGAATTTGGCAAATCCGTTATAAAAGCCATGGAGAGATGTGTCCATGGGCGAGATGGTATGGGTAGAGGTATCAGTTCACCAGCTGGAGATTGACGAGGAGACTTATGCTGTGCACATACGGTACAGGAAGAAATTAACTCTACTACATCAACTTTCATTGATGGCCACCAATAAGATCTTCTTAGGAACTTCTTAGGAGTCTTTTGAATGCCGGAGTGTCCTGTAAACCATGAAGAATAAGCCAATGTAAATAGCTGCTTCCTTAACTCCAGGGTCACAAAAGTTTTCCCAGTAGGAGGTTGTAATTGTATTGCAGCAAATACTTTTCACTCTAGTACGGGGGTACTATGTAAAATCTCAGAATTGTTGTCACAGGACAGGGATCTTGACAAGGCATTAGCCTTTTGGTTGAGGGCTCTGGAGAGGAAAGACAAGGTAAATTGGAAACAAACAAAAAATATTGCCCATCGGCCAGACGAGGACTCACACACTGGATATTTTTTTAGAAAAGAAGGTTCCTATGATCTGTGAAGACAGTAAAGAGGAATTTAGCCCCTTCCAAATGATATCGCCATTCCTTTAATGCCAACTTAACAGCTAATAGTTCTTGTTCTCCTATGGCATAGTTTCTCTCAGCTGGAGAGAACTTCTTGGAAAAAAAACGCATGGATGGATTCAATTATCCTCAAATCATTGGCAGAGGACAGCTCCCACTGCCTCTGAAGAAGCATCTACTTCTAACAGAAAAGGTCTATCCAAGTTAGGTTGTCTTAAGACTGGAGCTGTTATGAAAGCCTGCTTCAGAAGTTGAAAGGCTGTTTCTGCCTTTAGAGGCCACAGACCAGGGTTGACATTTTTGTGGTTCAAAGCCGTAATGGGAGCCATTAAAGATGAAAATTCCTTGATAAAATGTCTATAATAGTTGGTGAATCCGAGAAGTCTCTGAAAACAGCTTTTAATGTCGAGACCAATCCAGGATCACTTGAACTTTTTTAGGGTTCATTTTTAGGCTGGAACCGAAAGATAATATAGCCAAGGAGTGGTACACTAGGAACGGTGAGAGACACATTTGTCCAGTTTACAGTAGAGATGGTTTTCTCAGACGAGACTGGCCTTATTTTACATGTTTGTGGTGTACCTCTAGGGATGAAGAGAAAATCAAAATGTCGTCTAGGTTGACCACAACGGAAATGTATAACAGATCTCTGAAAATCTCATTGATGAATCCCTGAAAAACAGCAGGTGCATTGCACAAACCAAAGGGCATGACAAGATATTCAAAGTGTCCATCTCTTGTATTGAAAGCGGTCTTCCACTCATCTCCTGCATGAATACGAATAAGATTATAAGCCCCGCGAAGATCTAATTTGGAGAATATGGTAGATCCTTTGACTCTATCAAATAATTCTGTAATCAATGGAAGTGGATATCTGTTCTTAACCATTATATAATTAAGGCCTTTGTAGTCTATACACGGTCGCAGCCCACCATCTTTCTTAGCAACAAAAAAGAAAACTGCTCCAGCACAAGTGGAAGGTCAAATGAAACCTTTCTCCAGATTCTCCTGGATATACTCCAACATGGTTTTGGTCTCTGGAAGGGACAAAGGATAAGTATGACCACGAGAAGGTATCTTGTCAGGTACTAGATCGACTGGGCAATCCAATTTTCTGTGAGGAGGTAAGACATTAGCTTGTTTTTCAGAAAAGACATCAGTGAAGGATTGATATTCTTTAGGTATTGATGGAGGTACTAACAATGCAATTTTCCTCACAGGTCATACCTTAGGAAGACAAGATTCCTGACAGCTTGTACTACATGAGAGAACCTGCATAGTGCACCAGTCAATACTGGAGTTGTGCTGACATAACCATGGTAATCCTAAAATAACTTCATGGGAAGCCATGGGTATAGCTAGAAACTTAAGATGCTCAGAGTGGAGTTTTCCGATATGAACCAAGACTGGCCGGATCTCCTTAGAGACAGTTCCATTTAACAGCTGTCATCCATCTACAGAGGTCAGGGAGATAGAGTGATCAAGAGCTATACAAAAAATGTGTAACTTGTCTACAAAACCAGAGGTCACGAAGTTCCTTGCTGCTCCTGAATCCAACAGAGCAGCGACAAAAACAGGTTTAGACTTGAGTTCTAAGGTCAAGACAGAATCCTTAGATTTTGGGTACGGACTTAATACTCCTAACTTGATGTCCCCAGGACCAGTTAAGAACTGGCATTTCCTGGCTTATGGGAAAAGGAGGCCACCAGGTGACCTCAATCTCCACAATATAGGCAGAAGTTTTTTAATATTCTTCTCTGTCATTCTTCTTTAGAGAGACAAGTATGAGTCACCTGCATGGGCTCTTCATCTGTAGGAGAAGGAGGTAGGTGGGTAGAAGTGGGTAGTGGGGGTGGTTTGTAATGGTCAGTTCTATGCTTCTCAGCCTGGCATTCTCTAAAGTGTAGGTCAATTTATTGCAGAGAGAAATCATATCATTTAAATTAGTTGGAAGCTCGCGGGTGACTAAATAATTTTTTAACTGATCAGAAAATCTGTGCCAAAAAGCTGAGGTAAGGGGTTCTTCATTCAATTTCAGCTCTGATGCCAGAGTCTGAAACTGTACAACATACTGGCTGGCAGGCCGGGTTCAATGTTTTAGCATCATAATACTAAATCAGGCTGAAACTGTTCTTCCTGGATCATCAAAAATCCTCCTGAATGATGTTAGAAATTCAGTATAATTGTCCAGAAGAGAGTCTGAATGCTCCCAGAGTGGAGAAACCCAATCCAAAGCTGAGCCGGTCAATAAGGACACAATATAGGCCACTTTAATTTTAGCAGAAGGAAAGGTTTACAGGAGCACATGAACTCTCTCACAGCACACACTGTGAAACACATTGCACTGCCAACTATGGGAAGCTCTCAACTCCCTTAAGTACCCAGTGCAGAATCGTGATAGGACAGAGAGAGCATGTGATACACTAGGACTGGAGCAACTAAGTCACATGACCAGAGGGAATATGACGGCATCCATACCAGAGTGGAATGGAAACACCACCAGGCCTACCCCAGCCAGAAGGACACAGTGCCTGTGGAACTCCTCACACAGCCAACACCTGCTTGCCAGACACCAGCCCCTCTGCCAGAAGTTCCACGCCACAGTGTCCTTACAGGTAATATCCAATATCCCTTATGCCAAGAAATTCTGGACATTACAAATTAATTATTTAACTTGACTAGGCTGTTACTCTGCCTTAATCGCTGTGAAATCAATCTCATTGGGATTTTGGATGCTTGTTTCTTTGTAGTGCTTTTTTTCCATTTTTCAGATTTACTTTTTTTAATAGTTAAATTATTAACACTAATCAATCTCATTTGGATTCTTTCTTAATGGTTTATCATATATCATTATTTTTATTTATAGTAAAATATTTTAATCAATCAATTAATCAATTAATATCATTGGTATTTTGGATGCTTGTTACAATGCTTTCCATTTATCTAATTTACTTTTTTATAGTTAAATTTTTAACATGAATCAATTAATCAATCAATTAAAATCAATCAATGCTTTACCTGGCTTCCACTAAATAGTACTCCACCTCCATTTAACTGTGCTGGCTTCAGGCCTCGGATCTAGTTCATGATTCATGAAAACATTCTATATCATTGTATAGTTTGCATTAAACTGCCATCCTGTCTGCCACTGTAGTGCCATTATGTTTCCTCAATTTGCTATTCTTTGTTTTTCTTTTTTAAACTGCCATGTGTTTGTGCTGCTGCTCTGTTGTTTAGTTTAGCCAGTCAGCTTGCTGTGGCCTTTGGCCAATATGGGTGAAAAAGAATGAAAAAAAAAAACAATATTGTGTGCTGTACTGTGGTCAAAATTGACTGTAAATGACTGGAAATTAAAGTTATTGAGGATACTAAAACTTTAGGAACAAAATAAGGCCCAATTACTTTATAGTATATAATTTTAACTGTTGTATCAAATTTAAAGAAATTCAAAACTAAAACCGAAACAGATTCAAAACACTAAAGGGTAATTTTGCCAAAACAAAAACTGCTTATTGCTGCCAATTTTTCTTGGAAGCTGAGCTTTTGGGCACTATTTTCTTCTTACTGATGTATTCACAGCAATTCCCTACTGTATAGTATGCATTTAAATTTGCTGCATTTGTAAATGAAATATAGATGGTATTAAATAAATGTTTAGCATGGCATATGTAAGCATTTATCATTTATATACATGGTAACAGTATTTACATAAAAATACTTCCTCTTCAATCATTTGCTGTGTTGAGGGTGGGAGCTAGTGTCAGACTGATCCACCCCAGCCAGCACAAGGGTCCCCACGCAAGCAGATCTGCAGAACCTGCATTTACTCCCTTCCAAATGAGAAACATTGTGCTGGCTCTGCCTTCTTATCAGCAAATACACATCAGGGAGGAGTGTTAAAACTGTGACATCACAGGTTGCAGCTGCTGAAAGCTGTTGGAACCATGTATGTACTGTCCATTATTAGGCAGGCTGTAAGAGCCTGAGCCCAAAAATATTTAAAGTGGCTCTGGGCAATAGGCCCAGGCTACTGTACAATTATATAATCCGATAGGCAGATGCAGTCGGGAAGCCGGCTGACATTATACCGTCAGCCGGCTTCCCGACTGTCATATCCCGGCGAGGGTGAAATGCCCGGCGTCTAGATGTAGACGCCACTCATTTCACCGACGCCGGGAGACCGGCGACCGGCATCCTGATCGAAGGGATGCCGGACGCCACGAGTGGACACCCACGGGGGGAGGGTTAGATTCAGGGCTCCCGGGGTAGACTTAGGGTTAGGCACGCCCTGGGAGGTTATGGTTAGGCTAGGGGGAGGGAGGGTTAGGGTTAGGCACCCCCCCAGGGGACTTAGGTTTAGGCAGAGGGGAAGGGTGGGATTAGGTTTAGCCACTTAGAGGGGTTGATTAGGGTTAGGCACTTGGGGGGGAGGTTAGGGTTAGGCACCCCTAAGGGAGGGTTAGGGGGGTAGGTTAGGTTAGTTAATACTTACCTAGGGATGATTGGGATTTCCAGCGCTGTCGGGCTGCCGCTTCTGGGATCTGTACCAGTGTCGGGCTGCCGGGAATTGAACCACCGGAAATCGATTCCCCGATAGGTGGCCCTGCACATATGTGGAGGTGTGATACATGGCCATGCGGCACCCACCCTGCAGTTGAACCCCTTGTGTGGTGGAGTGGTCCAGCTCCCCACACTTATATAACACTGATACCCTGTGGAGAGCTTTCAGGCCCCTGCTAAATATCACATGTTTCCCAGTCAGCTAGAGGAGGAGCTGGCCAGCTCTAGTCAGGCAGGTAGATAAAATTTAAAGGGACAGCACCATGTTTTGCTTTTGTCTTGTGTCTATACTGTCTGTCATTGTGCTTGATGTTGCAGGGCAAATGTGTTACAACAGTTTTATGTTAAACATTGTGCCACACTACACACACAGTAGGATGAGGGCGATGTTGTAGGTAGTGTAGTGGTGTGGCACAATTAAGTTAGCTTTAGGCCGTGCACAGCTGTGCTGTTTTGTAGTCTCCTTACAGGGATCTGTAGGCAAGTGAGAGGACGAAGAACAAGAGTGGACACGGTGAACAACTTTTGTGTGTGTACTGTCTATTACTATCTGTTTGTCTCTACCTGTCTTTCTGTCTTTCTGGGCGGACAGTGGGTTTTGCACTCCATTGCAAGGTCGAGTTTTTACTAGGTGCAAGAATATCAATAGGTGAAACTCGGGAGCTGAGGTCAAAAGTGCCAGCGATGATCTTCAATTAATACCCGATCCCAGCATTGACAGCTGCAGCAGCAGGTAAAGATGTGTCCCCTGTTTCGTGTGGTTCTCAATCTGGTAGAGCGTATCGGTCTGTTTTGAGGCAGTACGGCTGTCACATCTTCTTCTTCCTTGTAGGTCATCATGTCAGTGTTCAGTTTGGCATACCAGGACCATCTGTCACCCATATGGCCTTAAGGTGAGAGGTTGCGATGCAAGGTAAACTAAGAGAGTACACCTGAACAGCAGCAATCACCGCACCGCACTCCACTTACATGGCACATGCATTACACATGGTTTGCCCACAAAGACACTATTGCAATAGAGACACAGTGTATTAGAAATGTCTTGGAAAGTGCTGGTTGGTGACTGGGAAGTGGATAAACAGATCCACAGAGATGGTCTGTCTTATGGGCCTGTTATGTGAGTGTTGCAGGGGTGTCAATGAAGTGTTTGCATACACAGATGCTCAATTATTCACTTTGGAGGCCATACTCAGATGGAATAGCAGTAATGTGATTGTACAGCCATACTCACAGTTATGCACATGCTTGTGTGGAGCATACAAGTCACCACCCGGTGACTGTATGTGGATAGCCATGCTTGTATAAGCGGTGATAGCAAGCATATAATGCAGAATATTGCAGGGTCTCTCGGAGCTATGTGATACACGTCTGTGACTCGCGGTGGCACTCATTCACAGTGACAAGATGCACATGCGCAGAAGACTTAATGGCAGCAATCTTGGTTAGGGACTGATGTCTCATTAAAGGAGCATCATGAAGACTGCGCAGTAGCACACTCCAAATCTCAACAAGTACGTTGTGCTCTTTCCGAATGTAAGGGGTATGTTTCACTTGCAGTTTTACCATGCAATTTGGCCTAAACCAACACACCTTGAATGTAGTTTGAGTTTTAAGTGACAGAAAAGCTGCTGCTTAGTAAGTCTCCCCAAATTCTTTTAATCTCTCCCTCTAAAGCTTCAATACTCTATGGGCCTCATTTACACAAACCCGGGTGGCACCAGCCTACTTTCTCAGAAACAGGCATGTCGCTCCCATTTTCTGTGTGCAGATGTCAGGTTCTGTATTGGAAGATGCAGAATTCCTGACCTTGGCTATGTAGATAAGATTCTGAGTACCATATGGCTTTCTCAGATGGCCGATGCTGCTACCATCTTAACTAATGGTCTCGATGGTGATCCGATGTCTACGATACAGTAAGGAGGCACCTTTTTTCCTGCACTAGGATAGGCTTACATCACTGTGAACTGCATTCATCTCTGAATCAAACACTAAAATATTATGATAGAAAACAGTCTTTGCATTTTCCCTGTGATAGAAGTGAAGGAAAAGTGTGAATTGAGGCAGCTACTAATTTACAGGCCTAGCAGCATGAGAGTGGAAGTATGATTGTATTTCTGTCTATTTCTGTATAGCTGCCCACACGAATGCTAAGTGCATGTTCTGAACATGGGATGAACACATTTAGTATAATTTTTTTTCCCATTGTCCTGAAGATTTCAATTGTACTTCACCCAAGTGAGCCTTTTTGCTGTCAGGGGTCCAGTAAAATAATGTATGTTATACTCAATGATTTGTATTTTCTTTTATATAAAGCAAAATACCACTTTCAAAGAAGTGGCTTCAATTAAATATATTAGTTTGGAAGATCCAGCAATGTCTGGGCACCTGTGGAGCAATGTTGTTTAGTTTTGCTGTTCTGAGTAATGCTGGGTACGCACTAGGACGATTTAACGTCCGACTGGCAGTTGACCGAGATTCAGGTTAATATACACACTTAACGATCGTCCACTCGACATGTCGTCTTGACGTCACAGCTGGGTGTCAGACCCTGTGATGGCAGTCCCTGCAGCAAGAGTATGGGTGGTCAGCGGACCACCCATACACTCAGCAAGATGCGCCAATATATTTGCAGATATATTGGCCATCTACTGTTCTGCCGATGTGATATGTTTGTGAACGACGTAGATGCTGGGCAGCCCTCAGGCTCTCCCTACACTAGTGAATGAACAGATGCCATGTGAATGGCATCTGTTCTACCTCTGCTTACCCTTTGCTCTGCTATCCAGAGCACATGTTTGTGCTCCTCCCAACTACCCCCCACCACATGAGGGACAGCGGGACAGCGGGACAGTCACACAAAAACGGGACAGTTGGGAGGTATGCTACAGCCTTGGGTTTACCTAGACCACCCTTTTCAACTTCAAACTCCACTTAGTTACCTTTTCTGTGGCTGTTACAAACCGGCCAACACTAGAGAAGAGGGTATTGATTGTGGAACAGTCCTAAAAGATTGATTAGCTTACTCGGTGCATGATTCCAACCCATGCTGGCAACTTTGTGATGATGTCACAGGGGAGAAACTGATGGCGTTTAGCATAGTTATTGGATGCTTGTTTGAGGTGGAGCATGTAAATTGTTATTTAAGGCTACAATCATTGCACATAGTGCTGTAGTATTAATTAAAACTGCCCTTAACCTTTTAGAAGAACTGCATTTTAAAAAAATACATGCCAGACACCTGCCATTGGGATTCATGGAAGCTAATACATATGGCATACATCCTAAATATTGAGTATTTTAAATAAGGACACAGTAGGGTTTCCACTCAAGTACATACTTTTGAAAAAGCATTTCAGGGAGTTTGTGAAAGCAGCACCTATGAGCGCAGTGATAAAGTGGACGCGTACGGCTACAGTACATCTGAGAGGCGTGCCATGAAATTGATTTACATACAAATGAAAATGAGCCTGAAAGCAGTTAGTAAAATCTACTTCTTGAAGAAACCACACTGAAACTTTTCAGCAAATGCATGTAGCCATAGGGGTCATTGTGCCTTATAACTAATACAGGGAAATTATACTAATGATCCCATATATCTCTGTTTTTTTATATAACAGCTTCATAATGGGGGTAAGGTGCAATCAGGGAGATTGCTATACTCCTCAGGGAGTCAGGGAGATTGCTACTATTTCAGTGCACCCTGACAATCAGGGAGAGTTGGCAATTATGATTCAGAATTACGGACCTGCAGTGAGGTAAATGGCTGAGGAAGCACTGGCTTGTATCAGAGCCAGATTTACAGATACATATATGAACCCGAGGGCATTATACAAAGGTGCAGCAGTATATAGTAGAGGGCATGTTGAAGAATGAAAATGCACTGTGGCCACACTAAGAATATTTATGCAACCAAGGGTCTCAGGAATGGAACACATGATATTTGTAATCAGGGAATGTGCTTTGAAAGCCAAAGTAACATGTGATTACACTGTTCATTCCGATTTCATGCTGGTTTACTAAGAATATGACCTCTGAAGGTGGGATTAGGGAGCATACTTTCCTACCCTCCCGCAACTTGCAGGAGACTCCCTGAAATGCTTCCGATGCCCTGGAAAGTGAATTAAAACCCCTGCATACCCTTGTACCCCTGCTCCACCGCAGTGCTGTCTCACTCTAGTGACAGTCACAGGATGGCTTACATGGGAATAACCTGTATGTAGTACTCCCTCTAGGTGCAGCTGCTGTCAGCAGCCACCAGAGGGAGAGCATATGACAGTATTATAGGACTCCCTCAACATGACTTCTGCATTGAGGACAGCAATTAATTACCATCTTCTGTAGATATCCCTGATCACTGCTGCTCGACACGGGCCTATGGCAGATGCTGTTCTACAGGTATATCTGACTATTACTGCATTGTTGTGTGTGTATGCCTGAAACTATGGGTATTGGGGGTGCACACTGGGCACTGTATAGGTATGTGGGTACTGTGTGAGTGTGAGGGTGTGGGGAGTGTATGCTGGGCACTGTGTGAGTGTGTGGGTATGGGGAGTGTATGTTGGCACTGTATGGGTATGTGAGAAAGGGTCAGGGGCGTAGGAATGAACATTTTCATGTGGGGGGGCAAAAGGCCAAGGACTACTATAGGGCCTGTGGCCCTTTTTTCTCATGTTTGGTATTTCATTTTATGACAGTTGTATATGTGACTGTAGATATACAATGGCTTCAAATCCTATATATTGTATCCTGGGAACTGTGTGGGTATTGGGTGTGTGTATACTGGGCACTGTGTGAGTGTGTGGGTATGAGAGGGTGTATACTGGGAACTGTATGGGTATGTAGGGGGGTGTATGCTTGGCAATGTGTGGGTATGTGGGAGGTGTATGCTGGGCACAATGTTGGTATTGGAGGGAGCATGTTAAGCACTTTGTAGATATAGAGATTGTACGTATTCTAGGGACTGGATTGGTATGATGGGTTGTATGTATGCTGGGCTCTGCATGTGTATGGGGATGTGAGTGTTCTGAGCACTGTGTGGGTATGGGGGTGTATGCTGAGAACTCTATAAATATGGGGGTGTATGCTGAGCACTGTGTGAGTATGGTGGTGTATGCTGAGCACTGTATGGGTTTGTTTCCTGAACACTGTATGGGTTTATGGGTTGTGCATATGCTGGGCACTGTGTGGGTATGAGGTAGTGCATGCTGGACATTATATGGCTAAGATGCATACTAGCCTACTCACCCGCATCCTGCAGGAGACTCCTGGTTCCTAGAAGGACATAACCCTGAGTAGCAATAGATACGCCCTCAGGTGGGATTAGACATGGCACATCCCTTCAATGGCTCAACGCATTTTGCGTCGCGCATTCTACTTCCAACTATAATCTCCTCTGAAGCTAGTTTTCAAAAGTAGGCAAGTATGGTTTGTGTGTGCAATTTTGTATATTCAGCTAGTGTTCTGGGTGTGCCTCTGGACTGAAAGTGGTCATGTGCACATCCCATCATTCCTGGATGTCCCAGCACTTTCTTAAAAACATGTCTAAGACTGAGCTGATCATCTTCCCACCATCCAACATAACCTCAATTCCCCCAATTGTATTATCTGTTGATGGCCCAATCATCTCCCCTAGCACCCAAGTGCGCTGTCTTGGAGTAATACTTGACTAATCCCTCTCCTTGAAACCACACATTCAATACTTTTTGCAGTCCTGCCATTTCCATTTCAAAAATATTTCCAGGATCAGATCCTTTCTCATCCTGGATGCTAAAACCCTCATCCACTCACTGGTCATCTCCAGATTTGACTACTGTAACCTTCTCCTTTCTGGCCTCCCTGACTCCCACCTCTCTCCACTCCAATCTGTCAATGCTGCTGCTCAGCTCATCTTCCTCTCCAAACATTCTACATCTGCCTCCTCTCTCCTGCAAGCCCTACACTGGCCCCCCTTCCCTTTCAAAACCCAATTCAAGCTTCTCACACTCACAGTACAAAGCCTTCACCTACTCCCCTCCCAGTTATATCTCTGGCCTTATCTCCCTTCACACTCCTGTCCACCCTCTTCGCTCCACTAATAAATGCTGCCTGTCCTGCCAACTGACTGCCTTCAAAAATTTGCATGTGCTGATCTCTACCTTTTGAATTCTCTTCCTCTCTCTATCAGAAATTTCCACCTCTCTACTAACCTTGAAATTACCTCTCAAGACCCACTTCTTCATCAAAGCTTTCCAACTCTCATCCTAACCCACTTCTCCATGACCCTTCCTCACTGACTACCCCATCTGTGTCACCCCTGTCTGTCTGACTCTCCCCTTTCGAATTTAAGCTCTTACAAGCAGGGCCCTCTTCCCTCATGTGCTTTTCCTTCCCTTAGTTACACTATCACTTGCTCCAAACTCCCACAACAGCACCTAAAACTAGGTTGATGATGCCCTTCTGCTTTTTTAAGTGTTACGATCTCTAATGCAGAAAAGTATATTAATCATGACCTTGTCTTGCTTTATTTGGTACTGTTAATAACTTTTCTTGTGTGATCATTTGCTTATGTACTGTGTAATGTAAACCCTTTTGGTGCCGTATAAATAAAGGATAATAATAACAGTAATAATAATAATAATAATATTAATAATAATAATAATGTAGTTATCTATTGTTTCACAGGAAGAGCTGCTTTCTTGTCTAAAGTGACATAAAATGTCACAAATATTATTTGCAGCAAATTAGTAATGCGACAATCAAAAAACAATAGATTGTATATAACCCTCTGAAAGTTTATGCAAAAAGATAAGTAACTGTAAAGTATAGATTGAAATGAACCAGGTGTGTTTCTATGGAATCAGTATGATTGCAGCGGTTCTAATCACGACAGCGGCAGCCCGGCAGAAGTGAAATTCCTGATCGTTCTTTTTGGTAAGTATTGCTAACCTAATTCCCCTCCTAATAAAACCATCCCTTAGGGGTGCCTAACCCTTGCCTCCCCCCCCCCCGAGTGCCTAACCCTAACCCCCCTTCCCCTAGCCTAACCCTAACCATAGTGGGGGGTGCCTAACCCTAAGTCCCCCCCGGGAGCCCCTAACCTAACCATCTCCCCCGTGGCTGTCCCCGGGTGTCCCAGCGTAGGTCTTATGACAGGCATTGGGATTTCAACGCCTGTCATTAGTACCATGCCGGGATTAGACAGTCAGGAAGCGGGCGGTTGGGATTTAATCCATCGGCTACCTGACTGCTTCCCGTTTCTACAGCCTTTTGTGTGTCTATTGGTAGTGAATGTTTGATGAGAGCTTCACAGTGCACACACCAGTGATTAAATCAGTCACATACTAGAGGTGCTAAAGGGCCGTGACTGGTGGGTTCTTCTTAAACAAAGCCCTACAACTTGGCAGCAGTTCTTGGTGAAGACCAGGGGGTTTGTTAGGTTCTGAATTGTGAGAGAGATAATGAACCTCATTCAGAGTCGGTCGTTGCGGCCGCACGGTCGTACGCCACCGATGTTCGCTATACTGCGCATGCGTAAAGTTCGCAATGCGCGTGCGTAAACTAGCCGCTACGATCAGAAATTTCTCTCTCCTTGAACACAGCCAGGTCGTTAATTTTAGTGACAGAATGAGGCGTTTGTGGGTGGTAACAGGGGAAGGTGCTTGAAAACGGGGGAGTGGAGATCCGAACGCAGGCATGCCTAATTATGTGAACGGCGTTTTATGGGAGTGCATATGGTTTATGGGAGTGCATAATTAACAAATTAGCGTCATGGCACATGTGACATGGGAGGTTTTTACACTGACATGATCGTAGAGCTTAAGAGAGGGTATGGTCAACCTTAAGCTCTACGACCAGTTTTGATGGTTCCCGATGGTCTCGATAAATCCTTATATGCCTGGAGATGACGTGCAATGCGTACAAGAAGGGGGCGTATTTTTTTGAATTTCGACCGCTTCCTCCCCTTGGTCGGCCAGCTACCGATCAGAACTTAGGGACGCAACTTGCAAGGGAATCATTTGAATATCCGACCCCTTTTTCCGTATGACCGTGCGGCTGCTTCACCCGACTCTGAATGAGGTCCAATGTGTGGTTATTTACCAAGAATGTGACATTCTCTCAACCTTCTCCTTTATTCACTAATAAATATATTTTCCTATTTACAATTTTAACTGTGACCTCTTCCCTGAATGTAAAACTTCAGTTGTATTATAGCAAAAAAAATTATTTGTCCAGTTTTTCATATACAGTATTACAATTGTTCACAATTTAAATGCACCTCCACTCAGTTCACTATTCCTCCAGTTAAGTTATAGGGCCATGAGGTACATGAAAATTTCTGAATAGTCATTTCTGAAGAAATCACTTGTATCTTCCAGTAACATGTAACGGTGTGGAAGAAAATTTGTGGGAACCACTTGAAAATATCCATTCCCCTCATCTCATTCTCGAGATTTTTTTTTCTTTTTCAAAAAGTACCCTATGTTGTCTGGAGTATCTAGAAGTTTCTTAATGAGAACATTCACTGTGTCACATACATCAATTAGGGGTCTATTTACTAACACTACACATATCGGGGTGTACCGCTGTGAAGCAGGAGCTGGCTACCACAGCTGTTACTAAAAATAGACCTGCTGAGAAGGGTGAACGCTAAGTCACCTCCTCGGCAGTAACAGCTGAGACCCCTTTCCCCTGACAGCCTTTGTGTGACTCACCAACTTCTGGTCGGCAGCAGTGGCACTGCGCATGTGCCTTGACGGTCTTGATGGTACATGATTGACAGTCAAGGTGTTTGTGGGTGGTAAGGGATGGTGGTGACTCAAATGCAGGCAGGTGCACTGAGAGAGGGGGATTTACCCGGGCCCGGGCTTCCTAGAGGGGCCTGTCGGGGGCCCCCGGTCCGGCACCGCCCCCCCCTCCCTCACAGCAGCCCAGCACACAGAATGTGCTGGGTTACAGTCGGAGACTGCTTGTGGCTGCTGAGCAGCAGAGCAGCAGTCTCCTATGCCTGTAGGTGGGGAGCAATCACACTGATTGCGCCCCCACCTGGCTTTGCATCGGGCTGAGGGGCTCACAGTGCTGCCCTCCCCAACATGCAGCGCCGGCTGCAAAAGTGTTACAAAAAATTCTCAAGTGGGCGTGGCCATGCCTCTACTGATTAGGCCATGCCTGCTCTTCAACTGGGCCCGGCAGGGCTCTCTACACCCCTGAATACAGGTGTGTCGTGACTGTTTCAAGGGTGTGTCACACAGCCTGTGCCTGCAGTCCCATACGCAGTTGTTTAGTCTCCAGTCTCTTAGTTCTGTTGATCATTCAATCAGGCTGATAGGTGAACAAGCCCGACTTTGGTGAAACATGCATACTGTCTCTCTGACACTTCTCCGCTGTAGGGGGAGAGTGTTTGCGGCAGGCGCCAGGCTCCTTTGAGATGGATTCTCTTCAAGTCAGGTATTTCTCTTTCAGGTGGGTCGTGACTTACCCCGATGGCACATCCGGCGCCTGCAATACTTTAAGTAAAAGGGCCCATCTAACACCATACACGGGCGCACTATCCCCCACGACTCCCTTTTGTTTCCAACGGTGCTGCCGTGTGTTCCTCTCTCATCCCAGTTCCACTCAATTTGAAGACCTGGGAAAGCAGAAGGAACCAGACCCTCACACCGTACCTAACCACTTATCTGTCCTTTTCGAACCTCGTTGGTTCTTGCTGCCAGCTCAGTTATGAATAGCAGTGTTTATGTATTTTGCCCAATTTTTTTCCATGAAGTATAAATAATAATCATAGGAGACAGGGGCCCCAACATTGTATACATGACTTTATGTGTCATTTATTTATTTTCTATTATTTGTTTATAATACATGATACTGAATTGTTGGCATTTATGGTTGAGAGAAAGACAGAGATAAAACGAACTATCTCTCATATATCAAAGCATATCGAGAATATATCTGTTCTGTATGTATACAGTATACTATATCTGCAACATTTATCAAATTAAATTTTTAGAATCATTATAGTGTTTAAATTCTAATTTAAGTGTATGTTAGTTGCATATAGCGCTAAAGGGAGTGAATGTATTAACTGCTAAACCTGCCTATTTTACCCATTAGGGCAGGGGTCTTCAACCTTGGCCCTCCAGCTGCTGTGGAACTACACATCCCAGCATGCACTGCCATAGTTTTAGCATGATGTTATATCAAAAAGGTGGCAGTGCATGCTGGGATGTGTAGTTCCGCAGCAGCTGGAGGGCCAAGGTTGAAGACCCCTGCATTAGGGGATACATTATTAATGATTAAATATGATCACCACAAGGTAATTATTTCATACACAATTACAGAATGTCTAATATGATATTTATGTGTGCTTATTGATGGATATGATAATTATGTGTGCTTATTGATGGGTGACTATTATATTTTCATAATCAGAGTCATAATAATTCCAAATTTCTTTTAAAGAAGGATCCGATTAAAAGTCATGTTTTAATTATGTTCATATCCTGATATCAATGATATGGTATTTATGGGTGTTTAATGATGGGTGACTCTGTCATATTTTCACACTCAGAGTCAAAATAATCCCCAATCTTTTTAAAGAGGGAACCGATTAAAAGTTATGTTGTAATTATGTATATTTCTTGATTTCAATTATATAAATTAATTTATTATAAAAGAGTGCCCCACAAAGGAATCACTTACTGCACATTGGCCAATGGAAGGTTTTTTTCTGTGACCATAGAGTTACTCAGAAGTCTGATGATCGATCTATGTGTGTCCAATGGTTGCGTCCTTGTACGCAAGAAGTAGATTGCGAAGACGCCGTTAGGCAACTCAGTGCAAAACCTGACTTCAAGACTTGCATATTTTCAAACAGCAGCTGTGTATAAAGACGCAGTCACGACAGGATTTGCAAACATATCTGATTTAGGCCCACAGCCTGCATGCTGAGAATACTTTACAGTATATCCAGATCTCGGCATTGGTGGAGTACTACTGTGCATGCTCAGTCAGCCAGGGAATTTCTCACTTTAGATCCCTCTGTGTTTTAAAATGGAAATTTACCAAGCAGTCAAAAACCTGGTTTTCTGATAATTTGGTTTTTCTGACTATCCCTCTGTCTGATGCTTGTTCTGTATCCCAGTGAAAGCAATTATCAGGATGTTGTCAACAGATGAAAATGAGGAAAAATGCATTTTTATTTGAATACATAATTTTCATAATATTTAATGTTTTTAATTATTATTTTTTTTTATCTATTAGACTCTGACGCCCTCAAGATGCTCACCTAGTAATTTACTTTGCTTTCCTTTTCAGGATGAAAGGCATCTTACAAAAAACAAAAAAATTTTCTTTGTCGATCCCTAGCTCTAACCTACTGTAACATAACCCACCTCTCTATTAGATCTGCCAGCTTCCCTACCATTGATCAACCCACCCACAGGGAAAAGTTCCATTATAAACCTTCAGCTCCACTAGATCTATCCTAATTGGTTGTTGTTAAACCCATATATTGATCTCCCCCAGTCTGACAGTTTCCTATATAAAGCTGACTAGCCCAAGTGTTTGACCTGTCTGGATGCATCCCCAACCTAAAATCTGCCAGCAGGAGTGACAGCTTATGTGGTAAGTGTTGTTACACAATGTTTTACACTGTTTTTATATTTATTGGAACCAAACGTCCTTATATGGGCTTACTGTGCCCCTTCTCCTGTATGGTCCATGAATATGCAAGTCTACAGAGTCTGGTCTAGTAAAGTGGTAAGATAACCCATACCACTCTGGGCCAATGTTCTGGCCAGTTGAGTATGGCTGAGCTTTGCATGCAATCTATTCTTGATTGCAGTACCTTAATGATGCAATAATAAAAAGTTTAGAAAGGTAGTATCCAAAGCACACACAAGAGTGTGGTCTGGAACCTAGCAAGGGTCTGGCACACAATGCAATAAGTGAGTATAAGGAACAGGCAAACTGCATAACCATGAAACAAGGCAAAATCAGTACAGTACAGTGAGTCTATCCATAAATCAGTGATCAGCAGTTATTTAAACATTTACCTAGCAAGTGTGCATGGACCAAGATCATAAATACTTCCCAGACCCACTGCACATGCGCAGTTTATCCATCTTTTCCTTAATTGCTCCCTAAGATAACTGAACAGAGTGGCCAGTGAGAGGTCCGTAGCCATGGATCATGTCAGTGCACCTGATATGTGAACAGAAGGTGGGAAAGGTAATGAAATGTTACAGTGGTGAGGCAGAAAGAGTCCAGTATCAGTTAGATCAGAAATAAAGTTTATTTTTACAAATATGAAATGATGTGAGGTGTATTTGGGTCATTAATACATGCATCACTACCATAGGATCACGTACTTTAGTAATCCTCCTAACAGATTGTTACTTTATATTTCCTTATTCACCATTTTTAGATAGATTTGTCACATTTGACTGAAAGCTAGATCCCAACATCCAATGGATGTACAAACTGGCCAAGCAAGTTCATTCTTTGCTTAAGCTAAATTAATAGATAATTAAGCAAACCAGTTTGTATATGTGTGCATATAGATATACAGTGCATCCGGAAAGTATTCACTACGCTTCACTTTTTCCACATTTTGTTATGTTACAGCCTTATTCCAAAATGGAATAAATTCATTTTTGTCCTCAAAATTCTACACACAATATCCCATAATGACAACATGTAAAAAGTTTTTTTGAGATTTTTGCAAATGTAATAAAAAAAGAAACACTAAGAAATCACAAGTATTCACAGCCTTTGCCATGAAGCTCAAAATTGAGCTTAGGTGCATCCTGTTTCCACTGATCATCCTTGAGATGTTCCTACAGCTTAACTGGAGTCCACCTGTGGTAAATTCAGTTGATAGAACATGATTTTGAAAGGCATACACCGGTCTATATAAGGTCCCACACTTGACAGTGCATGTCAGAGCACAAATCAAGCATGAATTCCAAGGAATTGTCTGTAGACCTCTGAGACAGGATTGTCTTGAGGCACAAATCTGGGGAAGGGTACTGAAAAATAGCTGGTGCTTTAAAGGTCCCAATGAGCACAGTGGCCTCCATCATCTGTAAATGGAAGAAGTCTGGAACCACCACTCTAACTAGAGTTGGCCAGCCGTCTAAACTGAGCGAACGGGGTAGAAGGGTCCTAGCCAGGGAGGTCACCAAGAACCCTGAGGTCACTCTGTCAGAGCTACAGCATTCCTTTGTGGAGAGAAGAGAACCTTCCAGAAGGACAACCATCTCTGCAGCAATCCACCAATTAGGCCTGTATGGTAGAGTGGCCTGATGGAAGCCACTCCTTAGTAAAAAGCACATGGCAGCCCCCCTGGAGTTTGCCAAAATGCACCTGAAGGACTCTCAGACCATGATGAGACAAAGATTGAACTCTTTGGCGTGAATGCCAGGCATTATGTTTGGAGGAAACCAGGCACCGCTCATCACCAGGCCAATACCATCCCTACAGTGAAGCATGGTGGTGGCAGCATCATGCTGTGGGGATGTTTTTCAGCGGCAGGAACTGGGAGACTAGTCAGGATAGAGGGAGAGATGAATGCAGCAATGTACAGTGACATCCTGAATGAAAACCTGCTCCAGAGCGCTCTTGACCTCAGACTGGGGTGACGGTTCAGCCTTCAGCAGGACAACGACCCTAAGCACACAGCTAAAAGATTGGCTTCAAGACAACTCTGTGAATGTCCTTGAGTGGACCAGCCAGAGCCCAGACTTGAATCCGATTGAACATCTCTGGAGAGATCTGAAAATGGAAGTGCACTGACGCTTCCCATCCAACCTGATGGAGCTTGAGAGGTGCTGCAAAGAGGAATGGGCAAAACTGCACAAAGATAGGTGTGCCAAGTTTGTTGCATCAGATACAAAAATACTTGAGGCTGTAATTGCTGCCAAAGGTGCATCAACAAAGTATTGAGCAAAGGTTGTGAATACTTATGTACATGTGATTTCTTATATATTTATTTTTTATTAAATTTGCAAAAATTGCAAAAAAACTTTTTACACATTGTCATTATGGGGTATTGTGTGTAGACTTTTGAGGACAACAATGAATTTATTACATTTTGGAATAAGGCTGTAACATAACAAAATGTGGAAAAAGAGAAGCGTAGTGAATACTTTCCGGATGCACTGTATATTTGCATTTGACTGTAAGATTAAGGGGTCTATGTACTAAGCCTTGCAGAGAAATAAAGTGGACATATATAAAGTCTTAACCAATCAGCTCCTGTCATTTTACAGGCTGTGTTTGAAAAATGACAGTTAGGAGCTGATTGCTTGGTAGTTTATATCTGTCCAATTTATCTCTCTCAAAGGCTAAGTATATAGACCCCCTTGTCATTGTTTTTTTTTGGAGAAACAGGTTGTCTTTGCTTTGACTAGGTATTGAGATTAGGAACTCAAGTCAGAATAGGAACTGTACAGTATGTTAATCAGAACTGGTCTACAGTTGATCTACATTGAGGACCAGACAATAGATACATTTATCATCAACAAAGTATATTTTGATCAAGTCACCTAGATTGTGAAAAGTCTAGATATGCTAAAGCATTTGGCAAGGCCTCATTACAAATTAAAATATAAAGAACTGAATGGTGAACTGAAGGCTATTATCATAGAGTCTTGACCTAAATGTAACAACTGAAAACTATATTTCTTTATAAAAAGTGACGTACAGTATGCATACCTTAATGTACTGAACAAGGAGAATAAACACAACGTTATGTCAATTTTGAAACATACCATGAGAAAAAACAAGATAGATAAGTTTAAGGATATAAATATTTGTTGTGAGTCTGCAGTTAAGTTAGGAAAAAGGGATGGTGGTTTGAAGAGGAATAAGCAGTAAAGGAACAAAAGGAGATGGAAGCCAGGGGTCCACACATGACTGTAGGTATGTATCATCCCTCATATGGTCGTTTTTCACTTGTATTAGTTATGCAATCCATGTGCTAAATGTGCTAATGCAGTCTTATAACCCCTCACAAACCCGATAGCACCCTTACATCAGCCTCCCTAAACAGACTATTGTCTCTCTCTCTCTCTCTCTCTCTCTCTCTCTCTCTCTCTCGCTCTGTCTCTCTCTCTACACACAGTATATCTTGCACACACATACAGACATATACAGTATAGCTAAACATATACATATTGACATATTGGATGTATTTGACAATATGATAATAGTATATTAAAATATAGATGAACGTTACTGAATGATAATACACTTTACTACATCTTGCATGCACTCTTTCTTGAATAGAATTATCCTAATGATTTAAAGGTATATTTCCTGGGTATAACCTGGCAAGTTATTAAAAAGGTATATAATTAGTTATTAATTATTCTAAATGATTAAATGCAAAAATATAATATTTCCTTTAGGAATATGATATTAATATGAGAAAAGCACATAAGACAGCTTTAACATGAGCAGCCTGAACAAGGACATGCTAATGTGTGTCTTGTGTATAAGTCACATAACCTTAAATAAATAAAAAATGACAGAGACAGGAAATGGCATTAAAAAATGTTATCTATTTTCAAAAAGATCAACATGTTAATGACGGCATGGTGTCAATAAAGGATGACCAATAATCATAGCAGCCCAGCAATGCACCATCCCAAACACACAACTTGCAATGCAGGTGGAACATGTCCTATGGGTGTTTACAACACAAAACAAAAGGGTATTCAACTCAAACTTGCAACAAAACAAGTCACCCATTAATGTGTAGTGCAAATTTATTAACAGCCTCATTAACACTTTTCCTAGCCTCATCCTATGCTACAATATCATAACATCCACACCAATGAAATCTAAGCACTATACAAGACCATGCAAAAATGAACAGACCCTCATAAGGAGGCGGATATCATCATTTATGGCCAATGTCATTGCCACCAAAATGAATAATGAAACATTAAGGCAGGGCAAAACATTCTACTTCTAACAGTAACTTCTCCTTCTTAGAAGCCCAACAAAGTCCATGATGACCAACCTAAGTCTATGAGCCCCTCAAAAAAGCAAGGTACTATAAGCAGAAGCATAACTTCCTGGCCAAAAAATGAATGAATGGCCAATAAGCCAAACATCACAAGAGCCAGATTGAACACCCTAAAAAGGGATGGAGGAAAATGGAAATAATCAATTCATAATGCCAAGAAAAAAGTAACAAATTATGTGCCAATATTAAAGAAGTAACAAAACAGAAGAACACAAAAGGAAAATTTAAGGTTTGTGGTGGGAGAGTGGGGGGAATGTTGGAGGCAAGGAAAAATTGGTAACTCAAAGAGAGACAAAAATAAAAATCCTGTTGAGGAACTGAGAATATTAATTGATCTTTAAAAGGCCGAATCAAATCCAAATGATGTCTGTCAATTCGGGTAGAAAATAAAAAATCTCTCAAAATCTCTCAAAACTCACTCCGTTAAAGAGGTTAAAGGAAACAAAAAAAAGACACAACAAACAAACAAGAACAAACCATTAACTAGAATATTCAGGGCAAATGTAGTACTTATAACAAGCCAACTTGCTTTGGTCAACCGTCATATAGTTACCTTGATCTGAAATGAATGGGTTCCAAAGTCATGAGACGAGAACCGATTAATAATAAACAATGCTTAAAAACCCAGCCACATTGGTATTTCATTAATGGTGTACTGTACTATCCTCATGTATCAACCATGGATCATCAACAGCTGGTTGGGCAGACAAATAGGCATGTGCCAAAGACACTGGACAGATCTGAATGTCCGTAGCCACAGCCAGGGAATCTTCACAGCACTTACCTAACTGAGTTTGCCAGTTTGATCACCTGCCAAACATATTAAGTGCACAGCTTACTAATCAGGCTAGCCAGAGGTGCAAAGCTCCTGAACCTACAGTAACCCACGGAAACCTGAACAATATATCCACTATGCCATTCTCAGCAACCGTAACATGGCAATCTTTGAAAACAATGTTGCAAGCAATGCAACAATAAGCAACTGCACAACATGCAATGGAGTAGTCCCCTGGTGACTATTAGCACCAACAACACCAAGGTTTTCGCATCAAAGTATGATGCTCCTATTGCGTAGTCGCTCACCCCAAATCTCCAAAGCTACAATGATAGGAGCTCATAGAAAAGGAGTTCCTTTGTGAAACTCTCAGAGATCCAATTATTAGGCCAAGGGGTCATGCACCAGGACCCATCAAGGTATTAGTCGCAACCTATGGATCCTGCTGCATTCATGAATAGTTGCAGCTCAGCCTCAGGGGTGTTGGGGCAATCCAGAATGAAACTCTGTTAAAAACAACATCCAGACAGTCAAATCTCTCTTAATTTCAGCTGACAGGAAATTAAATGATGGGGCCACTATCGCTCTCTCAAGATTATGACAAAAGACGTGACCCATCGGTATTACATGGCATGCAAAGTTAAGCAAACCCAGGTGAGACTGCGCTTGCCGTAAAGTAACCTTCTCTGCAACCAACGCAACCTCTATGGCAATTTGTAGCTTATCCACTTTATCCAAAGGCAATCTATACAAGAACTCCAAATTAATAAAACAGGGCCTGAATGTAAAACAACAATTGAAAATATAGTATGTGGGGAAATCAGCAGGGCCCATGGAAAATAAAGTTGTCAAGATAGTGAGTTGTCCCGCGACCCCCTGTCCCGTTCTCAATACATCAATGCAAAAAGGTGCTAAATCATTCAAGAATATCAAACATCGCATAGGCAAGTACTTGTCTGTGTAATAGCCGTCATCCAGGTGAAAACCCATAAACAAGCATCAGGAAGGAATCAAACAGAAATCTGACTCCACATCCACCTTACCCAGCAGTGATTTCGGACCATGATCTTTTACCATCTACAGTACCTCTTCAAATGACTAATACACTACTGAGCAAATGTCATATGGGATGGCGTCATTTACCAACAACCCTGCAGGGTAAGATAAATGCTGTATAAGTTGAAACTTGCTGGTTGTCCTCTTAGGGATGACATCAATTAGGGAAAGAGGAAATTCCACAATAGGAGGAGAAGCAAAAGGCCCTGCCATCTACCCTAACCAAACCTCTGACAACACCTTTTCCTGCACCACTAAAGGGAACTCCTGAACCATTTTGAAGTTATTTGCAGAACCTGATTGAATGGGCCCAAAAACTAGTAACTGAAAACCACAACTAAAAACCGTGAAACAAAAATTCTACACAAGCCCAGTCTGGATATTATTGCCACCATTTAGCCATGGCCTCCAGAAGATTGGTGAAAACACCTTACTTAGAGGGCTGTAACCGGAGGGCTTACCATGTTGAGAAGCACCAGAGAGACAAAACAACTCAAAACAGGGTATATAGAGCACATTTATAACACCTCTGCCCATTATTGAAGGCAAGGTATTTGCCCTTAACCAGGGCAGAACCTGCAGGACGAGAAGTGCTCACTGGATGTAGTACATGTAGGCTAGGTGACCTCAAGCTTCACCTCCATGACCTTGCATACAAAATCCATGATGATACAGCCATCTTGCTTACAACTAAAATCTCTTCATCATAAGACTTCCACACCATACACATGGAACGCTGCATACTGTGCATAAGGTGTAAATAGCGATTTACATTGGCAAGCTTCTGCAGCCACCATTCCAGATAGCACACAGTAAAAAAAACCATAGAAACTGGCAAGCCAGATAGAATAGGACTTAAAAGCATCTAAGCCAACACTGGTTTTGCCCTTAGCCACCATTAACTCTCTTCTCACCTTTTCTGTGAGTGCAGACATTCACATAACATCCTTCCACAATTTTTTGATGCATCTTGGAATGTAAACCCTGCAATACAACTGTATTATTGAGGGGAACTACCTTAGGGCCCACTTTAGTGCAGCATGAGGCATGCACTATTCATGCTAGCGCACCTGTCTCATCTGATTGCTTCAAGTGATGCAAGCTTTGTAGCTCTCCTCTTTGCCTTCCCTTAACTATCTGAAATGGTTGACTCAGAAAGCGGGATGTACTAAGCATTGCATCCATGATGCAGTACATCCCACCTCTCATCGGGTACATATCGCGGTTGATTATCACGGTATGTACCTAGGCTATTGCAAAGGACAGCTCTCCTGAAAAGAGCTGATGCCCCCAGAGAGAGGGGCGTCTGGGTTTAACAGCCATAAGTCCCACTGGTGTCCTTCTGCACATGCGCTGGAGGACTCGGGCTGCGGGGGTGATGGGAGGGATCCTATTGGATCCCTCTCAGGGGGAGTGTCTTGAAAAGAAGCCCATAAGCTTCTATTGGGTGATGACAGCTGAAGATGACGTTACCCATCGGGACAAAGCGAAGCATTCCGGTGGTTAGTACATATGGGGTATGTGGTAAAACCCCTGAAAACTGCATTTTTACCGCATTTTTGCATTTAGTACATCCCGACCAGAGAGAGAGACACAAACTAAAGTAGTCACTCTAACAAGCAGGCTCGCTGAAGCAAAACTCACCGGAAGTCCCAGGACAATCACCCACCAGCTTCCAATCAGATGCCGCATCCACTTAAGAATCCGGATCACCTGAGAGCTCTACATCAGACCCTGCAAAAGAAGGAAAAAGTCCATTTGCAGTCTGACAAAGAGGATGACCCTGCAACAGGATTAGCAGCAGGAACAGCAGGAAGAAGAGAAACAGCAGCCAAAGCAGAACTCAAACTAGCAGATTCTAAAGCCTGCAAAACTTGGGCAACATTATGGGCCAATTGATTAGTGGTAAGGGCTGTAAGAAGACAACAGCACATTCACACCTTCTGCAGACAGTACAGCAACTGATGGCGACAAAACCAGGACAACAGCAAATCTATTATTAGAAAATAACCTGTCTCTATGCCTTCTTTGTGTAGGTAAAACACTTCCATCCTGATGACTCGTACAAATAGAGGAGAGAGTCTGACTGACAGCAGCCATAGTGGCTGGCCTAGTGGTCTGACCTGTGCACAGGTCAGGACCACCCAACAGAGTATACCATTGCACCTTACTGGTCTGACCTGTTCACTGGTCATGACCACCCAACAGTGTAGATGTACATTTTGCCCACTTAGTGTGGCTTGTTCACTTCATGCATATGCACAGGTCAGACCACTGGGGCGCATCCTGGACCCTTATCATGGGCACACAGTATTCACAGTATTTGCACATGTACAAATCCACTCCACGTGGACTCTTATTAGGTATCAGGATCATGAAAAACCTGCAATGGCTGCATGCTAACACTTTCCTGTTTATCCCTAACAGCTGTTTCACGTTTGCTATATTTTTTCCTGTTCATGGGCAGATCACCCTTCTCACTCACCCATGTGGTCACTGCCTCTGGCACACAGGAGGGCAGGAGTAACAGTGTGCACTTGCATTCAACCTTGATGTTTGTATTAAACTCTACTTGCTGTACATAAATTCCTGGCATAATTTTCTCATATGAATATTTGTTAACAGAAATATGTGAATTTGCATGCCTGTTATTACGGACAATGTTATATCTATCTCTTGGTAAGCAGCAGATTGAATACACTTCTATGTACTTATATTTTATTTTACCTATGTAAATGACTAATTACTAATCACCAGATTTGATGGGTTTTTCTTATGCAATAATATGTGACTTTATATGTTCTATCAAGTACTAAGGTTATATTTGTTATTCAGTAAGCAGCTGATTGCTCACACTCTTATGTACCTGCACTACTCATGTTAAATTGCAGCAGAGTGAAATTATTTTTGTATCAATGGTATTATATGTCAATCAGTGTAAAAGAACAACCTGGTGCGCTGTCAATCAGAAATTAACCCCTTGATTAAACCGAGCAGCTCACAACTGCAGGATCTGTATCTGCTGAGTAAACAATGGAAAAAGAAAAGGTGGAGCGCTAGTTTGATCAAGTATCCACAATAATTTATTACAATGTGACACAATAAAATATGTAAAAACACACAGTATAACTATCTCCACTGGCACAATATATCATGTGAAATGGTGTCATGGGACCACTGCAAGGTCGGGTAACTGATAATGTTCACAGTCAAGCTCAATATAAATTCACTATAGATGGTGTAATGTCAGCAAAGCCATATGAAACAAAGTTGCCAAAAGGATCCACAGGTGATTACAGCCCTCCGTTCTTTTGGATCCTTTTTGCTGACATTACACCATCTATAGTGGATTTATATTGAGCTTGACTGTGAACATTATCAGTTACTGGACCTTGGAGTGGTCCCATGACACCATTTCACATGATATATTGTGCCAGTGGAGACAGTTATACTGTGTGTTTTTACATATTTTATTGTGTCACATTGTAATAAATTATTGTGGTTACTTGATCAAACTAGCGCTCCACCTTTTCTTTCTTTAATCAGTGTACAACCTGATTAGATACACTTTCTTAAGCTTTTGATACTTACTATAAGTCATACTGCAGCAGCTTAAATTTCACTTTGTATCAACACGATCGATATTCGGATTTATGTGCATGACACTAGATTCATACAGATAAAACTGTTATTCTATTAGACACTGTTTGTTTATGTACTAATAGAGAGAATAAACAACCCTATGTGTTCATATACAATTTTTGTGAGGAGGTCTTTAATTTAATTTGCTGTGTATAAATTAGAAATGAGCGGTTTGGTCTCCTTGGAAACCGAACACACCCAACCTTAGGGGAAACGAGTGGATCCGAGTCCTGTCTCAGATCTCCTCGACAATTTTGGACCCCAAAATGAGGCAAAATGTCATCTACCTGGCGTCAGATACTGCATGTTTTGGATTGCATATTAAAGTCACGGGATTGGTCGCCATTTCACACAGGAGAGAGGAGAGCAGAGAGCATAACTAGACTTTTTGGTGCCCTGTGGCAGAAAGAGCATTGGCGCCCCCCTCATTTTTCAAAGGGACATAATGCACCCAAAAAAGGGCCATGGCTTCATAGGGAAGGGCCAGGGAAGAGATAGGAGAGGACAGGAGATGCTGGGGATTAAATAAGATGAAGCTACAAGCAAGAATGATAATAAACAGAAAATTGACAGGCCCAAACAGTGCCCCCTGACCTGTGGTGCCCTGTGCGATGGTACCGACCACACTACCCTAGCTACGGCCCTGGAGGAGGGTAAGGGTGTGGGACTGTGGGCTGTAGCTTTGCAAAGTACTGTATTTAAAAAAAAAGCCTTAGCAAGCCATCAGGGCACCATTGGGGTGCCATTAGGTTAGAAGGAGTTAGTTAAGTTTAGGTTTAGGTTTAAGAGTTTAATAGGTAGATTTGGAGACAGGAGTAGGTGTCTGGGAAGTGTGAGTGCAGTGCAGTCATCACTGAGGTCTATTCACGACGATCTGCATTATAGAATTGTTACTTATCACTATAGATCGCATCACTTCGATGAGATCTATAGGTTTGATAAGTAGCACTTACCTGTTTTGCAAAGCAAAATGGTATATCCATGTTTGGCGGTCCGATCTTCTCTTTTTTTTCTCTGTGTCTACGTTTTTTTTCTCTTTATATTTCTGTGTATGCGCCAGCATCTGTGTAGATAGAGGGTGGACATTATGCGCATGTGCCGGGTCATCTCGACGGTGACAGTAGTAGGGGCAGAGCATAGGGATACTGGGCAGTAGGGAGGGTGACCTGGCATATGCATATTACTAACTACTTATGTAGAGCAAGAATACCATTTTTTAATTACTAACAGTGACAGTATTCTGACACAAAATCAGCTTTTTACATAGATGTTGGGACATTTCTACTAACATTTTACTAACCAAGACGCTTTCAAAGGATGATTGTTGAGATCTTTCATATGCTGTAAATGAACACTGCTCTATAACCCTAGAGGTGGAACCATTTTATGCTCATTCATATATACTAAAAAGCAGGCTGTTCTTATGCTTTGTGGTATTTGCTCTTCTAATGTCTGCTGGTTCCAATATTCAACCAATATATTCTGTTTTTATTTTCTCACAATTTTTTATCAAAGGCATATGTCATTTTAGATGTTGAGTCTAATTATTGTCTATGCTAATATGAACAATTAAACTGTGCTTATTATATGTGGTCAGCGCTCCTATTTTTCTTTTTTGAGTTCACCTTACAATACCGGCTGCAGGGGAAGGACCAGCAGGCAGTCAGAATGAAGATAACCCGGCATATGCTTGGTCACCTTAGCAGCAGAGGAACAGAAAGCTGAGCTTTCCATTCCTTTATACAGCAGCGCACACAGGAGGGGTTTCTGGGTATCCAGAAACCCCCCCTCCCTGACAGACTGGAGAGCAGGCACCATGTTCTTAAGCCCACCCACTTCGCAGCAAAATGCCACGATTCGCAGGTCAATCGGGAGGAGGTGGAGCCAATATGATTCAATGCCATTAGAAACACGTAATTTGGCTCCGCCCTCTCCCAATTGACCCGCAAATTGCGGCATTTTGCCGCGAGGTGGCCGTGGTTTAAGAACCTGGTGCAAGGTAAGTAAGTGTGTGTGTAATGTATGTGTGACATATGTGTTTGTGTGTAAGGTATCTGTGACGTGTGTGTGTGTATATATATATATATACAATACACAGTATGTGGAAGCCCCCCTGTAAAAATCCTGTGTTTGCCCCTGCTTTATAAGTCGCGCTCACCTTACAAATGTATGGTGATGAGATACATACAGGAGCCGATGACCCATTGGAGAAGTAATGAGCTTCTCCAATGGTACTGTACATTGCTCTATGAATCACACAAAGCAGAGAAGTGCCCTGTTTTCAGATAAACAGGACACTTTACTGCTTCATGAATAAACCCCTTTGTCACTTTGTTACACTGCACACCCAAATACTGCAGTGCAACAAACAGGCAACTTTCTGTGTTGCTGTTGATAGTTTGTGTTTTATTTCTTAAAAACCTGCACCTTCTTTTTCTCACTGCAGTATACTATATTGTTTATCTGTCCAAAATATACTTTACTGTTTTTGAGGCTGCTGCTCTCCAAGAGTTTTTTCCCAGTTATATAAAAAAAAATTGCAAAAATAATATACAGTATTTTCTTTCCTTTTTAAAACAAATAACCTGCAGTCTTTTCTAATTGAGTTTAAAAATGATATTGTGTATTTCAAGAAGTGATGCAGGTTATTTTACTGTTCTATGTGTGGTAGTGTCCCTCCATAGTCTGCACCACAAAACAATTCCCACAAAGACCTGTTCCTCCAAGTGCATGCAAACAATTGCAAGTGTTGTCTGTGTCTCAAAAACAAAGATATTATTTCCAAAAAATGTGCATAGTGTGTTATCCTTCCAGTGTAAGATACAGTGTGTGTGGTGGTGTCCCCCATCGTCTGCACCCCAAAAAAATCTCACAAAGACCTGTTCCTCCAAGTGCGTGAAAACAATTACCTGTGTTGTCCGTTGTCCTGCAACAGTGCACGCAGTTGGCCGATTGTTGCGTATTACGCATACGTATGCATTGCAGTGCACATGCGCGAAGGCACCACTGCAATCGCACTGTGATCATGCAGACCACGGCGAGCCATCGCAGAGTGATTGACAGGCAGTGAGCGTTTGGGCATGGCTGAGCCAGCCCTAGGCATAGGCATTCTAAACAAATGCCTAGGGTGACTGCTCTGCCGCTGCTGCCCCCCCTCCGCAATGCTGCTCTCCCCTCCACAACGCTGCCCCCCCAGGGCCGAATTAAGGGAGGAGTGCTGGTGGTAAGTCCCCCGGGCCCCCCGCCACAGATCGGATCTCTATCACTGATCCGATCTGCAGCGCTGCACACGCGCACCAATGCTGACAGCTGTTGGCGTCACAGGGAAGTGCTGGGCAGCTGAGCGACGGCTCAGCTGTCTAATAGCTTGTGAAGCTGCAGCCTGCTGCTCAGTTTCTGGCTGGTGCGCAGGCTGAAGGGAAGGAGGAGGCAGGAGGGAGGAAGGACACAGCCGCAGCCCAACCCCTAAACATGGAGGAACGGTGCAGGCTATCAGGTAGGAAAAGAAATACAGGCAGTATAGTTGTTTTGTTTTATTAATTACATTTAAATCAGAAGGCACTAGGTCCTATGTGTATATGTATATATATATATATATATATATATGTATATACAGTATATATATATATATATATATATACTGTATATATGTGTATGTATGTATATATATAGATATGCATATGTGTGTGTGTATACATATATATGTGTGCGTGTGTATTTGTGTAAATATATATATATATATATATATATTTATAGGATGTATATGTGGACAATATATATGTGTGTGTAAATATGTGTGTGTATATATATATATATATATATATATATATATATCTGCAGTAAGTGGTGGCACTCAGCGTCTCCAGTGGAAGAAGTTGCTGTTTATTACCAACGTTTTCAGGGATCCCGTTATCAGGGATAATAAACAGTAACTTCTTTCCATGGAAGCGCTGAGTGCCGCCATTTACTGCATCTTGTTGTTGGTGCTATATGCTCCTCGGAGGGCACGTGAACAAATAAATAATTATTGACGTGAGTGCCGGGGACTTTGACATTTTGATACACATATATATATATTTATATATATATAAACAACAAAGAGGCGTCACTCCAAGACTTGCAAATAAGGTATAAATCTGTGTCTTTAATAACGACCTTAAATACCTCACATCAGACGCTGTCCCACAGCTGGTATCAAGCAAACACTAATCATGGGTGCAAAGCACACCATGTGATGTTTTTTTCACATATTTATATATATATATATATAATATATATATATATATATATAGATTTGTGTATTGTTTGCTGTTGCCTGGCAACAGCTACGTGATTCTCGCCTCTGGTCAGACGCAACCCTTTTGTTCTACGTCACATGGTGTACTTTGCACCCGTGATTAGTGTTTGCTTGATACCAGCTGTGGGACGGCATCTGTCGTGAGGCGGGTGAACAGTAACCTGTAAGTATTTAAGATTGTTTTTCACATATTCTACACTGATGTCTGTCCTGATGACGGGGTAGCAGTCCCCGAAACATCATTATTAAATACAGAGATTTATACCATTTTTTGCAAGTCTTGAAGTGACGCCTCTTTGTTGTTTTTACATTAAGGGCTTTTTCTGTCCTGTTGGAGGAAGGCACCCAAGCGTGTTCAGTCGGGGTTTACAGCAGCTCAGAGTGCCGGAGTCAGTGTGATAAATATATATATATATATATATATATATATATATATATTATATATATATATATATATATATATATAAATATTTATTTATTTAAGAATTGCTCCATGTTGAGGCTTGCTACTTCTAACCCTCGTCAGTCACTCTGCAATGGTGTCTTCTGGTATCATTTTCTTTTCTTTTGTCTTTCCTCTTCAATAATGGGAAGCACAGTAGTTAGTTGTGCTGCCTCACAGCATTGCCTCATGGGTTTGATTCCCACCAGGGCCATCTCTGGGTGGAGTTTATATGTGCTTCCTGTGTCTGCATGGGTTTCTTCCAGGCGCTCTATTTTCCCACAATCCAAAAACATACTGATTGGATATTATATCTTTAACATAACCTAACTGCCCAGCACTTCCTTTATTCAAATTATGCAGCATGTTCAGGTACCTGCCTTTACTATAAAATGAATGTAAGGTGTAAAATTGGATGGCACTCAGGAACCCCCAGTTAAAAGAGGTCACACTCCGAAACATTGATCTAAGTAGCCGTGTCAGCATTCTTATTGCTGGGGGTTCCTAAATGCCGTCTGATTTTGAATATATATATATATATATATATATATATATGAGATCAGTATGATATGGTACTGTAAGAACCCTAACCCTCCATCTCTTCCCCCCTAACCCTCCCTTAGTGGTGCCTAACCCTAACCTCCCCCTCCCGGTGGTGCCTAACACTAACCACCCACAGTGGTCCCTAAACCCCCTTCCTGTACCCTAATCTTAACTCTCCTGGGAGGGTGCCTAACCCTATCCTTCCCCTAGTGGTGCCTAACCCTTCCTCCCTGTAGCCTAACCCTAACCCTCTCCAGGGGTGCCAATCCCCCCCATCCTCGTTCGGGAGTCCGGCGTTCAGGATGACAATGCCGGCATCCTGATATCCTTAGGAATATCGGTGTTGGCATTATGCCAGGCGGCGGGATTCCGGCATCGGTATATCGACAGCCGGCATCCTTTCTGCCGCCAATATAACTACATCCGTGTATAAACACTTAGATTGCTGGTGGGATTATCTGCAAGGGGGCACCAGTCGGAATTTTGCCTAGGAGACCAAATTGGCTAGGGCCGGCTCTGGGGCATGGTGATGGGAGGTAGCCGGTATAATGCAGTCATGCCTGTCCATTTGAATGCTGTTGCAAGGGTGTGCATAAATGAGCTATTGCAATTGCATACGCAGCTTGAGTACTTACTGCGTGCAACGAGGTTAGCAATTTCTAAGTAAGGTACTGTAATTCTGTGTGAGGGGCCAATGGTACTCGATGTTCCCGATGTATACACAGGACTGCAAAGTATTGTGGATGTGAGATAGTGGTAGTGGGAGGCCGTGGGTGTCTCTATGCTGGCAGTGTCGGCATTGTGATAGCATTCATTAGAATATTTTCAGAGCTGTGTGCGATTACAGAGCTGCGATTGCAATAGCAATCCTTAATGAATCAGGCCCTGTGTCTTAAGAACAGCCATTACTGCAAAACAATTAACATAGTGTGTCATCCTTCCAATGTATGCGATGGTGTGTGGTGGTGTGCCCCCATCATCTGCACCCAAAAACATTTCTCACAAAGACATATTCTTCAAAGCATAAAAAAAGCAATTGCCAGTGTTGTCTGTGTCCAAAATATTTAAATAGTGTGTTATTATTTCAGTGTAAGCAAAGGTGTGTGCAGTTATGTTCTCCCATCATCTTGCACCCCAAAAAAATTCTCAAGCGTAAAGAAAGAATTTCTTTACTGGTTCAAAAATAAAACCAATCATGGATCCGTCGATAGAAGAGCAGGAGCAGTTACTGTTGTTTCATGCCCTAGAACAGCATCTTCTGGTGAGTGGCAGTAAAAGTAAAGATGGTGACATATAAATTGAGTTCTACTGTAGAAGTGCAACAGCATAAGGGAGGTATTTGTGTATCTGATGATAATAAGGATGTAGAAGCTGAATGTGTTGGACAAGCAGTAGTTGATAAAATCTAGGAGGAGGATGTGTTTGTGTCAAAGTAAAGCTGGCCACACACTAGACCAACTTACATCCAACCAGCCAACTTGTTGATTGGTTGGAATGAAAATCTGGTAACGTATGATAGTAAATGATGATCAGCAATTTGCTCCTAAATGCCAGAAAACAGATGAAAATGGTCGTTCAGACAAGTTTGTTAAATGTTTGATCTAAACTATTTGTTCAAACAACAGTTTTGGTCCATTTTCCAGCGTTTTGGAGCAAATTGCTGATTGTATTCCTTACCAGATTTTCATTCCAACCAATCAAGTAGTTGGCTGGTTGGACAGATAATCTTTAGATGTGTGGCCAGCTTAAGTCAGCCACCAGTTGCAGCAGTTCTTGCCTGGGCATAAGATCAAAAAAGCCACCTCTTTTGTGTGGAATTATTTTAACCCAAATCCTGACATTTGTCAAGCCATCTGTACCATTTGTGAAGCCAAAGTTAGTAGAGGTAGGGACATTAACCATCTAGGAACCTGCTCTTTGTTATGTCATTTGCTGTGAGTTCATGCAAATTATTTTGAAAAATCGAAATAATCCTGTAAAATAATATCAAGCTGTCAAGTATCAGCTCAAAGCAGAATGAATTGATCCCTGTAATCTCCATCACCAAAACCTTCAACATCAATTTCCTCATTCATGATCAGATGTAGTCCTCCTGCATCCAATTTGTGAAGGCTAACTGATTGCTACTCTATCCAGGATTCCTAAAAAGAGTCCTTGCCTTCTAAAGCTGCTGATGCTGGGGTTTAATCTTCATCAGAGAAGGGTACTAAGAAGACTAGTAGTTTCAAACAACAATTGACTATGAAACAATCATTTGTAAGAGGAAGCAAGTATGAAAGCAGCCATTCATTTGCAAAACAGATCACTGGCATTAAATCAGTATCCAATATTCACCATCAATGCATTTGGTTTTAGACAGTTAATTGTGCTCCTGTGTCCCCGCTACCAAATTCCATGTCAATTCCATTTTACCAGAACATCAATTCTTCACCTGTACCAGGAAATTAAAAAAAGTATTCTTGGACTAGAAAATTGCATTGTGCTGAGTATCCACAGAAATATAGATAAGTGGTACTGGTAAAACGAAAGATTACATGACTGTGACAGTCACCTTAAGCAGCATCTGCAGTATCTAACACAAAATGCCAGCTCATTCACAGGCAGGCTGCTCTCTATATCACTGGCTTCACTAAGAGGCATACCTCAGGGAGGAACAACTCAGGAATGTGATAGCAAAATGGCTTACCCCAATAAGACTCTCCTCAGGATTTATCATTTCCGATAACGCAAGTAACATTATAAGAACATTACAAATGGGTGAAATACCATAATGAAATATCTTGGGAATGGGACCCAAATCTAAACACAGAATGCATTTATGTTTTATTTACACCTTATACACACAGCCTGCAGATCATTTTATATAAAATGTTCAATAATTTTGTGGCTCAAACAAAGTTTGTGTACATTGAGCCATCAAAAATAAAATGTTTCACTATCTCAGTCATGCTAAAATAATTCTGTAATTTGAAATATTCTGTATTTCAGAATATTTGTACAGTAAATGGGAGACTCAACCCGTACTTTACATTACTCAGACTTTCATATTTTTTTGTATCTTTCAATGCCATTAATCAACAGCTTTTTATCCAGACATATAGGCCCCATTTCCTACAGATTTTCAGCAGAAAAATAGTAATATCATCAATTTTTGACTAGGCTGTTACTCTCTGTCTCAAATCCTGAGGAATCATGCTCATTGGGAGTTTGGATTCTTGTTTTTTTTATAGTTTATTCCATATCTATGATTTGTTTTTGTTTTTTTATAGCTATATTCTGAAATCAATCAATCTTATTAGGATTATTGTTTATTTAATGGTTTGTTCCATTTCAATTATTTAATTAATCAATCAATCTCATTTGAATTCTTGCTTTTAGTCTGTTCCATTTAAATTTTTTAATTTAGTCAATTAATGAATTACTCAATCAATTACCCAATCAATCTGTCCTTTACCTGGTTTCCACTAATTCTACAACCTCCATTTGCTTGTACTAGCCTCTGGCCTCTGATTTAGTTATTGATTAAAGACAATATTCTATTGCATTGTATAGTTTATATTAGACTGCCATCCTGTCTGTCAACTGCAGTGCCACTATGTTTCCTAGATGTGCTACTTTCCTTTTTAAACTGCCATGTGTTTCTGCCACTGCTTTGTCACTAATACCCCTTTACACCGGAGCTAAAACCCGGGTTTTTGAAGGGTTAACCCGGGCAGCTCCCTGGTGTAAAAGGTGAGAGAGTTGGATCGCCGGGTCTAGTGACCCGGCAATCCAACCCAAGTAACTAGCAGGGTTTAACACGGGCGTAGCCCGTGAAACCCTGCTGTGAGAACAGCGCACTCCGGGTCACGATAACCTGGAGTGCGCTGCTAGCCGGCCGATTGGTACGGCTTCAGTGGTGCTTGGAGATGATGTCATCTCCAAGCGACCACTTTCACTCCGCAAAAGCCGGGTCTATGCAGACCCGACTGCGGTGTGAGTGGCGCTGACTCGGGAATATCCCGAGTCGGCGCCAGCAAAATTCCGGGTCTGATCCGGATAGGAACTTTGTTCCAACTCCGGGTCAGACCCGGAATTTAGGTGGAAAAGGGGTATTAGTCTAGTCAGCTCACTGCAGCCTTTGACCCAAGTGGGTGAAAACTGAAAACTATATTGTGAGCTGTGAGAAATTCTAAGGGCTTCTCGAGATCACTGTAAGTTAGAATGACATAAATAACAATTAGCAATAATACCTTAACCTAAAAACTACAAATAATAATAAGGAGACCTGAATTTGGTAAAATATAGTGTCACAATTTATTCTAAATTATTATTATTATTTTTTTAAATAAACTGGAAAAAAGAGGCCTTTGAGATGAAAAGTTTTGGCAACAGAAGCATACATCAGTTAGCTGCACATTCACATGATTACCAGATACACACTGCAGCCCACTACTACCCACTAGGTCCCTCCTCTTGGGTTGTGACACTAGCCTACCAGTCAGTACTGTTCAGCCACCTCCTGCGCCACATGTATCTGCTGGCAATGATACTTAATAAACCTAATCAGCAAATCCAACACAATGACAACCAAAATAACAAGGGACTGGCAGTTAGGAAAAATCCAATCTGCACCAAGATCCAAGAGGAAGCACTGTAAGCTCATTCACCTTCAGCCTATATAACCTCTGTTTAATCACCTTGCAAATCCTACTGGTCATCGGTCATTCATGCTACCAAAAGCTGAAACCTTAACCCTTTCCTTATACTCAGGGCTGCCATCAGAAATTGTGGGACCCAGGACTGACAAAATAGGCAGGGCCCCTCCTCCCCCTTCCAACAGTACCGCTAAGTCTCATGAGTCATGATTTACCGTATCACCTTGAAGAATGCTCCTTCCTTCTGGCTTCTTCACCTCCAGGTCTGGCTGGCACTGCTCCTCATGTGCCTCAGCTCCTCTTCCTTCCAGCAGCGTGGCGTGACGTCATGAAGTCACATGTGCCGACTCCAAAGGGAATTATTTTAGTTTTTTTATTGAACAAGGGCAGGGGCAAATGCAGGATTTTCTGGAGGGGGGTTCTAATATACTTTATATAATATATGAGGTCTGTCTAAAATGTTCAGTGAATGGTCTGATATTTGTGTATGCAAATTGGGTAAATCGGCGACGAAGATGCACAAAATTGTCGAAGTCAAATAATTGGATGTGATCGTTTGCAATTATTATCTGACAATCTAGTCGTCTGTTGTCTGATAAAGAGTAAATTGGATGCTACTTTGCGTCGGCGCAATCCAATGCACAAAACTGCGAACCCACCACACACAAACACTGATTCACATAACGCACACACATAGACTTATATGCTTACACATAGACGCTATACATGCATACACATAGATGCCCACATGCGTCCTCACATACAAACATGAACATTTCCTACATCAATGCACAGACGCACATATGTGAACGCATATGTATATAACGGTTCCTATTTACAATAACTTAATAAAGAGAGTTATTAAAGGTCTTTTTAACAAGTAGTTATGATGAAATGTGTACGTAAATAACATCTAAGGTTTAGAACAGAGTAGATATGTCATGTTTGGTATTATATTAAATCCCTGTTCATTTGCAGATGTCTGGTTCTATCGGCAAGGAGATTGCATCATGCTTCCATAAGTTACGAACTATGTTGAGTTATTGGTTAGCATATTACCATTTTGTATGTATTGTAGGTAGCCAGTTTAACCAGTTATTCGGTGGGAAACTACACAAAGCAACTGTTGGAGAACCAAGACATATCCCTGATGACACCGTATGAACTAACCAATGACCAGAATGACCAGGAGCAAGGACCAATGGAATCATGCCAGCTTGTCTCTGTTGTTTTATCTGTGACCTGTAAGGTATATATGCTACTGCTCTGGACACTATAAGGGAGTCATTTTCCCTTCTTTGATGACCGCAGGCTTCAGGATTGATGACTGAGAACTGGATCCAGAGTGCTAGCGTATGTATTGACTGTGCCTTGTATTTTACTTGCTTTTTGCGCTAATTGTTTAGATCACAGCGTGTTATACTTTTTCGTGCAAATTATAACTTTTTGTGCTTTGGAACCACAATTGGATTGGAAAGCAATTATTTCACTTTTGCGATTAAGGGGTATCCATAGATGGGGGCTCGCAGTTGATATCACGTTACCGGAAGTCGCATGATAGTGTACAGATCTCGGTTCCTCAACAAAGGATGGAAGGCGCCATAAGCAGGTAAGGACACACTGTGGCCCTGATTCAGAGACGGACGCTCTGACAGAGCACTCGCTCTGAATCAGGGCCGGTCTTTTTTTTTTTTTTAGAACGGCCTCCTGGCCGCTCGCATAGCTGTGGGTGACCACCCACTGCTATAGCGGTTGGCCAGGAAGATGGTCGCAATGGTCAAGACCATCGTGACCATCGGGCTTGCAACGAGATCCTTGTGGTAGGGTCTCATTGCCGCAAGCCCCAGAGAGATTTCGGCGCTAACAGAGCCGAAATCTCTCCCACTGACATCACTCGTGATGTCAGTGGGGTCGCCCCCAAACGGAGGCGTTCACATGGGAATGCCTCCGTTTGGGCAGCCAGTCCCCCAGCTCTCCCACCAAAGGGGGCGTGCTGTCAGTCAACATCAACAGCATGCCCCCTTTGGTACGAGACCTGGAGTGACAGAGTGCCCGTCGCTATCCAGGTCTCACGCAAGCGCACGACGGAGCCGGCTCCATCGTGCGCATGCGCTCTGGGCCACCATCAACCTGGTTGCAAGCACTCAGTGCTTGCGACCGGGTCTGAATCAGGCCCAGTGTTAAAAGCCTGTTACCATTCAGTGTTGTGAAACCGATGTCCGTTATTGTGTGATTTTAAGGAGCGCTGATTAGAGACCTGGGGACAAGAGAGAATCTATAGCGTATTCGTGGCACAAAATCATATACGTGTTTCCTGTACTGTTGCCATGTGTTTAAACAATCGTTTTGATAGACAGTCTTGTTAAATGCATAGTGTGATTACTTGGTAAAAACCTCTAAATTGCACTGCTAGAGTTGGGTAAAAGTTTTTTCTGCACAGAAAACAAAAGGTGGATATGAAATTGTGTTTGTGATGTGAAAAGGTTACTGTTGAAAAGAGACAGGGGAAACTCGGTAGGTGTCTGACGAGGCAAATTGCTACTGGGCCAGTATACAAAGCAGGTATATTGTGGTATGAAAAACCAGCTGTAGTTTTTCGGCCCAACACCCAATAGTAATCGCAAAGCACCATTGATCAGTAAGGTTCTCTGGGGCAATGCAATCGGACCGCATAGTTGCATAAACTTTGATTGTGACTTGGGTAGTTGTGGGGAGAAAATCACTGGCAAGGGTAAGTGTCATTGGAACACTTAAATTCTACCGGGTTAAAGTAACTCAAAGTAAGAAGCGAGCGGACGAAGCTTGGGTTAAATTCGCCACAAGCAGGATTGATTGCAATATTCTGCTCCTCGTTGTGTAAGCTGACTGAAATGCTTAGCGGGCTGGCTGTGCACATCGGGAAGGAGTGCATGAACGTAGCTCGTGAAATCGTTCACCAGTCGAAATTCTCTAGTGACAAGTTGCTAAGCATTTTCCAGAATGGGGGCTAAGCAAACGCTAGAAATGGTCGATGATGTGCTGCTCATGGAAGGGCCGACAGGTTCGGCAAGGTATATAATGTATGCAAAGTATGGTGTGCATGCTACTGTGTACTGTGACATATGGGTCAAGATAACCAAAGGATTTGTAAAACAAGTCCCTAAAATTGGCAGTTTTGATTTGGAAGTACTAAATAATGAAAGAAATAGCATATGTTTAGTCAAATCACTGAAGAAAAGAGTAAAATACAATGACTGTTTGAAGTTGTGGCAGCACAAGGGGAACACGTGACTGAGTGGCGTGCACACGATGCAAAACTGCGTCGTGCACGCTCAGCAAGGGAGCACGCATGCAACGCAAAACAGTGTCATGTACGCAGTGCATGGGAGCGCGCGCGCATGCACTGCAAGGTAGCGCTACCAAAGGTAAAGGGGATAGCGCATGTGCACTTCTACCTATGTGGTTGAAGGTGAAGGTACAGCCAATACCAAAAATTATAAAGATGTAACAAGTAATTTATACCCTGTACTAAGTAACTATAAAGAAAATGTGTATGTAGAAGATGATGAACCCACAGTAATATCAGCCATTACACATGTTGTTAATCTGTTAGAGGCACCACAGAAACAAGGAAAGGAAGTGACCCCCCCAGTTGTAGCAGAAGTGGAAATCAGTAAGAGACTGAACCTCCAGAGTACCGAGACCATAAACCCAGTAGTTAACCCTGAACTTAGAAATGGGTCAGGTATACATCCGGTCCATACAATAACTATTCCCCATGGGAAACCAGATAGAGAGGGTTTAGTTCCCATGAGGGATGTAGTAATGTATTATCTATGGACAAGAGCAGAGTTACATTCCAGTCAGACTTTCCCGATCCTAGGAAAGAGTTAGCCAAGTGCCAGAAATTTGTTAGGGATTTAGGTAATGCTCATGAGCCAACTAATAAAGATTGGCGAGTGGTGTTAAGGGCATGTCTCCCTCCCAATACCGATGTGAAAAAGTTTATCACGGCTTGTGTATTGGGTGAAGATGTATCCTTAACTGACAAGGATAATCAGGCTAACATTCAACGTATAGTCACACAATTGGCCGTATATTTTCTAGTGATAGTTAACTGGAGCAAGATCTTCACTATCAAACAAAAAGATAGTGAATCTGCAGCAGACTATTTCACCAGGGTGCTGCAGATGATATCCCAGTACACTGGGATAGAAAATATAAAGGATGATATACACCACAGGGAGGTAGCTGTAACAGTACTCATGGATGGTCTCAAAGACACTCTAAAAACCAGGCTGCAAACCTCTCAGCCTTACTGGAGAGGAATTACTGTAGATGCTCTTAGAGAGTCAGCAATAGACCATGATAAGAACATACTCAGGAAGAAAGAGACACAAAACAAAAGGTTAATGGCTGTGAGCATTCAGGCTTTAGAGGGTTCATATACACAGCCGCAAAACACATATTTACCTGCACAATTACAAGATCTCAACACATATCAACCCGCACAGCCACAAAACACATACCAACCACAAAGGTGTTATAATTGCGATAAAGTAGGACACATAAGTAGGTACTGTAAAGTAAAAAGTGGGGGCCACCGAGGAAAGGAACACCAAATTACACACAGAGAGGACACCCACATAATTCAGGAAACATCCAACAATCACCTGCTCACATAGTGGCAGTGAATGCTCTGCTAGAGAGTGATAGTCAGCGCTAGGGGTAAGGACATACCTGTAGTCTATAGCCAGTCAGGTTAACTGAGAATATTAGGGAAGAACTTACAATGACAGTTGATATATCTGGTACTAAACATACTTTTCTTGTAGACACAGGGGTGACCAGATCCGTGTTAAATTCTCCATCTAATTTACAAGTTACTAACAAGACAGTACCAGCAATGGGAGTAATGGGGAGAGTGCAGCATTATCCTCTAACCAAATCGGCAGAGGTTACTATCGGGCCACTGCAACCAAGCATTCCTTTCTCCTGGCAGCGGCGGTTCCTACTAACCTGCTGGGAAGGGATTTGTTGTGTAAAATGGGATGTGTAATTTACTGTACCCCTGATGGTATATTCCTAGATATCCCAGAGAAGGTTGTGCATGAGGTAAGGGATATATTGGACACTCCACAAAGGTTAATGCTTCACTCTAACATTTTAGCACAAAGCAAATCTCAAGTAAAAGAGATGTTATCTCAAATACCGGGTTCACTTTGGACCAAGGATGGACAGGACACTGGATTGATGGCAAATGTATCTCCTGTAATGGTAAATTTAAAAAGTGGTAGGTAAGCTCCAAAAATCCCTCAGTACCCGTTAAATCCAGAGGTAGAGTTAGGGGTTTATCCCATAATTGAGAGGTTGTTACAACAGGGGATTTTAATTCATACAGCTAGCCCAGCCAATAGTCCAATTTTTCCAGTGAAGAAGGCTGGGGGGAGGGGCTATAGATTAGTATAGGACCTTATGGGTGTAAACAAGGTAGTTGAGAGCCAATTCCCCGTAGTGTCATCCTCATGCAGATTCCACCATCTGCAACCCATTTCACTGTCATTGATCTATGTTCTGCCTTCTTCTCTGTCCCTCTTCACCCTGACTGTCAATATCTCTTTGCATTCACCTACAGAGGTATACAATATAAATGGACATGATTTCCCCAGGGTTTCATAGATAGCCCCAGTATTTTCTCTCAGGCCTTACATGACTGTTTGCAATCTTTTCAACCAGGTAATGGATCCATTCTAATTCAATATGTAGACGATTTGTTGTTGTGCTCTGATTCATTTATGTCATGTTTAAATGATACTAAACTGTTGTTACTTCATCTCTCACAAACAGGGCACAAGGTTGCAAAGGACAAATTACAGCCATGCTAGACTAAGGTTAAATACTTGGGACACTGTCTAACCCAGGGGCTATGACATTTGACAATTGACAGAATACAGGCCATACAGACCGTGACACTGCCGCAAATCTAGCACCAAATCCGTACCTTCTTGGGCATGTGTGGATACTGCAGATCATGGATCCCAGGTTTTTCTATTTTGGCTTTACCATTGCAGGAATTAGTTTCATCCTCAAAACCCGACCATGTCACACACAGATTATGAAAAACCTTTTGAGTTATATTGTACGGAGACTGATGGCTGTGCAGCAGGTGTCCTCACACAAAAACATGGTGATGCTAGCAGACCTGTAGCATACTACAGTGCACAATTGGACACTGTGGCAAGATCACTCCCAACCTGTTTAAGAAGTGTAGTAGCAACCGCTCTTCTGGTCAATAAGAGCGAGGATGTAATATTAGGTCATGATATGATTGTTTATACACCACATGGTGTATCTGCTTTGCTAGATTCTGCCCAAACCAGGCATGTTTCTTCAGCTAGGTTCACGAAATGGGAACTAGCTCTAATGGCACCTGCAAATATCACCATTAAACAGTGCAATACATTAAATCCAGCAACGTACTTACCATATGTGCCTCAAGATGCACAAAGGGTGGAGAGAGGTGAGTCGCTAGTTGAAAGTGAGTTTTGCAGGTATACTGATACTCATGATTGTATGGAGTATTTGAATCAGACCTATACTGCAAAACCTGACATACATGATACACCATTAGAAAATGTAGATTTGACGTTTTACATGGATGGGAGCTGTCACAGACAAACTGACACAGGAGAATTATGCACAGATTATGCTGTTGTAAATGATGAGGATGTTGTAGAAGCTGAACCACTTGCTCCACCTCACTCAGCACAGGTGGCTGAATTGGTGGCATTAAGGAGAGCATGTGAGCTGGCAGAAGGTAAGTCAGCTAATATCTTCACTGACTCCAGATACGCCTTCGGGGTAGTACAAGATTTTGGGGCTCTTTGGCGTCTGAGAAATTTTATGACAGCAGCAGGCACACCAGTCGCACACTCACACCACATAAAAGAACTCTTGACAGCGATCCAGCTACCAAAGGCAGTAGCTGTCATCAAATGCAAAGCCCACACATGTGAAGAAGACCCGGTGTCATTGGGCAATAACAGAGCAGATGAAGCTGCCAAGTGGGCAGCAGGGTTGCGCATAAATTTAACAACTGATAAAATGATGGTCTTACAGACAATAGACATGCAGAAATTAATTGAGATGCAAAATTTGTGTCCTCTACAGGAAAAGGCAGTCTGGAGGTCGAAGGGATGTGGTCAGGAGTCCTCTGGTCTCTGGAGAGATGGACAAGGTAAGCCTGTTGCTCCCAGGGCATATTACCCAAGCCTGGCTGAGGCAGCGCATGGTCTGACTCATCTGGTTAAACAAGGTATGTGCAAGTTGGTCAGAGCATATTGGTGTGCACCAGGCTTTTCTTCTCAAGATGAAAAAAGGGCAAGGTCTTGCCTAACCTGCTTGAGGAAAAATGTTGGGAAGACAATGCCAACTGAGCCAACTCATATCCCTCCGACAGATGGTCTTTTTCAGGTAATACAAATTGATTTAATCCAATTACCACCCTGCAGGAATCTCAAGTATGTATTAGTTTGTACCAATGTGTTTTCTAATTGGGTAAGGGCATATCCAGCTGCCACTTATACTGCTGTTTTTACTGCTAAAAAGATTGTTCATGAATTTGTATGCAGATACAGTATCCCTAGCTAGAATCATAGAAAGTGATAGGGGTACTCATTTCACTGGAGATGTTTTCCAGAACATGTAAGTTAATGGGTATCAATAGTAGACTTCACACCCCCTACCGACCACAAGCCAGTGCCAAGGTCGAGAGAGTGAACGGTACTATTAAGAACAAATTGAGTAAGATCATGGCTGAAACTGAATTAGGATGGCCAGAAGCCTTAACGCTAGTCCTCCATAGCATCAGGACCACTCCTAGACCTCCTCTTAATCTGTCCCCCTTTGAGATACTGTTTGGGAGACAACCTCATTTGATTATAAGTCCACAGGATGATTTGAAGAGCAATAATGAGGTTACTGTGAAGTATCTTATAAAAATGAATAAACAGCTGAAACAGCAGCAACAGAAATTGAAAATATTATCACCTGATATGCCAGAAACAAACTGTCATGATGTTGAACATGGAGAATTTGTTATGATCCAAAATTTCTTACACTCATGTTGTTTGACAGATCAGTGGGAAGGTCCGTCTCAAGTGTTACTGACAAGTACGACATCATTGAAAGTAGCAGAGAGAGATACCTGGGTCCATTCCACTCATTGCAGAAAGGTCAACTACCCGGAGGAGATACAAGGTGGAGTTGAGACAGATAACGTGGCCCTGTCGATTGCGAGCCTGTTCCGGGAGAATTAGATATTGCAGTGGAACACCTGAGCTAAAGACATTTGCAGAGCACTATTCCAGCAATGGAGTGGCAGGCTCAGTTTGTGTTTCTGCTTCCTTCCAGGGTTCTCATCATCCTTATTTGTTTCGGAATTTCCTGTTTCTGTGACGGAGGACAGATGACGGAGAGGGAAGCTGATGGTGATATCGATGGAGTGGGGTCAGGAGAAGGAGCGATAAAACAAACAGGGCAGTATATGGTCAAACTCAGTACAGTAATTGTTAAGAAATCTGTTATCCAAGAAACTCGGAGTCAGTGTGAAGGGCTATTGTCTGAGGAATACTGTATGTGTGCGACCTGTGGATCCCTAATTGATGAAAAGTGCATCCAACAATGCCAGTCCAAGAATAGTCTGTATTTGGGCGAGCATCCTTTAGATGATTACCATTCCTTAGTGGGTAAAGTCTTAAACCAAACTGAATGTTGGGTTTGCACTCATGTGCCTCTGGGACAACATAATGTAGGATTAGTACCATTCCCGTTAAATGTCTCTGAGGTTCTTGAACTACAGGGGGGAAAATGGTGGACAAGAAATTTAACATATCTAACCACCCTAATTTGAAGCTCCACCAGTATCAGGTAGATAGATCCCTGATATGATTAAATATGACTAATTTCAATAAACCAGGATATTGGGAGGTGACCGAGAACAATCAGACTGACCTTTTCACACAGAGCTGATAATGAACCAATAGATTCTGAACTTGTATACAAAATTATTGTAAGTGTGAAATACTTCAGGTACAGGTACATGCATAGTTATGTTAACGTAATGGTTGGCAGAGTACCAATAGGGCACTGTGCAGATATTATACAACCGGAAATGTGTACCAGTCAAATGGAGGAAAAAGGGGCAGGATCCTTTGTTAGAATGTGTTCCATGATAATGATGTATTCTATTCCTTATATACTCCCAGATGATATGTATTTTATATGTGGAAGGAAAGCGTGCAAGTGTCTCTCTCCAAGTTCAGTAAGCTTATGTTTTATTGGTAGGGTGTTACCAGAGGTTATGACCCTTACACATGGTGAAATGCTTGGTATCCATAAAAACACACCATCTCCATACCTTCATACGCAGTATGAACACCGAGACAAAAGAAACATGATTCCTGGTGAAGTACATACAGCCACACAGTTGATTAGCAAAACAACTGGCTTCCAAATTTTGGTAGCATTAGATCCCACCAGGATCGCTCGGGGAACTTTAAATTTTAGATACATCAGGTATACAGATAAAGAGCTACAAGCTTATAAAAAGGAGTTAGTACAACATAGGCTAGTGATAAACTATTTAACATCTATAACTGGTGGATATTGTGTCACTTTGGCCACCCAATTTGGTGTCAAATGTTGGACATATGTTACCAATAATACCAATGACCCCAAGGAAGTGATTGACCGGAGGATGGATGAAATTCTGCAGCTGAAATGGGAATTTCGAAAGAACCATAATTCCTTGCTAATTGAGGTGGAATAGAAGGTAGGAGAGTGGTTCTCATGGTTGAACCCTGTAAAATGATTATCCGGTCTAGGAGAGTGGGCCCGGGAAATGAAAGCTAGTGTAGGTAAGCTCCTTATCCTTATACTTGTTGTCACCTTAGTAATTGGTTTATGTGTCAGATGTGTCCTTGCTGTGTTGAAGTGTGGAAACTGTACCACTAAGATGAACAGTAAAAATGAAATTTTGATGGTGGTGGATAGTGGTGGTATGGGTACTAAGGTTGATAAAGAACTGCATTACAATCCTGAAATTGAATGTGCCTATAGATAATAATATGCTAATAGGCTAAGTCATGTATAATAATAATTATTGTAAATGTTCCATAAAATATCCTAGATAATGTAGTCTCAATTCCCCCAAACTTCCTTTATAGGTTCGATGAGATCCAACATCCTACCAATGATCCCCTATAGATCCGCAGATGGCGTATAAGGGTTGTTCTACCTTCTTGAAATGCATTATTAATGGTTCGATGATCAACTTGTGTCACACTGTTTAGAACATTGAATAATACATTATTATGCATGACTGGAAAGGTTAAGATCAGAATGTGATAGTTTTATGTTTGCTATCAAGGGGTGGACTTTTGAAGTCAAATAATTGGATGTGATCGTTTGCAATTATTATCTGACAATACAGTCGTCTGTTATCTGATAAAGAGTAAATCGGTCGCTACTTTGCATCGGCGCAATCCAATGCGCACAACTGTGAACCCACCACACACATACACTGATTCACATAACACACACACATAGACTTATATGCTTACGCTATTTTGTGTATCCACATGCGAACGCATAGACGCCCACGTGCGTCCTCACATACATACATACGAACATTTCCTACATCAATGCACAGATGCACATATGCGAACGCATATGTATATAATGGTTCCTATTTACAATAAGTTAATAAAGAGAGTTAAGAGTTATTAAAAGTCTTTTTAACAAGTAATTATGATGAAATGTGTACATAAATAAGATCTAAGGTTTAGAACCTAGTAGACATGTCATGTTTGGTATTATATTAAATCCCTGTTCATTTGCAGATCTCCGGTTCTATCGGCAAGGAGATCACATCATGCGTCCGCAAGTTATGAACTATAGGGAGTTATTGGTTAGCATGTTAACATTTTGTATGTAGTGTCAGTAGTCAGTTTAACCAGTTATTCGGTGGGAAACTACACAAAGCAACTTTTGGAGAACCAAGACATATCCCTGATGACACCGTATGAACTAACCAATGACCAGAATGACCAGGAGCAAGGACCAATGGAATCATGCCAGCTTGTCTCTATTGTTTTATCTGTGACCTGTAAGGTATATATGCTACTGCTCTGGACACCATAAGGGAGTCATTTTCCCTTCTTTGATGACCGCAGGCTTCAGGATTGATGACTGAGAATTGGATCCAGAGCGCTATTGTATGTATTGGATGTACCTTGTATTTTATTTGCTTTTTGCGCTATTTGTTTAGATCAGAGCGTGTTATACTTTTTGTTGCAAAATATAACTTTTTGTTCTTTGGAACCACAATTGGATTGGAAAGCAATTATTTCACTTTAGCAATTAAGTGGTATCCATAAAATGTTGGTGAAAGTGTATGGGGCAGGATGCTGTGAGTAGAAAATGTGTGTACGAAAGTGTGTACGGCCGGCCCGAACGCGGCTCTGCTTCCACCTATTCCTTGTCACTGCGAAATCGTGCAAACCAATCGTACACACATTTTCTACTCACAGCATCCTGCTCGTACACTTTCACCAACATTTCACGCATCTCCGTTGCCGATTTACCCAATTTGAAGCAGAACTTAATGTTTTGTCATTGCTCCATTGCTGTTCGACGCAACTGCTCAAGGCAATCTGTTGAAATGAGTGCAATGCAGTGCAGTGTTGGCCTCAAGCAAACCCCAACTGGGGGCAGGTCCAGATATGTCCATGCATGCATATGTCCATGCATGTCAGTGCGCATGAGCAAAATTGTTGCAAGCATTGCATACAGATATATGAAACCATTCACCTAACTATTTAGACATAATATATATATATATATATATATATATATATATATAAAGCACTAATCCACGGCACTCACCATTCCTAGTTTTGGGGTGCAACATTGTTTAAATTTTATTGTTTAAATATTATTAGTTATTATGGTGAGTGCAGAGCCCCTGTGATTTCTATTTAAACAATGTGGTCACATACCTTGTTGCACCCCAAAATTAGGAATGGTGAGTGTCCCGTTGATTAGTGCTTTTTGTTTATTATGATTAATTTTTATAATTAATCATTTTTGTGATCACATTTTCTCATGCACCCCTCTTAACTAGTTATCTAACTTGTGTCAGCTGTTTTCCTAGGTGCTTTGCAACAGGTGTGCTTGGTAACTGTCTCACATTTAAAAGCAAAGTTGCTGTGAGCTTTAAACCTTGATAGCATACCCTGAGTTTAACACTAATGTGATGGCTATGTCCATGTTATAATTCTGAGCAATAGAGTATGGACTTGCTGTAAAGTGACGATGGGCTGCAAGCTTAAATGCATTGATCAATTCATGAACCAAAACCCCACTGTTTATTATGTTTGTTATTATTATTAGTTATTATGGTGAGTGCAGAGCCCCTGTGATTTATGCATATATATATATATATATATATATATATATATATATAATGGCAGCGAAGCGGGCGGCACTCCTCGGTTTTTTCAACAGATCACCAACACAAGTGGCATAATGATTCCAACGTTTCAATTGCTTTAATCAGAATTATGATTAAATCAATTAAAATGTTGGAATCATTATGCCACTTGTGTTGGTGATCTGTTGAAAAAACCGAGGAGTGCCGCCTGCTTCGTTGCCATTGTCTTTGGAGGCTTTGGAGTACCTTATGTTTGGTGGAGTGCCGGTCATTTCCATGGATTATATATATATATATATATATATATAATTACAGTATCTAGCAAACGTATATTTTGTATATACAATAGACATATATGCTCATTAATACATACATATACATATATACACACTAACACATATACAGTATACACACACTAACATACATACATATATTATATACACATTAACACATACACATATATACACACTAACATACACATACATACATACAGACACATACATACACATGTTAAAACACAGTACAAACTTATTACTTACACTTTTGGGCAAAAGCAGGATGCTAATGGGGGTGGACACCTCACATCATTAGGCCCCGCCCCCTCTGCAATGATGTGATTTGCGGTTGTATGGGGGCAGGGCGTGCTGCATTGGCTACGTCCCAATTACAGTCAGAGAACTAGGAAGGCAATTGGTCCATGGAGGAGGGAAATGTGCGGACTGTGCAGCGGTGGTAGGAGTGGGCACAGGCCCCTCCCATTCAGCCAGTGTCCGGGCCCGGCAGTCCCCTCCTGATGAAGGCCCTGCTAATACTTACCTTCTTTCCTGGAATATCTGGGAGACTGACAACATTTCTGGGAGTCTCATGGACCCCCACAAAAGTAGGTGACCATCAGGCATCCTGCTCACTTCCTAATATAAAGGGAAGGATAGGGAGTATAATACTAAAAATTGTGGGTCAGTGAGGAGAGGTGGGCCTATATGACACAATTCTATGAGAACCACATAATCTTGGCCCCATCGTACCATTCATAGCCCATGGTATTATGCTATGAGAGGGTGGGGCCTAATTATGTGAAGCAATTGTCCCTGCCACATTAGTTAGATCAACTGCATCTTCCCTCTGGGAGAGAAAAAAGTTGGTAAGTACAGTATGCCTCTCCTGCCCATAAACATGCACTTTTCAGAACCAAGCAATTCAACCTAAAAACAACTCTAATCATCAACTGCAAATGATAAAAGCCCACACGGTGTTGTTTATTTGCCTTGGCTGTCAGACTTTACATGATTTTATGGCAAGGTAATGTTCTGATCTATCTCTGTAGCATGCTCATCACCACAGCCTTCACTATCCACCTGCAATATGTTTTGGCCTTATTTTATTAAAGTTTAAAGGATTTAATCAAGACCAAGAGGGCATACAGAGAGCTATGACGCACACACAGTACACTCAGCTACATTTACCTAGAGTCACCTCATTATGTACTGGGATTTAAAATAAATGTATAATTGTTTATTTTCCAAACCAAACAATTAGAGTCAACATAGAAATGGATTGATAATCACCCCTTGTGAAAAAAGCTGCAGCAAACAGAGCATGAAATAATTACCAGCAGTTTGTGCCCTTAATATTATTCCAAGGACATGCAAATTAAAACACTATCGATGTAATAATAACAATTAATCAATTAATACAAATTGGTTTTAGCGCTGATTACAGTTTGAATTTACAGTAAGTGAAATAAAAACAATGTACAAGTATTTTGTGACTGTGTAAACTAAATAACCAATTGAAGTTGCTGTTTCCTAAGACAGCAACAGTCTGCTGTCAGGACTGAAGTGAGGATCGAAATTCCAAAGTAATATCCACCTTAAAGGACACCAGATCCATAGATCCAACTGATGCACCATACCTAAGTGGCTTCCGTTGTCTTTATTCACTAAATTGTATACATATTGATTAAATATGTTTGAAAGTCAAAGAAACCCTCTTTAGTATGTCCTTACCCTGGTTGGTAGGGGGCTTAGCATTCCTTGACTTGGAACTATATCAAAAGGCATGACTACATCAAAAGGCAAGTTAGAGATTGGTTTGTAGTTGACAATCCTCTCTTAGAGCAAGGCATTTTTCATCCACTTTCTTTAACTGATTTATTATGGATGTCCCTGACTGGTAGACACCAGGTATTATCCCATTCCATTGTATTATTAGCCACCTTCAATGGTTGGCATAAAGTGGTTTTTATGACTTTAGTTTACCTTATACTAATCTTACATTAGAGGGTGCAGCTAATATGATTCCCTATTTGAGATTTGCTAATTGAAGGGAACAGGGGCCTGATTCAGACCCGGTCACAAGCCTCCGTTCGCACGCAGCCTGCCAATATTTGCAATCTGCACATGCATACAAAACGCAGTGCGCGAACCAGTCGCTGCGATCGGGAAGTGTTCACAGCCAGTACACAGACACTCCACAATCATAAGTGACAGGACTTGCCATTTGCGGGTGGTGGCAGGGTGTGGCCGATGGTAACGGGGGTGTGGTGGTGCGAACACAGGCATGTCCGTGCGTCTGAACGCCGTTTCAGGGGCGTGCATAATTAAGACATATCGTCAGCATACACGTCACATGGCTACATTAAACACAGCAGCACTCGCAGTGCTTGTGGTAGGGTATGGTCAACCACAAGTGCTGCATATGGGTCCGATGTCTGTTGATGTTACAGATTGTTTAATACACTTCCTGGAGATGACATATGTTACTAAGGGAAAGTGGGCGTCTTGTGTCAGGCTGGTGGGCGTCTAATTACCGGTCTCGCACGGCAAAACTTAGTGGGAGTGCTAATATCTTGCTAGCGATTGTGGGATTTGCATACTTTGACTGACAGCAGTTGTGTGCAAACGCAGCCTTGCGACCGGGTCTGAATCAGGCCCAGGGAATGATCTCATTGCGGGTAAGGTATAATAAGGTAAAAAATAACTAAGGACCCCTCCCCTCAAAATCAGGCCATGTTTTCTATTCTTTCTCAGAATTTGTATAAATATTTACAATTATGTTATTGATTACAATGCTTAAAATTTAGCTCACAATTGCTTGCAGTAACTCCAAAATATATTATAGAGAGATTTTCCTTGGTCAGGTACAAGGGGGTGTTTCTTGGTGGCATATTTTAATGTTATGGGTCAAGAAACCTTTCAAATTCTCAGCCTCTTTGGTTCCTCTTTCACTTATCTCAGTGAATCTCTCATGCTGAAGTTTTTAAACATCTACATAGATTGTCTTTGACTCCTGATAAGCTCCATAAAATGTTGTCTTCTATTCTACTGCTGGTGAAACTGTGGACACATACTATAGGGAATGTCATGTACTCTGGGCTTGTCCAGTTCTAGTCCCACTGTGGAGCAATTTGTTTGCATTGTAGAGCAATGTATTTTCGTTGATCACTAGAGTTACTGGGATCAGAGAAGCCCTAGATCCACTTCTGGCACTGTTTCATGTATACCAAGGAAAAATCTCCTATGACAATAGGTATGTGAAGGGACATATTTTAATAGTGACTAAAGCACTAATTGCCTATCATTGGCATTTAGCAGTTGAGCTGAGTCTAGAGACTATTGAGTATAAGGTACAAGATCATTGTGAATTTGAAACCGCAGAATGCCCCTACTCCTCTTCGGCCAACAATGCACTGACGAGATGGTTTGGGTGGAGAAAATATTGGGCGGAGACACGTTTGGCTGCTGGTGCATGGTGATCTCCTAAATCCGACTTAAGCACATAAGAAATTGTATCGAGATTTCACTGTTATTTTTTTGTACTTACTGTATGTTCTTTTTTGGGGACTATGGCTTCTTATTGTTCATACAGTAATATGGTGTCATGTTATTTGTTATATGTTTGACTGTCTTTAAGTAATTTATGGTTTTCCCCGGCCTGCGGGCTCCATTCTTTCCTTTTCTCCTTTCCTGTTTCTATTCTGTACACCTCTTGTTTTGCATTTCTTAGTGAAAACAATAAAAATGAATTTTGAAGAAAGAAAACAGAAATTCTGTCTCTGATGAACAGGGTCATAAAAATGAAACTAATACCAAAACTCAATTTAATACACTGAATTGATATATATACAGTAAATGACAAATTTTATTTAATACATGTAAAGCAAAAATATTAGTTTTGTTTTTATTTATCTCGATTTGCATTGACGAATCTCGGGTGATTTTATAGTTTATCATCTCGCAAATTTACTAAGAAGTGAGTTTAGCTGAAAGTGAGTTTTTCGATGGTGATGCAGATCGAGATATATCCCCCGAGTTGCAAGTTTAGATGAGATTACTCACCCAAGATTGCAGTATTTTCTCTCTGCAAATCTCTCCCGAGCTAGCAGCCTGCACATATCAGTGAGAAATGTGAAGGCTGCTTGTGTGTGAGCCCTGTAAAAGAAGAGTTAATTTTTATTAAAAATGTTGTAGGTCCTCCCCCCCCCCAAAGCATCACCAGCCTCGTGCTGGTTCCAAAAATTACAAGGAACAAGACGAGTAGGGTTCCACCATAATTTAAGAACCAGCACCTGGTTGCAGGGCCAACTCTCGTTTTAAATATAGGGGGGAAAGATTGTGTAGAGGTCCCCCTATATTTAAAAACAGCCCCAGACCCAATCCGACCAGGGTGTAATGCCACAGCCAGGAGATCCTATTAACAGGTCTCCATGGCCAAAGCATTCTCACCCCAAGCCGGTGAGGCCAAGTTGGAGATCTCAGGGGAGGTGGTGTCCCCCCCAAAAAAGGGGTCCCTCCTATCCTGAAACCCCAGGCCTGGTCTGAAGCCCGTGGCTCTTCCCCGCACCCCTGGAGCAGTCGGTACGGAGGTAATAAATTGTAAAATATAGGAAAACTATTGTATTTTACAGTGGAACTACAGGTGCCAGCATGCCTGCCCTTTGGCACTTGTGGAACTACAAGTGCCAGCAGGCGGCCGGCACCCGTACCCCCACTGTAAAATAAAAAGATAAAAATCACAGTACACACACACCGTATCTAGTTAAAGTTTATTACATACACCTAACCCACTCACACATACTTACCTGCTGCCAGATGTTCCTGCATAAAAGATCAAATACTCACCTCCATCCTGGCGCCGCTCTCCGTAGCATCCAGGGTCTTGGCAAAAAACGACTTACGCAAACTATGCCGAACATGTGTAAGTATATGTTGTTACATTGTTACACCTCGCAAAATGAGAGATAACCAAAACCATCTGTTATTTCTCACGGACCACTAGCCAATCAGCGGCCGCTTTACATGTAGCAGCCGCTCATTGGCTGGGATATTTTCATTAAAAATGAAAATATTCCCGGCAAGATGGATACATAATAATCTCGCCAGTGCTGCGATTATCAGTACATATACCCCTAAATATTTTATTTATTGAATCGTGTGTGTTCCGATTTTGTATTTATCCTTATGATATGTGTTTGATCACTAGCATCTACATGGATATTTGTGCTCAATACAGTGTCTCACAATTATTATATGTCAATTGTCCTGTATTTGCAATATTATATCCTTTCTCTCTCCAAATTTAATGTGGACTCTTATCAATGATTTCAAAGAGTGGAAAACCTGCAATGACCATTCGGTCAATAGTACATTCTGGGGTCTATTCATGTACGCGCACTCACTTATCTATCTGCTGTCTATATGACACACAGACGAGGAGTAGTAACACAGGTGTCTGCAATTACCCTGACACTTTATAAACACTTTTAAACTCTCAGGTTTTGCTCTCATATTCTACCAAGCGGAAACATTGATTCTAAAAAGCACAAAGTTACTATGTTAATACAGTATTACTTGCATATGAATCTATTTGAATGGGCAACATTGTAATATTTATTCTTCATTGTAACATAACAAATGAGGTATAGAGATAAACACAAAGCACACAAGTGTCCCATATTGTATCCATATTGTGTGTATTATGAATAAGATTCTCAGGAACTTTCCTTTCAATGTATTATTAGTTTTTGGGACATAAATGTGACTTCTCATACATTCACAATTTCAAATAAGATATTTGCCTTGAAAGATTCTTCTCCCAAGGGAACAGTAGAACTGTTACTCACATTATAACAACTTGTTGAATTGCAAATGTTTAAAATGTTCAGGTGTTGTTTGATCTCTTGAGGACTATTGATTGAGGGATCCATCTATATTTATGCATATCCTATACGGACACAGAGTACATCGATTCCCAAACCGACCATTGTTGTGTTATATTGTGCAGACAGTAGGTCTTTTGAAAACTATTCTTAAAGGGGACTCTCTATATTGGTGCATAACTTTTTAGACGCATTGTACTGATCACCACGTTGATTGATGCTACTTCCTATACAGATGTAACACATTTTTTTCACACTTATATGTGTTAATTGGTAATAGATGTTTAGCTCTCAAATATATATTTTTTACACTGAGACCAGCCCCACCCTGTATTTTATTACTTTACGTTGAAGGGAATATTGAGCATACTATAAAAAAAATTAAATATTCTTTCACCCTAGACCTTATATGGACTATTTACTTGACACCTCCATCCCTAGCAATTAAAGAGTAACATATTCATAGATTCAGGAGGTAGTCATTACATGTACCCAGACATTTTTCTTTCAATTATTTCAATCACTAAACTAGTAGATATAGGACCTTATTTTATACCATATGGAATAAAGTTATGTTTTAAATTGACCTGGGGCCAAATGTAATAGGGTGTCAGTTTTAGTAACAGTACAAACTTGCACCTTCTCGCATTTCTTAAGGTGTGAGTTGGTGCCGGGACTCGCAAATGTAATAGCATGTGAACTTTTCAGCTCAAGGCTACTGCACTATGTGAATCTGTGTGAGTATTTCCCTATGTAAACTTACACCTTTTAATGCGACTAGCATTAAAAGGTGCGAGTTATACAGAAGCCATCACAGATCAGTGAGATCCGTTAAGGCTTCTGTCTGAGTGAAAAAAAGACGTGCACCCCCTCCCCAGAAGCATAACCAGCCGCTGGCTCTGTACAGCGTGTCCTGGTTCTAAAAATACAGGGGCCAAAATGATAGGGGTCCCTGTATATTAAGTACCAGCACAGGGCTTTGCTGAGCCAGTCCTGTTTGTGGAAAAACAGGGGACAAAACGAATAGGGGTCCCCTGTAATTTCCATAACCAGCACCAGACTCTTTCTAGCGGGGGGGTAATGACACAGCCAGGGAAAAACTTTCACCATTTTCCCCGGCCAAAGCATTACCCCTGTCCGCTAGTCAGCCCAGGCCGGGGATCCCTGGGGAGGTGGGGACCCCCCACAATAAAAGGGTCCCTTTCTCCAGGGCACCCCAGGCCTAGGCTGATAGCCCGGGGCTATCCCCGGCACCCCTGGCTGTTGGGTACCGGGTTGATAGTGTAGTGTTGTGTAAAAATTTGAAGTAAAAATATTGGCTTTAGCTGTGGTACTACACGTCCCAGCAAGCCTCCCCCCATGCTGGTACTTGATAAACAGGGGCCCCCTACCATTTTGGCCCTTGTGTTTTTAGAACCAGGGCAGGGTTTATATAGCCTGGTGCTGGTCATGCTTTTGAGGAGGGGGTGCACGTTTTTTTATTTACATTTTTTAAAGTGTTTTTTTATGTACACACAGAAACATGCACGTACCTCATGGATATGTGCATGTTTCTGTGTTGCTCTGACCTGCTCAGGATAAAATTGCTGTCCTGAAGCTGGTCTATTGTTTGGTGAGTTTTGGTAAACTTTTTTGGGCGAGTTTGAAACTCAACCCTATGACATTGGGCGAGTTGTATGTTTCAAATGGGAAAACATCTGGATGCGAATTTTAGTAATGGCAAAAATAATGTGATTTCAAATGAACTGACAACCTATTACATGAGTTGCAAAAAAGTGCGAGTTTACCACAAAACTCGCAATTTCCCAAAACAGACAGACTATTACATTTGGCCCCATTTATTAATTTTCACTAAGAGTGCACCAAAAAAAGTCTTCTTTCTTTTTTCTTCTATGTAACATACATTACCAACTGACTGTAAGGGGCACCGCCAACTGGACATACTGAGGTTAAATGCCTCATAATTGCTCTTACATTGTTGGCTATTTTTTCCATTACTAACCTAAATATACATTTGATTGGTGCGGAATCTAACCTTATAGTTTGTACCCATGTATGTGACTTAGAGGGTCTATGTATCAAGCCGATTTTTACATAAAATTATGCAGAAACTGCAGTTTCTGCATAATTTTATGTATCGATCCTATGTACTAATGGCATAATGCAGGAGATTTCACAGAAATCTACAGCAAAGTGCTACTTAACACTTCAGATCACAGTCCCCATTATTATAAATGGAGACTATGATCTGTGCAGTGCCAGCTTCCCCCAGGAAAGTCTTTCATGTCTGTGAAAGACTTTTGTCCCTGCGAGTTCCCCATAGTACATAGCCGGGTTATTTTGATTAAAAATTAAAATATCCCTGGTGAGTTAGGTACATAATAATCACAGCAGTACCGAGATTATTAGTACATAGACCCCAAATGAGAATAGTGATCACTTGCACTTGGGCGAAGCTGGAAGATTGGCCTGTATATAAAAGAGTAATACAATCAATAGATACATTTTATGACAATGTTTAGCTACTGCATATAACTAAATATACATTGACAAAGTTCACTGAAAAATGATTTGGGATACAACTTCACTCACACTGTCATTTAATAGAAGATGTACAATGAAACCCTCCGACTACTTTCTCACCAAGCTTCACCCATGCTTCCTTTCCCACAGCCCAGGGTCCAGCTACCTGTGAGATGGGGCCACGTTATTTTTCGTGTCTCTCCCCTGTTTATCTGTAGCAATGTGCTGACCAGTCTGGGTTGGTTTTTTTCTTTTAATGGCAGCAGGGGGTGACTCAATGCTCCTTGTCTCCCAGCAAAAATGTACACTAAATTAGTGTTAGTTAAGAATTTGGGGAGGGGCTATGCTGTTCAGTTTTTGTAATTATTATTATACATAGTATGTACTTCACATACATACAGATTATTTTGCATTGCAAATTTAGAGAATATAACATGAATATATTAAAATTCACACTCATGGACAGAGCTTAATAGATCCGAATACTTGAATACTGTAAGTTTGAGGAAAGATAAGCACCCTGTTTAGGATGGAATATTGCTAGTTCACCAGGGGTTAAAGGACAGGAGCGGGCTTAGCCAGGATTGTGTCCATCAAAATAATAGCCTATGGCAGCAATAAAGGGCAGGACCCCTACTATTCATTATAAATAGTCTTGAAGAGGAGCCATTTTCCTCTTTTCCAGTTCTGGAACCAGGCTGGGCTGAGGATCACCTTTAACAATAAATTTTGCTGTGCTCTGCTCCCACTGTAATTTCATTAGTTCTCCCTTTACTGCTCCCTTTTACATATCAATCCTAGCCCCCTGTGTCCTTATACCCCTTGCCTTCAGCAAGCAGGCTTTTCTCCCCTGTCTCCAACCCCGGCGTTCTCCACTTCACCATGCGGGGGGCATGTGCCTATACTACACCATAGTTTTGGCCCCAGGGTGACAGGCCTTTTGGTCCCTCAGGACTCTTAGCACACCACCAGGGCCTCAATACCCAGCCCCCCCCCTCACCATCGGCCAGTCCCACCATCCTCCCCTCACACTCAGGCAATGTCTGACAATGCGGTCCTGAACATGCGCCCACAGCCTGTTCCCAGCCCTCACCCATTGTCACGCAGGTTGCTCCCCTATTTCCCTGCAACCGTGCAGCATCAACCCCTCCCCCCTTTAGTTTGCCACCCCTCCCCTGCAATACATCATGTCCGCAGGTTTTTTCCTTGTCTGTCCCCATTTCACAATTAGCCCTGGTTTTACCAGCATTTACAGCTGCCACTGCATGGCAGTGCTGTTACACAAATCGCCGGGCGCGGTGAAGGCTATGCATTTTATAATGCCCAGTGCAACAGGGAGTTGGGCGTAGGTAAATTGAATACCTGCGTGCCGTGTGGTGATGGCCATCGGCCAGTAATGTAGCCATGTTGGCGGTGCAGGAATGGGTCGAGGGGATAACGAAACGAGCAGCAAGGGGGCATTACACAGTGTTAGAGGGTTTTAATTTGGGTTTTCGTTTGCTCTTAACACACAATATATATGTCATATTCCAAATGGAACCTTCAGTCCATACGCAGTCACCCGGAAGTCGTTAGGAGTAATTTGGAAGCGGAGGTTAGATTGGGGCACATGTGCGGTCCTTTCTTCTCTTTCCCTGGGAAAGGATTTTGCACTTTGCCTTTGGGGTTTGTACCTAAGAGGGTGACGGGCAAGTTTAGATTTATTCAGCATCTTTCCTACCCAGAGCGGTGATCCGTCAACGACGCGTCAGATTCGTCAGTTTGCCGTGAGGTGTATCAATGATTCGAGCAGGCACTGGAGAGGGTGCAAAATTTTGGTGAGCAAGCTCACCTGGCTATAGGGGATATCGAGTACACTTTCCGTTTAATGCCGCTTTCTCTCCTTATCATTTCTGTGTTTGGGAATTTTGAGTCGCTGGAACTTATTCCGTAGATAAGTTATTTCCAATGTTCTGTTTACTTTTCCTTTGGCGACTGTTGCAGCTCACTTTGGCAGTGGTACATGTACAAGTACACATCACGGGGGGCAGCCCAATTCTATGGTTGCTTTATTAGTAGTGGGGCCACTCAGTGATTTTTAGTTTGCAAGGATTTACTTTTTCTTTTTATAGCATAAGAGTGCCTGGGTAGCATTTGCCTATTGATAGCAGCCAGTTGGTCATTCCCCTTAGGGGGGGGGACCGAGCCATCATCTTAGGGAGGGGTCAATGCTGTGCCAATTAAGGGTGAACAGTTCTGCCTCAGGCCAGTTTGCACCGGGCAGGGATCCACCTATTATTAGTCAAATATATTTGCCGGGCTGTGGCCTTTGAGCACTGCTTTTTTACTGCCACCATCTTTCTAATTACAAATTGATCAATAAATTTCAGCTGTGTCCTCTTTTAAGTCCACATAGGTGTCCGTGTGGTTATTTCTAGTTAGTAGTTAAGTGAGTGAATTAGCATAATGTAAGATTCAAACAATGGGTGACTTATGATAAAGCTCTATCCCTGCAAATTCCCTCCCCACATATCTCAGGGTATCTTTTGCAAAATATACCCTGAGACTGTTCCTGCACATGTGCCGCCGACTCTCCTCCCTCAGGTTACACAGGATGTCCGGCAAAATCATGCTGCCAGGACCAGTGATGCTGCATCCAGTGACACAGCCACAGGCTTCTGCACAGCCCGAAAATGGGACTGACACACCCCCATTTTCAGGAACACTCACGGTTGCCACCCAGTCACCACCCCCAAATGCTAGTAACATGTCCATCATGCTGCAGCTATAGGATATTGCGACTGACATTGCAGAAACAAACCTGCACATGCACAGTGCGACTTCTGCGCAGATCTGCAATCATCAGAGATTTACGTAAATATTGAATTTATGTAAATATCTGAATTAGGCCCTAAGGTAAAAATGTAAGTGCAAAATACTTTAAAAAAGAATGCCTAATAAAAATAAGCAAGCATAAAAATGGATAATAAAAATAATAATCATTGAACTTAATCAGGTTTAACACTGAAATTATGTTTTGCCAATGTTTTCTTTCGGTTCAATGATGAAATGAAAATCAAACTTCACACAAGCTTCTGTTACCCAGAATATACACTATTGTAAATCCTAACTGTTGAAGGCAGGTATTGTAGATCATTTTCATTAGTGTACTTGTCATAATGTAAAGAACATCTTCCGGGGCCACTATGATATATAATCAGATATTGAAAGTAAAACACAGGGGAAATTAAATACAGAGAGAGGATTCTGCAGGTGTCATATTAATATACAGTACAGCCTAGTTACAGTTGCAAAAATTACTAAGCAGTGTTGCTTGCAGGAACAAAATTGCATATAATTTAAATCAGATGTACTCAGAAATATGGTTATTTCCAGACACGTTTAAAAGCTTTCATAGAGAAAACACAAATGTAAAACAATTTGCATTACAAAATATAATGCAGTTTTCAATACACTTTTCAACTTTATGTAACACCCTCTAAGGGACGTTATTGAGGTATTACCCCTTTCAAAGTTAATTTTCACTGCCCATGAGATTGCATGTGTGGATCATGGATAGGGGACAGCAGAGGAAATGCCTGTGGCCAAATAATGGATACAAAAAGGGCAGTGGTCAAATGGGACATCACATCAATAGAGTGTGGTTTAGTGGCCATCTTGTGTAACCAGAATCTATAAAAGGTTTAGTTTTCTCATCTTTAGTGAAAACATTTTATAAAATGCCTGGACTCTGCAGCATCATGCAACTGGCACCAGTTACCAAAAACTGTGGCAGACAATATACAATATAATGAGATTTTTATTTGTTCGCTACTTTTTTGAGGTCCAGGTTGGACTTCTCTTTGGTGTACGCTGGGCAGAACTTTGACCCAGGGATGTTGGGCAGAACTTTGATCCAGGAAGCCTGTTTTGGGCCTTCCACTGCATGGATATGGATGAAAACTTCTCAGAGGGGTGGCAATTGGTCCAGGATGCCTAATGGAGTAGTTGGGGTCCCAGTCAGACTTTAAGATGGAGTGTGTTGGGCAGAATTCTGACCCAGGGAGCCTATTCTGGACCTTCCACTGGATGGGTTATGTGATGTTTGGACAACATCACATAATAAAACTTAATAACTTGTAGATACATCCCTACACTGATTGGGATGAAACCAATGTGAGGTGGTCCAGTTGGATCCTGGACAGATTTTAGGGGGCTTAGTGTCCCAGTCGGACTTTCTGTTGGTGTAGCTGGGCAGAACTTTGACCTGGGGTTCCTGTTCTAAGCCTTCCACTGAATGGATTTGGACAAAAACTTCACAGAGTGGTAATATTGGATCCCAGAAGACATACTAAGGGATTGAGGTCCTGGTTGGTGTATGCTGTGCAGAACTTTGACCCAAAGATGCTAGGCAGAGGGAGTATGTTCTTGGCCTTCCACTAGATGGATTTTGATGAAAACTTCACAGAGGGGTGACAATTGATATGGGATACCTAACAGAGTGGTTGGGTTCCCAGTTGGACCTAATGGCAGAGTGCACCGGGCAGAACTTTGAACCAAGGAGTCGGTTTTGGGCCTTCCACTAGATAGATTTGGATGACATCACATAATAAAATGTAATAACTTAAGGGAATAAACCCAGGCAATGCTGGGTACTTCAGCTAGTTACATATAAGAAGTATAAAAATACAGAAATTTTAAATACAAGTGTTACAATTATCACAAGATAGGTCACAAAGCAATTGAGTTCAAGCAAAAGAATATGGATCCTATACAAAGCAGGAAATGCAAAGGCAGAGATTAATCATCCATGAGTGTTACAGTTAGCTACAGAAAGGATTACTGGTATTTTAATTCCAGTGCAATAAGGCATTTCAGCTTCAATAAGGAATTGTTCACCAAGTTAACAAAATGTAACCCTATCACTATCAAAGAAATTGGCACCAAAAGCTGGGACAATTGAAGCTCACTTAAAAATTGGAAGAAGAGTCATAGAGATCCAAGATGTGCTTTATGTACTAAAAATAGGAACAAATCTTATTACCATTAATGTCCTAGAGCAGAGAGGACACAAAGTTCAATTTCCTTAAGAAAGGTCATTTTGAGAAACACAGAGCAACCCTATTTGTGAGAGCTGTATTGTGGGGAAAAAAAGTTCTCATCTATTTCAACAAAAACAGAGCTGCAAAACCACTTGAAATAGTACATTCAGATGTGTGTGGTCCAATGGAAGTAAAATATGTGAGTGGATACAGATACCTTGTGATGTTTATAGATGATTTCTCAAGGATGACAAGTGTACTTCATCACTGAGAAATCTAAAGTGGAAAGAAATATTGCAAATTATAATAGACTTGTTGAATATCAATAAGGTTACAGACTCAAGATCCAGAGATCTGAAAGTTGTGGGAGTATACTCAACATAGAGGTGGAACAATTCTTAAGAAAATATGGATTAGAGCAGGGATGGAGAACCTTTTTTCTGCCGAGGGCCATTTTGATATATAACATTTGCGGGCCTGGTGCAGGCCACGCCCCCTCCATGTGATGTCACACGGGGGTGGGGCCACAATAGCCGGTCATTACAGGAGCTGTAAGGGCAGCAGTGTGACTGTCTGAAGCGTCCTAAGGATGCTCCAGGTGGCACTGCTGCATAGATTCTGGCTGCAGGGTGCCATTCTAGGTACCCTGCTATCCAAATGAGGCTAGCAGAAAAAAGCTCAGAGGGCCAGACCAAACGATTCCGAGGGCCTTATTCGGCCCCTGGGCCAGAGATTCCCCATCTCTGGATTAGAGCATCAATTGACCATTGCCTATATTACTGAGCAAAATGGTGTCAGTGAGGAGAAACCATACAATAAACCAAAGTCTGATTGGTGTGAATGGAAATCCAAGATAGGCAAAGAGACTTGGCAAGATTTAAAAAAACTATTAAATTCCAGCGTTAGGAAGAGGGAGAAAAAAGGTTACAATGCACTGGAATTTCTTGGTAAAATATGACTCATCAGAATGAATTAAATACAGTATGACTGTCCACATATATCTCCAGAATAGGAAAATAGCTTATAGTGGAGGTGCTCCCTGAGAGTATGTATTAGAGCAGAAAAAATTCAGGCAAAGAAAGGAGACACTCACGTTTGGGACACTCAGCCTATTACTAAAATATAACTTTTAATTAGTATACATTAAAAAGACAAAAAGTGTCTATCTACAATACGTGTTACAGACTTATGTATGTAGGTAAGTATTGCATCATATGTATCAAAACAGGGATTGGAGGAAAGGGAGAGAACAAAAATAAACAATAGGCATAATATAATGGGGTACAAAATTAATTTTTTTAAAATATACCAGCAACCAATGCAGCAGGAGAATAAAAATCTGCTGACATTACAAAGGGTATATTAAATACCAAGCCTAGATACAATGTAATGTAAAAGGTCAATCAACAGAGATTAGCTTCAATTATAAACTAATATGATTTGAGTGAAGTACAATGTTCAGATATATTTATTTATTTATTTGTTGTCATATATTACACAACATTTACATATATCTACCCCATCATATTTCACCTATTGTCTATTTTTGTTCCCTCCCCTTTCTCCAATCCCTGTTTTGATATATAATAATCAATTTAATACTTACCTACTTACCTGCTATCTCTCAAAAAAACAACACCACTGGGCTGTTCATAGTTTGAGTCGTCCGCTGATGTGTGCCTACATAACTCTGCAGTATCAACACCTGCACACACATCATTTGCAGTACATAACTTAATGTCATCAATGTGTCGGCCAAAGTGACAGAGAGCATCTCAGTGTCCTGTGGTGTGGTGGTCCAGCACACGGAAAATAGCTCCTCTGACAAAGTAGTGGTGGAGAAAGAATATGCCAGTGCACACTCTAAGCACTAAGAACAATGATAGTCAAAATAATGCTGATAAAATCTACAATTAACATAGAGTATAAGTGGGATTCTTAGTACTGTTTGGCCAAAAAAACTTTCCCATCCATCACGTCAAGGTGAACCCCATCAGATGCAGCCCTAACATCCTTAATACTAACATATTATGTCAATTTGACCAGGGCTTACCTATAATAATGTCCATCTAATGTGTAGACAGCAATGTAGGAACCTATGCTGATTAAAAATACCTAAAGGCAGATGGGAGGGGTGCTAATACCAAGCAGAAGGAGTCTCAGCCTTCAAGTGTACAATATATATACAAATGTACAGGTAAGGGGGAGGTGGTGCAGGAGGGACGAGAAGAAGCAGGAAGGGTAGGGAGAAATACTTGGCTAAGACAGCAACGCAGCTGAGCAACACAATGGGCTGCCTGCATGGAGCTTGGGACAGTAGAAATCTATCAGGTGCCCAAGTTGTCCTGAGCAGCATGTGCCACCTGAAATAGTTCCATGTGCTGACGGCTGCCCTATTGCAACGTTTGAGCAGGAAGATTAAAAGTTTGATGACAACCATGATGTCACAAGCTGCTGTGTTGCTAGGAGATGCGAACGCCGGGCTATCAATCACTGAACTCCTCCTATCTCCTGCCTGTCATTCCTGAACTAACCTGATTGGCTCCTGTGGCTTTTTCTATCTTGTCCGTAGGTTGCTCAGGTGCCGGTAATAGCATTTCACGTGTTTATGGTTCTGGTGGTTAGTTCCTGTTTACTTGAGTGTCCACTACCTCAGTCTGTCTTGCATTTCTCCTGCCATTTATGTTATCTAGGCGGCACGGACCGTACTGTACCTCTGCCTCCTGCCACTTGTGTCATCTAGGTGGCACGGGCCGCACCTCAGCATCCTATCACTTGTGTCAACCCGGCGACACAAGGTGCACACCAGCGCTCCTGGTACACGTAATACAGTGTACTGCCGCTTGTGTCAACTCAGCGGCACAAGTCGCACACCAGCGTCTCCAGAACACATTATGCTACATACTGCCACTTGTGTCAACCAGGCGGTGCAAGTCACACTCCAGCGTCATCTTGTCAAGTATCACCAGCCTGTTGCTGGACTTTGTTCCTCATCAGCCCTCAAGGCTGCTACACGGCCCTAATGCCGCATCTAATCAAGCATCACCAGCCCTCAAGGCTTTTGATGGACTTTCCACTTTAGAGATACCCCCGTTTCTTAACACATGATACCAACCAACATCTGATGCCTCCTCTTCAAATGTTAATTGGGATCATCAATCTTTTAGGTCCTTACAAATGCAATTGTTAGTTGGTAGTAAATGGCTATAAAAATCACATTGTGCTTTGGCCCATGTAGTTTTGCAAGACAAAGTAATAGGTTACACATAGCCTTGCTCATATATATGAAATACTGTAGATCCCTATTGAACTTGGCGCATGTCCCTGAGTCCTTAGCCTTGTTACAAATAATATTGCTACAGCCTTTATTGCAATTAAACTGTGTTCAGCATATTTAATTAAAAAGTTGACCGTAAAATCATTTTATGGTCTCTAAAATTTGGTTTCATTATAATTTGTAATAGCTTAGCATCCAACGTCTCAAGTAATGATCACATTTTGGGCCTCAATATGAGTAACATCTAACTACGTACAGTATGTGGCCGCATCTATGATTGTCAGCCATTTCTCTGCGGCTGCTTAATGTGTGTTCCTAGATGGCAACAATGCAAATGCTCACAAGAGAACCTTTTTATGGGTATGCTGCTGGCGTGTAGTCAGAGTTCCTCACTATTCAGAGTCATGTGTATGCATTCTGGATGCCAAATACAGACAGATTTCCTGCACCTACTGTAGCAAGGGGTAGGTGTAAGTGCCAATGATGATGGCCTGCTCTCACATACGGAAGAGGACGTGCATATAGTTGCATTGGCATTTTGTTAGCAATTCATTTGCATCTCGTTTGCAGCGGGTGTCCAGAGTTGCATTCACAATGTGTGTGATTCAGGATCACATTATAGATATATGTATATTTACAATTTATTCTAGATTAAAACACTTTACGTAAAATGAATCATCCATGATTTATAAGCAATATTGCAACAATGAGTTTTAGATCAGGTCAAGCACTAATACACTTATTGAAACAGATGTTTGTTTGCACATTACCGTTTGATAAACTGGAAAGTAAGTTTTGCAGCTTAGTCATCTAGAATAAAGTTCACTTTGGTGAACTCTGCTTTTCAAAGCATTTACATTTGAAATAACCTTTTTTTTATATATCAATACAAACCCTTGTTAATATAGATGTTGGAATACTTATTAGATGAGTCACAATAACCTTGTACTGTACAACTGATAATTACCATTTAGATGTAAGTCAACTAGCTTCCATACAAATCTATATAGCTTCATTGGTACTTTGTTATTTGTAGGTTCTCTGAATTACTCTTCATTTTGTAGCAACAATGACTTTCTGAAACATGATGAACCTTGAAGTCTTTTCATAAACATGCACTAATACTACATCTTATGCTGGGCATACACGGCAAGATAAAATGTCTGTCAGACCGACAGACATTTTATCTGGCCGGCTGCCAGCCGCAGGTGTCCGCGGCATACACTGTGAGAGAAATCTCACAGTGTATAGCCGGACATCTGCGCTCCGCCCCCGGGGGAGGAGACATTTCCGATGCGGCCGACAGTTACCGGGTAAATATCGCATCGGACGGGCATGCTGGATAATCCAGCATGCCCGACCGAGCAATATTTAACCCTCGGTCGCCCCCCCCACGCTACAATTATCGCGGCGATCCGCCGATATCGAGCGGATCGTCCCGATAATTGCAGCATGTATGGCCAGCATTAGTCACTTGTTTAGTTACCTCTTATCTTACTCAGTATAGTCATCAAATCAAACTTTTGTTCAAAATTTGTATTATCTGTTTGATAGGAGACAGTAGGCTTTAGTAACTTAACCACTTAACTGGCATAGTTGCATGCAGCCAGCTGGGCTTTTGCTGTGTTGCATTCCATGCTGTCTGCGTCCATCCCTCGGCTTTAAATGAGGAAATCCATTCCTCACATTTGCAGAACAGATTTCCTCCTCCTGCTCTGACCCCCTTGGCAGAGATGTCATAGTCTGTGACTGCTGACACCACTGTTAATCATCAGTCCCCCCTGGCCCACTCTCTACAGGAATGCAGGAGGGGTAAGTGCCCCAGGGGGTGTGTGTGATATTTATGCCTCACATAACATTTAGTAGCCCTGGGGGGAAGGGGAGATTAAACATATATTTATATTGTCACATGATGGTGTGGGGATCTATGGACATTGGTGGCAGGAGCAATAATGTCACAGAGTATCTATTACAATTACAGCGTGTAGGGTAATGTCACTCAGTGTTGGGAGATACTAGTGTTGGGGCAGGCTTACTGGGACATGTAGTCCCCCTGTAAAGGAAAATATTGATCTATTTTTGACACAATAAACTCTGCATCCATCTCCCAGGGGTGTGGATGATAGCCCCGGGCTATAAGCCTGGGCCTGGTGTCTGTTGGGGAGTGCCCCTTTATTGGGGGTTCCCCACTTCCCATGGAATCCCTGACCTGGGATGACTAGTGTGGGGTTGTGAATGCTTTGGCAGGGGAACTCCATCAAGTGTGTCCCCCGGCTGTGGCAGTTCACCCCCGCATTGTTAGAACCTGATGTTGTTTGTGAACATAACATTGGACTCCTACTCAACCAGAACCAGCTCCCAGTGGTGCTGGTTTTTAGAAATTTGGGGGTCCCCTACCCCCCCTCCGTGTTTTCACAACCAGAACTGGGTCACAGAGTCCAGTGCTTGTTATGCATTTGGGGGGACCTCATGTAATTTTTTTCCATTTTTCAAATACTTTCATTCCCTTTTACCACACAGTAGTCTGCATGGATCTCACTGATCTGTGAATGCTTCTGCTAAACACACTGTTGATGAGGCTAAACTCGATAGCCTTAAATAGGTCTACTGTATAATTTAGTGAATTTTTTTTACTAGTTTTGTGCGAGTTTAAAACTTTTAATGCAAAAACATCTGGATGTGAGCTTGGGCCATGCGAGAAGTGGAAATGCAATTTTAATGTATGTTTGCATGTTCTTGCAGTCTGCTACATGTGCGAGTTTTTTGCGATAAACTAGCACCTTTTAAAGACTCGCATCCTATTACATTTCACCCCTGGAATCTGTTCTTGATCAAAGGTAATCCATATGGTTAAAAAAAACTATTTCTTAATAAACAGGCATCCAATCTGGAATGGTCACTCTTTCCTGATAGCACTAACCCATTCTGATCCTTCTACTAATTATTTTTTCTTTGCCAAGACCAGTGGATCGAAGAGGAAAATTCCCTATGCTTTGAGTGAGTAATAAATGTGTAAACGAGGGTGTGTGATATGGTGAGTGACTCCAGTATTTCTTTTAATATATTTTAACAGGTGGACTATAGGTGATGCCCAGAATGCTGGCATTTCTCTAAGTGCTATCATGCCCTGGCAGGCTTGCTAAAGCCATTAGTTCATCTGTAGAAAACAGACGAACTGCTAGAAATAGTTGGACCCAGGAGGGGGGGCCTGCTGCTAGGATAACCAGCCCTGATGCCAACTGGCCAGAGCTGATGGAATGATGATGAGGGGACCCCTAAACTGCGGGTCTACAATCTATGTTTCCACTAGCTCTGACTGGTTAAGCCTAGTGCTGGTAAGGGAAAAATTTGGGGAACCCCATTCACCCCCCATTCTTCCAATATCAACCTAAGCCACAGGTTCCCAAATGCCGTCCTCAAGGCTCCCCAACAGTTCATGTTTTAGAGATATCCATTGTTGAGCACAGGTGACTTAATTAGTATTTCAGTCAGTTTGATTTAACAACCTGTGCTAAACCATGTATATCTCTAAATCCTGAACTGTTGGAGAGCCTTGAGGACGGCATTTGGGAACCTGTGGCCTAGGCACAAGGGATAGGGTTGGTTAAGCATACAGGGGGGACCCCACACATGTAATAGAGTGCAGGTTTACAGCTACTTTTTATGCTATTTACCCCATTGAGACGATAGGAGATATTTTTGTAAAATAAACATAAAGTTGAGACTTCCTTTTAATGTTATCAACAATATTTCTTTTAGTGCCTGTTTACAGTATGTTATTTACTGCAGTTGTCCTTCCAATGAGTGTTGTATGCTTATTTAAAATATTATATTTCTAAAGTTAGTAAAATAAGTATAACATAAAAATAGATATACATTTGAGAGTATTATTAAATTAAACAATTGTTTCAGTATTTTGATATGATCTTCATAATGAATATAGTATATCCACATGTTGATACTTAATAATGAACACTTTGAGTCAGATAAATATCTATTTCTTTAAAAAAACACTACAATATGAAATTATCATCAAGAGTTTATAGCCTTCACAGGGAAATTGAAGTTCAGTTTGTGATGTGTAGCTTTTCTGTGTCACTGAGATCTCCTGTATATAAAGATCATTAAAATAATGGTCCCGAGGTTGAATTCCTTACACTTGTTATGTAGTGCCCTGCAGTAACCTTATAACTCACCAAATATTTCTGGTACAGCAATAATTGTTTTTCTTATAATCTTGAGGCTTGAATAAACCATTTAAAATCATTATTGTTTTCCTAAAGCTTTTTATAGCATGCTTATACACCAAGCATGATAGTAATGGATTTTTATCTTAAGAAGGAAAACATCTATAAAATGTTTTCACAGATTGAATACTGACAAAAATGGAATTCCTAAATTATAATTTCATATATTTTACTCTATATTTTAGAAACAATTCCCTTTCCAGACAAAACTGCCATGCTGGAAAATGGTTTATTTGGTGCAAGATGACATTGAAGTGTTTAAAATTTCATCTAAGGGCTTCATACACTATTAGAACATAAGCAGAGAGCCACTGCCATCCATTTCTGCATCTCTACTGCCTGTCACTTAGCAACTGACTTGCTGGTTTATACACAACTGCATAAAAAATTGTCTCCTTTACGGTGATTGTTTCTACAACTGTGGTCTAAGGACCTGATTCAGTTTGGTTCAAAAGGGTGCGTTCACATGAACCCGCTCGCTGCGAAAATGTGCTAATGAATGCAATTACACGGCATCCGCAGCACTATACCAAGATGCCCACTATACCACAGTATAAAGCCGCCCACTTCCCATGACATGCATCTGCAAGTCAGTGAAAACATCGGTAATATCGAGTAACATCGGAACCATTTGCACAGTTGTGGTTGACCTGACCCTACCTCACAAACTGCTAAACTTCCTGTTGCCATCTAGTCCTCTGCCAGAGTATATAATTGCAGGGGCTTAATTATGCACGCCCCTGCAACGGCGTTCAAATGCACAGGCACGCCTGCATTCCTCCGACCATCCCCCACCCATAAATGATCACTTCATGTCAATCAGCTGTTAGACTGCGTGCACACTGCAATCGCAGCATCCGGTACACGCATGCGCACCGCGATCTATGCGCATGCACAGATAACAAACATCAACCGGTTGCGTGCGAACGCAGCCGTGCGATCCCAATTTAACTGTTACTCTCATAATCTGTCTATACTGGCAAAAATATATAATTATTTCCTCATCACCATATAGCCACTGCAACACCAAGGTAGCAAGGTTGTGGAACAGTATACACTTGATGTGTAATATACTGTATGTGTATATACAAATATAGTATATTATGTTTGTAGGATTGTTTATTATTGCTGAAGCTTGTATTTAGGAATTTAGAATCTGCATTTTTGTGATCTTTTTTTAGATCCTTATTGTATTAATCCTTGTGCATTATATCATACATCATTGACAAAGCTTTATATATACAGTATCTACTTAAATATTTGTCTTTTAGTCAAGATAACTAGTATCAGCAGTGATTGAGTTAATCATCTATTGATTATTTATGGTGTATGTATATTTATGTTGAATGTTTTTGCGTTGTCTATTGTAATGACTATGGTTGCGAGTCACTGACCACTTCACAGGTTGTTCGACATGTGCATGACATGATGGCATAATTTAACTGCACTGCCGGACAGGTGGTGAGTCCCTTCCATGGCATGTAGCGAACACACATATGGAGGCTAGTGTATTTAAGGTAGGTACTTTTATTATTTGTGTTTTATCTTTGATGCAATTCTAAAAGAAGCACTGAAACTTTGGATTATACACTAACTGCTGTATTTGGTGTTTACTGAAGCACTGAGTGCCGCAGCCTTGGAATGTTTGTATGCTGGATTTGTGAATGCACCAGGAGCAGGTATTATAAGAGCAAAGAGGCTATGCTATATTTTTGGCTATATTTGCCTCAAGTTGTAAACACACCTATATACTGTAGAGGTGGGATTTTTTCTGCTATTCTTTTGATAAACTCTCCAATCTGTGGACAATCATTGGTGATTATATCATCCTATTTCAAATTGTAAAGTACCGAGCATTGAGATGACCCCTGATGAAGTCTCCTGTTTTCCTTATCAATCTGTTATATGTGAAAGTTTGCTCTATAAAATGCCTTGGTTTCTTTTGGAAGCCATGATTAGTGTTAAATCTATAAACAGTAGTGACAATCACATACACATAGGAGACAGACACACAAAGGGAGGACAGATACACACATAGGGTGAAATACACATAAATACATATATGGTGAGAGGAGCTATAGCTATAAGTAATTTGTAGATAGTTAAGGAAACAGAGTGAATGACAGAGACAGATGGTGATGAATGTAGAGATACACATATAATCCGGTAGAATAATGTTGTCACTTATGTTCGGATATTTTGCTTAAACGCTGTAATCAATAGAAGTCTTGACGAATATTTTTTTCATATCAATAAAGAATATAGGAACTCCTGAAGATGAGGTGGAATGTTACACTTCGTAGATGATATTTAGTCAATCACATCACTCGCTGTAGCAGTTTCAATTTGCAAGCTATATTCCCTTCCAAATGGAAAATACACACACACACACACACACACACACACACACACACACACACACACACACACACACAGACATTAATTTTGTAACATGCCAATTATCCTGCCAGTATGTCCTTCAATCCTAACATGCACTTGTGAATTCTTGTTGAAAACAGGGTAAATAGTTCAAGATTGGATCTCCCCATCCCAAGCATGATGGATTCTCATCTAGAACATCTTCTTTTACAGCATCAGAATCATCCCTAGGAATCCATCTAATATGTCTGAGGTCATAATTGACCCACCAGTCTACACTGAGCTGTGGTATTTAAAGTATCATCACCACTGCAGTGGCACATGCAGGCAGGTGGGAATGACCTGAGTACAAAGAAACCACCCTGATGGACCAAATCTTTTTTTTTTCAAAGACAGAGACAGCTTTGACTCCTTCTATGCACCAGTAGTGGGTGAGACCAGAGCTGCGGCGCAATGACTAAATAATGTGTGGACAGATTATGGTCTCAGGTCTGCTCTGGACTGAAAATGCCGGACTCGACAGGAGTAAGGGATTCCATTGGCAAGGAGTGATATAAGCATCAGTCATTAGTGTTACAGTATTGGTCAAGATAATAGAGTCAGGAGATCTGTGAAAGCTTCTGGTTCAGAGAATCATAAATGTTCCTAGTAATAGCAAGAGTCATAAATGCTTTAATCAGAGTTGAGTAGCCTAATATTGTACAAGGTGGGGAGAGACTCTGCACTAGACTGATGTAATGTGTTAATTCATTGTTACTTTTAACCATACATATACAGTATTTCTTAACATAATGGGCCTGATTCAGAGGTGCATCAAATCAAAAGTAATGCCAGTGTTCATGTAGATGGTTCCCTTTTTGTTCGTACCCATTCTTGTTCATACCCCTTCTTGATAAAATCTTCTTTCATTTTTTGCATCTGTAACTTGCAAATACTACTAATGTAGTCTACCTAGTTGAAAGCACTCGCAGACTCTTTTACATCAGAAGAACCACCAGCCCATTAAAAACCAGAATAGCGGAACATCTAAGAAACATCAGGAAGGGTCTTCAGAACAATCAACTCTCAAACCACTTCAGATTCAAACAATTGTTCTACCCCACACATTTAAAGATTTGTAGGAATACAGAAGATCAAAGTCATGTGGAAAGATAAAAACACTGAGTGCAACCTGGCAAAAGCTGATATTGAAATTGAAAACCCTCAATCCTAGATGGCTAAATCAGGATTTTGAACAGAAGTGGCTTTTGCAATAACATCATCTTCCTACCTTCCATACAATTTAACAGAAACCTGTATTCCCATATCTGCAAGACATATATTGTATTGTTCTAGCATATCCCCATGTTTCTAATCAATTACAGATTGAGTCTCCCAAATCCAAATATTCTGAAATACGGAATTATTTTGGCATGACTGAGATAATGGAACCTTTGATTTTTGATGGTTCAATGTACACAAACTTTGTCTAAGGCACAAATTATTGAAAATATTGTATAAAATTACCTGCACACTGTGTGTATAAGTTGTATATAACACATAAATTCATTCTGTGCATATATTTGGGTCCCATTCGAAATATATTTAATTATGATATGCACATATTCCAAAATACAGAATATTCCGTTATCCAAAATCTCCCTGGTCCGAAGTATTTTGTATATAGGAGACTCAACCTGTACCAGCATATTTTTGAACATCCTATACCTATATAGTTGATTAAATGTCTAACATTATACCTAGTTGGCTCATAATTATCCATAATATCTTATCATATTTTTATTGTATCGATTTTAATTATTTACACTTAAAGGTTCCCTTCAGTATATCACACTACTATATACCATGCTTCAGATGATTATATATCATGCTTCAGATGCTTTTTTAATTTTCACAGTAAGCTTGAGAATTGGTGGTTTCCATGCCACCATCATTTCTGGTCTCCAAGACTGCCTGCGCCAGTTAACCTGCACTCAATAAAGTCCTCATCAGAAGGAGTCTCTTATAGTAAAAACTACTATTCCCAGAATGCTCTGAGAACATTTTCCTGGATCTGCTGGGCCGCTTCTGGCTCACTCCGAGAAACTCTAACTTCTGACGAAAACAAACCCCCAAAGAGCTCTAAGACCTTTTGGATGGTCATTAATAGCAGATTACAAGCACACATATGACCAAGAATACTACTGTAAAGACATTGAAAGGGACGCACCATTACTTCTGGTCTGCGGGACTGTAAACGGAAGTAACGCCATTTTTAGAATCAACCTTGTACTATAAATACTGGCACTATGTTAACATTCCTACAAGTCTTGATAAAGAGACACATTGGGCCAAATGTAATAGGGTGAAAGTTTAGAAAATGTGACAGTTTAGCAGTCAACTCTCAATTGGTGGAGTTTTATATTCAAAATGGGAAAACATCTAGATGAGAGTTTAAATTGTGAGAGTTTTTTGAGTATAAAAACATGTGAGTTTGCATGTTCTTGGACTCTATTACATTGGGCGAGTTTGAAAATTTTCTATACTCTCACCCTATTACATTTGGCCTATCATCTCGAAACGGATCTGTCCCCCAGGAAGGAGGTATGACCAATTTTTAGTCATTCCAATTTCATAAACTATTTGAAATTGATAGAATTGTTTGCGTTCCTTATTGTCACCTCCCTTCAGGGTTAACACAGCACCCTGTAGGTAAAACATTTTTTTAAATTTTTTTATTATTTTATCATATTCCATGTATGCTAAATATACCTCTTTTTAAGAAAAACACAGTTCTTGTCATCACTCCAAAGAAACCTTTATAGGAACAGCAAAGAACCAACAACCGTGAGTACAGGTGCGCATGTTCTTATGAGCCCATTTCCAGCAAAGATAATATTATATTTGTTACTACACTGTGATTCTTGTAAGTGAGCTACAAAACTTTGGTCACAATGTGTACTTCAGCTAACTTTTAAAGATACCATTATAGGAGTCAAATAATCAATTATTTTAAGTGAGTTGGGGTTAGCATATCCTATTAACACTAATATTCCATCTTGGTGAAGGTATGTATTTTCTGATACATACATTAGTCACTTTAATTGCAATAACATGGTTATCGAAAACACCCATGCTGGGAAATACTTTACATTGTTGGATTCCACCTTTCTTGTTTCATGTACCAGTGTTGATGAATCTTAACAAGAGGGAACCCGTTTGAGAGAAGGAAGGAGTGGCAATTTCAAAGACTTATCGCAGTTTTGACAAGTCTTTGGTAAAAAACGGTGATAACTTTTCACCATTGAATAGGTGTCGAAAAAAAGTGCAGAATTGGGGTTTAGGGGTGCAGGCTTAAAAAAAATAGCCTGCACCCCTGAGATTGACATTTAAAAAAGAACTGTGTAAAAAAAAGTTTTAAAAAAAAATAGGGACACCCCAAAAAATTAATTTAAAAATTGTGGTGCAAAAAAAAAAAAAATGGAAAAAAATTGTTAAACAATAGGGAAATAGGTTCGGAGCTATTCTGCATGTATGCGGCAGATGTTTTCTAGAATAGATTTATAGCGGCAGGTGCACAAATGCAGAATTTTTAAAAACTGACTTTAGGGACTTAAAAATATGCTAGTACCCATTTTCATTTACCCCAAATTTGATGGGACCACTTAAAAAAACGAAAACAATAACCTAAGTACTCTTCTGCATCACTTCTTCAATGTCGGGAAAAAAACACCTGCTGCGACTATTTAAATCCCCGACTTTCAAGTAAAGGCTAAAACGGGGGTATCCATAGTGTTCCCCCATGTTTTTACAACTTTAGGGGGGTCTTACAATTATTTTAAGGAAAAATTCGTAACTTTACGCAAATCCAACTTCGGAGTTTCCCGTTTTCGTTAATTTTATTTTGAATACGGGGATAAGCGGGAACGTGCACCATACCTTTACGCAGAAAAAAACTCCGATATGAAACATTAACTTCACCAGGGAAGTTAACCTTTCATATTGAATACCCCTCATAGACTCTGGCAATCTTCCTGCAGGCTGAGCTCTAGGAGCTCAATGCAGCATTGGGGGACTCTCTGCGGCCACCCACACTGAGATTGGTATTTCTAACAGTTTGCTCTAGGGTCCCTGCTCAGCGCAGCCGCAGCTCCCTCCCCCTCCTTTCCTAGGCAGCACAAAACTTGGTGACTGCTCTTCTTGCAGGACTGTGAAGTGATCTTAACCAGGGCTGTAACTAGGGGGGTGTGGCTGGAGCCGCCACAGAGTGCAGGATGTCCTGGGAGCGGAACCGGCCACCGCCGCAATCTCTATTTGCTGGGCACCCGCTGCAATAGCCATGTTCCCGGCACACAGGGTACTTGCAGAAATCCCACTGGTGCATTTATTGTTATGTTTTGGTTACGCCCTGGAATAAGAGCTATATAAGCTCTTTAAAAAAATGATGATGAACAACTTGGCCTCTAGAATGAATAAGTTGGCTTTAAACTCCAGGGTATAACAATACAATGTTAATAGTGCAAAGGCTATTACTATTTAAAATAATATTTAAATTGCAACTATTGCATAGCACGTTATACTGTAAATAGCAGTAACTAGGAATGGTGATACACCTCCTACAGTGAGTCAGATGCTGTAGAGTGATGAGTCATTATCCCTCACCATCCAAATGCACATTTGCTTTTACTGCACCTTTGCTTTACTGCACCTTTGCTTTACTGCACCTTTGCTTTTCACAACACACTGCAAATACTGATCCTCTTAGCTTTTGAATATAATAACCAATAGACGGGCTCCTGTTTATGGCATACATTAATATAAGTTGGTTCTCCAAAATGAGGGAATGGCTTAACTATAAAAACCAGTGAGCATTCTCTGTTCTTATGCTGTTGGCATTAGTGACTCATCATGCTTTTGAAAAAGCATTTCTGGGAAATTGTGAGAGCAACACCCAGGGCTGCCATCAGAAATCGTGGGGCCCAGTACAAATGAAAAAGGCAGGGTCCCCTACCTCCTTGGTTCCTCCCCTCAAATGACTGGTGGACTCAGAGGTGCAGCGTTGAGCCCTGGTACCTGAAGCAAGTGCATATGGAATGAGCTCCCACCATGGTACTGATGTGCCACACATGCCCCTCAGACTCCCACATACACACACAAAATAAGAGTCAATCCACAAATGTAGAACAGGCATGGGCGTTGAGAGGGGGGTGTGTGGGTACAGTTTACCCAAGCCCGGGCTTGCTAGTGGAGCCTGGCAGGGCCCGGGTCTGGCGTTACCCCCCCTCTCTCACAGCAGCTCAGCACACAACTTGTGCTGGGCTGCTGTGTGAGACTGCTTGCGGCTGCTGCAGCAGCCAGAGCAGTCTCCAATGGCTGTGGGGGGGGAGTGATCACACTGATCGCGCCCCCCCTCTGCTTAGCGCCGGGCTGGGGGGCTTACAGCTCCCCTCTCCTGGCGCGGAGCAATAGTGTTATTTTTCTATTTTTTTTCAAGGGGGCGTGGCCACACCTCCCACGATTAGGCCACGCCTCATCCTTTACCCGGGCCCGGACAATCTTTCTACGGCCCTGAGAGCAGGCAGCAATATTTGACATGGACATGACACATCTTACAGATGGGTATGTACTTTACTAATAAATGTATCTGATTGCATAGAAGAGAGTGCTGCTTATTCTCGGTTTATGAATGGGCTCTGCAATATGGATTATATATAAAATAAACAAATTAAGATATTTGACTTTAAAGATTACAAAGGAATAAAGGATTTTTAAGTGAGAAAAGCCTAATGATTTAATAACATAAGACTGTGCCTACCTGCCATCCTTAGATTCGGATACTGTATGTGGCTTTAAACACAGCACAGATATGGCAAGGGGGCAGAGGCACACGTGGGGAGAGGTACACCTTGGTAAAAGGGGCAGAGGTGCAAATGGGCAGAAGCCCACTTGGGTAAAGAACACAGAGACAGATAGGAAGGGAGCAGAGTCACAGTTGGGGAAATATGGAGAGGGAGCAAAGGCACAGTTATGGGGGAACAGGGGCACAGATATGGGGGAGCAGAGACATATATGGGAAGGGTGCAGAGTTACAGATTTTGGGAGGGAGGGTCAGAGGCAGGATTCTGCAATAGTAAAAGGGACAGTGGGGCAGAATGCATAGGGGGGAGGGGGCAGAGGCAGGATTCAGGAATAATACAAGGGACAGTAGGACAGATTGTTTAGGAGTGGAGGGGGGCAGAGGCAGGATTTAGGAATAGTAAAGAAGGCAGGGGGGCAGACTCACCTCTATGTGTGCACTGCAGTCTCTCTCTCACATCTTCTTCCTCAGTTAGTCAGTGCAGTGCACAGAAACTGTCCAATGAGAGCAGGGGGAGGAGAGTAGGAGAGCTGAGGGTGGAGCAACTATGGAGGCAGCAGAGATTATGAAGAAACTTAACTTATTTTGTGGGGTCCTGAGAGGGGAACCTGTCTGTGAGAGAGGGGCCCAGTGCAACTAACTTTACTAGAATCTTGTCTTCCTGCAGGTGCTTCAGAAGCAGCCAGACAATGGTGTCGGGTAGGTGTGTGTTTTAGCAGTGCTGCTTGCTGGAGACTCATCACATCACACACAGTGATGACTCATTCATATCTCCGGACATCACTAGCGTGAGGGTGAATAATTGTCGAAGCTGGATAATTGGCTGAGACAAGATCAGTTTAAAATTCAATCGCGGCGATGCCATGTTGCGACTGGACGCAAGACGCCATCTTGGAAATGAGATTGCAAGATGCCATTTTGCGAATGGCCGCCTAAGCGCCATTTTAGATAAACTCACATTTAAGTACATATGGCGATATTACTATTAGCACCATGCGATTGCATCTTTTATCATTTCTCATATACACATTAAAACGCACAATTGCGCTGTTAACTAGTCGCATATTAGCGAATGCATAAGATCCTATATGAAAACGCTGTTTAGTAGCTAAATGAGCAATCATCTGTCCCCAGTTAACTTGCGTCTTTATATCAAACCCCTTATACTCACACATTACATATTCACATACAAGGTTCCATAAGCTTTAAGGTATAAGATTTAAGTTTGTTCACTTAGTATAAATGCTGTGAAATAAAGATTATTTGGTAACTAAGGTTTTATACATGCTAAGTAAGCCTTGTTTGGTTTTGTACTGATGCGTACTCTTTCCACAGTATTCCGGTATTATCGTTATGGAGATCGCATCATGCATTCTCGACTTATGGACCACAGAGACTTCAAGCAACAAAATATATATAATATGAACAACTGTTAGGATGTTGCATGTTGCGGGAATGCAGAGACCCCCAGTTGTTAGAGGCTAGGTTAGGTCTATTTGAATCAGCCTGTTAAACACTCTGTAACAGATGTATCCCCCTTGAGAACCAATGACATCAGCAACAATTGTCTCTATTGTTTTGTCTATTCCTGGGGGGTATAAATATGTGTGCTAAAACGCTGGGTCTTTTAGTCTTCGTGCTGAATGCTGATAGATGAGGGGTTTCTTGCTGATGCCTAACATCAGGTCCGGAAGCACTGCGTATGTATACTGTACTTGGGTCTGTATAATTCCTTTGCGCCAAATTGTGTCTGGATCAATAGCGTGTAACTCACTGTACTTTTACTTGAATAATACTTTGTGCTTTGGAACCACATGTTCTAAGTCTGGAGTCTCTATTTACTGTATGACTGCGTACTCAAATTAGCGTCATACTTAGAGGTTTATTAGAAGGTATAGGTAGGGGTATATAGAGGTTCTAATCCAGTATCGTTAGTTGGGGGCTCGTAGTGAAGTCACTTACCTACTCACACGGTACATACGGCTATCGATATCTCAGCAAAGGGTGGAGTGGCCACATGCAGGGTTTACCTGCAACAGCTTTGTGCTGAAAGATCACTATCCATTTCCGTGTGAGCCAAGGAAGCTGACTAGAATCCAGGGACAAGAGAGGAAAAAGTTTGTTTTCCTTTATTGATAGGTGTGGAAGTTGCCTTACTAAATCTTATCCGGGTGTGGAAGTTGCCTTTTTCAAATCTTATCCAGGTGTGTGGGCACCGCCGACTTAAATCGTCCACAGGTAAGTGAAAGTATATTGATTGTCTTTCACCAGTTTAAATCTTTATTGAAAAGCGTAGGATTTTGTCTCAGAATGGGAGCCACGCAAACAGTAGAGATGTTAGACAATGATGTGCTGCTAATGGAGGCGCCGATCGGATCGGCTCATCGTATTATGCATACTAAGTACGGTACTTATGCAATAAGGTATTGTGATGTATGGATTAAAATGACGATGAAGAGTGTTAGACTGTTTCCCAGAATTGGTAGTTTTGATAAAGATGTATTAGATAATGTCCGGGATCACATCAGTCTGATACGTTCCAGAGAGAAAAAGGTTAAATATTATGAATATTTAAAATTGTGGCAGCATGAAGGGGATGCGTGGCTTAAAAATGTGCAAGCGACGCAAACTATCGTCGCGAGCCCATTGCCAGAGAATAAATCCGCGACGCTAAATTGCAATACGGGCGAGCCACAAAATGGCACGCACGTGCAGCAAGGTAGCGTTGTGGAGAGTATTGCCAGCAGTTCACGCTCTCCTCCCCCACCTTATGTTGATGGAGGTGCAAGTACAGTTACCAAAAATATCCATAAAAATGTAACAAGCAATTTGTACCCTCTCTTAAGCGACCATAAAGAAAATGTTTATGATGTGGATGATGAGCCTATTGTAATGTCTGCCATTTCCCATGCTGTGCAAATGATAGATGCTGCATCACTACAATCATGGGTGGTGCCGCCATCTCCATCGGTAACAGCAAGGGAAGTGCTAACACCCTCTGCACCAATAGAGGAAGTTGTTCATACCATACGTAGCAGCAGCAGATTAAATCCCCAGCCAGGTAACCAGGTCAAAGGTAGCAGCGCTACCAGTCTGCATCCCATTCAGACAATAACCGTTCCGAATGGAAATGCAGATGCGAACGGTATAGTGCCCACAAGGGAAGTGGTAATGCATTGTCCTTGGACAAGAGCAGAACTAAATTCCATCATAAATGATTTCCCCAATCCCAAAAAGGAACTAGCCAAATGTCAAAATTTGGGTAGTTCACATGAGCCCACTAATAAAGATTGGCGTGTGGTGTTAAGGGCCTGTCTGCCATGCAATACCGATGTGACAAAATTTATCACGGATTGTGTATTGGATGGTGACATTCCCTTAACAGACCAAGTAAACCAAGGTAACATTTCCCGCATTGTAACTCATTTGGGTATATATTTTTCAGTAGTAGTTAACTGGAATTAAATTTTCACCATTAAGCAAAAAGAGAGTGAAACTGCAGAAGATTATTGCAATCGGGCTCTGCAGGCTATCACCCAGTACACTGGGATAGAAAATATTAAAGATAGCACTCACCACAGGGGAATGATAGTCACGGTACTAATGGACGGTCTGAAAGAGAATTTAAAGACTCGGGTTCAGCCTGGCTGGAGGGGACTCACAATAGATACCCTCATAGAATCAGCCATAGAACATGACAAAAACATCTCAAAAAAGAGAGAGACCCAGGGCAAAAAACTAATGGCTGTCAGTATCCAAGCTCTGGAGGGATTGACAGTAACATCATAGCCAACAGACACACTTCCATCTACACACACACTTACACCTGAACAGTTATATGGCCTCACTAACCCCACGCAACAACAAACACAGCTCTATTCCACTAAACCAATACAACCACAGGTCCCATACTCATATCCCCCACAATATCCGTACCCTCCCTATCCTTACCCATATCCACCACCTTTACCCTTTGCTCAAACCTCACAACAACACTTATTACCCGATTCACGGACATGTTTTAATTGTAAGCAAACAGGACACTTAAGCAGAAACTGTACAGTAAAAAGAGTAGGAACCCCAAATCAGGGAAGACCTGGATATCCCCATAAGGGATATGCACAGAGACCAGCAAATGTTCAGCAGGCACCAGCTCCAATTGTGGCCGTAAATGCTTTATTGGAGAATGGTAGCCAACGCTAGGGGTCAGGTCATACCTGTAGTCTACAGATAGTCAGATTAACAGGAAGTACTAGGGAAGAACCGGTCATGATGGTTGATGTAGCTGGTACTGAATATCCTTTTCTTGTAGACACAGGGGCGACCAGGTCAGTGATGAAATCTCCCATTAATTTACAGGTGACCAATGAGACAGTACCAACAATGTGTGTAACAGGTAAAGTGGAACATTATCCTTTAACAAAGTCCACGGAGGTTACTATTGGGCCGTTGCATACCAGGCATTCTTTCCTTCTGGCTGCTACGGCTCCTACTAGCCTGCTGGGTAGAGACTTGTTATGTAAGATGGGATGTGTTATATATTGCACCCCTGATGGTGTATTTTTAGATATCCCAGAGAAAGTTGACCACGAGGTGCGGGATATATTGGACACTCCCCAAAGGATAATGTATCACTCTACAAGCTTAAATGAAAATCCATCTCAGGTAGATGAAATGTTGTCCCAAATTCCAGATTCCCTTTGGACTAAGGATGGACAGGACACTGGATTAATGGCAAACATAAGCCCTGTAATGGTAAATTTAAAAAGCGATAGGCAAGCTCCAAAAATTCCCCAGTACCCACTAAAACCGGAGGTAGAACTAGGGGTTTTTCAAATAATTGAGCGATTATTGCAACAGGAAATATTAGTTCATACAGCTAGTGTAGCCAACAGTCCCATCTTTCCAGTAAAGAAGAGTGGTGGGAGAGGTTATAGGCTGGTACAAGACCTTAGAGGTGTTAATAAGGTGGTAGAAAGCCAAATCCAGCTGTCATCCTGATGCAGATCCCACCAAATGCAACCCATTTCACTGTCATTGACCTCTGTTCTGCTTTCTTCTCTGTGCCTCTCCACCCTGACTGTCAGTATCTATTCGCATTTACATACAGAGGTGTACAATATACATGGACACGGTTATCCCAAGGTTTCATAGACAGCCCCAGTATCTTCTCCCAGGCATTGCACGACTGTTTACAATCTTTCCAACCTGCCAATTGATCTGTTCTAATTCAATATGTGGACGATTTATAGCTATGTTCTGACTCGTTTAAGTCATGTTTGAATGATACTAAACTTTTGTTACTTCATCTCTCGCAAACAGGACACAAGGTGGCTAAGGACAAACTACAGCCGTGCCAATCCAGAGTAAAATATTTGGGACACTGCCTAACCCAGGGGTTACGACATCTAACAAATGATAGAATCCAGGTCATACAAAACATGACACTGCCGCAGAATCAACAGCAAATTCATACCTTCTTGGGAATGTGTGGATACTGTAGAATGTAGATCCCAGGTTTTTCTATTTTGGCCTTGCCTTTACAGGAATTAGTCTCTTCCTCAAAACCCGATCGTGTCATATACACAGAGGAAACAGAGCAGGCTTTTCTTAATCTTAAGTATAGTCTGACAAAAGCTCCTGCATTGGGAATACCTGATTATGAAAAACCTTTTGATTTGTATTGTACGGAAGCCGATGGTTGTGCTGCAGGTGTCCTTACACAAAAACATGGTGATGCCAGTAGGCCCATAGCATACTACAGTGCCCAATTGGACACTGTAGCAAGATCACTCCCCACTTGTTTGAGAAGTGTAGCAGCTACCGCTCTATTGGTGAGTAAAAGTGAGGACGTAGTACTGGGTCATGATATGATTGTCTACACTCCCCATGCTGTATCTGCTCTGTTGAACTCAGCTCAAACCAGACACGTCTCTTCGGCTAGGTTTACCAAATGGGAACTAACTCTAATCGCACCCGCAAACATCACTGTTAAACGTTGCAGCATGCTGAATCCATCAACGTATTTACCATATGTACAACATGATGTACAAAGGGTGGAAGGAGAAGAGATGCTGGCAGGAGGTGAGTTCAGCAGACATAATGATACGCCCGATTGTATGACATATCTGAATCAGACCTTTACTGCTAGACCTGACATACATGACACACCTTTAGAGAATGTGGATGTGACTTTTTATATGGATGGGAGTTGTCATAGACAAACAGACACAGGTGAATTATGTACAGGTTATGCTGTTGTAAATGACACAGACATCATAGAAGCTAAGCCTCTTGGTCCTCCTCACTCAGCCCAGGTGGCAGAGTTAGTAGCACTAACTAGAGCGTGTGAACTAGCAGCAGGCAAATCTGCTAATATTTACACTGACTCGAGGTATGCGTTCGGGGTGGTGCACGATTTAGGGGCTCTATGGCGTCTGAGAAATTTTATAATAGCAGCAGGCACACCAGTTGCACATTCCCAACACATAAAGCATCTTTTAGAAGCAATCCAACGGCCCAAAGCGGTGGCAGTAATTAAATGTAAAGCCCATACATGTGAGGATGATCCGGTGTCACTGGGCAACAACAGAGCCGATGAAGCTGCAAAATGGGCAGCAGGGTTAAAAATGTTTTCTCCAACTGAAAAAATTATGTCTTTCCAAACAATTGATATGCTGAAATTAATTGAGATGCAAAATTTGTGTTCAATTCAGGAAAAATCAATTTGGAAGTCCAAGGGATGTGGTCAAGAGTCCTCCGGGCTCTGGAGGGATGGACAAGGTAAGCCAGTAGCCCCCAAGGCATATTACCCAAGCTTGGCTGAGGCAGCACCCGGTCTGACTCATCTGGGAAAACAAGGTATGTGCAAGATAGTGAGAGCAAACTGGTGTGCACCAGGTTTTTCTTCACAAGCAGAAAAGATAGCAATGTTCTTTCTGACCTGCTTGAGGAAGAACATAGGGAAAGCGATCCCTACCGAACCGTCCCATATTCCACCGACTGAAGGACCTTTCCAGGTGATACAAATTGATTTCATCCAATTACCACCCTGCAGGAACCTTAAGTATGTATTAGTGTGCACAGATGTATTTTCTAATTGGGTTGAGGCCTACCCAGCGGCCACTAATACTGCTGCGTTTACTGCCAAGAAAATAGTTCAGGAATTGTATGCAGGTTTGGTATCCCTAAAATCATCGAGAGTGACAGGGGTACTCATTTCACAGGTGATGTTTTTCAAAATATGTGTAAGCTGATGGGTATTAAGAGCCGACTTCACACCCCCTACCGACCGCAAGCCAGTGCCAAGGTAGAGAGGATGAACGGGACTATTAAAAATAAGTTAAGTAAAATCATAGCAGAGACTGGACTAGGATGGCCAGAAGCGTTACCTTTGGTCCTACATAGCATAAGCACCACTCCTAGACCTCCTCTAAATCTGTCCCCATTTGAAATACTGTTCGGTAGACAACCTCATTTGATTATAAGTCCACAGGAAGACCTGAAGGGTAACAACAAAGTAACTGTAAAGTATTTTATATCAATGAGTAAGCAGAAACTGAAATTGTTGTCCCATGATATGCCTGAAACTAACTGTCATGATGTTGAACCAGGAGAATATTTTATGATCAGAAATTTCTTGCATTCAGGTTGTTTGACTGATCGGTGGGAAGCTCCGTACCAGGTGCTGCTGACAAGTACTACATCTTTGAAGGTGGCCGAGAGAGATACCTGGGTCCATTCCACTCACTGCAAAAAGGTCAATCAACTGGTGGAGAAACAAGTCAGAGACAAGGCTGATAACGTGGACCTGTCACTTGCGAGCTTGTTCCGGGAGGATTGAAAAGGTCGTAGAGAGATACCTGAACTGAGAGAAATTTGCAGGTCTTGTTGTGACAATGGACGGGCCAGCTGTGTTCATTTTCATATTCTCTTTTAGAGTGTTCACCATCCTGGCCGGTTTGGGAATATCCAGTTTCTGTGATGGGAGACCGATTGAGGAAATGGGAGCTGATGGCAGTGCTGATGGAGTGGAGTCAGGAGAGTTCAATGCCAATCAGGGGAGTGTCTGACCAATCTTAGTACTGTTATTGTTAAGAGAGCCATCATTCTGGATACTCAGGGACGGTGTGGAGGTTTATCGTCTGAAGATTCCTGTATTTGTGAGCTATGTGGGTCCCTAGTTGATGAGAACTGTATCCAACCGTGCCAACCTAAATATAACCCGTACTGGGGTGGGTATCCTTTAGAGGATTATCATAGCATGGTAGGCAAAGTGTTAAACCAAACTGATGGCTGGGTGTGTTCACACATGCCACAGGGACAGTATAAAGTATGGTTGGTGCCATTTCCGCTGAATATCACGGAAATTTTAGAATTACAGTAAGGGAAAACATTGGATGGAAAATTCCTCTCATCCAAACCACCTCATTTCAAACTCTATCAATTCCAAGTAGATAGATCACTTTTGTGTTTAAACATAACCAACCCCATTAAACCCGGGAGTTGGGAAGTGACAGGGAATAATCAGACGATGACCTTCTCACAAAGGGCTGATAATGAGTACATAAACCATGATCTGTTACGCTCAATTAAATCTAGTGGGAAACATTTTAGGTATCGGTATACATTGAGTTCCACCAAAGAAATTATTGGTAAGGTGCCAGATGGTAAATGTGCTAAAATAATACAGCCAGAGACTTGCATGAAACAGATGGAAGACCCAGAAATAGGATTGTTTGCAAGAGAAATGTGCTTAATGATAATGATGCATACCATCCCTTATGTTCTCCCTGATAATGTATATTTTATATGTGGAAGAAAAGCGTATAAGTGGCTCTCCCCGAGTTCTGAAGGTTTGTGTTACTTGGGAAGAGTAGTCCAAGAAGTTATGACTCTCACACATGTTGAAATCCTTGGTATACATAAGAACACACCATCACCATATCTTCACATGCAATATGAACACAGGCAAAAGAAATATGATACATGGTGACGTGCATAAAGCCACTCAGTTAATCAGTGAGACAACTGGCTTTCAAGTTTTAGTCGCATTGGATCCCACCAGGATTGCTTGGGGTACATTAAATTTTAGATATATTCAGGAACTTGCTAAATTGATAGATAATATCACCGAGATGTACGATGACACATTCAGGTATACAGGGAGAGAATTGCAAGCATACAAGAAAGAACTGGTGCAACACAGGCTAGTGTTGAATTTTTTAACTGCTGTTACTGGAGGGTATTGCGTAACGTTAGCCACCCAGTTTGGAGTAAAATGTTGCACCTACGTCACTAATGATACTAGCGACCCCAAGGAGGTGATAGACCGAAAGATGGATGAAATTCTGCAGCTAAAATGGGAGTTTCGTAAGAACCATAACGCTTCAGTGGCTGAAGTAGGGGAAAAGATATAAGGATGGGTTCCATGGCTGAACCCAGTAAAATGGTTCTCAGGTCTAGGGGAATGGGTTCAGGAAGTGATCGCCAGCATAGGCAAATTCTTGATCCTTATACTAATTGTCATCATAATGATTGGAATATGTGCCCGGTGTGTTCCTATTGTGTTGAAGTGTGGAAAGTGTAAAAACAGAGTAAAACAAAAGAACGAAACTATGATGGTGGTCAGAAATGACAATATGAATGCCGAGGTAAATATAGAACTGCATTACAACCCTGAACTAGGAAATACCATCATTTAATGTACCATATTTAGAAATACATAGAATGTATTATTGAAATGTTATTTTTAAAACACCTCAGATAATGTAAAGTCTCAATTCCCCTTCAAGACTGCCTTTATAAGACTCGTGCATCCCCACACCTTTCACATGATCTTCCAAGATCCGTGGTGTGCGTATAATAGTAGTTTTATGTCCCCACCCAGAGACACATTATTGATGGATTAAGAACCACCTTGTGCCATCCCATAATAACACTAAATAATATGTAAATGTAAGCCTAAATTAAATTTTAAAATCAGATTGTGATAGCATGTTGTTCGCTATCAAAGGGTGGACTGTCGAAGCTGGATAATTGGCTGAGACAAGATCAGTTTAAGATTGAATCGAGGCGTCGCCATCTTGCGACTGGCCGCAAGACGCCATCTTGGAAATTAGATCGCAAGACCCATTTTGCGAATGGCCTCCCAAAGGCCATTTTAGATAAACTGACATTTAAGTACATATGGCGATATTACTATTAGCACCATGCAATTGCATCTTTCATCATTTCTCATATACACATTAAAACGCACAATTGCGCTAACTAGTCGCATATTAGCGAATGCATAAGATCCTATATGTAAACGCTGTTTAGTAGCTAAATGCGCAATCATCTGTCCCCAGTTAACTAGCGTCTTTATATCAAACCCCTTATACTCACACATTACATATTCACATACAAGGTTCCATAAGCTTTAAGGTATAAGATTTAAGTTTGTTCACTTAGTATAAATGCTGTGAAATAAAGATTATTTGGTAACTAAGGTTTTATACATGCTAAGTAAGCCGTGTTTGGTTTTGTACTGATGCGTACTCTTTCAACAGAATTCCGGTATTATCGGTATGGAGATCGCATCATGCATTCTCGACTTATGGACCGCAGAGACTTCAAGCAACAAAATGTATATAATATGAACAACTGTTAGGATGTTGCATGTGGCGGGAATCCAGAGACCCCCAGTTGTTAGAGGCTAGGTTGGGTCTATTTTAATCCACCTGTTAAACGCTCTGTAACAGATGTATCCCCCTTGGGAACCAATGACATCAGCAACAAACGTCTCTATTGTTTTGTTTATTCCTGGGGGGTATAAATATGTGTGCTCAAACGCTGGGTCATTTAGTCTTCATGCTGAATGCTGGGGTTTCTTGCTGATGCCTAACATCTGGTCCGGAAGCGCTGCGTATGTATACTGTACTTGGATCTGTATAATTCCTTTGCGCCGAATTGTGTCTGGATCAATAGGGTGTAACTGACTGTACTTTTACTTGAATAATACTTTGTGCTTTGGAACCACATGTTCTAAGTCTGGAGTCTCTATTTACTGTATGACTGCGTACTCAAATTAGCATCATCCTTAGAGGTTTATTAGAAGGTATAGGTATGGGTATATAGAGGTTCTAATCCAGTATCGTTATAATTAACAATTAATTACCTCTGCAGGTTGCCGGGGCCCTCAGCTGTTCATGGCCCGGTACAGGAGTACTGGCTGTCCCCCCCCTGATGGCGGCCCTGGCAACACCTACTGTATAACCGTGGCAGTAAAGTGGACATGTACTGCTGTATCTGTGAGGTGTGGCATAAAACTGACTTACATCTTAATGTAAATGAGCCCTAAAGCAGTTTGTTGCTACTTGTTACTTGTTGATGAAAACACACTAATACAGAAAATGCATGTAGCCATAAGCTGGCCACACACATAGCAACTTTTCACCCAATTTGGTTGATTTCGACAAATCACGCAGATGAATCGTGTAAAAAATGGCCAAATCATGAATTTCTACTCATGATCACGATGCCGATGCGCGCCCCCGCTCATCGTACCTCGCACCTTCTGATCTGGCGTGCTGTATGGCAGATTTGCCAATCCGGGACATGATGGGTGCCGATCGTGAGGGTTTTTACTCACGATGAATCATACTAATCATCGTACTTCGCGGAAAATGACAGACAGGAGCCTGGACACGCTCTCCACCATCTTGTGCAGCATCGTGGAGAGAAGGAGGTACAATTGAGAGCCTGCACACTGAAGTGTATTTTGAAGAATTTTGGTGAGTATTTGTACTGTATTAAATGCAACCACACTGACCACCAATGTGTGCCACCCACCTAGCCACCAAAGTATGCCACCCACCTATAAATGCATGACCCAGCCACAGCCCGCCGGAAAGAGGTGGGCAGTGGCTGGGTCATGCATTAAGCTCCCACTGCCCACCAATGTGTGCCACCCACCTACCCACTAACTGGCCACCAATGTCATGGGCCACCTAATAATTAATTAGAAAACTTTACATTTTTTTAAAATTCTTAAACAAATATATTACAAGATAAACAAATATCTTTATAGGAGTACATATAGGCCATGTACTCCTCCCTCTCTACATTACAACAACATGAACAATCATATTTAAACATAAAATATTTGCAAAAACATGTTAAAAATTACATACAATACAGATCTAAAAACAATACATTTCAAGTAAAAAAGTAAAAAAAAATACAAAAAAAACCACATCATTACTGTAAAAAAAAACACAATACAGTACATTTAAAAACACATCATTCCTGTAAAACAGGGGTCTTCAACCTTTGGCCCTCCAGCTGCTGTGGAACTACACATCCCAGCATGACCTGCCACCATTTGGAAATAACAGCATGCTAAAACTGTTGCAGGGCATCCTGGGATCTGTAGTTCCACAACAGCTGGAGGGCCAAAGGTTGAAGACCCATGCTGTAAAAGAAAGAAAAACATTAAAAACGCCAAAAATACAAACGTCATTCCTATAAAAGAAAACACGATTACAATACCATAACAAACATTAAAAACTAGTAAAACAACAATATAAAAACAATAACAATTTTAAACAAAACAACAGAAAATATAACAAAACTATATACACTAATATTTATATGTCCATTTTGTTTATTCTTCATAGAAATGTCCATGGATAGTGAGCGTGAGTTCGCGACTGGATTCATAGAAATCCTGGAGTCTAAAGAGTGTCTGTGGCGGATAAGCTGTCGACAATATCATAATAAGTTGCACAAATTGGCAGCTTTTCAGCTGTTGTTGGACTATACGAAAAGGTTCATTGCCGATGTTTACCTAAAAACTGTCCGGCAGAAAATTCAGAACCTGCGTACAGTGTACATTAAAGAGAAGAAGAAAGCTGATGACTCCAAAAGATCCGGCGCAGGCACCGATGATGTGTATTAACCTTCGCTGTGGTACTACAACCAGATGTCCTTCATAAGCGAGCAGGAGCCACAACGGCAGTCTCTGGTGTTGATGGCTGAGCGAGAGGGAGAAGAGGAGGTTGCAGAAGTGACTGGACCATCTGCTGAAGTTTTGGTAAGTAGTGACACAGTACCAAAACCTTTTATTGTTTTTGTAGTTCAATGCCAATTGTCCAACATAGTCAGTTAGTTCACAGACATTCCACCTGCCATGGCACCGCACCTAGTCCTTTGAAATAGGCCATGTACTCCTCCCTCACTTCTTTGGCACGTGCGGTTGGTGTTGTAGAAATTGGTGGTGCAGACAGATGTAAACTGGGCAATGTCCTCCGGAGGTCCTTCATCTTCTGGTCTAGCTGGGACTGGTCCTCGTTGGGTAGATTTTCTTTGCAGAAAGTTGAGCAGCACACAGCACGCCATCACGACCCAGTCTATCTTCTCCACACCTAGGTTGATGGTGGTGTGGAAAATGCGGAAGCAGTTGCTGAGTATTTCAAACGCATTTTCCACAATGCGCCGTGCCCAGAATATACAGTAATTGTAGATCCTCTTCTCTCTGGTCAGGCACCTCTGTGCAAATGGCTTCATCACATGTTCATGTAATGCAAAATCCTCGTCTGCGACGAAAACGGAATAGGTCGTGCTTTGTCTGGTCCAGTGAGGGCAAGTTAAGGGTTTTGTTGGTGAGTCTCTGGTAGAAAGTCGTCTATTTAAAGGACCCACCATCTGAAGCACGGCCATTCTTGCCAACATCCACAAACAGAAATTCGTAGTTGGCATTCACCACTGCCATGAGAATGATGCTGAAGAATCCTTTGTAGTAATATGATCCGGTGTTGGCAGGTGGGTTGATGCGGATGTGTTTTCCATCGATGGCTACTCCACAGTTAGGGAAATTCCAACGTTGTTCAAACTCTTTAGCGATGCTCTTCCACTCCTCCACGGTGTTAGGATACTGTAAAAATTAAAAAAAATGGGTTAAAACATGACTATAATATTGTTTTTATTTGTTTACTATATAGACTCCCACCCAAGACCCTGATTTGGCTTCTACACCGGACCTTAGTCTACTCGGGGAGAGCAATGTGGATAATACCACCCCACTGGCAACACCCATTGTACCCGGACCCTCATCCTCTTCAGTAGAACCCCCAAAAAAAAAACAGGGGAGAAATGAGAATCACACTGAATGGCAGGACATATTTCTCTATAATGCAGAACGCCTCCTTCAAAAACCACCAGATGCTATTGATGACTTTACGGCACATATAAACAGCAGTATGAGGAAAATGGACAAGGATACTCAGAAAAATTACCTCAGGCACAATTATGACCTTTTGAGTAGGTCTATGCGCAAAAACCTACACAACACTTATATAGCTGACCCAATGCTTTATTCCCCTGCCCCAAACACCCCTCAGCCCAGTTGGAGATTATTCCTCCACCCAGCACTCCAAGCTCAAGCACTACCCTGTTTAGTGCTCTGCTAGATGCAGCGGATGAATCGTCCTGTTATTCACATTTTTTTTTTCTTGCTTGTACTATCACCAAATTTTATGACTCCCAATAGGTGCTGGCTGTATAGTATAGGGTGGTGATGACACTGTTTGTACAAGGTCACTACATACATGGCACAAGTACAGATTGCTGGAAGCTGGGGCCACAATCTATACTTGTGCCATGTGTGTATTGGCCTGTTCAAAATGGCGTCTGACCCACCCTATAACACACAGCAGTCTACCTATTGGGATTGATAAAATTTGATGATAATGCTGTTTTGTCAAATTTATATTGCAGTCTATATTGCAGACAGTTCACTGCACAGTTTGGTTTGCCTACAGGTCAGTTCGCAGTTTGGTTAATGCAGCCTATTAAATAAAAAAGGTTAATAAAAAAAAACAGCAAAATTGGGAGGAACTAGTGTGCAAGTGTTTTTTTTGCCACAGTGGCTGCGTATTGTCATATTGTTTAAAAAAAACCTTTACTACTATGTAGTGTTGTTGACACAAGATGGCTGCTATGCAGCACAGTTTTCTGCCTTATTGGAACAGTTAAAGAGTTACATTTAAAACAATATATGAAAAAAAATAAAAACAAATTTTTTTCTTTAACAAGAAACCAATGTGTGGTGTGTTTTTCTTCTTAGCTTGCAATACTGGTACTGCAACACTTTAACAATAGCTTTGCAGGTCTCCGGAATGATGACGCCTAAGGACTGAGGTGAGATGAGTGTCCCAAATTTCAGGTCTTCAAATAACCTTCCTGTAGCCAGATACCTCAGGGTAGCCACCAGTCTCTCTTCAGCAGGGATTGCCCTCCGCCACCTTGTGTTCTGTCTCTGAATGTGGGGGGTCACCATAGTCAACAATTCTTGGAAGGTAGCGTCATCCATGCGCAGGTAGTTGCGATAATCCACCAGGTTGTTCTCCTTGATCTCCATCAGCAGGGACATGTGAGAGCGGGTATCCCTTTGTAGCAGCCACAACCTTAGTCCAGCATGCTCTCGCCCTTCTTCGCTGGGCCCTCTTCCTAATCTTCCGGACCCCAGCTTCAGCGACCAACACTTTATACTGATAGGGATGCATCAGTACAGAATTCAGGAACAGGATAGAATGCAGGTAGGTAGCACACACTTGCAGGTAGAATAAACTTTGTAAAAGGCAAGCCAAATACAAAGAGCACAGTACAATGTACAGGATTCAGCAGGAATACACCTAGCCTCACTAGTTCCAGAACAGAATGTGCAGAGTTTAAAGGGCGCCTGCTTTTTATACCCCCTAGTTAGCCCCTCCCATTGTTATGGCTATTTAAATTTCCCACCAATTGTGAAGAGCCTCGTGTATTTTTTTGATAAACTTACGATTCATCGTGCCCAATCTCACAATGCATACGATTCGATAGATCGTGAGATCGTGAAATAGATTGGGTAGTATTTTTCCAAAATTGTGATCATGGCAGCCAGAGAGCTCCCGGGAGAGTTCATGTGGAAATTGTACAAGAAATCGAATCGTGAGCACATTTCTATGTGTGTGTGCAGCAATAGGGATCATTGTGCCTTATAACCAATGCAGTGTAATGTACTAATGGTCCCATTTGAATGTATATATCTCTATTTATTTTTTTATATAACAGCTTCATAATGGGGGTAAGGTGCATTCAGGGAGATTGCTGGTATTTCAGAGAGTCTTCCAGACAAGGAGGGAGATTTGGCAAGTATGATACAATATCGGCATACCCGATTGTATTACTAATATTTCACAGACACAAAAACAGACAAATCTCAGGTGCACAACTCCAAATTATTGATAATATATAAATGCAATAAAATGTTGCAATCAATAGAGGTTTTTAGCATAATCTTGGCCAAGGTTATGGGCCTACCCACCATATCCAGGTAACCTCTTTAGGGTAGGTCCCTAACATACTAGGGTTCAAATCCAGAGTGCAGGACCCCCCAAACTGGCCCAGCTAAGCCGCCCCAGGGCACTGCCATAGTAAGAAAAGTGCAGTGTAAAAGAGATAGTTAAGAGCAGCCACAGCTGCATATAAAGAAATGAAAATAAAAAGGTGAAGTACATGTATAATAAACAAACAGTGAAGGGTTAAAATGTGTTATAAAAGAAAAATGTGTTATAATGCAGTGCCCTGAAACAGATCAACCAAAGCAATTCAGGGGGACCCACGCCCCAAAAATGAACCAAAGGTGCACTACAGTATATAACTTATAGGACTTACCTAGAATTGTGCCTAATACCAGTGTGCATATACATATGCAAGACTCTGTGCTTTTAAACCAATAAAGAAGGGGTGCTAATCCAGACTGTGGGCGTCTGCTTTCCCTCAGGTGTGCAATATAGCACATTAAATGGAGTATATAGGAAAGGTTCCTGGACTGTGCACCTGAGATTTGTCTGTTTTTGTGCCTGCAATTAGTCTCATCATGTAGCACCTCCCAATTATATATATATTCAGGGTATGCAGTCCAGGAACCTTTCCTATATAATATTTCACAGAGGCATATGAAGTTATGAACATTAACAAACCGTCAGCAGTGCACTCTAACATGGAAACGTCCTTCCTGGTCTTTGTGAACAGTTGGAGCTCATTAGTGGAATAGTTGATCCCAGTAATAATAAGTATCTCACTTATCACAGATATGAATGGAAATAAGCATACAAATATCCCTCTAAAATGTCAGACACTGTTCCAGTGAGGTATCCAGTCACATGGTCGACATTTACCATATCAGCAGTCATAATATCGACACCGCGATGTCAGCACTGGAAGGTCGACATGGTTCCACATGTCTCCAGGTCAACTTGTTAAGAATGTCGACAATTTCACAATATCAACATCTGAAATGTTGCCATGTTAAATGTTGCCATTCTCAGAATGCCGAAGCTTAGGCCAGCGCATCAGATCACTCTGCCGGAACTGACGGTTATATGACAACCGGGACCCGGGGAGAAGACACTGAACATGCTGCTGCTAACAGGAACAGGTAAGTGGCCACAGAGCCACCAGGGACACTAGGTCGACATTCTATCATGTCGACATGCCATCCATGTATACATGATGAATGTTGACATGGTCACTGTTGACATACTATGCATGTCAATATGCTACATGTCAACATTCTCATGTTGATATAATGTATGTCCAAATGAAAACTGTCAACATATAACATACCACACCCTTCCAGCGAAAGAAAATCCTTTAGACTTGTTTACTTTATGCAACAACACTTGCTCCTGGTGCTTGTAGTTCCATGACCAGATACATGTAAACACAGAAACCACTGAGCTGTAAAATGTAATACTTCTTACCACAGGATGCCTCTGTCCCAAACCTAATCTCCAAGTTCACTCCTATTTGCACATTCCAAAACCCTCTTATTATACTTCTAACGAGCAGAAGGAAGTCAATGCCAGGTTACAAATCTGACAATTCTCCAGTTGGTCGTCAAGGTCCTGCAGAGCACCTCCAGCAGACCCCACAGAGGATCTCCACTCCTGTCCAAAGGGTGACTTGTTGCCCTACAATTTCCCTTCTGGATACTCTCTGGAGTATGGTCTATCAGTTTCTCTCAGCTCTGGGAGAAGTGATTTCCACACTGAGCTACTCTGACTGGATGTAGTCTCTCTCTCGCAGCTGCACAGGCTATTTTTTATCCTTCTGTCTCTAATATCTATTTTCTCCCTCATGTACCAGTAAAAGAGCAGTCATTTATTGTTTCATGTGCCTTGAATTAATAGGTGATGTATTAAAAAAGCTTTTTCTTTTATTCTTGATTTAGCTGTGCAGCTTCATATTACTCAACTATATAATGAGACATTTAAGTTAGTTTTAAAAGAATTATAAATGATGGAGTGGATTGTACCAGCAGGGGGTTAATGACAATGGGTATGTGACTCTTACCGCATTCTGATCATCTCTTATTAATTTCTCTTTGTAATATTCAAGATAAAGACCTTGAAAAATATATTGGGTAACAGTTTTTTGTGTTAGATAAACTTGGAACTTCTCAATGGGCTGGTTTTGGCTCGGGGGGGGGGAGCGCACAACATTTTTTTAATGTTTTTTTCACTGGTTACCATTTTTTTAAACATAGAAGCCTTCATGGGTCTCACTGACATGTGAAGGCTTCTGTATAACACGTCCCTTTTAATGCTGGTCGCATTAAATGGTCCGAGTTTTCACAGAAGAAAACTCACACGGACTCGCATAATGTAATAGCCTTGAATTGGACAGCCAGTGAGTTATTAGCATATTTTCGCAATTGCGATCTGTGAGAGATTGCTGCTGCGATGGCATTTGGTACATCTCTGAGTCAGGCCATAAGTGTTTATATGGAATTACTGCTATGTGAGAGTAAATATGTAAATGTTTCTCATGATACAGTTCATCATTAGTTCTTGGAATTACATCAGCAGCACTCTAATGAGACATGTTTACACGTTTTCATAGGAAATATTTATAGATTCTCGCAATAATATAGTCATAAAGAATGCAATCAAAATCCCATTTAATTATAGTGCACCTCAGAACTACTTAATCATTTCTTTCAACCACATAAGGTAATCATAATTGCTTTATAAATTGTTAACTTTGTTCAACCTCTATAAACGCATATAAAATAGGAATTGCCTGGATTTACAGTAATGTGAATAGAAACATTATACGACTAATTTAGATTTAGATGCAAATTTGTCTGGATGTAGAACATGAACCATGTTACACTGCAAGGTTTTTTTTGTGCATACAGGCCAAATACTACATTATTTTGCATGTTGCACACACATAAAGCCTAAACATTACCATTGTGGTTAAAATATTTGGATAATTTATTTGTCATTTCTGGCTTTTTGAATCTGAAAGGATTAAATTCAGCCAAGTGCAGCTTGCCGCAAGTAAGTTAATCATGGATAGCTGCATCATAGCTCCAGCTTTTAATAGCCAGCATGTGAGGGAAAACAGTAGGCTGACAGGCCAGAGGGAGCAGAGATGATCTCCTGAAGAAAGAAGACTGCACCACCAGGGATGAGAGGCAATGGCTCCAGAGAGAAGCAAGAAGACTGCCTGAATGCTGAATGAATTGGTGCAACATGGGGGCTCTTCATAAAGACTCTTACCCTTGCCAGGTAAAGGCGCCAAAAGTTAAGACTAGTGAGATGCAACTGGATGAAGGCCTACTGAGTGTCAAGTTGAGGATCAAGAGGGAGAACCGCAAACCCCTTTATGTAAAAGAGATTCCTGGATGTCCCTCTTGTGTCCACCAAAGATTTTCAGATCCAGTAAGGCCTTAGTAAGGCACTTAGTAAGGCAATTGTAAGGGCCGCACTGTACATCTATAATATTGGACACTAGTGTAGTACCCCACTAGTTTATTGGGTAGTCTTGGGCTGTCCACATTTTGTAAAAAGCAGCTATATAAGCATTAATTTATTGTATTAAAGGGGACTGTTTGCATATAATGTAAAATAGTGGACTCTGCACTTATGCTTATTTTTTTTGGTGATAATGGACAATTTGTTGCAGCGTTTGCAGTGCCAGAACTTTCTGGATGCCTGGAGTTCGGCACATGAGTCCAGTGGGCAGGAGCCGGCAGGTGCACCAGAGAAAACAGTAGAACTTCAACAGACTCCCTAACTGTAGTGCTGACTGAGGAGAGAGTGAGGACAGTGTTGAGACACAGGACACTTTCTTGAGACAGAGAGGTGTCCCCATTGACCAGAGATCAGCGGTGTGAGACCGAGGTTGTTAGAGTGACTGGAGATCATCAGAGCGGCTCTCAGACAGCAGTGGTGTCCGGAGGAAGTTAGTGCCAGTGACATCTTCCGGCCAAGCAAGCAGCTTCTTCACTCCCAGTCGAGGAGGGCAGAGAGGAGCTCTCTTCTTTAGTGCAGCTGCTGGTGAGCAATACATTGCAGGGGCATGTCTGCCTACATAATCGGCTGCCTGAGGGATCATCATCAGATCATTTGGCAGGTCCTACAAGCTCATGTGGCAAAGCAAACACCTAGATGGAAGGTAGTAAGCCCCAGTTAACTGACTACACCTTCCTGCATTACTAAACAGTGAAAGCCCCAGCAATTACCACATAACCCAGCAGACTGTGCTACAGACATCTTATTGCAAGTTTTAAGGACTAGTATACCAGCATATAGGAGTGAACTGTTGAAATCTAAAATATTAGGCCGTCAGACCTCTTACTATCAGCACAGACTGCCAAGTTAATAAAAGCTAATAAAGGGGAGTAGTCATACCACCAGTATACTGTAGGCTCAGTCAGCCTGCTAAAACATTAAGAACAGCTCTCCTCAGAGTCTGCCAGTACACTGTAGCACAATAAAGAACAGCATAGCCTCAGCATCTTAAGGGACATAATAGACTTAGGGCCTCATTTATCAATGAGTTTTATCACTCACAGCGAGTGATAAAACTCTTTGCATATGATAAATGGTGCTCCAGCCAATCAGCTCCTATTTAGGGGCGTCTAAATAATGGGTGCAAGGTGTGCAGTGCAAACGGGCCCCTGGGTCTAAGGGGGCCCACACTGCACACCCTACAGCTATAATAAATTCTGCTTACCTTTTTGCAGATTCCAGTGTGCTGCTCCACAACCCCGGATCACTTCTGCAGAGCCGCAAAAAATCACTGGGAAAATGGCGGAGGCCTGGTGATTCGCGCATTAATTGTAATTTATACTTTTTTAGGTGAAATGATAGAACCTGCATTAATTCAACTTGTTTTTCCTCCATAGACAGATGTTTTTCAGACAGATCTTTTTTTTTCTTGGTTTTTATAATGAAAGTCGACTCCTGATACTAATGGATAAGCAGCATGGGTTAGAATAGATTTATCTAACTGGTTTGCTTTGTTTGGAATTCAATAGAGAACCTATAGAGTAAATTGTATACTAAGGCTAAGATCTAGTACACAGGACATTTTAAGCTGATCAATTATGACTGCAGTTGCTAAAATACAATTGTCCATCACATTGTTGTGTTTTTCATAAATATCATTTTTTTCTATATTTTTTTCAATAAAAGTAATCACAGAAAGAAATATAGTGAAAAAAGGGGGGAGCACTGGGACTAAGATCCACAAATGGGGAAACATTCATCTTGTACTGTACATACTGTATATTGCAGGAAGATATTACAATGGATTTGTATTGTGTCAACAAGTTTACAGGCTGGCAAAACACTAAACACAGATTAAAGCCTCTTGTTTGATAGCTAATTTACTATTTTTGACATTTGTGCATAATAGTGATGATCACTGATTTATCTTTTAATTGTCTGTTCTTGAAACTACTACTTTCTCCTAATGTACAGTACCTTATACCCTTAATGCAAATTCATGAGTGCTTAGGAAGGTCAAGTTGCCTATATCAGAAAGATCATCTCTATCTCACAGCAATGCTGAGTTTCAGTTATTTCTGTATCTAGGTTGTATATTCGAAAAAAAGGATTTATCTATTTTTAAGCTATAGCCTCCGTACTGGCTAACATTATATGACCAAAACATATTTATCACTGGAGGGTAGTCATGTAACAATACTACTGTAAGTTGGGAGAGGGTAATACAAATGTTTCCAGATCCTTGCTGCTAATCTTTACATATATACTGAAGGATGTTACTGTGGGCCTGTTACAGAGGGGCAGGTAATGTCGATGCCGCATGCACACAGCCACTGTTTTCAGTCTGAGAAATGCCCATGGCAGCTCAGGATTACCATGACAATAGGATGCCCTGCATAAAATATATGTACTAAGCTTTCCTTAGAGATTGATAATAAAGTACCAATCAAGCAGCTCCTAACTACCAGTTTACAGACTGTGTTTGAAAAATGACCGTTAGGAGCTGATTGGTTGGTACTTTATCTCTCTCCACTTTATCTTTCTCCAAGACTTAGTACTTCTACCATACAGAACCTGTAGATTATCTCTGAGCCACAGTGTCCTAAATAATACGTCCCCTCCAATGGCGTAACTAGGGCAGGTCAGCCGGGGATCGTGCTCTGGGCACCATGGGCCGCAGTCCAGGTCCGGTAAAGTCAGTGTAGTGCGGAACGCAATGAGTGCTCTACTGGCCGGGGGCACTGTATAGCGGCACTGTATCACTACTGGGGGCACTGCATAGGGGGGCTACTGAGAGAACTTTATAAGGGGCACTGCATAGGGGGGACCACTACTGGGGGCACAATTGGGGGCACTGCATAAGAGGGACCACTACTGAGGGCACTGTATATGGGGCACTACTGAGGGCACTGCATAGGGGGACACTGTATAAGGGGCAATAATGGGGACCTGCATTAGAGGGACCACTACTGGGGGCACTGCATAGAGGGACCACTACTGGGGGCACTGCATAGGGGGGCACTTTATAAGGGGCACTACTGGTGGCACTGTATAAGGAGCACAATTGGGGGCACTGCATAAGAGGAACCACTACTGGGGGCACTGTATAAGGGTTACTACTGGGGGCACTTTATAAGGGTGCACTACTGGGGGAACTATATAAGGGGCACTACTGGGGACATTGCATAAGGGGCACTACTACAGTGGGCATTGCAAGAGGGGCACTACTACTGGGGGCAGTAAGGTGCATATGGAATGGAAAGGAATGTTCCCAGAGTGATGAGAAATGGCGGTGTGTCATGTTGACACTAGAGATGTGCGGGTTCGGTTTTACTCAGATTTACTCAGTTCTGTTTGCTAAAATTATCGCAAGTTCGGATTAGTTTGGATTTATTTATTGGCTATCCAAAACACGTGATAGCCGATAGCCAATGAAATGCCATTTTTGAGATCCGAACATATCCGAGTAAATCTGTAAAACTGGATAAACCAAACCTGCACATCTCTAGTTGACACGCCCCCATTTTTCAGTTGCCAGCCACTTTTTGGCACGGGCAGAAAATTGGCGGGAAGGGGTGCTCCATTTCTTATCTTGCCCTGGGCTCCAAATACCCTAGTTTCGCCACTGGTCCCCTCCCACAGGTTCTAACACAATTAGACCTAATACCTCTTTATATGACAATTCCAAAAGACATTCATGTATCCTTGTCAAAAGCAGTTGTTTGCTTCAGTTTAAACCAAACTTCCTCTAGACCTTCTTAAGTTATAGTAGACGAGGAGACTGAATAAAATATTGGATTATAGATGGATTAGGGGTTATATACAATATTTGATTCATTGGAAGGTTTACAAGTCAAAGAAAAGCTCTTTGCTTTATATGTATTGTATACACATATATATGTATATAGAGTCACATTATGGAGCAGACAGCTATCAGACCCCATCAGGAAAGGGGGGGTGAGATCGCAGGTGGGGTGGGGTACTAGTGCAATGACAGACCCTATGAAGAGAGTGGGGGGGAAGCCACGATCACAGGGGTATCCTAGTGTAATGAGCGAGGGTGGGGATGCAGGTCCTTGTGTTATACTGACCTGGAGTGAGAGAGAATGTGCTGCTGCAGCAGTAGCAGCACTGATCCTCTCCTGCCTCTCAGCCGCTGCCAGTGACAGAGATCCCTTATCCCGGGCTGACAGCAGCAGCACAGCCGGGAGACGGTGTGGTGGGGAAGTAAGCAGATACTGCTGGCCAGTGTCCACCTACTTATCGTTCATTTGGGGGGAACTTTCCCCCTACATTAGAATGATCAGTTGGTGAAAATCAAACAAGCCGGCTTCCCGATTGTATACCCATTTTCACTCCTGTAGCATATGACACAGGGTTAATACAGGTACAGGCTCTAGATGTTATGCCAGATGCATCCTAGAGCAAATAGGGTGTGCTGGGCATTGTAGTGCATCGAGTGTTATATGCACACTCACACTGTAGTCTGTCAGTGATAGGTCTACTGTACTGTGTGGTGGTGGTACTGGGATCTCTATAAGGCTTTGTAGTGTTCCCATTCGAGAGAGTAATTCAGTGGCATGTCCAATCATACAGGACGCCAAGGAGGAAAGATGTGCGAGCCACTGGGTCCTAATCCCCGGCAGCTGCAAGGCTAAAGGAAAAAAGGCCCATTATGTGTACTCATGCATACAGATATTCATAATAACTTTGATTAATGGTTGATTGGTGTAAGTACAAATGCAAAAAAACTTGTATTTTAGCACTGCATAGATCCGTCACACTGTGATCAGCCCAATGGAATATTAAAACCATTTTTCTATCTAATCAGCTCTGTAGAAACCTAATGAAAATGATTGGATGGGGATTTGATATAAGATATAATTAGAATACAATAAAAAAGAAAATGGGAGCGCTGGCAGTGGCTGCTGATTTAAAAAATCATTTATTTTAATTGCACATAATACAATCTCAAAAACTTATTGTTTAAAATATCAAAATTAATAAAAAATACAGATGGATACAATCAATTAGGCTACTAGTGCCTTACTGTTAAAATGCGAAACCGGTTCCACCATACAACATTAGTACATATCAATATATAAATCACTCCAGAGGGTAGTATAGAGATCTCTTATAAAGACATATATGTATATTGGAATATCGGAGCATTAATCGAAAATCATTGGTCACAATTTGCCAGCATAGATTCAATAGCTGTCGATATATTAGTCCACTTATACCCAATTAATAGAGGGTTAAATGTATAAAGAAAAAGCAGCACAGCTCATTCAGCGCGGTTTTGAGTGTTAGTATTGCAGTGTTAGTAAATAGGTAGTTCCTCGAGTCAACTGACACGTTTCTCCGCCCAATGACACGGCGGTTTCATCAGAGGAGAAACGCGTCAGGACACTCGTGGAACGCAGGTGGCACGCATACTGGAAACCGGAAGTTCACCACCGGAAGTGACGGATCGGTCACCAGCCAGCGTGTAGCAGCGTGCTGTAGTCAGTGTGCAGCAGCGGCGGTAAACAGATTGTTCATACAGCCTACTGGTTCACTGTGAACGGTTACAAGTGCCAGGATTCAGGAACAAGAGGTCCCTCTGCCTGAGGACACAAAGCGCCTCTGGACCACATGGTGCACAAAGTGGTAAAAATCTTTGGCTGATATTGTTCTTTATTTGTGAGCGGGCGATCAGTACATAAGCATCCTCCCCCTGGGATTGGGGTAGAGGTTAACTGCCACAATATACTACCTAAATGGTTGGATGATAATATACCTATTTTAGGAACTACCTATTTACTAACACTGCAATACTAACACTCAAAACCGCGCTGAATGAGCTGTGCTGCTTTTTCTTTATACATTTAACCCTCTATTAATTGGGTATAAGTGGACTAATATATCGACAGCTATTGAATCTATGCTGGCAAATTGTGACCAATGATTTTCGATTAATGCTCCGATATTCCAATATACATATATGTCTATATAAGAGATCTCTATGCTAGCCTCTGGAGTGATTTATATATTGATATGTACTAATGTTGTATGGTGGAACCGGTTTCGCATTTTAAAAGTAAGGCACTAGTAGCCTAATTGATTGTATCCATCTGTATTTTTTATTAATTTTGATATTTTAAACAATAAGTTTTTGAGATTGTATTATGTGCAATTAAAATAAATGATTTTTTAAATCAGCAGCCACTGCCAGCGCTCCCATTTTCTTTTTTATTGTGTTCCCATTGTAAATAGGTGGACCTCCAGATCCACTGTGTGGGGGCAGCAGGAGTGGTACAAATTTTGGCGTAATTGGTGATTTATATTGGTAGCGCCCACTTTTTTCTCCTTTTGCAGTTGTATTATAATTAGAATACCCTATATTTTTGTACAAAACATCACCAGCAGTGACAATTATACACTGTTTTTTCATGATATGCAATGATACTGTATACAATACCATCACCTTGGTATAATACTTAATTTTTAGAACTAATTCCTGAAAGAGGAAGAAATCAATGAAATAATGTCAGAAATTAATAAAATAAGCATCCACAGATTTATCCAGAGCTTGGAAACGACTATAAATCTTTTATTAAAATTAGGTGAGTATCGGTACCTTTGTACATAGAAAATTAGCTGGGATTACACAACTTGGGAAATATTAATCAATATATCCTATCTATATAGTATCCTCAATATGAGCACAGTGGAAGCCTGGGCATGTACCCAAACAGCTCCTACTGCAAGGTAGATGGCACAGACCTAGAAGAAGACCGCCAACCAGTAATGGGGTAAGTTTAGGAGAGGCAGGGATGGACCATGACGGAGCGGACACGGGGGTGTGTCGGCTGAGGTGTGCCAGCATACGTTGGGCCAACATCAGGGGCTGGCTGGCACCTTTTAGCCTGGGGGGCAAGTCCAGAGCATTGGCCCATAAGTAATGGTCCTTCCTTAAATTTTGCTTTTCAGTATAATAAATATTTATTTTGAAAAAAACTAGACCTGGTGTTGTTTAACAAAAATATACTTTATTATCTATCTATCCTCCCACATTCTCCTTATACTGTATGTTAGCAGACTCATCCACATTCCCAAATATGACACTTGAATCTTATGTTATATTGTTATTACATAAGGCAATTAATGCATACAGGAACTCCTTACCATTTTTTTCCATGATCAAAATAATAACAAAATTAAGAACAAATATAGACGCAGGGAGTGTGGATTTTAGTGGGTGTTCCTGGAAGGGAGCAGGGAGGTGGCAAGGCAGACATGCCCATGTTGCCGATAGCGGCTGTGTCTGAAAACGCACAATCGCTCACACAGGACGCTATACTCAGATAGACAAACTGCACTTACCATGGGGCTCATTCAAGTTTGATGTATTGCCCAATGGTGTGCCTAAAGATGCGCCAAGACAGATTTACAGAGCTGTAAGACACCGCAAGTTGGTGTCTCCGTGTTTTAAAATTGGGTGCGAAATTAGCATAAGATGCAGCTGTATCTGTTCCAACTCAGAATCAGGCCCATGAACTCACATGAGTCAATCATTGATCACTCCCATATATTTTAATATTAATAATTATGGGAGCCTACTATTTAGATTGAGACACCCATTTACTATTTTTATTATTTAATCTGGTGGTGGGTGTATTGAGGGCACTTGGAAATCTCTGGGGAGATTCTGGGTGATACGGCCACTAGCTTCAGTGCGGCCATATCACTAATATATTCAGTCAATGGCCCTGCTGGTTGTGTGAATGAGCACAGCCACAGCTGCACACGAGCATGGTAATACGGCCGCCTTTGCATGGCAGTATTACAGCCACAGCTTTCGCTTACTAAATTTGGACCTACAGGGCTTTCTATAGCCCTGTAGCACACAGCATAACTGTAACAGAAGAGTATAATAATGCGGTGGCAAATGCTGACAGACAGACCGCGGCCATCACAACCACCATACCACCAGGGCTGTTTGTTACTACGGGCAGGGCTGCCAAGAGAATCTTGGGCCCCAGTACAGAAACTTCCAGGGGCCCCCCAAGAGGAGGTGTGGCTGCACCATGGCAAAATGTAAACTGGGGGAACTATAGTGTGGCATAATATGAACTATTGGCACTGTAGAGCATAATCTGCACTATAGCACTACTATGGGGGATAAAATTAACTAGGGAACTACTATGTTGTATAACATACTATTTATTCAGCTGGCGCTCGTTCTTGTAGCCCTGCTCCTTCCAATGGGAAGAAGTTCTGGGGATGTGAAGAGGGATCTGATCGTATACTTCCACCACCTTCCCAATGACTCCCCGGCAGCTTTGTACATGCATGACCTCAGGTCACACATGCGCAGAAGCCGGGGACAGATAAGTAACGCAGCTACTTCTGTAGCTGCGACTAATCGTTGTGTCCAAAGACACAGCAGAGATGTGACCTGTGTCCATTTCTGAATCAGGTCTATAGTGCGGCATGCTATCAAGGAGTGTGTCCTGCTATAGGGTGTGTCTTGCTCCACTCAGGGCATATTAACATTGAGCTTTAATATATTAGCAAGCCCTTGTATTAATTTGCATGTGAAAAGAGGACGGTCTACAAAAATATACTGTACATTGTACAGTATGCACAGCACTGTGCAATACTATCACAACACATCACACAGCACTGACTGTGCATTACACTATACACATACAGTACATAGCACTGCATACAGAGCTCACATAAACCCGATAACGCCTTTTGTATTAAGGCATCAAACATCCCCACCTGATTCTTATGGATCAGCAAGTGGCATCCACGGTAGAAGGGGGGGTCTCTGTTCTTAGAAACGTGCCCTTATTGACAGCAGGTTGTTGGGCTAGGGGTGCGCAATCATCATCACCCCTCCATCTCACCACCTTCCTGCATTCGTCCACTGAATCACGGAGCAGTCGGACTACCCACCAGCTACAGTAGACTGAACCACCCACAAGAAATATACCCCTGACAGCGCTGCATGTCTCAGGCAGTTTCCCATTCCTGGAGAATACAGCAGAGAGTGAGATACTCGCGAGATGATGATGTCATCATCTCACGCTCTGCAGCGTGGTGCGCAGCGCACTGACAAGTAGTAGGAACATTAGTCCTGTCATCGGCTCTCGTCCTATGCCTGGACCATATAACTCCCTCTCCCCCCCAATGGCCGCCTGTCTAGCACGCCCGGATAAATAGTAAAACACAGTCGTCCTGACTACAAGTGGAGGCGGCCCGGGACTCTATATAATGGTACGGCCCGGGGGGCACATGGCACCCTGCCCCCCGGCCCAGCCCGCCCCTGGCCAACATACTGTCTAGGACAATTTATATTTCATTTACATTACTTTAACTTCTTTTATCTAGTTTTTTTAAATACCATTTTTATTGCTTGTCATTTATTTTGACAGCAAACAGCCTTAGTTATGAGTTTATTATTTACAGTTTTATTTTACAGTTGTTTTGAACTTGGTTAGTAATTTTCTACACAATAGTGATAGCATTTTGTAATTATCTTTTGTTTGTTAAAAATAAATTTAAACCAAAAGGTGTGATTTAATATTACATCAGTTTGAAAGGTGGAAGGTACAGATTTAAGTGTACAATACAGTATTTTTTTGTAATAATAGAATATAAGTTTTTTCATGCCAAAGTTTATTTATTTGGCAATGGCTGAATTGTAATGCAATGCTATCAATATATTTTATGCATTTGACTTAAAATAATTGCTTCCACACATTCTGATAAAAAGCTAACTTCACATAACGACATTTACATACTTATTGTGAAGTCTTTAGTGTTAGGTGTTATATGAGGTCCCATGTAAAGTTTTGGTTTGAAGGTTAACACACCATAACTTACAACATTTCTGGATAGGCCCAGCGTGAATGTGTTAAATGGAAGCATGTCTTACCTAAAGATGATTAGGCTGCACCGCTTGATACCACTGTTTTCATACTTAACTTTTTTTAATGGTGCCATCAGAGAGATTCAAGATGGGGGTTCTGGTTGGTGGTACAGGGGGTGAGCAATGGCATATTTATATTGGGTGCAGGGTATGCGGTGCACATGGGTGCCTGGGCCCTGGGGGGTTCACACTGCACACCCACCATTACTGGGGAAAATGGTGAGTTATTTTCCCAGCGATTTCTGGTGTACTGCGTGCACAATAGATAAGTCTCTGGGAACTTGCCATGCTACCGGAGACCTGCACATGCTCAGTAGACTCTGGCACAAAGCCAGAGTCTTTGTAATGAATCTCCCCTGTATTTGTATAAGTCCCCAAAAGACACTCTAGGGAGAGCTTCTGTCTATAATACTGGCCATTATTCCCATAGAGCAGTGGTTCTCAAACTCGGTCCTCAGGACCCCACACATTTCATGTTTTGCAGGTCACCCAGCAGGTGCACAGGTGTAATCATTACACACTGACACATTTTAGAAGGTCCACAGGTGGAGCTAATTATTTCACTTGATTCAGTGTGAAGATATGGAAAACATGCACTGTTTGGGGTCCTAAGGACCGAGTTTGAGAACCTGTGCCATAGAGTATGAAACACTCACTGGTAGTTAGGATGCCGCCAGGTCTTAACCTTCGGACATTAGGGTCTTATACAAATAGCCGGAGTTCACAAGGTAAAACTGGGGTAGTAGAACAAAGGTAATATTAACCTGAAGCCATGAACACAAGCAAGATAGAATGCACAATAATAACAGGTAACATGAATATCAGCAATACTAAGTAATAATATTGCAAGGGAGCAGCGTGCACTGTGGACATTAACAGAATACGATTGCTTATAAACACAACTACATAAAATAGTGGCAGTCACAAACAACACATATTTTGCAAGATGGTATAGCACAAAACCCAAATTCACATGCAGCTAGCAGTATGGTATGGCAGCATAACATATAATGCAGAATGGAATAGCAATATATTAACCAGCATGGGTTTTGCAGAGTATAATAGCAGCAAGAGATACATACATACTGTATATTGCAGGATGGAATAGCAACAGTACACAACACCAATGGCATGCAGAATGGATTTGCAGCACATTTAATATTCCAGGTATACTTGTAAAGGTACAGGTAATGCAAGGCAGAGCTAGGACAGGAACCAGGAATACCAAACAGCAGATACCGGAACAGGGCATGACTTCGACAAGAAACTATCTCCGGCAAGGCAGGAATGGGCTGGCTGCCCTATAACAGAAGTAAGAGCTAATCCTGTGTGACCAAATAAAACCAGCCTCTGGTAATTACCACTATGAGCAGCTGAGTGATGCATGTTCACAGAGGCTTCTCAGCTGGGAGCAATCAGCCTGGACCAAACTTCACTGTGGCTGTCTTTATCTGTTAACCCTCTCAGCTCTGGCTGGAATCTGCCGCAGATATGAGCTGTCACAACGGCTCATAACATTTCACTGCTGTGCCAGAGATGAGAGGGCCCATCTGGAAACTACCTCTGGGTTGAGGAATCATGGTTTAAGTCATTGCTGCCCACCACATGGTGTAATAAAGTGATTAACAGCAAATTGTGTCACCCCAGCACCGCCAACTTCAATGGAAGAGCAAGCAGGAGCTGGAAGGGCATTCTCCACCATATTAAGTGTATTACAGGTTGAGTCTCTAATATCCAAAGTGCTTGGGACCAGAAGTATTTTGGATATCGGATTTTTCCATTTTGGAATATTTGCATACCACAATGAGATATTTTGAGGATGGGACCCAATTCTAAACACAGAATGCATTTATGATTCATATACACCTTATACATATAGCCTGATGGTGATTTTATGCAATATTTTTAATAATTTTGTGCATCAAACAAAGTTTGTGTAAATACACAAAAATAATTTGTTTCATATATACCTTATACACACAGCCTGATGATGGTGGTATACAATGTTTTTAATAATTTTGTGCATCAAACAAAGTTTGTGTACATTGAACCATCAAAATGCAAAGGTGTCACTATCTCAGTCACATGCAAAAAATTCCGTATTTTCGTATTTTGGAATATTTGTATATGGGAGACTCGACCTGTAATTAATTTTCCATATGAAAATGGGTTTGCCTACTTTATATATGAGAAATTAGATGTTTTTAATTATGAAAATGTATGATGATTTGTGAATAGCTTCTGATCAGCAGCCATATTGGTGAGAGTATATAAAATGTGCCCACAGAGAGCCTAATACAACTTTGATAAAGCTGCAGATTACGTCAGCAAAACATGTTAGGTGGGCATATTTGACCGCAATATAATGACCCCAGATGGCTGTGTACCTGTTGTGGATTTTATGTGGACTTGTCATCTACCTGGAAGAATTACCATCTACAATTATCTTTGAGAGCACCAGCACTTTACACCAATCAACGGATGGGACAACTATTCTGCATGAACCCCTGCTAAAGAACCTCGGATTAACCAACATGGTCTGGTAATGTACCATAATAACTGGACAGTTCTACCTAGAAATGGTATCATCTGCCAATTACATTAAGATATATCCAGGAATGAACTTTGATAATTAATAATAATATCTACACAACCACAGAAATTGGCCCAATTACAGGACATTTTTGAGGATCACTGGGGCCTGCAATGTGATCAGTATATATTTTATATGAATGTATATTTTTTTATGCAGTAAGGATTAAAATACATCTTTTTTAATTCAACATGAAGTGTAAATTTTGATTTGTCCTCATAGCGTTGCTATTATTTATATTTTGTTATTGCCTAATTGAAGAAGGACTCTTTTTTTATTTTTAACAGCTGCTATTTGGAAAGCACAACCCTTTGTAGTGCCCAGTCAGTTAAAATATATAACTTTTCTTTCCGGATCTGGAAGGGTTGTCTTCTCAACCTGTGTCCCAAATTTGGGAGACTTTTGGATATTGAGGCAGATTAGAAAAAAGAATGCCCTTGGAACCCAGGACATTGGCAGGAGCCATGCCTATCTCTTCTCTAGAACTAAAAGCCTGATTCAGAGTTGTACGCTGTTAGCATCGCTGCTGCTTTGGGTTTGCGAACATCTATAAATCAGGACCTAAGCCACCCAAACATTCCCTAAAAACACCCCATACATTGCCATGTTCTGCAGAACTTCTGAATTCAATGCTAGAGTAGTAAATAAATCTGAGTATTTATTTAGCACAAACTGAAAGATGCTAGTGTATACTTTTATTAATATACAAACCACTTCATAAAAATCTTAAATTGTTTAATTTAAATAATATCATCATTAAAATTGTACACATTAATATGAATACCCAGCAGCACAGACGGTGTAATGGTAGCATTACTGCCTCACAGCACTGAGGTCGTTGGTTCGAAACCCACTACGGCCCTAACTGTGTGGAGTTTGTATATTCTCCCTGTGCTTGCGTGGGTTTCCCCCGGGTACTCCGGTTTCCTCCCACACTCCAAAGATATACTGGTAGGTTAATTGGCTCCTAACAAAATTACCCATAGTGTGTATGTGTGTGTGCATGTGGTAGGGAATATAGAGTGTAAGCTCCACTGCGGCAGGGACTGATGTGAATGGCCAAATATTGTCTGTAAAGCGCAGCGGAATATGTGTGCACTATATAAATAACTGGTAATAAATAAATAAATAAATAAATAAATACCTGGTGTATCTAAAGTCATGCAGCATAGATTGACCCAGTAACAAAACTCACTGATAAACTTGTATACAGTAGCTGTCAATAAATACCAAGTGTTACATTTGATTCAGAGGAGGGGGCCCGTGTGCGGTCTCTGCCCGGAACCCGCCCTCTCTACTCAGCAGCCGGCAGCACACTGAGTGCAACAGTAGAATCTGGGCACTAATAGACATTAGTGCTGTGCCAGAGTCAACTGCGTATGCACAGTTCACCAGGGGAAATGGCGCAGCAGCAAATTTCTTTACAATTTCCTTACTGCGCAAGTGCAACACATGGGGAAAATAGTTGCCGCACCATTTTGCCGGTGATTTGGACAGCGCAGCAACCACTGAGATGGGACTCCAGAGAGGTAAGTATTGACTAAATGGGTGCAGGGCTGTGCAGTGTGGGCCCTCCTGGACCCAGGGGCCCATGTGCACTGCACACCCTGCATCCATTATAGATATGCCCCTGATTAGATTATTATGTTTATAGTCTCGCAATTAGCCAAATAATATTTTCCCATACCACTATAGGAAAATCAGACTGTATTAATGTGTTTCCCTTATGTATCTCTTCCTTAGGAACAAAAACATGCCACTGTTGAAGGTAATGGTAAACAATGAAGAAATAAAACACTGTATTATAGATATAGAAATTGTTCAGTATCTCTGAAAGATGAATACAGTCACAGAAGGATCAGAGATCAGTCAGCTCACATCGTGGCCACTTTCACCTCCATAATATGGTAGTTGTGTCAAATATAAACAGTAATATCTGTTGAAACTGATAAAACTACAGTAATGTAGGTGATTGATAAATACAAGCTGTTACCTGACACGACACATTGTTTTATAACAGGCATAAAACATTGTATTCAAAGGAGGGCATTACTTCAATCAGTAAGATGATGACATGAATTAATTAGCAGTCGTTATGCTTAACAAATGTACAGTAATACTAGTAAAAGAATAATTTAAACCAAAGTTATTTTATAAATGTCAGAGTAAAACAGAATTGTCATCTAAAACCCACATTTAATAAAATAATAAATCTGTCTTCAGATATCAGGTATCATAATTAATTGATTATAAATAGTTCATGAACAATTTAAACAGCGAAGAAAAGCAATTACAATATATGTTTTATGTTAGAGAAAATTTTTTATAAAAGAAAGGTGGGCGAGGGCTGCATAGGCCTGAGATTAGATAAGAGTCCTGATATGTGGGTGATTGGGTAGGATTAGGAAACTGCTACTAGGGAGTATTTGTCAGTTAAGAATTTAATTGCTATTGGTTGTTGTCAGTCCTATTGCATAGTTAGGGGGAGGGGCTAGTTGGTGTATATATAGGGTTTTTCCACATTAGGCTCCATCTTTTTTGCTGACTGGAAGGCTGAGTATACTGTATTGTTTCGAGTTCACCTCAGAAGCATTTGTGGCCCCTTCCTTGCTTTCATCTTTTCATTTTTCTTCTCTCTATTTCTTTATTTTTCTTACTATCCTCCACACCTTCTGTTCCAGCTTTCTTTTCTTTTCATACACATAGTCATACCCCCTTTTCCTTTTTCAACCCCCCGACAGTGTTTTTTTTTACCCCCCATCCTTTCCCAACACTGTTCCCCCCTCCACCCTCCCTTTATATTTAAGCGCTCCTGCAACTACATCCATTATGGCACTACCCAAGAGGTCTGCTCCCCCCCCCTGGCATTTGGCTAAGGTTTCTCGCCCCCTTACGTCACCTGCCTTGTGTAGGCAGTGGAGAGCAGTGGCCATGATCACGGGCTCTCCATCAGACCTGGTGGCAGCGACGCCTGTTTTCCGCTGCCGACGAGTACTCTGCTGTACCGCCAGGCAGCACCGGAAATAATTTGCGGCTACCCGAGGGTTACATGACTCCGGTCCCGGCGCTCAGCGGTGAGGTGCAGGGCAGCCCCAGTGCGGATTGAGCATCCCGGGGGCCACTGGAGGTGAGGTGGGGGGAGGCAGTGGAAAGAGGCTCCTGGTGATTAGACAGGAGCAGGCACCTGCCATGTTGGAAATGGCAGCCATTTTAGAAGAGGTTAGGTTGCAGGTGCAGAACCCATCATGGGTGCAGCCTGCGCTCACCTCTGATCTGAATACAGCAGGTCTTTTAGTTAGGAGGCAAGAGCCTCAGATAGATATGTATGCAGGTAGTGTTAGTGTAGCTGTAGCAGCAATTAACTTACATGTAACAGCTCAATCTGTGCTATCTGCATCACGTAGAGGGGCTGGTAGGACAAAGTTTCCCTCTTTTAGTGCTCCTGCATGTAATGCACAAGCTGCCACTAGGTCAGTTTTTGTCAGTAATGTTTCTTCTGTGCAAACTCCGATAGTTTGGCGAGGGAGTTCACAGGCTAGCGTCGCAGCTTTTTCTCCGCATGCGTTAAGCACTTGTGCCCAGCCCACTTGGTCTTATATTGGCTAACCTGCGTTAAGTCATTCCGCCTATTTTACGCCTTATACAGGTGCTCCCTCCCCTGGCGAGCACTTGGGCTTTCAATACTGGCCATCCCCTACTTCAAATTCTACCCCTTTTTCTGCAGTGCCTACACAGTTGTCGCAATCCTTACAAAGATTTATCAGACGCCTCCTGCGTGGTGACAGAATTACCCAGCACCAGCTCCAAACAAAGTTACATTTTCACATTTAGGGGGTGCAGCATCTCAAGTTTCCCCTGCCATCTCAGTGCCTCCTCCTTTATCCCAGATGTCAGAAGTCCAACCTTGTCCTCCCCTGCTCCCACCCCCCACAATCCTTTCCACTTCTTCACCATTGCCCATGCGGTTGTTGTTGCAGAAAAAAATTTAATTCCTAGTGGTATTGGGGCGAGCGGCAGTGCTTCAAGGGTGATTCGGAAGTACAGCGTCAGTTGGTGGCAAGATTAACATCGGTACTGGATGATGATGTACCGGGGCCATCGGGCACTGGTGAGTATGTTCCCCTCATGGATAATATGTCTTCTATGTCTTATTTCCATTCTTGTAGTAGCCGTAGCGATGTTTCCTCAAGCACTTTGCATAGACCGCGTAAATTGGCTAAGCTTATTGCAAACAAGCTTAAAAAGGAACAGGTCAGGTGTAGTGGTAAAACTCAAGTTGCTGAAGCAGAGAAGTTGGGGTCTTTTGATGAAATGGTGCATTGCGCGAATACAACAACCTTGAGGGGTGTGAGAAAGAGGGTTAAGGAGAGAATTTGTAAAGGAAAAACTTGTAGATCTTTTTGTTCTTACGGAGGAGGCAAAGAAGGATTTTGACAAGGCAAAGAAGGCAGGTGGTATAGGAGAGGAGCTATAATGGTTGGTTGAAGGGTATGCTAATTTTCTACGCATGCTATTTAGAGTCTAGGCTGGGGCAACACCTTAATGTTATCAAGAATTTATATTTGGTGCATGAGATGTTTATAAAGTCTAAAGGTTCAGTATGGAAGGATTATGATGAAAAGTTTCGTCATAAAGCATGATGGTAGGTCTGTCATTCTTTTCGGCTTAAAAGATGTGGAAGTATGGTTGGAAGTCACCGAGCAGGAAAGGAACACACAAGAAATTTTCAGCGGAAAGCTTAGCAGGGCTGTCAGGCCAACAGGGCAGGCGGCAAAAGGGAAATATTTTGCCTATATTAACTCCCATTGTTTTAGAGGCACAATAGTGTAGCCAAGGTGCGGTTACAAAATTCACACAAGTGCAGTCATGCGCACACAAAAAATATTAGAAAAAAAGACAAATGATTTTATTTTTTGTCAGGTCCAGAAGAACTTGGCTCCAGTTTTTTGTACTGTAGTCGGGCAGCACAAGGTTGCAACTTGCATTGCTGGCTGGCTCTTTTGCGCTACTGCGGTTAAGCCTAACACCCACGCACACACAGAAGAAAAAATATATAAGAATCTTGTATTGTTTTTTTATTGATTGAACACGACTGGAGTCGCTGGATCTTGTGCGCTACTGTGGTTAAGAATTCAGAACTTGGGCCCAGAGATGGACACAGCAGACAGCCATGATGTATCAGCAGACAGCACAGTGACAGTGACAGCACCGTGACCAGAATGGATCAGCAGTCAGCACAGTGAGAGTGACAGCACCTTGACCAGAAACAAGAATGGATCAGGACTCAGGAGACAGCACAGTGACAGTGACAGCATCGTGACCAGAGACCAGAATGGATCAGCACCAGCCCAGGACACAGCAGATAGCACCAGCACCTCTCCCAGCCCTACACTACCCACCCTCCCTGTTCAGTCTCCATAGCCGGAGTGAAATGGCGTCTGTCGCGTGGTCCCTATATACTTCATTGATCATAGAGACGAAAGCTCGCGAACCGCGAGATATCCATCTCTATGGTTTTGCCTCGGTTTCGAGAACCGAGTAAGGTGGAAACTTCCGAGCCTGCTTGGATCCGACTCGGATATGCTGAATTTGGGTAGGTTAATGTGTGGCCCTTTTCCTTTGGCTCCATTGAAGGGTTTATGTATTTCTCTTGTGGGAGTTGTCCCTAAGAAAGAACCAGGAAAGTTCAGACTTATACAGCACCTATCTTTTCCATATGGGGCATCAGTTAATGATGCCAGCCCTGAGGAGGTCTGCAGTGTGCATTATCAGTCTTATGATGACGCGTTGGTCATAGTAAGGGCATATGGTGAGGGAGCATTAATGGCAAAATTAGATATTGAATTAGCATTTAGACTCCTCCCTTTGCTCCCGGAATCTATACGATTTATGGGTTTCAAGCTCAATGGGCAATTTTATGTAGATTAAATGCTTGTCTATGCTTGTCAGTTTCCTGTGCCTATTTTGAAAAATGTAGTTCGTTTTTGCACTGGTGCATACAGACTGGCACAGGTCATGCATTATTTAGATGATTTTTTGTTTATTGGTCCAAAGATAGTGACGTTTGTGCAAATATCCTTTTTTCGGGCGCAGGCTTTGTTTAGGGTTTTGGGTGTGCCCATTGCACAGGATAAAATGGAAGGTCCTTGTTCCCGTTTGTCATAATAGGGCATTGAAATAGATTCTGCTGAGGGGTGCTGTAGGCTTCTGTCTAACAAGGTCCAAAAACTTTTGGATTTTATACGTTTATGTTTAGTTTTAAAGAATGTAAAGTTGCGTGTGCTTCAATCACTGTTAGGTTCATTTAATTTTGCTTGCCACATTATCCCAGTCTGTTGGGTATTTTGTAGGAAGTTAGAATGAGCCATCTTGGGAGTAACTAAACCTCATCACCATGTGTGAATTTCTAGGGAGATCAAGGATGTTCTTAAAATTTTTAACAGATATCAATTTAGAAAGAATTTGACATAGCAGGCCAGTGAATAATGCATCTTTGCAAGTTTTTACGCATGCTGTAGGTCCCACAAGTTTTGGGGTTTACTTAGATGGGGATTGGTGTGCAGCACCATGGCCAGTAGCATGGCGACAGTCCAGGTTTCACTACTAATCTCCTGTTGCTGGAGTTATTTCTGATCATTCTGTCTGTGGAACTGTGGAATGATAGGTTGGCTAACCAAAATATTCTATTTTGATGTGACAACCTGGGGGTTGTGCACGCAATTAATAACCAGAGGTCGTCGTTCCCCCCGCAGGCTTTGCGGCTATTGAGACACTTAGGGGGTCATTCAGACCCACTCGCGAGCGGCAGTACGCTCGCAAGTGGGTCGATGGTCCCCACTGCGCAATGCGCACGATGGAGGGAGCTCCGTCGTGCGCATGCGCGAGACCCGGCGAGCGAAGGACTTTCCATCGCTCCGGGTCTCGCACCAAAGGGGGCGTGCTGTTGATGTTGATTGACAGCACGCCCCCTTTGGTGGGCGTGCCGGGGGCGTGCCTGCCAGACGGAGGCGTTCCCATGGGAACGCCTACCGTCTGAAGCCGGCCCCACTGACATCACTAGTGATGTCAGTGGGAGTGATTTTGGCTCTGATAGAGCCAAAATCACTCCTGGCCTTGCGGTTGAGAAATCCGACCACAGGGTTTCACTCGCAAGTCCGTTGGTCGCGATGGTCAAGACCATCGCGACCATCTTGTTGCACGCTCGTATATGCTGTGGGTGGTGACCCACAGCTATACGAGCGTCCAGGAGGACGCTCCATATTAATGGAGGAGGGCCCTGATTCAGAGCGAGCGCTCTGGTCAGAGCGTCCGGCTCTGAATCAGGGCCTTAGTTCTAAGACGTTTGCAGGCAAATATAGGTTTTAAAGCAAAACATGTGCCTGGAGTTGAAAACACAATAGCTGATGCTTTGTCGCATTTCAACCTTGCAAGGTTTCATGCATAGGCGTCCAACGCGAATACCGAAGATTTGATTTGGCTCCAGCAACATTGAAGATGTATACGGCAGCTTGGCAGGATTGGGAATCATTCTTGTCCCGATTTAGAGATAAGGGTGAGTCATTAGATCAATGCCTTTTGGCATTTGTTTGGGGGCATTACCAATGTGGCAGATCAAAGGGGGCGATGGCCGTAGCTTTGGCAGGTATTGAAGTTTTTTAGAAGTTACACAACATTTATGATCGTACAAAGGCGTTTGTACTTGCTAGAGCACTTAAGAGTTGGGGCAAGGAATACTATAACAACGCGGATTCCAGAAATCCAGTGGATTTGGGGATGTTGGAGAGTCTTTCTGCAGTTGTTAACGTTGTAGAATCTGATTATGAAGCTCATCTTTTCAGATTAGCCTTTTTGTTTGCTTTTTCCGGGACTTTTAGAATTAATGAGTTGGTAACAGCTAGGAAAAATTCAGTTACATCGGGTTTATTGTTTAAAAACATTATAATAAAGGATAGGCATGTTATTTTTAAGATACATAATTCTAAGACTGACCAGTTGGGTAAGGGACAGTGGTCTAAATTGAAAGCACATGCTAACATCACGATTTGCCCCCTCCAGCTTTCTCTGGGTTATTTTGGAATGCGAAATAACCCAGAGGCGAACAATGGTTGGTTTATGAAGATATATCCCCACTTACAAAAATTCACTTTGCTGCCATTTTTAAGCGGTGTGTGGTTCATTTGGCCATTGAGTCTGAGGACTATGGCACACATTCCTTCAGAATAGGTGCAGCAACTTGCGCTGTGGTCAGCGGGTTGCCTCCAGCAGCCAAACAATGAATTGGGAGATGGAAAACAGGAGATTACAAGGCATATGTGTGTAGCGATAAATTATAAGTTTGCGCTCCCTGCGTAACCCAAAAATGTTGTTTACCTGCCTGATTTTTAATGATTAGCATTCCAAAATCGAGGGTTATGAAGAGAATTTTAAATTTTTCCTCTGAGGGGGCCTCTTGGAGCAATTGGCTTATATATCACGAGAGTCCACAAGGGTTTTTTTGAGTTTACTCATTTATTTGGGTTCATTGTTCCTTTATCATCATCCTTTATTTATATGGCACCACAAGGGTTCCGCAGCGCCTTACATAGTACATAAACATAGTGCACAAACATAGTACATAGACATAGTACATAAACAGTTGAGCAGAACATACAGTTTAAGACACTACAAGACAAGTACATGGTATATAAACACTGCTGCAACAGAAGCAGGATGGCAAAAGTCACGGGTTAGGTGCTTTTGAGTATAGAGCAGATAATATAAGTAAAGAAAGGATAAACACAAGAGGAAAGAGGGCCCTGCTCGTGAGAGCTTACATTCTAGAGGGGATGGGCAAACAGACGGGTGACACGGATGGGGTAGACAGTGAGCATGGGACAGAGGGTTAGGATGACAGATGGCTGGATTCCTATTTTACAGTATGTGTGGAAGTCATTTGAATTAAGATTTATGCCACTGACATTCTACTTTAAGAGGCAGTTTTTGTAGGTGTCTGGGGAAAGCCATGGCTGTTATATCAGTTTACGTGAAGTCTGACGGGTAGCTGAAGCCACTTCATGAAGGGCTATTTAGAGAGTTTGGTTAACGTATAAACCAGCAGTCTCAGGTAAATGTAGAAATTGGTGAAAGTAGTTATTGTAAAGAGATGTTCAGATGTAAAATAATAAGTTGTGATCAAGTGTGAATTCTATAAGGCACATTTATTGATTTGGAGGGTGATGGGAGACATGTGAGGTTTGCAGGATATTTATTCCATAGTAAATCCGCTGTCCGTGTGTGGGGCCTGGATTTGGGGCCTGGATTGTTCCTTATATTTCATCAGTCATTGCTAGGTATTTTCCTCATTCATTTTTTTTAAATGCTATTGATTTTGGGTGATTATTCTGACTATAGGGTTATTTCTTGTTTCAGCTCAAGATTTTTCATTCGGAGTGGTGTAGTTTGTGGGCCACTCTTATTTTTATTGGGCAGAGAGGCATCCACTGGCTAATAGGGCCTTGTTACTGTAGGGAGGTCATATAGTTAGGTGGATTAGAGTTAGGGGCCTTTGTTGGGCAGCATTGCTGGATTTGATTTTTTCATTAGAGCAGAAGTTTGGGCAAGCCAGGATGGACTGTTATTCACTTAGGAGGTAACGACATTGGTCAGGTGAAGGACATCGATCCCATACTTAAAATAAGAGCTGATGTCAATTGTTTACAGGATAAATGGTCAGTTGTGCGGCTAGTATGGTCTAATATCGTGCCATGTTTGGTTTGGAGGGATGCCAGGGATCACGTAGCATTAGAGAAGGCCAGGGAAAAGATTAACAGCAGTATCCCGGTTTATCAGGAGTCTGGGTGGTTCAGTGGTTAGGCATTCTTTGATCTTTCTGTACTCACTGCATTTTTATAGATCTGATGGGATTCATTTGTCAAATATAGGGCTAAGAATGTTCATTAAGGATCTGTTTGCAGTTTTTGATTAGATCATTTATTGTTATGGTGGCAGGCTGCGTTTTTTTGTCAAACCGGGAGGGAGCTGCAGATCAGGGGCCACATGTGGCGCAAGAAGTCGCTATGTGGCACTTGCCCTTCAAAATTAGGCAAGATGTCCTACTCCTGCGGAGGGACCTGGGTGCCTATCTGAGGAGGCACTTAGACTGTACATGGGTAAGGGGAGGTGAGTCCTTCACGGCGCTGTTGCGTCCTCAGGAGGAGCGTTACAGTTGCCCCTCATATGGTGGCATATATTTACTTTGGCTAGAGCTGATCTCATAACACCCTCTTTACCAGCTATCAGAGATTCTAGTTTGGTCATAATTAATAAAAGCTGTGACCTTTAAGCCAAGCAGTGGTTGTCCGTATCTTTATTTAATTTTACAGTTATAAGGTTAATTATTAAGGGTTAATCACAATACTGAATTGACACCTTAATAGATAGAGGGTTCTACTTTAATAAAAACTGGTCCAGAACCAGTATTGTTTAGTACCAGATTCCATATACACAAATAGAGATTATGTTAAACATTAGATTACATTTTGTCACAAAAATGGCAAGAGAATGAGGATGTTCGGTGATCATGGTAAAAGGGTATTGGCCAATACCCGAAATGCTACAATCATATTATAGGATAAATAACATGAAACTTGTAAAGTTGCTGTTAGTAAGTAAACATAAAATATATCTCTATTCCAAATCACTAATAAGTAGAGATGCACGGATGAGGATCCAAGCAGGAAATGTGTCAGTCTCGGGTTTTCTCACCTGACCCGGAATCCAAAATGAGGAAAAACATCATACTCCCACTGTCGGATTCTCGCGGGTTTTGGATTGTATATAAATCTTTCCCTGTGGTGATCAGCGCCATTTGCTTGCCGAGTCCCGGGCTGTTCGGTGGTGCAGTGCTGTGCTCCGTTGAGGGAGGGCTGTTTTGTGTTGCCCATCAAGGGGTTTGCTGTGCTGGGCTGTGTTGTTCAATCCAGGCAGGGTGTGCTGTGCTCTGTCCAAGGGACTGTGTTGCCCATCAAGGATTTTGCTGTGCTGGGCTGTGTTGTCCAATCCAGGCGGGGTGTGCTGTGCTTTGTCCAGGGGGCTGTGTTATTATCGTTGCTCATGCAGGGGTGTGCTGTGCTGCCCATCAATGGGTGTGCTGACCAGGGTTGTGCTGTCCATCCAGTCATAAATAACTAAAAGTTTAAAACATTTTTTTTTAAATAATAGGCTATAAAAAAAGTTGATGATGTATGCCTTGCCCCCCCTGCCATCCTCCCAAGTGTATCCAAAGCACTGTGATGCTGCTGGTCATAATGTGAGTGATGATGTAGGTTCATCATACTGCAGTGTAAAATTCATCAAGTATTGTGCTATCCATCCAGTGTGCTCTCCGTCCATGGGATGTAAAAAAAAAAGTAAAATAACTGAAAGTAAAAAGAAATTCAAATATATTTTTTTGTGCTGTACCCCACACTGTGACGCTGTATGCCACCCCCCCCCTACCCCAGTGTTTCCAAAGCACTGTGATGCTGCTGGCCATATTGTGAGTGACACTGTAGGTTCATCATACTGCAGTGTCAAATCATAAAGTATTGTGAGTGACGTTGTCGGTCAGTAATACTGCAGTGTAATATATTCATACAAGTATTCTGACACTGAAAGTGGTAGCGCAGTGTAATATTCATAAAAATATTGTGACACTGTAAGTGGTAGCGGAAAGTGGTAGCGCAATATAAAATTCATAAAAATAATGTGACACTAAGTGGTAGCGCAGTGTAATATTCATACACGTATTGTGACACTGTAAGTGGTAGCGCAGTGTAATATTCATAAAACGTATTGTGACACTAAGTGGAACTGCAGTGTAACATATTCATAAAAAATATTGCGTCATTGTAAGTGGAAACGCATTGTACTATTCATACATATATTGTGACACTAAGGTCTGTGTTCAATTAGTTTCGCACCAGCGATACTTTTCCACCTGCCGGACTTTTCGCCTACATCGCGTGTTTTGCATGCAGAAAAGTATCGGGCACGCTCCCGCTATTCGCCGTATTCAATTAGAAAGGATGCAGAAAAGGCACCCGACGAAACTGAAACAGGAAAAGTCCTGTCAAAAATGGGAAACTCAGCTTGACACCCCCCAAAAGATGCTCTAACATTGGGGATCATTATAGATGCCCCCGATTAACCCTAATGAAGGTAATCGGGGTGCGTAAGTTGTGTCAAATGGTGCCAATTAGCGCATTATCACAAGTGCTGAAGAATACCATTAAGCAGTAGTGTTATGTGTAAATAACTACTCCGAGCAAATTTGGGGTACTTGAAAATGGGTGCTAGCATATATTTAAGTTGCTAAAATTAAGTTTTAAATGACATTAAAAATCCACCTGCCGCAAGCACCTGCAATCGAAAAAACACCTGCCCCATACTTGGGGACCCCCCTGAAGTCTATTTCGCTAGTTTTTAAGTTTGTCCCCCAACTTTGCACTTTTACACCCACAAAATGAAAGTACTTTTTTGGGGTGTTCTAAAATGTTTTTTTTTTTTTTTACACAGTTTATCTTTGGGGGAGTGTCCCAAAGATGCAGGGAGGTTTCCCAAAGTTTGCATCCCAAAACCGCAATTCTGCACTTTTTTACGCCTGCTATTCAAAGGCGAAACATTTCAGCTGATTACATTGCATTGACTTTTGTCTTGGAATTGAATACGGCGGAAACTTTCCGCTTGGTGAAGTGACGTCATCCGCGATACTTTTCCTCGGATTCAGACTTTTCACCTCAAATTGAATATATGGTGGCCTAAGTGGTAGCGTGGCACAATATTCATACACGTATTGTGACACTGTAAGTGGAACCGCAGTATAATATTCCTAAAAGATATTGTGACACTGTAAGTGGTAGCACAGTGTAATATTCATAAAAAATGTTGTGACACTAAATGGCAGCGCAGTGTAATATTCATACACTTATTGTGACACTGTAAGTTGTAGCGCAGTGTAATATTCATACACTTATTGTGACACATTAAGTGGAACCGCAGTGTAATATTCATATAAAATCTTGTGACGCTGTAGGTCATTGGTACCGTAGTGTAATATTTAAAATTGTTATAAATTGTGTGCTGTACCCCACTACATTCGTGTTTGTTGATATGAAGAATGATCAGTTGAGAGGAGAGCAGGAACCATATACTAGAGCCGGAGCTGCTGCCAGTGCGACCACTTATGACAATACTAGTCTATCTACGTCATCTACTAAAGCCAATGCCCAAGGACATGCAGGGTTTAAGTCAGGGCATCTAACATCAAAGAAGCAATCTTTTACATTGATAAAGAAATAAACATCAAAAGGAAAGTTATCTGCAGAAAGACATAAAATTGGCAATATGCCTTTCACCAAACGAGGTGGCAAGGAAAGGCTGTGGCCTTGGCCTTCATTTATGACTGGTGGTTCTGCCTCTTATGATGATGTAAGCCCTTCTCCCTGTAGAAATTTCAAGAAAATTAAAATCGTTAAGGCACAGGAACCATCTGTGCTCTCAGAAATGTCACAAATCCCTGCGGTTGGGTGCCATGTGTGAGCCTGACCTTTCCAATACTGTACTCGAAAAGGAGCCTCCTTCCACTACTTGTGTCCTTTGCAAATATGGGGATGAGTAGCACAAGTGAACCTGCTGACATACAAATTGAGGATGCTTCTGTGGAAATGCTCCAGGATGAGGAGGATATTTGTGTAGCTGATGCTAATAAGGATGCTGATGATGAGGATGTTGTTTGTGTAAATCAGGCACCAGTGAAAACAGTTGTTGCCCATGATAAGGAAAACCCCATTGTCATGCCTGGGGACAAGACAAAATAATCCACTTCTTATGGAATCATTTCTACCCAAATCCAGACAACAATTGTCAAGCCATCTGTACCTATTGTAAAACCAGAGTAAGTAGAGGTAGGGACCTTAACCGTCTAAGAACCTCCTCCCTGTTACATCATTTGCAGTGAGTTCATGGAACATTTTTGGGAAAATCAGAAACTGCTGCTAAAAACATAACAACAGACAGTCCAGCATCAGTTATCTCCTTTCCCTCAGCTAGATCCCAGCACCTGCAATCTCCACCACCAACACCTTCATCATCAGGTGGGAGGACCCAAAGGCAATTCCTTCTTGCACCTCTTTTCTTTATAATTTGCACAATTTGGGGCATTGCTGACTGACATTTTTATAGTTTCTTAAACTACTACTGCCATGTGGTAATGTTTCATATACAGTATGTCCTATATTTTTTAAACTGCCATGTGTTTGTGCCACTGCTCTGTTGCTTACTTTAGCCAGCCAGCTCACTGCAGCCTACAGTATGGCCTATATTGGTGAAAAGTAGTGAAAACAATATTGTGAGCTGGTTAAAAATGCCTGGAAATAATAATACTTTAGGAACAAAAACATTATGTGATTTTAGCTGTTTTTATCATTTAAAAAAAAAAATACAGATCCAAAACCAATATCAAAACATGCAAGGGTGGTTTTGCAATACTGAATCAAGATTCAAAACCTTGAAGGACATACCGATTTAAAACCAAAACCAAAAGACGGGGGTCGGCACACATCACTAGTCTACATATGGTACAGCTTAACCAGTTCTTAGAATTACTGAATCAGGTAGAAAAAACAAGGTGTAACAGCTGTATGAAGAAATATTTTAAAAGCGTATTATATATATATATATATATATATATATATATATTAGGGGTGTGCACTGGCCACTTTTCATGTTTTGGATCTGGATCTTTCTTCGTGTTTTGGATCTGGATTGGTTTTGCAAAAACCACCCTTCCGTGTTTTGGGTTCTGGGTTTTGTGTTTTGGATCTGTATTTTTTTGAAAATAAGCATAAGAACAGCTAAAATCACAGATTTTGTGGGTTTTTCTGCTCCTATGCTATTATTAACCTCAATAACCTTAATTTCCTCTCATTTCCAGTCTATTCTGAACACCTCACACCTCACAATAGTGTTTTTATGTCGTGGGGCTACTGCGCATACATTTGCACACAAACACAGAAAAAAACGAATTGTTTATTTTTTGTGGAGTGCACTTTGGGGGTTACACCACCCTTTAACAGACTTATGGGACACAGGCGCACGCTTGGCACTGCTCCTTTTTTGATGCATGTACAGGGCACACAATTCACAAACACAGAAGAAAATGTTTTATTTTTGTTGGAGTGCACTTTGGGGGTTACACCACCCTTTAACAGAGAGACGCACGCTTGGCACTACTGCTTTGAGGATGCAGGTGTGGCTACAGCCCACACAATTCACAAAGACAGAAAAAAAAGAAGAATATTTTATTTTTTTTGGAGTGCACTTTGGGGGTTACAGCACCCTTTAACGGACAAGCCATCCGGCCCTTTACTTATGACACAGGCGAACGCTTGGCGCTGCTCCTTTGTTGATGCACGTGCAGCCACAGTGCACACAATTCACAAACACAGAAAATTATTTTTTATTTTGTTTGGAGTGCACTTTTGGGGTTACAACACCCTTTATCGGACAAGCCAGCCGGCCCTTTACTTATGATACACAGGCGCACGTTTGGCGTTACTTTGTTGATGCACGTGCGGCTACTGCGCACACAATTCACAAACACAGAAAAAAATTTTTTTTTTTGGAGTGCACTTTGGAGGAGCACCCCTGATGCACAGATCACCCCCTGGACAACACTACAGCACCCCTCTAGGACTACAGCCTTTATGGGACACTGCACAACACAGTCCAGCCAGCCCCTATAGACTTTGGAGTGGAAACAGTCCCTATGGACAACTGACTGCACAACACAGTCCAGCCAGCCCCTATGGACTTTGAAGTAGTGGACACCGCCCCCATGGACAACAGCAGCACATCGCAGCACAGCACAACACTACCCAGCCCCTATGACAGCAGCACAACACAGCCCAACACAGCCCAGCCAGCCCCTATGGACAACAGCAGCACAACACAGCCCAGTCAGCCCCTATGAACAACAGCAGCACAACACAGCCCAGCCAGCCCTAGCTCCCACCCTCCCTCTTCACTGTCCACAGCCGGAGTGAGAAATGGTGCCGACGTGGGGACCTTTTATAGAATCCAAAACCCGCGAGATCCGGAAGGCGTGATGACGTTTTGCCTCGATTTCAGTTCCGAGTCAGGCGGGAAAAGTCGAGCCTGACTCGGATACGACTCCGATCGAGGGGGCTCGGGGGGGTTCGGATTTCAGAAATCCGAACCGGCTCATCACTTATATATTAAGCATTCTTTATATGCAGCTGCTCCTAACTATCCCTTTACACTGCACTTTTCTTACTATGGTGGTGCCCTGGGGCAGCTTGGCTGGGCCAGTTTTGGGGGTCCTTCGCTCTGGATTTGAACCCTGGTATGTTACCTACCCGAAAGAGGTTACCTTGATATGGTGGGTAGGCGCATAACCTTGGCCATGATTATGCTAAAAACCTCTATTGATTGCAAAATTTTATTGCATTTATATATATTATTAATAATTTGGAGTTGTGCACCTGAGATTTGTCTGTTTCTGTGCCTGCAATTAGTCTCATCAGGTAGCACCTCCCATTATATATATAGTCAGGTTGTGCAGTCCAGAAATCTTTCCCCTGTCTCTCCCATAGTGCACTGCACACTGCTGGAGCTGGAGGCCGCTGGTAAGAAAATCTCAGCGGGCACCCTGCAAATGGAGCCTCCCTGCGGCACCAGGCTGAAGAGGGCTGGAGGAGGCGGAACTGGTTCCGTCTCCCATTTCGTCCCACTTTAATCCCTGGTGGGGACATGTGGGGGCCCTTTCTGTGTGGGCATAGGCGAAACTAAGGGGTGGTCCGGGGGAGCACCGGACCACCCATTAGCCTCTGCAACCAATTTACATTTTTTTTTAAATATAATTAATGGGAGCCTGGAGGCACAGGTGAAGTAACCCAATGGTCTGTGTTTTGAGGGGGGGTTTGTGCAGTGAGGGGGGGTTTGTACTGTGATAAAGAGGGGATCTGTGATGTGAGAAAGAGGGGGTCTGTGCTGTGATTGGGGGCCCAGCTGCGAGGGGTGGTCTGTGCTGCGAGTTCGGGGTCTGTGCTGTTAGGGGAGTCTGTGCTGCGAGGGGGGGACTGTGCTGTGAGGGGGGGTCTGTGCTGTGAGAGGGGGGTCTGTGTTGTGAGAGGGGGTCTGTGCTGTGAGTGGTGAGTCTGTGATGTGAGAAAGAGGGGGTCTGTGCTGTGAGGGGGGTCTGTGGTCAAGAAGGATTAGTAACATGAAAAAGAGGGGGTCTGTGCTGTGAGGGTGGGGGGTCTGTTGTGAGAGGGGTTAGTGATGTGAGAAAGAGGTGGTCTGTGCTGTGAGGGTGGGGGGTCTGTTGTGAGAGGGGTTAGTGATGTGAGATAGAAGGGGTCTGTGCTGTGAAAGGGGGTCTGTGTTTAGAGGTGATGGGTCTGTGCTGAGAGGGGTCAGTGATGTGAGAGGGGTCTGTGTTGTAGGGCGGGTCTGTGCCGTGAGGGCTCAGTGATGTGAGAAAGAGGGAGTCTGGGGGGGTTGGAGCTGACTGCACAGGGAGCTGGGGGGGAGGTTGGAGCAGACTGCATTGGGCTGGGGTGACTTGGGATGGGGATTGATGCAGACGCACACAGGGACTGGGGGAATGGAGCTGAGACATGCACACTGGCGTCAGGGGAATGGAGCTGAGAGACGCACGCTGGGACCGTGGAAATGGGGCTGAGAGATGCACGCTGGGACCATGGAAATGGGGCTGAGAGACGCACACTGGGGCCGGGGAATGGGTCTGAGAGATGAACACTGGGGCCGGGGGAATGGGTCTGAAAGATGAACACTGGGGCCGGAGGAATGGGGCTGAGAGACGCACACTGGGGCCGAGGAATGGAGCTGAGACACACACTGGGGCCGGTGGAATGGACCTGAGAGATGCACACTGGGGTCGGGGGAATGGAGCTGAGAGATGCACACTGGGGCCATGGGAATGGGGCTGAGAGATGCACACTGGGGCCAGGGGAATGGGGCTGAGAGATGAACACTGGGGCCGGGGGGAGGGGGCTGAGAGACACACTGGGGCTGGGGGAATCGGGCTGAGAGACGCACACTGGGGCCGGGGGAATGGAGCTGAGAGATGCACACGGGGGCCGGGGGAATGGGGCTGAGAGACGCACACTGGGGCCGGGGAATGGGGCTGAAAGATGTACACTGTGGCTGGGGGAATGGGGCTGAGACACACACTGGGGCCGGGGGAATGGAGCTGAGAGATGCACACTGGGGATGGGGGAATGGGGCTGAGAGATGAATTCTGGGGCCAGGGGAATGGGGCTGAGAGACGCACGCTGGAATCATGGAAATGGGACTGAGAGATGCACACTGGGGCCGGGGGAATGGGTCTGAGAGATGAACACTGGGGCCGTGGGAATGGTGCTGAGAGACGCACTCTGGGGCCGGAGGAATGGTGCTGAGAGACGCACACTGGGGCTGGGGGAATGGGGCTGAGAGACCCACACTGGGGAATGGGGCTGAGAGATGCACACTGGGGCTGGGGGAATGGGGCTGGGACACACACTGGGGCCGGGGGAATGGAGCTGAGAGATGCACACTGGGGTCTGGGGAAAGGAGCTGAGAGATGCACACTGGGGTCAGGGGAATGGAGCTGAGAGACGCACGCTGGGACCGTGGAAATGGGGCTGAGAGATGCACACTGGGGCCGGGGGAATGGGTCTGAGAGATGAACACTGGGGCCGGGGGAATGGGGCTGAGACACACACTGGGGCCGGGGGAATGGGGCTGAGAGACGCACACTGGGGCCGGGGGAATGGGGCTGAGAGACGCACACTGGGGCCGGGGAAATGGGTCTGAGAGATGAACACTGGGGCCGGGGGAATGGGGCTGAGAGACGCACACTGGGGCCGGGGGAATGGGGCTGAGAGACGCACACTGGGGTCAGGGGAATGGAGCTGAGAGTCGCACGCTTGGACCGTGGAAATGGGGCTGAGAGATGCACACTGGGGCCGGGGGAATGGGTCTGAGAGATGAACACTGGGTCCGGGGGAATGGGGCTGAGAGACGCACACTGGGGAATGGGGTTGAGAGAGGCACACTGGGGCCGGGGGACTGGCGCTGAGAGACGCACACTGGGGCAGGGGGAATGGGGCTGAGAGATGCACACTGGGGCCGGGGGAATGGGTTGAGAGACGCACACTGGGGCTGGGGGAATGGGGCTCAGAGACGCACACTGGGCAATGGGGCTGAGAGAGGCACACTGGGGCCGGGGGAATGGGGCTGAGAGATGCTCACTGGGGCCGGGGGAATGGGGCTGGGACACACACTGGGGCCGGGGGAATGGAGCTGAGAGATGCACACTGGGGTCTGGGGAATGGAGCTGAGAGATGCACACTGGGGTCAGGGGAATGGAGCTGAGAGACGCACGCTGGGACCATGGAAATGGGGCTGAGAGATGCACACTGGGGCCGGAGGAATGGGTCTGAGAGATGAACACTGGGGCCGGGGGAATGGGGCTGAGACACACACTGGGGCCAGGGGAATGGGGCTGAGAGACGCACACTGGGGCCGGGGGAATGGGGCTGAGAGACGCACACTGGGGCCGGGGAAATGGGTCTGAGAGATGAACACTGGGGCCGGGGGAATGGGGCTGAGAGACGCACACTGGGGCCGGGGGAATGGGGCTGAGAGACGCACACTGGGGTCAGGGGAATGGAGCTGAGAGTCGCACGCTGGGACCGTGGAAATGGGGCTGAGAGATGCACACTGGGGCCGGGGGAATGGGTCTGAGAGATGAACACTGGGGCCGGGGGTATGGGGCTGAGAGACGCACACTGGGGCCAGGGGAATGGGGCTGAGAGACGCACACTGGGGCTGAGAGACGCACACTGGGGAATGGGGTTGAGAGAGGCACACTGGGGCCGGGGGACTGGGGCTGAGAGACGCACACTGGGGCAGGGGGAATGGGGCTGAGAGATGCACACTGGGGCCGGGGGAATGGGTTGAGAGACGCACACTGGGGCTGGGGGAATGGGGCTCAGAGACGCACACTGGGCAATGGGGCTGAGAGAGGCACACTGGGGCTGGGGGAATGGGGCTGAGAGACACACACTGGTGCCGGGGGAATGGCGCTGAGACGTACACTGGGGCTGGTGGAATGGGGCTGAGAGATGCACACTGGGGCTGGGGGAATGGGGCTGAGAGATGCACACTGGGGCCGGGGGAATGGGGCAGGGAGATGCACACTGGGACCGGTGGAAGGGGGCTAAGAGACGCACACTGGGTCCGGTGGAATGGGGCTGAGAGATGCACACTGGGGCTGGGGGAATGGTGCTGAGAGACGCACACTGGGTCGGGGGAATGGGTTGAGAGACGCACAATGGGGCTGGGGGAATGGGGCTGAGAGACGCACTTTGGGGCCGGGGAATTGGGCTGAGAGACGCACACTGGGAAATGGGGCTGAGAGAGGCACACTGGGGCCTGGGGAATGGGGCTGATAGATGCACACTGGGGAATGGGGCTGAGAGAGGCACACTGGGGAATGGGGCTGAGAGAGGCACACTGGGGCTGGGGGAATGAGGATGAGAGCCACAGGTGAGCCTAAGGATGGAAAGATGCAGGGGGTCCCAGGGATGGAGGCATCTTCCAGACAATGTGATCTCCTACATGAATAGTGAATACCAGCTGAAGACACTGCCCAGTGAGGTTCAAATTCCTCAGATGTTCCCCGTTGGAGAGAAACCACCATATAGGTAAAAAAAGACTTTCAAACTGACTGGGGTCCCAAAAACCTGCCTAGGGGTGACACCAAGGTGACAGGAGCCGGGTGCTACACTGTATCATTAAATGCAGCACTCGGCTCCTGACAGTGTGAGGGAGCCGGCACTGCACAGTGCTCACCTGTACATCTGGCACCCCCCACCACACCGGACCACTGGGGTCGGTGCGGCAAGGCCATACCCCTTCCCAAGTGACCATGCCCCCTGCCTATGAGGCCATACCCCCCGCCGCACACACCATCCCTCCCCACACAGAGTAACACCATGGGGACAGATGCCACTGGTGTATGTGTGATATTTTTTTTTTTTTTCAAGAAACAGTAACACAATATCTGATGTGCTAAAACTGGGACCACCCATTACCAGATCTCTAGTTTCGCCTATGTGTGTGGGGGTCCCGGGACGAACGCTCCTGTGGCCCCCCCCCTTAATCCGGCCCTGTAAGCACAGAAGTGTCCAGTATGGGCGCTGTATAGCTCTGCGGTTGTAAGTCTCCTGAATCGGTCTATTCTCATTGAACGCTAGGGAGGAAAGACAAACGGATTTGCCGGACATGTGCAATAGAGCAAGTCAGAGCTCAGGCCTGTCTGACTGAGCCCCGGCAGGGCCTAGTGACTTCCAAGTCAGCTTACCTTGCAGAGTAAAAGATTTGAGTCAGTGCAAGAGTGCACTTCTTCCAACATTAAATTCAAAACATCCTAATGAAATAACAACGCTCTCAAATTCACGGGTCTGTGATCGGCGTTACAGGTTGTTATCCGAGGAGCTTTCCCTGGTCATTTTTTTTTTATATATACCAAAGATGTTTTTGCAATGACATTGTGAAATGTTGCAACTTGTCTCATAAGTTACCATGATTTACTTGCAAATGTTTAAAGAGATTTGTCTGCCTCTGAAGCACACAGGTTTCCTACTTAGTATACGTCACAGCCATCTCTAATCAGAATGGCGAGATCCCTAAAAATTGCAAATCTAAGAAAGGAATAGAGGTCCTGATTAATTACGGATCACTATTGAGATCACAATAACGATTACGCATGCAGTCTCACTGCAAAGATATGCTAATGTTTGCAATCACAATGTCCTTCCCCCATGTATTGGTAGTAATGTGCTTCCCCACTGTGCCCCCTACTTCTGTATTTACAGTAATGTGCCCTCCCTGTATTCCCAGCAGTGTGTCCCCTGTGTTCCCACTAGTGTGCCCACCCTCTGTGGTCCGAGCAAAGTGCCCCCCTCTGTGTTCCCAGCAGTGTGCCCCTCTCTCTGTTCCCAGCAGTGTGGCCCCCTCTGTGTTCCCAGCAGTGTTCCCTCCCTCTCTGTTGTTCCCAGAAGTGTACCTCCGCTTTCTATTCCCAGCAGTGTGCCTCCCCTCTCTGTTCCCAGCAGTGTGTTCCCCCTCTGTGTTCCCAGCAGTGTTCCCTCCCTTTCTGTTGTTCCCAGAAGTGTACCTCCCCTGTCTGTTCCCAGCAGTGTGCCTCCCCTCTCTGTTCCCAGCAGTGTGTTCCCCCTCTGTGTTCCCAGCAGTGTTCCCTCCCTCTCTGTTGTTCCCAGAAGTGTACCTCCCCTCTCTGTTCCCAGCAGTGTACCTCCCCTCTCTGTTCCCAGCAGTGTGCCTCCCCTCTGTGTTCCCAGCAGTGTGGCCCCCTCTTTGATCCCAGCAGTGCCCTTCCCTCTGTGATCCCAGAAGTGTGCCCCTCCTCTGTGATCCCAGCAGTTTGCCCCCACTGTGATCCCATCAGTGTGCCTCCCCTGTGTGATCCCAGCAGTGCCCCCCCCGTGATCACAGCAGTGTTCCTAACCATCTCTGTTCCCAGCAGTGTTCCTCTCCTCTCTGTTCCCAGCAGTGTGCCCCATCTGTGATCCCAGCAGTGTGCCTCCCCTCTGTGTTCCCAGCAGTGTTCCCTCCCTCTCTGTTTTTCCCAGAAGTGTGCCTCCCCTCTCTGTTCCCAGCAGTGTGGCCCCTCTGTGATCACAGCAGTGTGCCTCCCCTCTCTGTTCCCAGCAGTGTGGCCCCCTCTGTGATCACAGCAGTGTGCCTCCCCTCTGTATTCCCAGCAGTGTGCTACCCCTCTGTGATCCCAGCAGTGTGCCTCCCCTCTCTGTTCCCAGCAGTGTGCCTCCCCTCTGTGTTCCCAGCAGTGTGCTCCCCCTCTGTGATCCCAGCAGTGTGCCTTCCTCTCTGTTCCCAGCAGTGTGCTCCCCCTCTGTGATCCCAGCAGTGTGCCTCTCCTCTCTATGATCCCAGCAGTGTGCCTCCTCTCTATGATCCCAGCAGTGTGTCTTCCCTCTGTGATCCCAGCAGAGTGCCCCCCCTTTGTGATCCCAGCAGTGTGCCCCCCCTCTGTGATCTGTATTTCCAGTAATGTGCCTCCCCCCACAGGTATTTAGCTTACCTTCTTGGTTCTCTCTCTGGACTTGATTCAGACCCGTTTGCTAGGATGCGTTCGCTCGTAGCTGGATGATTTTAGCAATGTGCGCATGCGTATGCATCACAGTGAGCGTGCGTGAACCAGTGCGAGAGATCGGGATGCATTCGCTCACTGCGCATAGACAGCCCAGCAGAGTGACTGACAGAAGAAGCCATTGTGGGTGGTGATGGGGCTGGCTGCTAGAAATGGGGGCAGTGGAGATTCGAACGCAGGCGTGCCTGAGCATCTCAATGTTGTTTCAGAGGCGTGCATAAATTATAGGCAGCATCATAGTACACATCACCTGGCTGGTTTTTACACTGAACTGCTCGCAGTGCTTGCGGTAGGGTATGGTCAACCTCAAGCACTGATTGCATCCAATGGTACCCGAAGTACCGATGGTTGCATACACTTCCTGGAGATGACATGCGCAAATGGGCGTATTAAGACAGGCTGTTGGGCGTCTGCACACACTGAGCGATCGCACACCAAGACATAGTGGGCGTGCTAATGCCTTGCCGTGCGATCGCCTGCCTTCCCAAATTTGCATACGCTGGGTGCGAGCGTACGCATCTAGCGAGCGGGTCTTTAATTGAGCCTTTTTTCTGTTGCTCTCTGTCTCGGCAGCCTGGCTCCTCCTCATCCATTCTCAGTGTAGTATCCAGCCGCATGGGACTCTCTCCTCTCTCCACTGACCGTGACAGTGCAGCAATAGTTAGCAACATCACGACATGATGACATCACATCCGCAACATTACTTAGGACAGGATAGAGATCATTAGGGGAATCAGGGAAGCCGAGGACAGGGGATTTGGGCACGCCACTTGGAAGTTCTCCTTTGCAGCTGACACCCGGGCTCAGCATTACACTGTGGTTGTGGCACTGGATCATAACCTAGGGCAGCACCAACTACATTGCCCTCCCTACAGCCCTGAGAGGAGAACAAGGGCAGGGAGAGGAGGGCCCCCTCTCCCTGTGAGTAGTAGGCCCCCTCTACTCAGTGTGTGTGTCCTCTCTCCCCAGCCTCAGCCAGCAGTCGCAGGTAACACACACCGCAGCAGGTTCTCTCCAGGGACGGATTTCTGGCTGGCGCGGCCACGGGCCACTTGGGATCCATCAGGCCCTAGGTTGCCTCACGGTAAATCCTGCCCTGTTTGCATATCAAATTAATCAACACAGGCTGCTGGTGCGTCCTAGTCACTATACATTTTTGGCAAAAATAACCACGGGCTCTAACACGCCAAGATAGGGTTTCTAGCACGACTGCAGCAAAGATGTATGAGCACTGGAATTGGGGCGTGGCCGGACAGGTTTGTGGATGGAGCGCGGCGTGGCCGTGCGGTCGCATAATTTTGGCCCCAACCCGCTACACAATGCCGAGATTACCGACATTGTTAAGCAGTGGGCGGGGCCAATATTAGGTGAATCTGCATGAATCGCGTCATCGGCCTCCCCCTCCGTGGGGGTTTCTCTTAAAACCTCAGGGGGTGCCAGAGCGGTCAGCAACTGCCGGGAGGCTTGCCTGCCATTCCGTGGAGCCCAGGAGCAGCACCCAATTTCGGGAGGATCCCAGCTGAATCGGGAGGGTAGGCAAGTATGCAATTGGGATATTGTTGAGCTACCCAGCCTTGCACAGTAAGGTTCCAGCAGCTGTTATTGTTGTGTCTCTGAAATCAGTATTTCCTGTTTTGGCACTTACCTGCATAAAGTTGTACACAGCACTGAGACCGGACGCGGTCAGCAGAGCTGGATTAAAGGGGGGCCCAGGAGGCAAGTGTCCTGGGCCCCCCTTTGTGAGAGGACTCCCCATCAACCACACTACTTATCGAATCACTGATGATGATCCGCTCCGCTTGCCTGTATTCACTATGCGCCACTCTCACAGCTAACTACTGTTACATGCTTTACAGTGTCAGTGAGTGATGGTGACAACCTGCACAGGTGCACTGTGCAAACACTAGCCATACTGGCTGCCATTTCAGGCAGAGAAGGAGGGGGACAGCTGGTGAATGGGTAGTCTTTACTGGAATAGGGATATAGTGCTTTTTGTTTTGCGCTTGGAATTCCGCAGCTCAAAATTGGTAAAGATTGAAGTTGGGTGGGTATATGAGCGCTGGTGTAAGGATATACAATTTCTGCCTATGAATCTAAAATATGTTGGTAGATGATGGTGCAATTGCTACTGATGTCAAAATATGTAATTGGATGATAGTGAATGCAAAAAAATACAATTTAAAATAAAAATATAAAAATAAAATTTAAATGAAAGTATAATTGAATTTTTTTTTAAATTAATACAAAAAATAAATAAATACATAAATAATATAATGAAAGTTCAGAAATAAATTAAAAAAGCAGTGAGAAAAGGAAGAAGGAAAGAAAGAAAGGAGTCAAGGAAAGAGAGTGGCATACAAAAATCTTAAAATAATGTTAAAATAATGTTTATAGTCTTAATAGATTATTTAGAGGTGTGCCAGTTCTGTAAGAAGCACATTTGGATCCGCTAATGATGCAATCCTAGTGCCACCTAACTCACCCTGACCCTGACTACCTTTGTGTAATAGTAGACTTCAGCTGCGGACTCCCGTCCGAGCCGCGACCACGTGACATGCCGGGTTGCCGCCGCTTGATGACGTAGCGCGCCGGGGGATGTTCGGTGGACTGGTAGCGGTGGCTGCAGTGTTGTTCTCCAGGCACATCCTCAGACTCTCCAATGCGTTTCGGACCTCCAATGGTCCTTTGTCAAGTCTTTACAGCTAACTAGCAATAAGGTTGTCCCTGCTTGCTTCCACATAGAAGACACCCCTGTTGCACAGTCACAGCCAACAGCAGCATATGGAGCTCGGGATGGGTGAAGTCAGGGCCGGATTTCCTGCTAGGCAACCTAGGCATTCGCCTAGGGCCCGGCGGGACCCAAGGGGCCCATGGATGGGCCCCTTTGCCCGAAGAAATCTACACAGTTACAGCGCTCCCAGAGGAGCACTGCGCGAGTACCGCGTGACGTCATGACTTCACGTGATCCCACCTCCACTCCCAGCTGCCTGCTTATAAAATAGTGACACCCACGCAGCGCACTGACTCACCCGCCACCGCTCTGTCCCAGCTGCTCCACCTAGCTCCGGCCACAATCTGCAACTCTGCCAGCCCACCGCCCACCAGCAGCAGCACCCAGTGCTGCAATCAGAGGGGGAGGAGGGGCTGCAGCAGATCCCAGCCAGCCAGAGAGAGACCTACTTGTAAGGTAAGAGAGAGAGTGGAAGGAAACACGTGAGTGATGTTGGGAGCGGGGGGGGGGTGTCTCTCTTGCATGTGGACCTCTGAATTTCACTGTGTGTGTGAGAGGTGGGTCAATTAAAATGCTGGGTGAAATGGATAGTATGAAAGGCTTTCAGAGGCATGAGGGGAGCAGTGCGGATGTAAGGGTGGCAGTGTGAGCTGTGATGGGTGCATTTAGAACAGTAGGGGAACAGTGAGGTGTAAGGGGCAAGTGATCTGCAGGGAGAACATTGAGTTGTGATGGGGCAGTGAGCTGCAGGAGGACAAATGAGGTGTAAGGGGACAGTGGCCTGCAGGGGTAGCAGTGAGGTATGATGGGGCTGTGGGGCAGTGAGCTGCAAGGGGAGCTGTGAGGTGTGTTGGGGCAGTGAGCTGCAGCAGTAAGCTATGAGGTGTGATGGCAATGAGCTGCAGGGGGAGCAGTGAGGTGAGAGGGGTCAGTGGGCAGCAGGGAAAGCAATAAGATGTGATGGGGCAGTGTGAGATGTGGGGGCAGTGTTCTGTGGGGTGGGGGGAGCAGTGACTTGTGATGGGAATGATAGGTTGCAAAGAGAGCAGTGAGGTGTGATGTGGGCAGTGAGGTGTGATGGGTCATTGAACTATGGGGGGGAGCATAAGGTGTGATGTGGGTAGTGAGCTGAGGGGAGCAGTGAACTGTGACTGGACAGTGTGAGCAGTAGGGAGGCAGTGAGCTGCATGGAGAGCAATGATGTGTGAGGAGGAGCAGTGAGGTGTGATGGGACAGTGAGCTGCTGAGGGGGAGGAGTGAGGGGCAGTGTGTGCTATGGGGTGCAGTGATATGTGAAGCAGACAGTCTGATCGGGATCAGTATGATTTAACGCTGGCCGCATGGCCGGCGGTACAAATCCCGGCAGTCCAACACAGGTGGAAATCCCGAACGTCGGAAGGTAAGTATAAACTAACCTATTCTAACCCTAACCCTCCCTTAGGTCTGCCTAACCCTAATCTCCCCTCTAAGTGCCTAAACCTAACCCCCCCTTACCCGGCCACCTAAACCTAAGTCCCCCGTGGAGGGTGCCTAAACCTAACCTCCCCCCCGGGGTGCCTAACCCTAGCCCCCCCTTCCCCTAGCCTGACCCTAACCTCCCGGGGGAAGTGCCTAACCCTAAGTCCCTAAACGTAACCCTCCCCCCGTGGCTGTCCACGGCCGGTGCCCGGCATTCCTTCGATCGGGATGTCGGGCGCCAGTCTCCCGGCGTAGGTAAAATGACAGGTGTCGAGATTTCGATGCCTGTCATTTAACCGTTGCCGGGATTAAGCAGTCGGGAAGCCGGCAGTCGGCATTGCGTCCGCCGGCTTTCCGACTGCTTCCCGTCTGATCAGTAGGGGGGCAGTGAGGTGTGGGGAGTGGTGAGATGTAATGGGGCAGTGAGCTGCAGAGGGGAGCGGTGAGGTGTGGGGGCAATGAGCTGTGGAGGCGGGTAGCAGTGAGATATGAGGGGGGCAGTGTGAGATATGGAGAAAACTAACAATGAGAGAGCTATGAAAGGAGTAATGACAAAACTATGGAGGGGTCAATCAGGGAGATATTAGGAAGGTGGCAATGAGAGATGTGGAGGGAGGTGGCAATAAGACCTATGCCTCCTAGTGTTCAATTGTATAAATAAAATCCCAAAATGTCCCAAAAATTGTATATATTTTTTAAATAGTCAAAAATAACAGCTATTTAACCTTGATTCAGTATAATTGTATTAACAAATTCTGCATACATTATTAACTCAATTATACTGAATCAGGTTTAAATGATTATTATTTACATGATCTGATATTTTTTTTCCCCAAAATTGTAAAAAAAAAAAATATCATACAGTTAAGTGGTTAAATATAGGTGTTTATTACCTAAAGTATCTCTTCCAGACAGGCCAAAGTTTAGACAAGCACCAACGGAACTTACATTACCAGCTGACATCTGGAGCAAGTTGTCAAGGATGCAACTGCAGGTAAGACATAACATATCCTGGCCTTGTTTATTGTGAGTACTTTTTGTTGTTGAATGTTTGTTCTGGTGTTTATTTTTTTAATGGCGGCGGCTGGCTGACAGAGGGGGCTAAAATGTTTGATAATTCACTATTTTCACACAGCTAGCCACACCCTACAGTGCCCCTTGCACAGCACACATCGCCACAACACTGTTCATGTCCCTACATCATACTACCACGGTGCTTGTCCCTCCCCCTACAGTGACACACCATAGGCCTTTCATAAATGTAAGCTCCAGGCCCATGTAGACCTTAATCTGGCACTGCCAGCAAGGCCAGGCAGGTAAGTTCTTATGCTGATGAGCGGCCTGTAACTGAATGGGAGAAAGCTGCTATGAGGGGATGGGAGGTGGATCTCTCCTGTGAGGGCACGGGGGGGGGGGGGGGTCTGTGCTGTGAGGGCAGAGGGGGGGTTCTGTGCTGAGAGGTCGGGGGGGGATCTGTGCTAAAAGGGCTGAGGGGGATCTGTGCTGAGAGGGTAGAGGGGGGATCTGTGCTAAAAGGACAGAGGGGGGATCTGTGCTGAGAGGGAGGATCTGTTCGGCGAGGGGAGATCTGTTCTGAGGGAAGAGAGGGGTCATTGCTGAGAGGGGTCTGTGCTTAGAAGGGAGAGGGGGCCTGTGCTGAGAGGGGAGAGCTGTTTGTCATGTGAGGAGAGAGGGGTGCTCAGAGGGGAAAGGCATCTGTGCTGTGTGGGGGAAGGGTTGTGTGCTGAGTGGGGTCTGTGCTTTGAGGAGAGAGGGCTTCTGTGCTGTGAGAGGACAGCTGTTTGTGCGGTGAGTAGAGAGGGGTACTCAGAGGGGAAAGAGGTCTATGCTGTGAGTAGAGGGGTGCTGTGATGGGAAATGGGAGAGGGGTGGGGAAAGGGGTTCATGAATTAGGATTGAAAGTATAGTGATATGGATTGTTTGAGGGAGGGGGACCCCAAAATCGGTATCTTGCCTAGGGCCCCATCAGGTCTAAATCCGGCTCTGGGTGAAGTAACCATGTTAAGAGCTGGAGGAACGAGTGTTGCTTGGGTAAAGACAATGAGTTTGTCTAGAAACATTTATTTTATTGATGCTTTCCACAGTTTAATATTTTTTACTGTTTTCACTCTCGCTCTTCCCTTTCCTTCCTCACCATGAAATATGCCTAGTATTATTGTTAAGCTGTATGAGGTACATGTAACGTAGTACCCATAAACTGCCCACACAATGCATGGCTTCACATGCTCACATGTGTATGAGTGCACTGTGTACAAACTAGATGGAGCACAAAATCCAGATTCGCTTACAAAAATGGTTAGGGTCATGCAATCCCTGCGTATTTTGTTGTTGAGACAATTCTTACAAAGAGACAGGAAAAAAAACAACATTGCTTGCTTTTAATTTTAGCCCTTAACCCCCCCCCCCCTGTCTTAAGTGCCCTGAGCCCGCAAACCCTTAATCCAGCCCTAGCGGTCGGCAGCTACATTTAATTTAGCACAGCGGCCACGGAGCCTGATTCAGATCCGCTCGCTAGATGCGGCCACTCCTAGCGTATGGAAATTTTGCAAGGTGACGTCAAGGAAGCCGCTCACTCGGCAAGGCATAAGCACGCCCTCTATGTCTTGGCAAGCGATCACTTTGTGTTCATAGACGCCCACTAGCCTGTCTTTAGCCGCCCACTAGCGTATGTCATCTCCAGGAAGTATATTCAACCATCCGTACATTGGGTTACATCAGATCTGACTGCAGCACTTGCGGTTGACTGTACCCTACCGCAAGCACTGCGAGCACTTCAGTGTATTTTTCAACCAGGTGACGTGTACTATGATGCTGCCAGTTAATTCTGCACGCCCCATAAGCGGCATGGAAACACTCTGGCATGCCTGTGTCCGCAACTCCACTCCCCCGTTACTACTGCCCTGCCCCTGTTACCACCCACAAACGGCCTCTCCTATCACTCATTCCCCTGGGCTGTCTTTGCAGGGCGAGCGAGCACATTCCGATCACTCGTACTAGTTTTCTAACGTGCACTGTGAACTACACGCATGCACACATTAGCGAACATAGTCTGCAACAAGCGGCCGCTTGCTAGAGAGCGGGTCTGAATCAGGCCCACAGTCTCCTGGATGTACTATGGGGTGGGTGGGCTGCACAACCTAATTACATTATCAGAGCTGCTACCATGCTGAGACCTGTAGTTCTATTGCAGAAAAAAGGGGGGGAAGCTGATGCACACTCTAAGTACTAAGAATAATAAATATAAAAAATATATAATAAACTATCAATGAACATGGTGTTATATAGAGGTTCTTAGTACATGTTTGGCCAAAGATGTTTGCCCACCTACCACTTCACGGTGACCTCATCAGGTGGGTCCCTAACATCCCTAATACTGACACATTGTATAAATTTATCAGAGAGAAGAGAAAAAGGACTCCGTATGTGTGGCACACTCCTATAGAATTATCAAGCTATAAAAAATACCTTTTATTTAAATTCATTAAAAAGGAAAAGAGAAAAAAATGGCCAAAAATACCTATCAGGTTGGACAATACAAACAAACAAACAATTGTCAAGGAAAGCCCCGGTGAAACACGTGTTGGTGAGCCTGCTGGGGGTTCCTCCGTACGCACTCTGGACCCCCGCACCCCAGTTACCACATATGAATGGAGACTAAGTATCAGGTACTTCCTTCTACTCCCTACTGCTCTCTCATTACTGCCAGCCACCGGGACTCCCTGCGCTGCTGTTAGGCAACAGGGACAACGGTGCGAATTGGCTTTAAAGCAGAAGCACCTTATCTTACTTCATTGGGCCAGTACTGGGGACTCTCATTTTCTGGCCTTTATATATTTATAAAACAGGAAACAGCAGATCCCAGGTGTATAAGTACACAACTCTTTCCTCTATATCTATCATAATTTTGTTATACTTAGTCTCATAGGTAGAATCGAGGGACGCCTCTACTACCAATATTAATATATTACTGTGGTTATCCGTGGTGTATAGCAATTTTAATTGTGTGCATTTTTTTCACTTTCATATGATTTATTATCCATTTATTATTTTGCCCCTTTTTTGCACTCTTAAGGTGCCCATACATATACCGATGTGCTCACGATACGATTTTATGGCCAATTTCCTCATGAACTTTCACGGGAGCTCCCTTGCCGTCATGATCACGATTTTGGAAAAAAGACACCCAATCTGTCGTACGATCTCACGATCTATCGGCTGGTACGTATCGTGAGATTGCCCATAACAAATCATGAGTTGAAAAAAAAAATAAAACAGGCTCTTGACTATTGGAGGGAAATTTAAATAGCCATAACAATGGGAGGGGCTAGCTAGAGAGTATAAAAAGCAGGCACCCTTTAAACTCTGTGTACATTCTGCTCTGCTACTAGATGAGGCTAGGTGTATTCCTGCTGAATCCTGTACATTGCTACTGTGCTCTTTGTATTTGGCTTGCCTTATACAAAGTTTATTCTACCTGCAAGTGTGTGCTACCTACCTGCATTCTATCCTGTTCCTGAATTCTGTACTGATGCGTCCCTATCAGTATAGAGTGTTGGTCGCTGAAGCCGGGGTCCGGGAGATTAGGAAGAGGGCCCAGCGAAGAAGGACAAGAGCATGCTGGACCAAGGAGTGGCTGCTACAAAGGGATACCCGCTCTCACATGTCCCTGCTGATGGAGATCAAGGAGAACAACCCGGACAACTATCGGAACTACCTGCGCATGGATGATGCCAGCTTCCAAGAATTGCTGCATCTGGTGACCCCCCACATCAAGAGACTGGACACAAGGTGGCGGAGGGCAATCCCTGCTGAAGAGAGACTGGTGGCTACCCTGAGGTACCTGGCTACAGGAAGGTCACTGGAAGTCCTGAAGTTTGCGACACTCATCTCACCTCAGTCCTTGGGCGTCATCATTCCGGAGACCTGCAAAGCCATCGTAAAAGTGCTACAGTACCACTATTGCAAGGTAAGTTAAAAAAAACACCACACATTGGTTTCTTGTGCAAAGAAAAATTTGCTTCCAGCAATGTGTACTTGTGCTATGTGTGTAGTGACCTTGTCCAAATGGCGTCATCACCACCCTATCCCATGCAGCAAGCACCAATTGGAATTCATAAAATTTGGTGACATTAAAAGCAAGACAAAAAAACAACCAAATTAAATATCACCAAATTTTATGAAACCCAATAGATAGCTGGCTGTATGTGATAGGGTGGGTCAGACGCCAGTTTGAACAGGCCAATACACACATGGCACAAGTACACATTGTGGCCCCGGCTTCCAGCAATGTGTACTTGTGCCATGTGCATAGTGACCTTGTCCAAATGGCGTCATCACCACCCTATCCCATGCAGCAAGCACCTAAGAGAATTCATAAAATTTGGTGACATTAAAATCAAGAAAAAATTTACATCTCTGTATATTGGGGCGACTCATCTGCTGCATCCAGCAGAGTATTATACAAGGTGGTGCTGGTGCTTGGCGTGCTTGGTGGGGGAGTAATATCTAACTGGGCCGGGGGGGCGGACATACCTATTTGGGGCAGGGGAAATAGCATTGGATCTGCAATGTATGTAGAATTTTAGATATTTTTGCTCATACAGCAACTCAAGAGGTCATAGTTTAACCTTAAAAAATTTATTTGGATATCTGCATCCAGATTTCTCAATGTGCTGTTCACATGAGCTGTGAAATCATCTATTGCATCTGGGGTTTCTGCAGCAGCCGTTCTGCGTTTTGTAAAAAATGGTCCCCACGTTCTGTAAAATTCTCCTTTCTGCCTGCTTTTTTTTTCTTTTTTTGGGGTTGTTGAGAAGATGAGGGTCCAGGTGGAAGTGGAGTTTCCACTTGTGTGCTATTCTCCGGATCACTGTCGCCACCGAGCAGACTGAGGTCCGGTGTGGATGTTAAATTAGGGTCTTCGGTGGCAGTCTATATAGGGAAAAAAGATATAGAAAATATTATAGTCATGTTTTAACATCTTTTTTACTATTTTTACAGTTTCCTAACACCGTGGAGGAGTGGACCAGCATCGCGGAAGATTTTGAACAATGTTGGAATTTCCCTAACTGCGGAGGAGCCATCGATGGGAAACACATCCGCATCAACCCACCTGCCAACACCGGATCATATTACTACAACTACAAAGGATTCTTCAGCATCGTTCTCATGGCAGTGGTGAATGCCAACTACGAATTTCTGTTTGTGGATGTCGGCAAGAATGGGCGTGCTTCGGATGGTGGGTCCTTCAAAAAGACGGCTTTCTACCAGAGACTCGCCAACAAAACCCTCAACTTGCCCTCACTGGACCAGACAAAGCACGGCCTAAATTACGTTTTCGTTGCAGACGAGGCTTTTGCATTACATGAACATGTGATGAAGCCATTTGCACACAGGGGCCTGACCAGAGAGAAAAGGATCTACAACTAATGTCTATCCCGGGCACGGCGCATTGTGGAAAATGCGTTTGGAATGATGAACAACCGCTTCCGCTGCACAACTTTCTGCGAAGAAAATCTACTCAACGAGGACCAGTCCCAGCTAGACCAGAAGATGTAGGACCCCTGGAGGACATTGAACATTTGACATCTGTGTCTGCACCACCAACTACAACAACATCCACCGCACGTGCCAAAGAAGTGAGGGAGGAGTACATGACCTATTTCAATGGACCAGGTGCTGTACCATGGCAGGAGGACTGTCTGTGAACTACTGACTAAATTGGACATTTGGGATTTAACAACAAAAACATTAAGGATTTTGGTTTAAACTGTGTCACTACTTACCAAGACTTCTGCAACCTCCTCATCTCCCTCACGCTCAGACATCAAGGTGATTTATTCCCTTTGAGGCTCTTGTTCACTGATGAATGACATCATTTGGTAGTACCACAGCGCAGGAGTATATATTTCATCTGTAGCCGCTCCTGATTTTTTGGAGTCATCCACCTTCCTTTTTTCTTTGATGTACACTGTCCTGAGATTTTGAATCTTTTGCCGTACAGTTTTCAGGTCTGCGTCAGATATGTATTTTTTTGTATACACCAACCGTTCCTCGAGTGCGGCCAACTTGTGCGACTTATTGTGGTACTTCCGAGAACTGATCTTCCACAGACAGTCTTTCGAGTGCAGGATTTCAATGAATCCTGTAACGAATTCACGTTCTGAATCCATGGACATTATCTATGAATAAGAAAAAAAAGGACATTTAAATATTTGTGTATATAGGCCCTCATTCAGAGCCACTCGCAAGCGGGCGCACGTATGTTAGGCGTACGTACAAAAATATTTAAATTCAATGGCTCGCTCGTATTTTCGTTCGCATCTAAAATTCCTCCCTAAACTCAGGCGACCCCTCCTCTAACTAACGAGCGTGCGAAATAGCGAGCGTACATCCCCGAAATGGCTTGAAGGGAACGCACGCACAAGTGAAACCGGAAGTGGCCTTGTCAGATGTCGATTACCTGCTCCTTTATTCTGCCTACCTCCCTCAATCGTATCATGCCAATCAATGTATCAATTAGCTTAATTGTTTTTTTTTTTTCAACACAATGCAAGAAACTTTACTCTTGTCCGTGTTTGTGTTTACCCGCAGAATACGTACGGATGGAACATTCGCTTTTATTGTTCAAAAAACATGTGAACCACAATTAAACAATTGTTCTATTGCTGTGGATCCCCGCATATTTTCCGGGGTTCATTTCTTTATTTAAATTTGCAAACGCATGTCACTGCATCAAGCCTATCATAACTCTCCAGAGATTTCTGGCCCTGTTGAACACATGACTCATACACTAACCAATAAAATTGCTCCTGTTAATTTCCAAAATACATTAGCCAATCAGAAATTTTGGCCACACTTTATCAAAAATGTTTTGTATGAAAAACTCCATTGCCATCATGAGAGCCTCCGCATTCACCAGGCGCGAGCTGCTGGTGCTTACGGAGGTGATGGATAGGCGGATCACCAGCCAGCCTCCACCCATCACCAACCGGCAGAAGCGCTCCGCGTATGCGGAGGCACGGTCCCGCCTGCGGTCGATGGGTTCACGCCGCAACATCAGGCAGCTTGAGCGCAGGTGGTCAGACCTGCAACGGCGAACGCCCCGCTTGCTGGCATGCTTTCGCATGCAGATCGTTGAAAGTAAGTGTTATGTATTGTGGTTTTCATGTTTGTGTTTGTGGGGCAAACTGCGTGTGCATGTTTTCCAGTCTGTCCTATTAATTATTTGTCCTCATATCTGCGTGTGCATGTTTTCCTGTCTGTCCTATTAATTATTTGTCCTCATATCTGCGTGTGCATGTTTTCCTGTCTGTCCTATTAATTATTTGTCCTCATATCTGCGTGTGCATGTTTTCCTGTCTGTCCTATTAATTATTTGTCCTCATATCTGCGTGTGCATGTTTTCCTGTCTGTCCTATTAATTATTTGTCCTCATATCTGCGTGTGCATGTTTTCCTGTCTGTCCTATTAATTATTTGTCCTCATATCAGCGTGTGCTTGTTTTCCCTCTATTTCTGTTTTTTTCATTCTACTCCTTTTTGCATGTTTTTTGTTGCTGGTTTTTTTTATTTTATTTGGGCCCCGGATTTGCCCAGAAGCTAACCTCAATTTGTTTGACATATTTTAGGAGGACAGCCAAGACTACGCCGTCACCGTCCGGCCAGACGGCGTTCCCGGCCACTATCCGCAACCCCCAGCCAACACTCCACCCCAAATATTTCCCCTATACCCCACTCCTCCCCAGCCTTCCCAGACCCTCTCCCGGAACTGTCGGGCCTCCTTCCCCTCCGTCCCACTTCCCCCTCTCCTCCACCCACCCCTCTTCCAATTACCCCCTCCCCGGAGTCCATCATTACCCCTCCCCGTTCTTTGGGGAATGAAGGCTCCTCCGAGGAGGAACATGGAGGGACTTCCGGAGCTCCCGTTTTGGCTCCCGGTATGTTTTTATTTCTCTTTTTTTTTAACCACAAACTGTTTGTATGTAATCATGTGTCGTGCCTTTATTCGTGCTTGTTTGGTTTTCTTTTGGTGATTTAGCAGTTTGCCTTTACCTCTTCCTGCTGATTTCAACATACACATATCACACATGTGTGAATTTGTACATAGGCCTTGGATTTTTGCCAGCACCCCCTTTTTGTTTTGGTTTTTCTTTTTTCGGTTTAAGAGTGATTTCGTTGTGTTTTTGTTTTTTTAATGTGGATTCCCTATTGTTTTATTAATCCACACACTTTTCTCACCCACAGAGGAACAGAGGCGTCGTCAAGAGGTGGAGGATTGTGTTGGCCAGATGCGCCAACATGTCATTTGCCTTCTTGTGGCCCTTGACCGGCTGTCTGGCATCCTTCGCCAGTAGTTTTTTTTGTTTATTTTCGTTTTGTAAATAAATTTTGTAGTTCTAATATACGTTCTGGCTCATTCTTTTTTTCTAAAACACAAATAGTTTTCCCTGACATAAGTAGACTGTTCCTGCAAGGATTTCCCTTTTTTAAAAGTTAGATTGTATTTTGTATTTGTATGTTAAACAGCCACAAGAAACACATAACAGTAACAATGTCATTTCCCTTTTTGGGTGTAGTGTCAATTAGATATTTCGCCATTTTACAGGTTCCTAGTTGGTGTGCAAGCTGCTTAGGCCAATCTTCAAAATCCAAAGGTTTGGACAGGCTTCCTTTTGGTGTGGGTTGGGAACCTGCAAACATATTTCAGTTTACATCAACTGGTGTCAGTACTGGATTACCCCTTAGTCAATTGTAAGGTGTGTTAACCTGGTTACACTTGCTGTTAACGTCCAAAAAAAGGAAGACCATTTCACTCTCCAAACATTTATTCACAACATAAATGAGAAATCAAAGTGGTCAGTCCCAAAACAAAAAAACAGTGATAATCTCAAATACAACACATACAAATAAAATATTTAATTAAAAAAAACAATCAAGAACTGGTTGACGAAGGACCATGCCAACATGATTCCACAAACATGGCGTTGCGATATGGGTTCCAGAATATATGGACAAAATCACCAGATCCAGGTTTGGTAAGGGTAGCAGGAAGTAGTGAGTGTTGGAGTGGCAAAGATTATGTGAAAAAACAGAAGATGGTGAAAAAAAATAAATAAATTAGATGTTCGCAAACAAACACAAACACATTAGGTATAAACACTGTAGTTTGGGTCAAACTTACCTAAAAAATCTGGCCACCACATCATCGCGTATGGCCCCCCCACATACTGACCTCCGACCAACCTCGGGGGGGCCATCCTCAGGTAAGGCATCCTCTGGCTGCATTGGGACACCACTCCTTATGGCGATGTTGTGAAATATCCCACACAGGACCACAATTTTCGACACCATATCCGGCAAATACATGAGCTCGCCACCAGAGCGGTGGAGGCATCTGAATCGGCCTTTTAAAAGGCCGATACAGCGCTCCACCACTTGCCTGGTGGCTGTAAGTGCGGAATTATACTCACTTTGTGGGCCTGGTGTGGGAGCCAAATAAGGAGTGAGCAGCCAGGACATGCAAGGGTATCCACTGTCTCCTGTGAAAAATAAGAGACAACATCAGGAATACTGTGTATCAAGCTTAACATTGTTATGTACTAAAGGTCTCCACTTACCCAGAAGCCACGCATCACCAGCTTGTAGGTTGGTTAATTTCTGCCATATCCCTGATTGCCGGATGACGAAGGAGTCATGTGCACTTCCTGGTAACTTAGCATTCAGGGACAGGATCTGGAGGGAGGCATCACATACCACCATTACATTCAGGGAGTGATAGTGTTTCCTGTTTCGAAATATTGCCTCCAGCCGTGCTGGAGGCTGAAGTGGTATGTGAGTACCATCCACAACCCCTATGATGTGTGGGAAGCCAGCTATTTGGTAAAAATTGGCCTTGGCCACACTAAGGGCACCCATATCCAAAGGCATTTGAATAAAATGATGGAGGTGCTTGAAAAGTGCCTCCATCACTGCCCTCAGGATCCGGGAAAAGGAGGATTGGGAGATGCCCGCCACTATTCCCACCGTTGTTTGAAACGATACTGAGGCACAGAAATGTAACACCGCCATAAATTGCGTCAGTGGTGGTATTGCTGTTGGACTGTCAATTTGCCGCTCAAGATCACTTTCTATTAATGAGAGAGTGTCTATGATGATTTTGGGAGGTAGACGGTAGCGTCTTAAAACCTCATCATCGGGCATTCCAAAAAGGGTGACACATGTTCGAAATATCTGGGGCCTTGCATGCCTACGATGCCTACGCTTGGGATGAGATTGAGGTTGGTCGGCATCCGGGAGCATGGCAAGAACAATCCTCCCCAGATCAACCTGAAATTCCAAAAATTCAAAGTAAGGCTTTTGACCCACCCCAAAACTATATTAAAACAACTTAGCTTGATGATACCATCCATTGCTGCTTACATGCCGGGCTATTGTCATGATACGTCCAAACTGAAAATAAACAACAAAATTACTTGACACATTTCACTCTGTGCATTTTTGTGGATACATTTTGTGCTAGACCAAAGTTCAAATATGCAAAACACCCATTTAGCAAAACCGCAAAGCAACATTTAACACAGTACATCAAAACGGGTCGAAATGTTGGCTCAAAAAGCGAAAGCGAAACCATCAAAAAGTTAGAATGATTATTAAGCTGTTTAAAATGCGCTAATTAGTTCGCTAATACAAGTCACAAGAGTAACTACTAAAAATGTGCTAATTAGTTCGCTAATACAAGTCACAAGAGTAACTACTAAAAATGTGCTAATTAGTTCGCTAATACAAGTCACAAGAGTAACTACTAAAAATGTGCTAATTAGTTCGCTAATACAAGTCACAAGAGTAACTACTAAAAATGCGCTAATTAGTTCGCTAATACAAGATAAAAAATGGACTTACCAAGAGCAAATATCTAAGATGCAAAATCAAAAGGTCTTTGGGGTCGAAAATAAACAAAATCTAAAATAGAATAAATTAGGTATCCAAAAATTACAAAATATACGAAACACAATGAAACAACAATTGAACAAAAGTTAGACTTCACAAAACTTACCAAATCAACAGACGAGGTCCCAAAAATATAAACCAACAAAGATAACGGAAAAAAAAACGCAAATCTAACCAACAAACGATTCTCCAACCTCCAACTCCTTTCTACACAATCAATAAACTCCAGCCAAGATAACCTCCAACAATCCAAAAACGCCACCTCGACTTGAGACACACCAAGCCATAAATAGTGTTTCGTTTCCCGCACAAATTAAGGAGGGATCATAGGGCCGCACAATCAATGATGCGGCCACAAAATATGGACGCATGTATAAATACGTCACGAAAACACATTCAAATTCTGGTGTATTTCTTGTTTGGACCTCAGACATGGCGACAGACCAGGGAAAAAATGCCCAAGAGTCAGGCGGTAAGTCTTTCATGCATTTTCTATCAACGATTAATTTGAAACATAAGATGAGGCAAGTTGTGATTTTGTGAATTCTGTAAATTTACACAAATAGGTGAGGAGGATGACATGGAAGAGGCTGCTGGGCCCAGTATTCCGGCCAAAGCGGCCAAAAAAAAAAGGCAGCCACATTTCACAAGAAAGGAGATGGAGGTTTTGATCCAGAAGTGTGTGGACATCCTGCCACAGGCAGACAGGAATATGAGTCTAAGCCAGAAGTGGAGAATGTGGGAAGAGGTAGCCGTTGCTGTCAATACGGTGGGTGATTATGTCCGTCTAGCCCGGGATGTCAAACGGCGGTAAGTAAACCCTTGCCCCCCCTAAAAACAAACCCCATTTTAAACCAAAGGATAATGGCTTCCATTTTTCCCCACAGATGGGGCGACTTCAAATATCGCCTAAAGCAAAAACTCGCGGACAGGGCTAGGCATGCAAGGGGGACAGGTGGGGGTCCCACCCCTGTGTCATTGGAGTTGACGGATTTAGAAGAGCTGGCACAGGGGTGTGTGCAGCCTGTGGAGGTGTTTGGCGTGTCCAACATGGATACGGACATGCCAGACTTTGCGGCTCCTCATGTTGGCCCAGGTAAGTATTGTGATGTCACCAACTCTGAAATGCTATTGTGCCAATATGTAGATTCTAATGTGAGTCTTTTCTCATTTTTCCAACAGAGACACAGGCGGATGAGTCTGCTCCAGAGGGAAGCCTTGGCTGCAGAATTTCTGCTGGCTCTGCAGGGGAGGAACCAGTACATCCGGCTGAGGACCCTGCAGAAGCCAGTCCAGGGCGTGCCCCCTCGCAGGCAGTGGGCCTCCTCACAGAACTCAATTTCAAATCGGATTTCCATACGGAGATTCTGCAGAGGATGGACGCCAGTCTGCTACGGGTGGCTGAGGCCCTGGAGCAAAATGCTGCGGCCAACGTGACCATTGGTCAGGCCCTGGCGGAAAATACCAGGGCCAACATCCGCATCGCCGATGCCCTGGAGCAGCTCGTTCGCCAGCACATGGTGGAGCCGACCTCCCTTCCTGCCGGAACATCAGGATCCTCCACCTCTGGCACAACATCAGCCAATCCTCCAAATGTGCCTAGCCCTGTGCCTAGTCCAGAGGCCACAACATCTGCCTCTGGACAGGCCAGCCCGATGGCATCCCGGACCCGGTCTGGCGCCCACCCTCCCCCATCCAAACGGGCGAAAAAACGGTGACAGCAATGGCGACTTTTCCCACACTCCTTCTGTGCTTGGCTCATATTCCTTTCTGGTCAAAACTTCCCTCTCCTTTCTTGTGAAATGTTTTTAAGTTATTTTTGTACGTTTATGTTATCAGTTATTGATTATTTATTTTTGAAAAAAAGTATCTTTGGCAGAAAAACTAAAAAAAAATATTATGCCAATTGGTTTGTGTTTAAACAATAAATTTATGAAAAAAATCTGACATTGTATTGTGACATTATTGGACAAATGGGTTACATTTAATCCTGGCCCTAAAGGCAAAAAAGGACACCAAAAACCATTTCATTTGTATAAAAAAAAGGCCTCTTGAAGGAACGTTTAAAAAAACACATAACGATGCAAATTGCACATTAAAAAAAAAAAGGGGAGCTAATTAAAACATGATGACATTATTGTCACAATAGGCCATAAACAACAAATTGAGGCCAAAAAAAACCCCAAAAAATGTACGCCAATTGATTGTGTAATCCTGACATTAGCAGGTATGATTTCCACCTGCGTACGGTTTTGTGCTATCCCAATAAACTGCTTTCCAAACACATACCAAGCCGGTTTTCAATACAACACTAATTGCTTTTGTGACCACCCGCGATTAATCGCTGCAACATCGTGGAGTCCCGGGAAGGAGGAGAAGGCCATCGCCAATGTGGTCGAGTAATCCAGACCCGAAACTGTGCGAGCATTTTGAAGGGAAAGAGGATGTTCCAGTGACGTATGTGACGGTCCGAACACATTTGACGTTCGCATCTGCTAATGTATGTACGCCCCAAAAACGCCTCGCCACGCCTGCGTTTTTCCATCTCCACCCCCGTCAACACCCAAAAACGCCCTGTTCTGTCAATCACATTTGACATGTCACTTCCTGTACGCTATTTTAGGAACGACAGATAAAAAGCTCGCAATCTGCCGTACGCACATGCGCAGTGTAACACCGACGCATGCGTGGTTAGTCAACATCGGAACGCAACGAGCGTACTGCTGTTTGCGAGTGGCTCTGAATGAGGGCCATAGTTTTGTTAAATGTAATGTTGTTATAGTTTACATTTTTAATGTTTTAATATTTTCTTTTTTACAGGTTTTTAAAGGTTTGTTATGGTATTCTAATCCTGTTTTCTTTTACAGGAATGTTATGTGTTTATTGCTTGGTAATATAATGTTTTTCTTTGTTTGACAGTATGAGTTTTCCACCTTTGGGCCTGTCGTGGTAGAACTACAGATCCCAGGATGCCCTAAAAACAGTTTCAAAGGTGGGTGGCAGGTCATCCTGGGATCTGTAGTTCCACAACAGCTGGAGAACGAAAGGTAGAAGACCCCCAGCTTTAAATAATGTGTGTTTTTAAATGTAATGTATGGCGTTTTTTTGGAAAATACGTGTTTATTTATTTATTTTTTTGATGTATTACACACATTGGTGGGCAGTGGGAGCTTAATGCATGACCCAGCCACCGCCCACCTCAATACGGCGGGCGGTGGCTGGGTCATGCATTTATTACCTGGGGGCACACATTGGTGGGCAGTGGGGAGCACATATTGGTGGTCAGTGTGGTTGCAAACTGTACAAATACTCACCAAATATCCAACAAAACAAGACTTCAGTGTGCAGGCTCCCAAAGTGCGACTGTCTTGCTCCATACACGATGCTGCACAAGATGGCGATGGGGCATGTCCAGGCTTCTGTCAGTCAAATTCCGCATCGTGTGATGAATCGTACGATTCATCGTGAGGAAAAAAACCCTCACGATCGGCTTCCATCGTTTTCATGGTTGGCTAATCAGTCCTACAGCACGGCAGATTAGAAGATGCTATATACGACGAGCAGGGACGCGTATCGGCATCGTGCTCGTGAGTATAAACTCACGATTTGTACTTTTTTTAACCAATTTGTCGTCACGATTCGTCGAAATCGGCCAAATCGTGTAAAATGTCGCTATGTGTGTGGGCACCTTAAGAGTGCTCATTTCACTTTAATATGCATGTGTTTTATTGCTGTTACCACACTTAGGAAGATTCACTGTTTATTCCTCTACTGAAAATGAATGCATAGCAGAAATCTGCTCAGGGGCAATCCTGAATACCTGCATTGCTATATATAGATATATATCAGGAACAACTGTGATTACCAATTGTCATATATATTTCAATATACACAGGAAACAATTGTGATTGCCGATTTCATTCAAAATTGTATATTTCAATACTCAATATCCTGTTTTGTGGTTTTCGAAAGATATGAACATGATATATATATGTATTCCATAGGCACTGACTAAATATACAACATAAATTGAGATGACTGCATAGCAAGAATCTGCTTGGAGGCAATCTTGAATACTTGCTTTGCTAAGTGCCATGTGCATATATAATATATATATATATATATATATATATATATATATATATATAAAGAAACAACTGTGATCACCAATTGTTATATATATTTCAATATACAAAGGGAAACTATTGTGATTGCCGATTGCATTTAAAATTGTATATCTCAATACTAATTGTCCTGTCCTGTGGGTTTTGAAAGATATTAACATAGGATACATATACTTGTTCCATAGTTTCTGGCTAAATACACAACACAAATTGAGATGATTGCATAGCAGGAATCTGCTTAGAGGCAATCCTGAATACCTACATTGCTATATGTATATATAAGAAACATCGAAATTATCGACTGTTGTATATATTTCAATATATACAAAAAACAATCGTGATTGCCGATTACATCAAAATTGTATATCTTAATACCTAAAAGCCCTGCCTTGTGGTTTTTGAAAGATATAAACATATTTTTTCCATAGGTATTGACCAAAATATACATCATAAACTGCAGTAATATTACAGTGTATCTCCTACAATTGGAGAATTGTTTGTTTGTTTGTAAATTGATAAGAAGAAAGAAGAAATGTCCACTGTGATGCACTAAACATGAGATGATATATAAAACATTTTTTATTAATACATATAATAACATGGGACTAAAAAGCAAAATTATGTTAAAAATATATATATATATATATAATGTAAATAACTAAATTAAATTAAAATTGCGTTCGCTTCTATTCAACTAAATGTCCTGTTAGTAATATCCAATCACAGGTAAGTATAACTGTGTGTTTCAGTGTGTGTAACAGTGGTGTCGCCACTCAAGTATTATGGAAAACATGTGTATATTCTAGATGCTAATGAGGGCATGCCGTTGGTTCTCTATGCCCTATTCTAATACATAGATCACATCATATATTATAACATATGGAAAATGCCATTCTAATTTCCTCCGAGAGAGAAAGATAGAGCCAGTCACGTGACTTATGATCTCATATTAATCACATTCCACCTATTCCTTCATATTAAGGTCATTAAGTGGCTCACTTCTAATAGTGTGTTTTAACTTACAACAGATAAATCCCTGTTCATACAGGTAAGAAATTGTTCTATTCTTAGGACCTAGAGGGTCACTATACAGTCACCGTGTAGTTCCACTCTATTTCTACTGCTCTCGTAGTGATAAATTCTTATGCCGTTGGCACTCCTTAATATAAAGCTGATGTGAACTCTAATATCATTTGTTTGTTTGTATTGTCCAACCTGATAGGTATTTTTGGCCATTTTTTTCTCTTTACCTTTTTAATGAATTTCAATAAAAGGTATTTTTTATAGCTTGATAATTCTATAGGTGTGTGCCCCACATACGGAGTCCTTTTTCTCTTCTCTCTGATATACTCAATTTACTCCGAGGGTGCACCTTCTACCTTTTTTACTTTATAACGATCTTTTTTACCAAACCAATATTCCTGTGCAATCAATCCTTCCCTACCTCTCCCTTCCCTTATCTATATATACATTGTATAAATTTATCTAGGACTTACCTGTAATAGTGCCCAATACATGTGTGTACTGCAATGCAAGGACCACTACTAAGTAAAATCACCTGGGGCAGGTAGGAGGCGTGCTAGCCCAAGAGAAGGAGTCTCGCACCTTCAAGTGTACCTTAAATACACATACATGGGAAGAAAGGGGGGGAATGGACTGCACAATGTAATTACAACATTATAAGAGGTGCTACCATGCTGAGACCTGTAGTTCTATTGCAGAAAAAAGGGGGGAAGCTGATACACACTCTAAGTACTAAGAATAATAAATATAAAAAATATATAATAAACTATCAATTAACATGGTGTTAGGCTAGCACGCCTCCAACCTGCCCCAGGTGATTTTAATTAGTATTGGTCCTTGCACTGCAGTACACACATGTAATGGGCACTATTACAGGTAAGTCCTAGATACATTTATACTATGTGTCAGTATTAGGGAGGATAGGGACCCACCTGATGAGGTCACCGTGACGTGGTAGGTGGGCAAACATCTTTGTCCAAACATGTACTAAGAACCTCTATATAACACCATGTTAATTGATAGTTTATTATATATTTTTTATATTTATTATTCTTAGTACTTACAGTGTTCATCAGCTTCCCCCCCTTTTTCTGCAAATGTACTATGGGAACCCAAAGAACATAGCCAGAATATACAGGCAAATGGATCTTTCCCATGTGATAATTCCTTGAACATTGCTTATATCATTCAATTACCAGGACTTTCAGTTCCTCAAGTTTTTAATGCCGCAATTGTCATTTCTGTTTTATATGTTTAAGTGCATTAAGAGCTTTATACAGGTTTAACTTCTATCCTGGGACTATTTTTAAGTTTGTATAGCAGTTGTTACCATTTGATGGAATTAAGGGCCTGATTCAGAGATGGATGGATTTGCAGAGCTGCACACAAGTGACTGCGCAAATCCATCCATCTCCGATGCAAATGCAGAAGGAGATGTCAGTCACCTGCTTGCTGCATTTGTGATACCATCACTGCGACCTACATCACAGGCTGGGATCACCATCGCAACCATCATGACTGACGGTCATGATGGTTGCTCCTTTGGTCAGGCTGCGGGAGCTGAAGCTCTCCATAGCCTGACAGGGTGCTGATCATGTAAGAGGCCAGGAATCTGTGATCGTAAATGCAGACCTTGCCTTGACCCACCAGGAAAACGGGGATGACATTCCCCCATTTCCGGGAATGGTGACCAGGCATGCCCACACTCCGCCTCCCTAAAGCCACAGCATGTCAATCATTCAGTATTTAAACAGTAAAAGAGCATTTAAATATTGGTGCTCAAATATAATATTAACGGAGTAGTGTAGCTAACATACAACTAAATAGAAGCAAAGTTCTTAAGAGATAGAGGTAAACTTATGAACTTTATTAGAATATATGTAAATAGTTCCCTGTTAAAGCTGCAAATAGTCCTGTGGGGGAACCGCTGAACCTAGTGCCTTAAACTAACACTAGGGGGTATATTTACTAAAGTGAAAGTTTTTCGAATTGGAGATGTTGCCCATAACAACCAATCAGATTCTACTTAACATTTAACTAGCACCTTCTAGAACATAATAGCTAGAATGTGATTGGTTTCTATGGGCAACATCTCCACTTCTATAAACCCTCACTTTAGTAAAAATACCCCTAGGTATCATTGCTTGTCAATGATATGTATGGTGCCTTGTTGCAGTGGGGAAGAATATAAGCCCTCTTGTTGTTTCCTGATGAGTAAGTAAGATACAAATAATGATATTCATGGTAACAGATTGAAACACTGTCTCCTTATCACAAAGTAGTATTATTTCAACTATTCATATGACATATAACAATTGTGTTATTAATAGCAAATGGGGGACTCAAATTACTTGAGATGTCAAATAGTTTATAATCCAAGTTCCCAAGACTTTATCTCCTTCAGTTAAATAGTTCTGATTATGACCCAAACTGTGGCTGAAGTTTACTATGATGGCCATTTACTCTAAATAGCTTATTTCTAGTAGAGAGAAAATTACATAGCTTATAGTACAGCAAGTGTCATTAGCACTTCCCCAGTATTTTTCCCATAAAGGAGATAGCTTCAGTAACAACAGTATATTAGATCCCCCCTTTACCTCTCTTTGCTGACTAAAGACTGTGGAGCTGTGCAATTGTACTAATCATTGTAGCCTTAATGTGCGTACACACTGGGCGATTAGGAAAGACTGTACGATTACGACATTGTAATCGTTCAGTCGCTTCTGATCCCCTGTAGTGCCTACACTGAATGATCACTCATTCAGTGTTGGCACCCTCCATCATTCCAGAACATGGCCAATCTGTCCAGGGGCGTCTCTAGAGAGGATGGGGCCCGGGTGCAGTCTCCAACACAGGCCCCCTCCTCTCCACCCGGCGGCCGGCAGCGCACTGAGCTGTGCGTGGCCAGCACCGGAGTTGTAGACTCTGGGTACTACAGTGTGCCCAAAGTCTATAGTGTATGCACAGGTCACTGGGAAAATGGCAGCGGCCGGCATTTTCCCTGTACTGCGCATGCACAAACGATGGGAAAATGGCCGCCGCGGCCATTTTACAGTCGTTTTACAGCACCGGACCCCTGCGCCAACGTGGGACTCCGGAGAGGTAAGTAATATTATGGGTGCAGGGTGTGCGGTGTGGGGCCCCCCTGGATCCAGGGGCCCGTGTTCCCCGCAAACTCTGCACCCATTATAGATACGCCCCTGAATCTGTCGTTATCGACAGATTGGGCTGCATGTTCAGGCGATGGACAATGTCGGGAATGACCAACGGGAGCGCGCATCGCTGGTCTTTTCCGACATTATAGTGCACGATTTGTGCACGATTACTGAGCAATTGCATGATTACGATGTTGCCCAGTGTGTATTCACTTTTAATGTCTGAACCCCCATCTCTCTCCTTAGGTGGAGTAATGAAAGGGCTGTAATATATTACTGTTGAAGGCTTTGGACACTAGTAGGCTGCCCATCCAAAACAACGACCACACATAAAGTTGTCTGTAGGCAAGTGCTTTATCCTCTGTTACTGCGGTGAGTGTCTAACTGAATGCAGTGTGACAGTTTATACTCATTGCTCGCAGGGCACACAGCTGGTCTTCTACATAGCACAGTGCTAATAGCCGCGCGCCCGGCACTTTGATCAGAGAATGACGGTTACCGCTACTTAACACCCTTGTTAAGGCACGATGACTGCGATAACCGGCATTCTCCGACCACTCAGCGCAGTGAATTGAATAGCTCCGGGAGCTCGCTCCCGGCGCTATTCAATTCTCATTGAATTGAATCGCTCCCATTGTGTCATAAACAATGCGTTCAGTGTGTGCCCTCTGCTCCTGATTCATACGCCTCATCTTAAAGGTCATACCAGAACCAAAACCATCCCACTCATCTAAGGGCTTGCGCAATACTTCATTTGCAGATGTTAGGACTTGGCGTATGAGTTTCCATCCTCCAACACTGTATTCTTAATTTCATTCTTCTTTCGTGGCACTGGTTCTGCAAAGACTGTAGCTTCACAATCCAGCTGCTGGCTAGTCATGCTTGCTTCTTGCGAAAAGGTTGATAGGTAGTTCTGGTGTTGTAGTCTGTAAAGTATATATTATATGTTCACGTGAAGTTTTTACAATATTTAACTTTTTTACCTAGTTCCCTACAACTGTGGAGAAATGGCAAATTATAGCTGAAGAATTCAATGGCCGGTGGAACTTCCCAAACTGTGGGTGAGCCATAGATGCAACAGCAGATCCTTTCATTTTAATTACAAGGGATTCTTTAGCATTGTATTGATGGTTGTGGTCAATACTAACTATGAATTTATTTGTCTAGGCATTGGCAAGAATGGTAGAGCTTCAGATGGTGGTTCCTTTAAGCCAGTGGTCAGGGAACAGGGGTAAATTACCCCACATGGGGTAAAAATTAAATTCCTCGGGGTAATGGATGGACAGCCGGGCATGCACATGAATCATTCTATAATATAGAATGATTCATATGCATGCCCAGCTGTGCTGCAGGGAGGCTCTAAGCCGGACACCCGCTGAGATGTTATTACCAGCGGGCACCTGGCTCCTTCCCTGCAGCGCTGCGTTAGCCAGAGGCTGGAGTTCTCTTCTTAACTCCGGCTTCTGGCTCTCTCCATGCGCACTATGAGAGAGACATCATGACGTCTCTCCCATAGATACATGATGCAGCCGGGCAGACAGGACGGCGGCAGATGCAGGAGCGGGGATTAAGGTGAGGTTTTTTTTTTTGTACAAGCGGCACTACAGGGGCATTATATGGGGGCACTACTACAGGGGCACTATATGGGGGCACTACTACAGGGGCATAACATTGGGGGCACTACTACAGAGGCATAATTATGGGAGTATAGCTATGGGGGCACTACTACAGGGGCATTATATGGGGGCACTACTACAGGGGCATTATATGGGGGCACTACTACAGGGGCATAACTATGGAGGCACTACTACAGGGGCATTATATGGGGGCACTACTATATGATTTACTTCCTTTCAAATCAAGGGGGTATCGTCGGCATATCTAAATATATTTTGGGGTAAAAGGTAAAAAAGTTCCCTGACCCTTGCTTTAAGCAGACAAGTTTCTATCAGAAACTGATGTCCAAAAAACTTAATAAATTGTCTGCCGAGGAAGCAAAGCATGGCCTATATTTTGTATTTGTAGCTGATGAGGCCTTTGCTCTACATGAGAATGGCATGAAGCCATATCTAGTGTCCCGCTAGGCTGTTTTAGCGGGGCGCGGCGCCCTGCCCTCCTTCTGGAGGGCAGAAAGCACCCTGCCCTCCAGGAGGAGGGCAAAAAGCGCCCTGCCCTAACAGCCTGCGGGAGCCGTTCTCACCCGCGGGACGCAGTGTCCCGCGGGTGGACAAACATGCGGGGACCTGGTCCCCGCGGGGAATAGACGCCGGGCGCATGCGCCCGGCGTCTATTCTCCCTTTCTGCAGCGCTTGGGGGCTGCCCGGCATGTCCGTAAGCGCCGGGCACGCCCCCAAGTATGACGAAAAGGGGGACGCGTCTTATAGACATGCCCCCTTTTCGTAACCACGCCCCTTTTCGGACGCGTGCGCGCCACAACATTGCCCTCTCTAGCTCCGGCGCCCTGCCTGCCGCCGGAGCTAGAGGGAACACTACATATCCGCAAAGGGCACTCACCAAAGAGAGGCAGAATTTTAACTACAGGCTTTCAAGAACACAGCAGTTTGTGGAAAGTGCCTTTGGATTTTTAAGTAACAGATTCAGGATCTTCGATCTGCATGCTGACAAGATTTACTGGGTCATCATGGCATGCTGTGCACTGCATAATTTTCTACAGCACACAAGCAAAGGCCAACATACACAGTTATGCCAGATAAGACAGAGTGCGTGGATATGGATAGATGGACATTGTTGACAGCAGGGGTTGGAGAAACAGCCCATGCACATGCCAGGGAGGTACTTGATAAATACTTTACTTACTTTAATGGTGTGGGGGCAGTGCCATGGCAGGATGACTTCATTAAGTAAAAAAACGATGCAATATTTTATACTAAACGTACACTTGAACATTCTGCATGGTGTGTGTTTGGTGTTTCCACTTACCAAATCATTGCTGTAACATTCTTCCACGTCATCATCCTCATCTTCACCCAGTCTTGGATCCAACAAGCTCAAAGATGGTCTCTGTGGCTCCTGATCCAAAGTGAAGTTTATTTCACTTTATTAGAGTAATCTTTGGAGCGTATCCGCCACAAGTACTCATTCTCCCTGTAGGCTTCCAGGATCTTTTGAACAAATTAGCTGTTATCTTCCATGGACATGATACAGTATCTAGAATAGAGGACACAAAATAATTAACAACAAGTTCAGCAGCACAACATACTCAATGTCCAAATTAAATAAACTATGTTAATGCTGTATTTAAATAAGGCATGTTAATGTTGAATTCTGTGTGTTCTTTTCATTTATTTTACATAAATTGTAAAATACTTTATAAATTTGTCACTGTATTTACATATAAATGATGTATACATAAACCACCAAAAAGTTGACGCTCCCTTAGTGTCAGCAGTCTATATAGATATATCGGTCGATAGATAGATAGATAGATAGATAGATAGATAGATAGATAGATAGATAGATAGATAGATCTATCAAGAGAAAGAGGCAAATTAATTATATGGGGTGTAGAAAAATGAACTGCAGCAAACCTACCAGATAAATCTTGCACATCTGTGTCCACAACAAACATTTGGCTGCTGCCAAACATGCCCCAGGGAGCTGGCCAGGAGTTGCTTGCATGTATAGCATGTGACAAGCTGACTGTAGATGAAAATGGAAGATAGTGAGTGGCTTAAGGTGACATCTTCAGTGACCAGATCGGAAACAACATATTGTGTTGTTGTCCGGTTGGCTGTACACACTGCGCAATGTGCACAATTGCGTGCAGTACAGCAGATTATAAAATGGGATGAACAACACATGTGAATACAGGAATGTGCATACACATTAGACAATATGGATGATATGTCATTCCAATTTGCCTCAAAACAACAAATTGGCCAATATATTGTCTATTGTGTGCCCAACCTTAGAATATGTTGGAGATGGAGAAAATGTACCAAATGACCATATCCTACTACCTGGATACAAATCCAGTGAAGATTGTGTCTACTGCACTCTACTCTGAAGTCTGCCAGCCATGACCAAGAAATGAGTAAGTCTACAATAAATCTCTGGCTGTTGCCCACCTTGATATATCATCACTATCTACTGTTGAGCAGTGTCTGCTGCTGTTAAATGATCTGACTTTAATTACTGCCGATGTTATCTATGCCATGCACAGGCTGTATACCACATAGAATGATTTATGTTGTCTTTCTGAAACCATTTCATTTCTTGGTAAAACCCACCTTGGTGTATCTTTTATTAAAATGCCATCCCATCTGCTATTACTTAGCCATTGTGTTTCGTAGGTGTCATATCTTGTATTAAACTGACATGTGTTTGTGCCATTGCTATGTGATTTCACCTGTTACTGACTATTTCTAATAGAGATGAGCGGTTCAGATTCCTTGGTATCTGAACACGCCCGAACTTCCAGAATCCGAGGCGATCCAAGCCACAGCTCTGGTTTCCCTGTCTGCCTCGGATCCCTACCCAAGCCTAAACCACCAATCTAAAAAACCTGAACTGTTGAGGAGCCTTAAGGACCGCACCAGACCACCAGCGGGAAACTTCATCCCACAGGTAGAACAGCAGGACAGTGCTGCCCCGCTGAAATCGGGATGTTGGGAGGGGTGCGTCCTCTATGGGGTGGCTCCCCTGTTTGACTGCACTAGTCGAACACCCCAAGAGCCAACCCAGCTCTGATCTAAACCATTTTTTGTTGTGGTTTTCGCAAAAGCAGTATGATTTGTTTGGTTTCTGTTTTGTTCTAGATTTCATAAAAAATTAGAGATGTGTGCTGGGCCATTTTTGATGGTTTTGGTTCTTTCTAATTTGTCGTCTGGTTTTGGTCTTGCCAAAACACTGACTGGTTGTGGTTTTGTTTTTTTCCAAAACTTGACAAAAAAAGCTAAAATCACATAATTTGGGCCTTTTTTTGCTCATAGAGTATTATTAAACTCAATAGCATTAATTTCCAGTCATTTAAACTCAATTTTGACCACCTCACAGCTCACCATTATAAGCCAAAGGCTGGCTGGCTAAAATTAGAAACAGAGCAGCGTCACAAATACACTGGTTATTTTTGTTTAAAAATGTTTTGCAAATTAGCAATGTGATCAATCAACCTTTTATTGAGCAGTTCCCCAAAATCTACTCAACTATAAAAACAGCAGTCCGTACCTGCGGGTCGGATACAGTGCAGGATGGATACAGTGCGGGTCGCATATAGTGCAGGATACAGCATGGGTTGGATACAGTGCGGGTCAGATACAATGCAGGTCAAATACAGTACGGGTTGGATACACCAATGGTGAACTTACTGTGACAGAGGGTGCCAACGCTGTCGGCTGTGCAATAGGATGTCAGTGGTGGTGGCCGTGCAGGGGTGGTGGCGGTGTCTTCAGTGCATGAGTGCCGGCAGTGTTCGGAGTGCAGAAGTGCCGGTGGTGTTGGTAGTCCGGGGGTGCAGATTGTATCCTCAATGAGGGGTTGCTAGCGATGTCAGCAGTGCAGAGGTGGTGGCGATGTCCTCAGTATAGGAATGCTGGAGGTGTCAGTATTGCAGGAGTGCCGGAAGTGTTCTCAGTGCAGAAGTGCCAGCGGTGTTGGGAGTGCAGGAGTGCTGCGGTGTTGACAGTGCTGGGGTGTGGTGGTGTCGACACTGCATGGGGGTGCCGGCGGTGTTGGCACTGTGGGTGGCATTGTACTTGGTATGGTCGGGGCTGTCATCTTGCATCTGTTTGCCCCATTGAAGTCTATGGGGAAGCGCTGATTGGCTGAGAGCCGTGACAGACGGCTCTCTCAGCCAATCAGTGGTCAGCAAATTGATTTCAATGAGACTTTTGAAATTGACGCCTGAGCTAAAACCGCAAGATTCGACAGCGGGATCCCTAGAGATCACTTTACATCCTTCCGGCAAAGGGCGTGGCTACTCCTGGAGCCGGCCCTGGATCAGAGGTTCCCAAACATGGTCTTTAAGGCTCCCCAACAGTTCAGGTTTTAGAGATATCCATGGTTGAACATAGCTGACTTAATTAGTACCTTAGTCAATTTAATTTAACCACTTGCGCTCAACCATGGATATCTGTAAAGTCTGAACTGTGGGGGAGCCTTGAGAGCCGCGTTTGGGTACCTCTGGTTTAGATCAGAATCATGCTAGTGGTTTGGTTATAAATAAATAATAGTTCTAATAAGTATTACAGATACAGTAGATTTTAGAACCAAAGGGCAACAGCTGCACTAGTTAATGTGTTTGCCAACCAGTTCATTTGCTTGGATTAATACATTCATTAGAATCTCATACCTCTGGAGGTATGAAACAGCAGATCAATAGATCAATTATACTCAAAAAGAATAGTGTTTTGGTGCGCTCATCTAAAAATATTATTAAAATATAACTTTTAATTATAATTTATTAAAATTACATCAACACATGGTGAAATATTAATATAAGATGACAATTCTGTGTCCGGGATCTCTGTATTCACATCAAAATCTATACTTTCGTGTTGTATCCTCTTCCTTTCTTTTTATTACCACTGCTTGAATATGATGCACTTTATTTCCTATACTGATAATCTATTATCTTAAATCATCCGTGTCTTGTCACATAATTGAACATATTAAATAATCCTATAAAGTTGTTTTGTGGTCTCAAATTTCTTTTGTGTGTACACAATATATGTCTTATCTGGCAAAATAAAGTTAACACTTGACTGCATACATTAAATGTGAAGGCAATCAATCCGTCCAAATTCTTCACAATAAAAAATGAGGTTGCTACAAACAATATTCTGCTGTATATATCTCTAGAATAACAGTCTGACTGCCTTTGATCTTAAATTGCTACAAATAGTACTCAATTGCATTCACCTATGTGGAAAAGACAGTCAGTCTATCCTATTTAGCAATCTGTGTATGTATAGTATAATTGTATTAAGAATATGATTACAGGTTGAGTCTCTCATATCCAAAATGCTTGGGACCAGGGGTATTTTGGATAACGGAATATTCCGTATTTTGGAATATTTGCATACTATAATGAAATATCTTGGGAATGGGTCCCCAATATACACACAGAATGCATTTATGTTATATACACCTTATACACACAGCCTGCAGGTAATTTTATACAATAATTTCAATAATTTTGTGGCTCGAGCAAAGTTTGTGTACAGAAATGAAATTAATTTATGTTTCATATACACCTTATACACACAGCCTGAAGGTAATTTTATACAATTAATTAATAATTTGTGCCTTAGACAAAGTTTGTGTACATTGAACCATCAAAAATCAAAGGTTTCATTATCTCGGTCATGCCAAAATTATTCTGTATTTCGGAATATTTGGATATGGGAGACTCAACCTCTACTAGAAATGATTGCACTCTACTGCATACAATCGCTGCGTCTATTTTTATTGCAGCAATCCAACTATGCTTGAACCCACTTTAATAAGCAAGTTTGGAAATTATCCAGAAAAGTGATTAATATGCCTTTATCACTGGCATATAGTCAAGGCAATAATCTTAATTGCTAATACACATGTAGCTCTTGATTAGACACCCAGTTGATCAGGTTGTGTCCTTTATCTAGATATACTGTAAGTGAGTGTTAATCAAACACACTCTTTTTTATAGACCACAGTTAACAAGGATAATTTTATTCACACAAATGAATAAGCTTTATCCTCAATTTGATACCCGTGTCTCTAAAGTGCATTAATATTTCTTCTTTCACCCTGTTATATGCATACACTTTGCCATAAATATATAGCGTACGACTAAGCATTAATATATATTGTTTCAATCTGCTGTGTGCGTACACATGGCCCAAATGATACAGGCCCAAATTATACAGCGTATGGCTGAGCAATTGGATATGTACACCTAGCTCAGATTACAAAGCGTATAGCTGAACAAGGATGAGGACACAATTAAGAGATCTTTCACACCATTCAAATAATACAATGTTAATCAGTATGATTTAAAATGTATTGTTGTCTCCTGTTCTGCTGTGCTACGGACAAAAGTGGTTGCCGGGTTTTCAGCTCTGAAAACCCCAAGCCACGTAAAAAAGAAAAAATTAATAATTCTGCACTTACCTGCCCGGGGGTCTCCGGTGGTCTCCGTGGCTCCCGGTGGCCTCCTCTATCTTCTGACTGAATAGGTGGCTGCTGGGAGGCTCCAGGGGCTGCTGGGAGGGGCAAGGGCTGCTGGGAGTTGTAGTTCTCCCTGCGTCCATTCTGGGGGGGGGGCACACAAACCAGGGTCATGCACACACTCACTCATACACACTTACAGACACTAACAAATACTCACACACACTGACATACTCACCCTTCTGCAGAAGACCCGGCTTTCGACGCTGGATGCAGAAGACATCGCTGCAGAAGGTAAGTAATTATGGACTAATTAAGCTAATTGGTAACTTCCAGTTGTTTAATTAGTCTTCGGGTGGGGGGGTGCCACCGGGGTCCCAGAGTAAGCCCCACTGATTTTTCTGAAACTTAATGATTTTATGAAAAAATCACACTTGCTCTGGAGGTGCGAGAATGAAAACCTCCCGGCGTGTAAAAAAACTAAAAATCCGCACCTAATTGAATAGCAAAAAACCTGCACCTGCAGGAAAATCCTCACAGGTGTGGGTGTCTTTGCTATTCTCGCACCCAATTGAATATGCCCCTATGTGTGCATATATATATATAATTTCAGAACACCTGTTACCTTGATAAAAAACGCAGAGGTGTTCTGAAACATTGGTGTATGGTAATATGGATCAATACAAGCATCTTTATATAAGACCTGGAGTGCCGCCTCATTCTTGCATAACTTCTACATTATTACATTGAAGGGCAACCTGGCAAAATTAGCCAGTCTGGAGACTGAGTGCCAGTCCGTTTGGATATATATATATATATTTGCCTGGGGGGGGTTGTGGTTTATATATACTAGGGATGTGCAGGCTCGGATAGGTTCGAGTTTGCACGTGGAGTTCGGATTTTTCCCTCCTAAAAAACGGAACTCAGAAAGAGGCAAAACGTCATTTTGCACGGACGAACATCATCATTCCTGGACTTTTGTCCGAATAGTTTTATATACTGTAGTGCAACTTTGGTTCATTTTTGGGGCGTGGGTCCCCCTGGATTGCCTTTGTTGATCTGTGTCAGGGCACCGCATTATAACACATTTTTCCTTTATAACACATTTTAACCCTTCACTGTTTGTTTATTATATATGTACCTCACTTTTTATTTTCATTCTTTATGTGCAGCAGTAGCTGCTCCTAACAATCTCTTTCACACTGCACTTTTCTTACTATGGCGGTGCCCTGGGGCGGCTTAGCTGGGCTAGTTTGGGGGTGTCCTGTGCTCTGGATTTGAATCGTAGTATGTTAGGGACCTACCCTACAGAGGTTACCTGGATATGGTGGGTAGGCCCATAACCTTGGCCAAGATTATGCTAAAAACCTCTATTGATTGCAAAATTTTATTGCATTTATATATTATTAATAATTTGGAGTTGTGCACCTGAGATTTGTCTTTTTTTGTGCCTGCAATTAGTCTCATCAGGTAGCACCTCCCATTATATATATATATATATTCAGGGTGTGCAGTCCAGAAATCTTTCCTTTATACTCCATTTAATGTGCTTTATTGCACACCTGAGGGAAAGGAGACGCCCTCAGTCTGGATTAGCACCCCTACTTTATTGGTTTAAAAGCATGGAGTCTTGTAATGAATATGCACACTGGTATTAGGCACAATTCTAGGTAAGTCCTACAAGTTTTATATACTGTAGTGTAACTTTGGTTCATTTTTGGGGCGTGGGTCCCCCTGGATTGCCTTTGTTGATCTGTGTCAGGGCACCGCATTATAACACATTTTTCCTTTATAACACATTTTAACCCTTCACTGTTTGTTTATTATATATGTACCTCACTTTTTATTTTCATTCTTTATATGCAGCAGTAGCTGCTCCTAACTATCTCTTTCACACTGCACTTTTCTTACTATGGCGGTGCCCTGGGGCGGCTTAGCTGGGCTAGTTTGGGGGTGTCCTGTGCTCTGGATTTGAATCGTAGTATGTTAGGGACCTACCCTACAGAGGTTACCTGGATATGGTGGGTAGGCCCATAACCTTGGCCAAGATTATGCTAAAAACCTCTATTGATTGCAAAATTTTATTGCATTTATATATTATTAATAATTTGGAGTTGTGCACCTGAGATTTGTCTTTTTTTGTGCCTGCAATTAGTCTCATCAGGTAGCACCTCCCATTATATATATATATATATATATTCAGGGTGTGCAGTCCAGAAATCTTTCCTATATACTCCATTTAATGTGCTTTATTGCACACCTGAGGGAAAGGAGACGCCCTCAGTCTGGATTAGCACCCCTACTTTATTGGTTTAAAAGCATGGAGTCTTGTAATGAATATGCACACTGGTATTAGGCACAATTCTAGGTAAGTCCTACAAGTTTTATATACTGTAGTGCAACTTTGGTTCATTTTTGGGGCGTGGGTCCCCCTGGATTGCCTTTGTTGATCTGTGTCAGGGCACCGCATTATAACACATTTTTCCTTTATAACACATTTTAACCCTTCACTGTTTGTTTATTATATATGTACCTCACTTTTAATTTCCTTCTTTATATGCAGCAGTAGCTGCTCCTAACTATCTCTTTCACACTGCACTTTTCTTACTATGGCGGTGCCCTGGGGCAGCTTAGCTGGGCTAGTTTGGGGGTGTCCTGTGCTCTGGATTTGAATCGTAGTATGTTAGGGACCTACCCTACAGAGGTTACCTGGATATGGTGGGTAGGCCCATAACCTTGGCCAAGATTATGCTAAAACCCTCTATTGATTGCAAAATTTTATTGCATTTATATATTATTAATAATTTGGAGTTGTGCACCTGAGATTTGTCTTTTTTTGTGCCTGCAATTAGTCTCATCAGGTAGCACCTCCCATTATATATATATATATTCAGGTTGTGCAGTCCAGAAATCTTTCCTATATACTCCATTTAATGTGCTTTATTGCACACCTGAGGGAAAGGAGACGCCCTCAGTCTGGATTAGCACCCCTACTTTATTGGTTTAAAAGCATGGAGTCTTGTAATGAATATGCACACTGGTATTAGGCACAATTCTAGGTAAGTCCTACAAGTTTTATATACTGTAGTGCAACTTTGGTTCATTTTTGGGGCGTGGGTCCCCCTGGATTGCCTTTGTTGATCTGTGTCAGGGCACCGCATTATAACACATTTTTCCTTTATAACACATTTTAACCCTTCACTGTTTGCTTATTATATATGTACCTCACTTTTTATTTTCATTCTTTATATGCAGCAGTAGCTGCTCCTAACTATCTCTTTCACACTGCACTTTTCTTACTATGGCGGTGCCCTGGGGCGGCTTAGCTGGGCTAGTTTGGGGGTGTCCTGTGCTCTGGATTTGAATCATAGTATGTTAGGGACCTACCCTACAGAGGTTACCTGGATATGGTGGGTAGGCCCATAACCTTGGCAAAGATTATGCTAAAAACCTCTATTGATTGCAAAATTTTATTGCATTTATATATTATTAATAATTTGGAGTTGTGCACCTGAGATTTGTCTTTTTTTGTGCCTGCAATTAGTCTCATCAGGTAGCACCTCCCATTATATATATATATATATATTCAGGGTGTGCAGTCCAGAAATCTTTCCTTTATACTCCATTTAATGTGCTTTATTGCACACCTGAGGGAAAGGAGACGCCCTCAGTCTGGATTAGCACCCCTACTTTATTGGTTTAAAAGCATGGAGTCTTGTAATGAATATGCACACTGGTATTAGGCACAATTCTAGGTAAGTCCTACAAGTTTTATATACTGTAGTGCAACTTTGGTTCATTTTTGGGGCGTGGGTCCCCCTGGATTGCCTTTGTTGATCTGTGTCAGGGCACCGCATTATAACACATTTTTCCTTTATAACACATTTTAACCCTTCACTGTTTGTTTATTATATATGTACCTCACTTTTTATTTTCATTCTTTATATGCAGCAGTAGCTGCTCCTAACTATCTCTTTCACACTGCACTTTTCTTACTATGGCGGTGCCCTGGGGCGGCTTAGCTGGGCTAGTTTGGGGGTGTCCTGTGCTCTGGATTTGAATCGTAGTATGTTAGGGACCTACCCTACAGAGGTTACCTGGATATGGTGGGTAGGCCCATAACCTTGGCCAAGATTATGCTAAAAACCTCTATTGATTGCAAAATTTTATTGCATTTATATATTATTAATAATTTGGAGTTGTGCACCTGAGATTTGTCTTTTTTTGTGCCTGCAATTAGTCTCATCAGGTAGCACCTCCCATTATATATATATATATTCAGGGTGTGCAGTCCAGAAATCTTTCCTATATACTCCATTTAATGTGCTTTATTGCACACCTGAGGGAAAGGAGACGCCCTCAGTCTGGATTAGCACCCCTACTTTATTGGTTTAAAAGCATGGAGTCTTGTAATGAATATGCACACTGGTATTAGGCACTATTCTAGGTAAGTCCTACAAGTTTTATATACTGTAGTGCAACTTTGGTTCATTTTTGGGGCGTGGGTCCCCCTGGATTGCCTTTGTTGATCTGTGTCAGGGCACCGCATTATAACACATTTTTCCTTTATAACACATTTTAACCCTTCACTGTTTGTTTATTATATATGTACCTCACTTTTTATTTTCATTCTTTATATGCAGCAGTAGCTGCTCCTAACTATCTCTTTCACACTGCACTTTTCTTACTATGGCGGTGCCCTGGGGCAGCTTAGCTGGGCTAGTTTGGGGGTGTCCTGTGCTCTGGATTTGAATCGTAGTATGTTAGGGACCTACCCTACAGAGGTTACCTGGATATGGTGGGTAGGCCCATAACCTTGGCCAAGATTATGCTAAAAACCTCTATTGATTGCAAAATTTTATTGCATTTATATATTATTAATAATTTGGAGTTGTGCACCTGAGATTTGTCTTTTTTTGTATTTGAATAAACCTAATTATTTATTTCATATGTTCAGCAACTATAAATGACCTAAAATATGCTTTCATTAGAGCATGAACCTCTTTCACTGCAATAGAATATGTTCTATAGACTCATAAGCGTAATTTTATGTATGAGGATAGATTAGAAGCAGACCAGGGGTGCAATGCATGACGCATCATACTCACGATGTGATGCATTCCACCGGTCATCACATGCATGCTGGCGTTGGTAATGCCGGTATGCCTAAAGATCCCCACAAAGGACCGTTCTGTCGGTAAGAGAGGCCCATTGCGATGGAGGGACTTCCATGTCTATGACCCAGAAGCCCCTCCGGCGTCCTTCTGCGCATGTGCAGAAGGACGCGCGTGCCGCTGGGGGGGATCCGATTGGATCCCTCTCACAGCACTCAGCGGAAAGAAGCCCACATAGGCTTCTATGGGTAACGCCGTCTGGAAGATGGCGTTACCCCCCGCAACTAAGTCCCAGAGTGCATTGCACTCCGGGGCTTAGTGCATATGAGAGATGTGGTCAAACCTGCATTTTCGGGGTTTGACCGCATTTCTCCCCTTCCTGCATCTCGCCCCAGGTCTGAAGGGGTTAAACTGTTAATTTGTATTACTCAATCAAGGACAGCAGCTACACAAGGGGCTGGTTATATACTAGGGGTATATTTACTAAAGTGCAGGTTTTTAGAAGTGTTGATGTTGCCCATAGCAACCAATCAAATTTTAGCTATTAACTTCTAGAAAGTGCTAAATAAATGTTAGGTAGAATCTGATTATTGCTATGGGCAACATCTTCACTTCTAAAAATCCACACTTTAGTAAATATAGCCCATAGAATTAGGGATGTGCGCCGATCCCCGTGTTTTGGTTTTGGGTTTGGATCTGAATCTCTTTCGTTGTTTGGATCTGGATTTGGTTTAGCCTAAACTACCCTCGCGTGTTTTGGTTTTGGTTTGGATCTTTATGTATTTTTTTTCTAAATTGATAAAAACAGCTAAAATCACATAATGTTTTTTTTTGTTAATACAGTATTATTAACCTCAACAACAATAATTTCCAGTCAGTTTTGACCACCTCACTGCTCACAATATTGTTTTAATACAGTTTAGGCCCAAACTTTGAACCAAGGTACCTGGCTGACGAATCTAAGCGGCAGCAGTGAGCAGCACAAACACGTGGCAGTTCAACTTCCAACATGGCACATAAGGAAACATATGTTTTCATTAATCAAGAGGCTTAAGGAAGATTGAGTATGTATGTAGTTGAAGGCAGGGAAATAAAGAGTTGATTTGTAGTAAATTTTATATATTTTTTTAATTTTATGAAATTTATGAGGGAGGAGGGGAGAGCATGGGTGAACAATATGTCCCATGTTTTTCCCACAAAATCAACTTGGTGGTTCAGAATATTTGTTAAAATTAAAGGGGCATGCAAGAGATGCATTCTGTGGCCATAAACATTTTTGGCATTCAGCAATTGCATGTCAAAGATTGCAGCAGCTGTGGCAGTTTAACTTCCACATCAGAAAACAAATGTTTTTATTACTCAAGAGGCCTGAGGAAGTTGGAGTATATATGTATTACAAGTCACGGTCACGACTTATCTCCCTCCAGAAGTTCACCGTTGCATGACGCTGTTTGTTGTTACGGTTTCCTCAGCTGCTAGGCGATCGGCATGACTCAGAACATCTCATGCTATCCATAGCACTACGTGATTGGGCAGTCTTCCTATTTGTACACACTGGACTTTTGCCACCTCGCCGACTATAGCGTTCCTGTAGGTCCACTCGGCTCAGCCGCATCAACAGCTTCCCTGCTGCCATCAGCTCACCCTACTCTTCTATGGCTCTCTGGCTGCACCAGCAGCTTCCATGCTGCCATCGGCTCACCTGCCTTTCCTACGGCTCTCTGGCTGCACCAGCTGCTTTCGTGCTGCCATCGGCTCACCTGCCTCTCCTACGGCTCTCTGGCCGCACCAGCAGCTTCTGTACTTCCATCGGCTCACCTGTCTCTTCTATGGCTCTCTGGCAGCTTCCGAGCTGCCACCAGCTCAAAATCGCAGAACTTTAACCTGTACACTAATCAGTACACCAAATTGAGTACCGGCACTCAGTGCCGAAGTACACAAAATTGTACACAAACTTGTACTTCTACAATTGGCTTCAGGCCTCAACATGAGCTTACAAAGCTGCGTCAATTGTTCACTTCCTTCTGCTACTGGCTCCAAGCTGCACCATTGGCTCTCAAAGTTTCATCTATTGTTTTCTTTCTTCTACAATCGGCTTCAGGCCTCACTATTGGCTCTCAAAGCCGCATCAATTGTGGACATCCTTCTGCTACCGGATCCAAGCTGCACCATCGGCTCTCAAAGCCTCATCAACTTCTTCCTTTCTTCTACTACCAGCTCCATACCGCACCATCGGCTCCCAAAGCCGCATCAATTGAGTACTGTCTTTTACAACCAGCTCCAAGCCACACCATCGCTACCAAAGCCGCATCAATTGAGTACTGTCTTCTACAATTGGCTCCTAGCCACACCATTGGTCCATCAGCAACATAATCGACTCTCAAGTCTCCTGGATACCAGTTTCTGTTCCTGTCATTCCTCTCTCCATTGTGTCCCATTGTATTTCCATGTGAACCTCTATTACCCCAAGTTATAAGACCAGATGGCTGCCTAAATACAGGCAAATTTTTTACAGTTCTAAGGGAACAACGGGCGGTTGTTATTGGTGGATGACCTCGCTAGCCTGGGTTTTAGGGGATTCACACAGAGCTGGCTCTGGAATTTGTAACATTATAGTCGGCCCACAAAATTATAATTCATAGTAGAGGACTATCATGGAACAGATAAAGAACACTGCCCAGGTGCTCGCTGTGCAAATCCAAGTCCTCACTCAGAAAGTCCAAGAACTCTACCTGCGTGGTGAAGAAAGCCGACCTTCCACAGTTTCTGTTCCTTCCAAAGAGCCCAAAATTAATTAGCAAAATCGATTCGCTGGAGACCACCAGCAATTCCTCAACTTCTGTGAAAGCTGCAAGTTATACTGCAGGCTTTGTCCTTTTTCCTCTGGGACAGAAGCACAATGAGTAGGACTGGTGATTTCCCTTCTCCAGAGGGATCCACAGCCTTGGGCTTTTGGGTTGCCCTCAACCCATGCAGCATTACAATCAGTCAATGTTTTCTTTACTGCCATGGGTCTACTGTATGATGAACCATGATAGACCTGCTCTGGCAGAGTTCAAGTTACATTCCCTCAAACAGGGTCAGAAGGTGGCAGAAGATTACTCTTCTGAATTCCGCAGATGGGCTACTGACTCTGGATGGAATGACCCGGCCTTACGCATTCAATAATGTCTTGGCCTTTTTGATGCCGTTAAAGATATCCTCGTCCAACATTGTCCTGCTGACACACTGGACGATCTCATGCAGAGGGCCATGAGGATTGACCGACGTCTCTGGGAGCAAAATCTTCCCACCAGGTTGCCCCGCTCTCTCTCATGGGTTCCAGCATCAAATCCAGAGGAGCCTATGCAAATTGGGGCATCTCGACTATAACCCGATGACAGACGTAGGAGATGTACCCTAGGCATTTGTATGTACTGCTGAGACAAAGGACATACTGTAAACAACTGTCCACTCAGGCCGGTAAAAGGCAAGGCCTAAATGTTCAGGGGGAATGACAGTAAATTTAGGCCTGGTCCCCATTTCCTCCAAAAATTCGATGATCGTTCAACTCCTCAAGTCAACTTTTGCCACTTAAACATTTATGGATAGCGGGCAGCTGGTAATTTTATGGACTCATTTCTTTCAAGGCCTTAATATTCCCACTGTTCCTTTAGATCAGAGGATCCCGATCTGCGGATAGGATGGGAGTTTGATTTTATGTGGTCATATCAAGTTCAAAACACCTCCTCTCCACATGACTGTTGGAGTTCTACACTCGGAGGTGCTTTCGTTTTATCTTCTCCATGGTCCGTTGGCTCCAGTTGTTCTTGGTCTCCCATGGCTTAGAGAACATAGGGCCTGATTCAGACCCACTCGCGAGCGACTGTCCGCTCGCAAGTGGGTCAATGTTCTGGACTGAGCATGCGCACGACGGAGGGAGCTCCGTCGTGCGCATGCGCCAGACGCGACGAGCGAAGGAAAGTCCTTCGCTCGTTGTGTCCAATCAAAGGGGGCGTGCTGTCAATGTTGATTGACAGCACGCCCCCTTTGGTAGGCGTGCCGGGGGCGTGCCTCCCTGACGGGGGCGTTCCCACGGGAACGCCTCCCGTCAGAAGCCGGCCCACTGACATCACTAGTGATGTCAGTGGGAGTGATTTTGGCTCTGATAGAGCCAAAATCACTCCGGAGCTTGCGGTTGAAAACCTCAACCGCAGGCTCCGGCTCGCAGTTTCGATGGTCGCGATGGTCTCGACCATCGCGGCCATCAAATTGCACGCTCATATAGCCTGTGGGTGGTGACCCACAGCTATATGAGCATCCAGAAGGACGCTCCATTTTCATGGAGGCCGGCCCTCATTCAGAGCATGCGCTCTGCTCAGAGCATACGGCTCTGAATGAGGGCCATAATCCCATCATTAATTGGTCCTCCACCATTCCTCTCCAGTACCGTGACTTTGCCAATGTCTTTTCTAAACAACTTGCAGATGTTCTTACTCCTCAACGATCCTATGATTGTGCCATCAACCTGGTTCCAGGTGCTAAACTGCCTAAAGGTTTGTTATGTTCCCTGTCAGTACCTGAAGATAAGGCCATGAGATTGTACATTGAGGACGCATTGGCTAAGGGGTTCATCCGTCCCTCAAAGTCACCAGTTGGGGATTGTTTCTTCTTTGTGGAAAAGAAGGATTGATCCCTGTACCCCTGTATTGATTACAGAGGCCTCAATAATATCACCATAAAAAATTCATATCAGTTACCTCTCATCTCAGTACTGTTCGATCAGCTGTGCAAGGCCAATATTTTGACCTTCGAGGAGCATATAACTTGATTCGCATCAGAAGTGGGGACAAATGGAAGACAGCTTTCTGTACTCACTCGGGACATTACGAGTAGTCATGCCGTTCAGCCTATCCAATGCCCTGGCAGTCTTCCAAGACCTTATCAATGATTTCCTATGAGAGTTTCTGGGAATATTTGTTGTGGTGTAATTTTTTTCCAGTAGCTTGAGCAACATTATCAGCATGTACATTTGTTCCTTCAAAAACTACGAGAAAACCATCCGTACACCAAGCTGGAGAAATGCAATTTTGATGTTACCCGGATCTCTTTTTTAGGATATGTAATTTCGTCCCAAGGGTTTTCGATGGATCATGGTAAAGTCGAAGCAATATTGAGATGGATCTAGCCAACTTCTCTCTAGGCAATACAATGTTTCCTCAGCTTTTCCAACTAATACCGCCAATTCAGAAAATCGTTTTCCACTATTGTGACACCCCTTGTGGAATTAACCAAGAAAGGAGCAGATACCTTAAATTGGTCAGCTATAGCAGTACAGTCCTTTGAAGCCCTCAAGGTCCCATTCACTCAGGCGCCAGTACTCCATCACCCAGACCCAGATCTTCCATTTGTTCTGGAAGTGGACGCATCCGAAGTGGGAGCCGGAGCCGTCTTGTCGCAAAAGATCCTGCTGACGATAAATTGCTTCCCTGTGCCTTCTTTTCATACAAATGTTCCTCTGCAGAGCGTAATTATTATGTGGGAAATCAGGAGTTGCTCACAATGATATGGTCCTTCGAAGACTGGAGTCATTGGCTGGAAGGGGCCAAACACCGGATCACAGTTCTTACTGACCATAAGAACCTTTCCTACATCCAGTAAGCTAAGAGGTTGAACTCCCAGCAAGCACTCTGGACATCATTTTTCACCCATTTTAATTTTGTCATTTCCTTCCGTCCTGGGTCTAAAAACATCAAAGCGGACACTCTCTCCAGGAGCGTTGAACCAGTTCAACTGATTCCCAATTCTGACAAACTGATTCTTCCTGACACATTCTTCCACTTCCACTCAAAATTTGGCTAAACTCATTCAAGCCTGTCAGCCAGAGGCTCCTCCGGAAAAAACCTGCCAGTCTTCCTTTTGTTCCAAAGAGGCTCTGAAAGTCTGTGTTACTGGATTTGCACTCATGTCGAGCTTTTGGCCACCTGAGTATTGGTAAGACCTTGGAATTGCTCTCCTGTTCAGTCTGGTGGCCTTCCTTGACCAAAGATGTGCGAGTTCATTCTGGCATGTGAGATCTGTGCCCGAAATAAAACACCTTGAACAGCTCCTTCAGGTCTGTTGCTTCCTCTGTCCATACTGAAGATTCCCTGGTCTCACATCACCATGGATTTTAGTGTCAATCTTCCAGTTTCTGCTGGATGTTCTGTGATCTGGACAGTGGTGGATCATTTTAGTAAAATGGCACACTTTGTACCTTTGCCCAAGCTATCCTCTGCTAAAGAACTCACTGATCTATTTCTTCAACACATATTATGCCTGCATGGGTTACCTAGGGATATCATTTCGGATCGTGGTTCACAGTTTGTTGCACAGTTCTGGAGGGCCTTTTGTGCTTCCTTGGGCATTGACCTTAGCCTGTCTTCTGGTTACCATCCACAATGCAATGGGCAAACTGAGCAGGTCAACCAGTGTCTGGAACAATATTTACGTTGTTACATGTCCAAGTGTCATAACGACTGGGTATCCCATCTGCCACTTGCTGAATTTGTGATCAACAACTCGTGTCATTTAGCATCTTCAGTTTGCCCATTTTTGTGCATCATGGGCCAACATCCCAGAGCCAATTCATTCAATCCCGGTTTGTTGATGTCGCCTTCTGTCTCTCGACTCTATCACATCTGGTTAAGGTCAATCAAAGCCTTCGGAAGGTCTCTCTTGTCTCCAAGAAGTCTGCTGACAAACATTGGAGATGTTTTTAAGAAGGGTGATTTGGTTTGGCTCTTCACAAAAACTATTAAGCTTCAACAGGCTAATCAGAAGTTGGGCCCAAGGTTCATTGGCCCATTCCTCATCATTTCACAGGTGAATCCGGTAGCCTTCAAACTTCAGCTACCCAAGTCTCTCCACATCAATAACACCTATCACTGTTCATTGTTCAAACCAGTCTTCAGTTCCGTCAAGTTTAAGCCTAATTTTCCATCTAGGTCTGCTTCAGTTGTCGTCTGCACTTCCTGGTCCACTGGAAGGGCTATGGTCTGGAAGAGTGCTCTTGGGTTCCGGAAAGGGCTCTACATGCTCCCAGGCTGAAGAGACTGTTCTTCCGAGAATTTCTGGACAAACCTTGTTTTGGGGGTTCTGCAACCCTGCATCATGGGGGGTGTACTGTTACAAGTCGCGGTCATGAATTATCTCCCTCCAGAAGTTCACCATTGCATGACGCTGTTGTTCCGCTTTCCTTAGCTGATAGGCGATCGGCATGCATCAGGATGTCACATGCTATCCATGGCACTGCATGATTGGGTGTTCTTCCTATTTGTACACACTGGACTTTTGTCATCTCGCTGACTATAGCGTTAATGTAGGTCCACTCAGCTCAGCTGCACCAACAGCTTCCATACTGCCACTGGCTTACCTGTCTCTACTACGGCTCTCTGGTTGCACCAGCAGCTTTCGTGCTGTATTCAGCTCACCAGTTTCTCCTATGGCTCTCTGGCCGCACTAGCAGCTTACGTACCTCCATTGGCTCACCTGTCTCTCCTACAGCTCTCTGGCTGCACCAGCAGCTTCTGTGCTGCCATCGCCTCACCTGTCTCTCCTATGCTCTCTGGCCACACCAACAGCTTCCGAGATGCCACCGGCTCACCTGTCTATCTTAGTGTTCCCTCTAGCTCCGGCGGAAGGCAGGGCACCGGAGCTTGAGAGGGCAATCTTGTGCACGCGCCGAAGGCGCGCGCCCGAAAAGGGGCGTGGTTATGAAAAGGGGGCATGTCTATAAGACGCGCCCCCTTTTCGTCATACTTGGGGGTGTGCCCGGCTCTTACGGACATGCCGGGCAGCCCCCAAGCGCTGCAGAAAGGGAGAATAGATGCCGGGCACATGCGCCCGACGTCTATTCTCCGGCGGTGACCGGGACACCACATGTTTCTCCACCCGTGGGACACTGCATCCCGCGGGTGAGAACGGCTCCTGCAGGCTGTTAGGGCAGGGCGCTTTTTGCCCTCCTCCTGGAGGGCAGGGTGCTTTTTGCCATCCAGAAGGAGGGCAGGGCGTCGCGCCCCGCTAAAACAGCCTAGCGGGAACGCTATATCTTACGGCTCCCGGGTTGCATCAGTAGCTCCCGTGCTATCATCAGCTCAAAACTGCAGAACTTTAACTTGTACACTAATCAGTGCACCAAATTGCGTACCAGCACTCAAAGCTGAAGTACATGAAATTGTACACAAACTTGTACACCAAATTGCGCATGGCATTCCAAGCCGAAGTACACGAAATTGTACACAAAATTGTACACTAAATTGCGTACTGGCTCTCAAAGCCAAAGTACACAGAATTGTACACCAAATTGCTTGCCGGCTCTCAAAGCCTCATCAATTACTTTCTTTCTTCTAAATCGGCTTCAGGCCGCATCATATGCTCACAAAGCTGCATCAATTTTATACTTTCTTCTGCTACCGGCTCCAAGCCGCACCATCGGCTCTCAAATCCCCTCATAAATTCCTTTCTTTCTTCTACAATCAGTTTCAGGCCACACCATCGGCTCTCAAAGCCACATCAAGGACCTCATTAGAGGCGCTCGCAAAAAGCGAGCGCTCACTCTGAATGAGGGCGGCCGCTTTTCTTTTGAAAGGCGGCCTCCTGGCCGCTCACTGAGCTGTGGGTTACCACCCACAGCTTTAGCGAGTGACTAGGTGATGGTCGTGATGGTAGAGACCATCGCACCCATCGGGGCTTGCTACGATACCCTTGCGGTAGGGTCTCATCTACCGCAAGGCCCAGGTAGCTTCCTGCTCTAACAGAGCAGGAAGCTCCCTACTGACATCACTGGTGATGTCAGTAGGGGTGCCTACAAATGGCAGGTGTTCCTTCAGGAACGCCTCCGTTTGTCCAGCCACCCCCCCACCTCGCCTACAAAATGGGGTGAGCTGTCAATCAACATCGACAGCCACCCATTTTGTAGCGAGCCCCGGAGTGAGTGCATTTGTCACTCGCTCCAGGGCTTGCGCACGCGCAGTGTGAGCGCTGCACGTGCGCAGGCCCACACCATCGACCCGCTTGCAAGCGGGTCTGAATGAGGTCCCAAGTGTTTACTTCCTTCTGCTACTGGCTCTAAGCCACACCATTGCCTCCCAAAGCTGCATCAATTGAGTACTGTCTATTACAATCAGCTCCAAGCTGCACTATTGGCTACCAAAGCCGCATCAATTGAGTACTGTCTTCTACAATCGGATCCTAGCCACACCATCAGTCCATCAGCCACATCATTGACTCTCAAGTCTCCTGGATACCAGTTTCTGTTCCTGTCATTTCTTTCTCCATTGAGTCCCATTGTATTTCCGTGTGAACCTCTATTACCCCAAGTAATAAGACCAGGAGGCCACCTAAGTACCGGCAAATGTTTCATATTTCTAAAGGAACAATGGGTGGTTATTATTGGTGGAAGACCTCTCTAGCCTGGGTTTTAGGGTATTCACACAGAGCTGGCTTTGGGAATCGTAACAATATGTAGTTGAAAGCAGATAAAGGAAGATTTGATTAGTAGTAAATGAAATTATTTTTTTTTATTGCAAAACAAATTTATGAGGGAGGAGGGGAGGGGAGAAAGGGAGGCATTTACAAAAAAATATTTAAATCATTCACATCAGTCCTTGCTCCAGAAGAATCCTTGAGTGCTATGCCTGCTGTTGCTGCTGCTGGGAGTGGATTTTCATCCCAGATTGGGACCAGGAAGAGTACTAGTGGTACTTTAAAAAACAACTGACTGGTAAACAATCCTTTGCCAGGGGTAGCAAGTATGACAGCAGTCACCCAGTTGCACAGAGAATCACTGACGCCATAACATCTATGCTGGTATTAGATGTGCGTCCAATATCCACCAATAATGCAGTGGGTTTTAGACAGTTAATTGAGGTCCTGTGTCCCTGCTATCAAATCCCATCTAGATTCCACTTCACTAGAAAAGCAATTCCCAACCTGCCAGCAGCCCCTTGATGAACAAGACAGCACCCAACAAAACACCCCTGTGGAGTGCGGATGGACCACCTGCAGAGTCACAAATACGTGGATGATAAACTGCGGTCTGGCCGGCAGTGTCACTGAACAAAAATAGCGTAACAGTAGCACACACAAAAACAAATATCAAAACTAGGGGTGAGCGGGTTCGGATTTCTGAAATCCGAACCCCCCCGAGCCCCCCCGATCCGAGTCCGATCCGAGTCAGGCTCGACTTTTCCCGCCTGACTCGGATCTGAAATCGAGGCAAAACGTCATCATCCCGCCTTCCGAGTCTCGCGGGTTTTGGATCCTATATAAGGTACCCGCGTCGGCGCCATTTTCTCACTCGGCTGTGGACAGTGAAGAGGGAGGGTGGGAGTTAGGGCTGTGTAGTGTAGTGTAGTGTAGTGCTGCTGTTGTCCACTACTTCAAAGTCCATAGGGGCTGGCTGTGTTGTGCTGCTGTTGTTAATAGGGGCTGTGTCCACTACTTCAAAGTCCATAGGGGCTGGCTGGACTGTGTTGTGCAGTCAGTTCTCCATAGGGGCTGTGTCCACTCCAAAGTCCTGTGCAGTGTCCCAGTCCTAAAGGAGTGCTGTAGTGTTGTCCAGGGGGTGCTCTGTCCATCAGGGGTGCTCCCCCCAAGTGCTAAAAAAATAATATATTTTCTGTGTTTGTGAATTGTGTGCTCAGTAGCCGCACGTGCATCAACAAAGTAGTGCCAAGCGTGCGCCTGTGTCATAAGTAAAGGGCCGGCTGGCTTGACCGTTAAAGGGTGCTGTAACCCCCGAAAGTACACTCCAGTCCAAACCAAAAAAAAATTATTTTCTGTGTTTGTGAATTGTGTGCGCAGTAGCCGCACGTGCATCAACAAAGTAGTGCCAAGCGTGCGCCTGTGTCATAAGTAAAGGGCCGGCTGGCTTGACTGTTAAGGGTGCTGTAACCCCCGAAAGTACACTCCAGTCCAAACCAAAAAAAAAATTATTTTCTGTGTTTGTGAATTGTGTGCGCAGTAGCCGCACGTGCATCAACAAAGTAGTGCCAAGCGTGCGCCTGTGTCATAAGTAAAGGGCCGGCTGGCTTGACCATTAAAGGGTGCTGTAACCCCCAAAGTACACTCCAGTCCAAACCAAAAAAAAAATTATTTTCTGTGTTTGTGAATTGTGTGCGCAGTAGCCGCACGTGCATCAACAAAGTAGTGCCAAGCGTGCGCCTGTGTCATAAGTAAAGGGCCGGCTGGCTTGACCGTTAAAGGGTGCTGTAACCCCCGAAAGTACACTCCAGTCCAAACCAAAAAAAAATTATTTTCTGTGTTTGTGAATTGTGTGCGCAGTAGCCGCACGTGCATCAACAAAGTAGTGCCAAGCGTGCGCCTGTGTCATAAGTAAAGGGCCGGCTGGCTTGACCGTTAAAGGGTGCTGTAACCCCCGAAAGTACACTCCAGTCCAAACCAAAAAAAAATTATTTTCTGTGTTTGTGAATTGTGTGCGCAGTAGCCGCACGTGCATCAACAAAGTAGTGCCAAGCGTGCGCCTGTGTCATAAGTAAAGGGCCGGCTGGCTTGACCGTTAAAGGGTGCTGTAACCCCCGAAAGTACACTCCAGTCCAAACCCCAAAAAAATTATTTTCTGTGTTTGTGAATTGTGTGCGCAGTAGCCGCACGTGCATCAACAAAGTAGTGCCAAGCGTGCGCCTGTGTCATAAGTAAAGGGCCGGCTGGCTTGACCGTTAAAGGGTGCTGTAACCCCCTAAGTACACTCCAGTCCAAACCCAAAAAAAAATTATTTTCTGTGTTTGTGAATTGTGTGCGCAGTAGCCGCACGTGCATCAACAAAGTAGTGCCAAGCGTGCGCCTGTGTCATAAGTAAAGGGCCGGCTGGCTTGACCGTTAAAGGGTGCTGTAACCCCCGAAAGTACACTCCAGTCCAAACCAAAAAAAAATTATTTTCTGTGTTTGTGAATTGTGTGCGCAGTAGCCGCACGTGCATCAACAAAGTAGTGCCAAGCGTGCGCCTGTGTCATAAGTAAAGGGCCGGCTGGCTTGACCGTTAAAGGGTGCTGTAACCCCCGAAAGTACACTCCAGTCCAAACCAAAAAAAAATTATTTTCTGTGTTTGTGAATTGTGTGCGCAGTAGCCGCACGTGCATCAACAAAGTAGTGCCAAGCGTGCGCCTGTGTCATAAGTAAAGGGCCGGCTGGCTTGACCGTTAAAGGGTGCTGTAACCCCCTAAGTACACTCCAGTCCAAACCAAAAAAAAAATTATTTTCTGTGTTTGTGAATTGTGTGCGCAGTAGCCGCACGTGCATCAACAAAGTAGTGCCAAGCGTGCGCCTGTGTCATAAGTAAAGGGCCGGCTGGCTTGACCGTTAAAGGGTGCTGTAACCCCCGAAAGTACACTCCAGTCCAAACCAAAAAAAAATTATTTTCTGTGTTTGTGAATTGTGTGCGCAGTAGCCGCACGTGCATCAACAAAGTAGTGCCAAGCGTGCGCCTGTGTCATAAGTAAAGGGCCGGCTGGCTTGACCGTTAAAGGGTGCTGTAACCCCCGAAAGTACACTCCAGTCCAAACCCAAAAAAAATTATTTTCTGTGTTTGTGAATTGTGTGCGCAGTAGCCGCACGTGCATCAACAAAGTAGTGCCAAGCGTGCGCCTGTGTCATAAGTAAAGGGCCGGCTGGCTTGACCGTTAAAGGGTGCTGTAACCCCCTAAGTACACTCCAGTCCAAACCAAAAAAAAAATTATTTTCTGTGTTTGTGAATTGTGTGCGCAGTAGCCGCACGTGCATCAACAAAGTAGTGCCAAGCGTGCGCCTGTGTCATAAGTAAAGGGCCGGCTGGCTTGACCGTTAAGGGTGCTGTAACCCCCGAAAGTACACTCCAGTCCAAACCAAAAAAAAAAATATTTTCTGTGTTTGTGAATTGTGTGCGCAGTAGCCGCACGTGCATCAACAAAGTAGTGCCAAGCGTGCGCCTGTGTCATAAGTAAAGGGCCGGCTGGCTTGACCGTTAAGGGTGCTGTAACCCCCGAAAGTACACTCCAGTCCAAACCTAAAAAAAAATTATTTTCTGTGTTTGTGAATTGTGTGCGCAGTAGCCGCACGTGCATCAACAAAGTAGTGCCAAGCGTGCGCCTGTGTCATAAGTAAAGGGCCGGCTGGCTTGACCGTTAAAGGGTGCTGTAACCCCCGAAAGTACACTCCAGTCCAAACCAAAAAAAAATTATTTTCTGTGTTTGTTAATTGTGTGCGCAGTAGCCGCACGTGCATCAAATAAGTAGTGCCAAGCGTGCGCCTGTGTCATAAGTAAAGGGCCGGCTGGCTTGACCGTTAAGGGTGCTGTAACCCCCGAAAGTACACTCCAGTCCAAACCTAAAAAAAAATTATTTTCTGTGTTTGTGAATTGTGTGCGCAGTAGCCGCACGTGCATCAACAAAGTAGTGCCAAGAGTGCCCCTGTGTCATAAGTAAAGGGCCGGCTGGCTTGACCGTTAAAGGGTGCTGTAACCCCCGAAAGTACACTCCAGTCCAAACCAAAAAAAAATTATTTTCTGTGTTTGTGAATTGTGTGCGCAGTAGCCGCACGTGCATCAACAAAGTAGTGCCAAGCGTGCGCCTGTGTCATAAGTAAAGGGCCGGCTGGCTTGACCGTTAAAGGGTGCTGTAACCCCTGAAAGTACACTCCAGTCCAAACCAAAAAAAAATTATTTTCTGTGTTTGTGAATTGTGTGCGCAGTAGCCGCACGTGCATCAACAAAGTAGTGTCAAGCGTTCGCCTGTGTCATAAGTAAAGGGCCGGCTGGCTTGACCGTTAAGGGTGCTGTAACCCCCGAAAGTACACTCCAGTCCAAACCAAAAAAAAAATTATTTTCTGTGTTTGTGAATTGTGTGCGCAGTAGCCGCACGTGCATCAACAAAGTAGTGCCAAGCGTGCGCCTGTGTCATAAGTAAAGGGCCGGCTGGCTTGACCGTTAAGGGTGCTGTAACCCCCGAAAGTACACTCCAGTCCAAACCAAAAAAAAAATTATTTTCTGTGTTTGTGAATTGTGTGCGCAGTAGCCGCACGTGCATCAACAAAGTAGTGCCAAGCGTGCGCCTGTGTCATAAGTAAAGGGCCGGCTGGCTTGACCGTTAAGGGTGCTGTAACCCACAAAGTACACTCCAGTCCGAACCAAAAAAAAATTTATTTTCTGTGTTTAGCCGCACGTATATATCAAATCGATATAACATAAATGGAGGACCAAACTTTCTCCGATAAAAATAAAATAGAGAAAGATCAAGAACCACTTCCTCCTAGTGCTGAAGCTGCTGCCACTAGTCATGACATAGACGATAACATGCCATCAACGTCGTCTGCCAAGGCCGATGTCCAATGTCATAGTAGAGGGCACATACAATCCCAAATGGCAAAGTTCAGGAAAATGACCTTGAAAAAGACATTTAAATCAGCTGAAGAGAAACGTAAACTTGCCAATATGCCATTTACGACACGGAGTGGCAAGGAACGGCTAAGGTCGATCCCTAGTATGTTCATGACTAGTGGTTCAGCTTCACATGACGATGGAAGCACTCATCCCACTAAAAAAATCAAAAGAGTTAAGCTGGCAAAAGCACAGCGAAGAACTGTGCTTTCTAAGAAGATATCACAAATCCCCAAAGAGAGTCCAAGTGTGGTGGTGGTTGCGATGCCTGACCTTCCCAGCACTGGACGGGAAGAGGTGGCTCTTTCCACCATTTGCACGCCCCCTGCAAGTGCTGAAAGGAGCACCCACAGTCCACTTGCTGATATGCAAATTGAAGATGTCACTGTTGAAGTACAACAGGATGAGGATACTGGTGTAGCTGGCGCTGAGGAGGAAGTTGGCGAGGAGGATTCTGATGGTGATGTGGTTTGTTTAAATCAGGCTCCGGGGGAGACAGTTGTTGTCCGTGGGATGAAAAAGCCCATCACGGTCATGCCTGGGCAGAAGACCAAACATTCCACCTCTTTGGTCTGGCAATATTTCTATCCAAATCCGGACAACAACTGTCTTGCCATATGTACCATATGTAAAGGTGAAATAAGTAGGGGTAGGGACGTCAACCACCTAGGAACATCCTCCCTTATACGGCACCTGCAGCGCGTTCATAAAAAGTTACTGTCAAGTTCAGAAACTTTGGCTCAGACCGTAAGCAGTCCAGGGACACCTAAATCCCGTTGTCCTGTTGTATCCAAGCGCCTGCAAACCACACCGTCAACTCCCTCCTCGTCAATTTCCTCCTTAGTCAGGATCGGAAGTAGTCCTGCAGGCCATATCACTGGCATGACTGACTCTCCTATCCGGGATTCCTCCGGAGGATCCTGCATTGCTACGCCTACTGCTGCCGCTGCTGCTGTTGCTGCTGCTGCTGGGAGTCGTTCATCATCCCAGAGAGGAAGTAGGAACACCACTACTTTTACTAAACAATTGACCCTCCAACAGTCCTTAGCGAGGAGGATGAAGTACGACAGCAGTCATCCTGAAGCAAAACGTATAACTGAGGCCTTGACTGCTATGTTGGTGTTAGACGTGCGTCCGGTATCCGCCATTAGTGCAGTGGGATTTAGACAATTGATGGAGGTAGTGTGTCCCCAGTTCCAAATCCCGTCTAGATTCCACTTCACTAGGCAGGCGATACCGAGACTGTACAGAAACGTCAGAAAAAGTGTCCTCAGTGTCCTGAAAAATGCCGTTGTACACAATGTCCACTTAACCACGGACATGTGGACAAGTGGAACAGGGCAGACTAAGGACTATATGACTGTGACAGCCCACTGGGTAGATGTATCACCTTACGCAGCAACAGCAGCAGCGTCACCAGTAGCAGCATCTCAGAAACGCCAGCTCGTTACAAGGCAGGCTACGCTGTGTATCACCGGTTTCAGTAAGAGGCACACCGCCGACAACCTCTTAGAGAAACTGAGGGAAATCATCGCCCAGTGGCTTACCCCACTTAGACTCTCCTGGGGATTTGTGATATCTGACAACGCCACCAATATTGTGCGGGCATTACATCTGGGCAAATTCCAGCACGTCCCATGTTTTGCTCACACAATAAACTTGGTGGTGCAGAATTTTCTGAAAAGCGACAGGGGCGTGCAGGAGACGCTTTGGGTGGCCCGAAAAATTTCTGGCCACTTTCGCCATTCAGCGACTGCGTGCCGAAGACTGGAGCGCCAGCAAACACTCTTGAACCTGCCCCGCCATCACCTGAAGCAAGAGGTTGTGACGCGGTGGAACTCAACCCTCTATATGCTTCAGAGGATGGAGGAGCAGCAAAAGGCCATACAAGCCTATACATCCACCTATGACATAGGCAAAGGAGGGGGTATGCACCTGACTCAAGCGCAGTGGAGAATGATTTCCGTGTTGTGCAAGGTTCTTCAGCCCTTCGAACTTGCCACACGTGAAGTCAGTTCAGACACTGCCAGCTTGAGTCAGGTCATTCCCCTCATCAGGCTTTTGCAGAAGCAGCTGGAGAAAGTGAAGGAGGAGCTAAGACGGAGCGATTCCGCTCGGCATGTGGGACTTGTGGATGAAGCCCTTCATTCGCTTTGCCAGGATTCCAGGGTGGTCAATCTGTTGAAATCAGACCACTACATTTTGGCCACCGTGCTCGATCCTAGGTTTAAAGCCTATGTGGTGTCTCTCTTTCCGGCCGACACAAGCCTGCAGAGGTGCAAAGACCTGCTGGTGAACACACTGTCAGCTGAAGCGGAACGTGACACGTCAACGGCTCCTTCTTCATTTTCTCCCGCAACTGGGGCTGCCAGGAAAAAACTTAGGTATCCTAAGCAACCCGCTGGCGGTGATGCAGGGCAGGCAGGACCAAGTTTGGACATCTGGTCCGGACTGAAGGACCTGGCAACAATTTCTGACATGTCTACTGTCACTGCATATGATACTGTCACCATTGACAGAATGGTGGAGGATTACATCGGTGACAGCATCCAAGTAGGCATGTCAGACAGTCCATACCTGTACTGGCAGGAAAAAGAGGCAATTTGGAGGCCCCTGTACAAACTGGCTCTATTTTACCTGAGTTGCCCCCCCTCCAGTGTGTACTCCGAAAGAGTGTTTAGTGCAGCCGGGAACCTTGTCAGCGAAAGGCATAGGAGGTTGCTTCCACAGAATGTGGAGAAGATGATGTTCATCAAAATGAATTATCAGCTCTTCCAGGGAGACCAGCCTCCAGAAGGTACAGAGGGACCTGTGGTGGTGGATTCAAGTGGGGACGAGTTAATACTTTGTGAGGATGAGGATGTACACACTGAAGAGGGTGAGGAATCGGTGGATGAGGAGGATGAGGATGACATCTTGCCTCCGTAGAGCCAGTTTGTGCAGGGACACATTAATTGCCAGCTTGTTTTGTGGGGGCCCAAACGAACCAATCATTTCAGCCACAGTTGTGTGGCAGACCCTGGCGCTGAAATGATTGATTTGTTAAAGTGTGCATGTCCTGTTTATACAACATAAGGGTGGGTGGGAGGGCCCAAGGACAATTCCATCTTGCACTTCTTTTTTTCTTTGCATTATGTACAGTTTGGGGCCTAGTTTTTCTAACTGCCATCCTGCCTGCCACTGCAGTGTCACTCCTAGATGGGTCACGTGTTTGTGCCGCCCACTCGTGTCGCTTAGCATAGTCATCCAGCTACCTCGGTGCAACCTTTTGGACATAAAAACACTATTGTGAGGTGTGAGGTGTTCAGAATAGACTGGAAATGAGTGGAAATTAAGGTTATTGAGGTTAATAATAGCATAGGAGCAGAAAAACCTACAAATTCTGTGATTTTAGCTGTTTTTATGCTTTTTTTCAAAAAAATACAGATCCAAAACACAAAACCCAGAACCCAAAACACGGAAGGGTGGTTTTGGCAAAACCAATCCAGATCCAAAACACGAAGAAAGATCCAGATCCAAAACCAAAACACAAAACACGAAAAGTGGCCGGTGCACACCCCTAATCAAAACAGATCTTTTTTTTTGTGGAAAGATAATTTTATTTAACTTTTATTTTTTTAACACTGGGGAAGAGCACCCCTGGATGACACAGCACCCCTTAATGTACTACAGCCCTAGCCCTTTGGACAGGACAACACATCAGCACCCTTTTATGTACTGCAGCCCCCCTTTATGTACTGCAGCCCCAACCCCTTTATGGACAACACAGCAGCACCCCTTCATGTACTGCAGCCCCCCTTTATGTACTGCATCCCCAGCCTGACAAAACTGCATCTTGAACAACAGCAGCACACACCCACAGCCCGAAAACACTGCACACTTGAACAACAGCAGCACAGATCCCCAGCCCAACAACACTACACCCTCGTTATCAGATCTGTGAAAGGCGGGAAAACCTGAGCCGGTCATGGATCGGAATTACAATTTTCGGGTGGGTTTGGTTCTCGAAGAACCGGACCCGCTCATCTCTACTTAGTACTGAATAATATAGTTATATTGCTTACAGATGGGATGCCGGCCACCGAAATACAGACTCTGGCATCCTGCCACCCGGCATAATGCCGACGCCAATATCCCAAAGAATATCAGGATACAGGCGTCGGCATCCCGAATTGCTGGAATCCCTAACATTCACAATCAGGTAAGTATACTAGTTTTCCCCAGGGATGTGGGGGTTTCATTTTAGGTACCCCCATTGGGAGGTTAGGGATAGGCACCCCCTGGGAGGGTTATGGTTAGGCTACAGGGGGGGAGTTAGGGTTAGGCACCACTGGGGGAGGATTTGGCACCCCCCTTGGAAAGTTAGGTTTAAGTTGCGGGAAGGGTGGGTTAGGGTTAGGCACCCCCCAGGGAGGTTAGGGATAGGCACCACCAAGGGATGGTTGGGGGGGAAACAGGAGACGGTTAGCATACTTACCAGCCCCAGTCTGGATGTTTAGTCTTCAGGCTTCCAGCGTCTGTGTTTCATACCCATTCCCTATAACTCACTAGCCACAATACTGCTGAGCATAGAGACTATCCTGTAGTCTATTACATTGAAGTTATACGGTATCTGCTTTTCTCAATCCATGTGAAACAGCACCTAAGCATGAGACTACAGATGTGTCCTCATACATCTGGCCTCCTTGCACGTTAAACAGCCCTTCTAGTTGCACCATGCTGTGACGTGACTCAGTAGTGCCGAGAGTCTTTTCGTGCAACCTTTTACCTTCAAATGCGTCTTATTCGCACAGCAAAGTGAATAGGATGCACACGTGCTTCTGCCGATTAAAATGATATGCAGCATGTGTAACTGCGGGTTTATCTGCATGTGAAATGCTGCGTTACAATGTCACTGCCGCTGACACTGTAATGTAACATTTCGCATACACATACATCCGCAGTCGCACACAGAATATAGGCATGCCGCATATCATTTTAATCAACAGAAGCTGCTTGTGTGTCTTATTCATATCGCTTTGCGAATAAGGCACATTTGATGGTAAAAAGTTGCACAAAAAGACGCTTGGTGCTACTGAGTCACACAGCTCTCACGCGTTATGTGTAACGAGACTTGTAGCGCACGGAGGATAGATGTATGTGGACACATCTGTATTTTCTCCTAAACTGTGCTGATCACTAGAGCTTTGTGATTGGGCAATGCTATATAAAATTTTACTTATTGTGACATACTGTATGTTATTATTAAATTACAAAATAATAACATATATAAGATACTAATTCCAAATAAGAAAGCTTGCCAATTATTAGTTTGGCTAAATTGAAAAAAAAACTGTGAAAAACTACATCTTGCACAGCCACTTACTACAGGAAAAGTGATTATTAAGAGATAGTCTCCCTGAACCTTTGTATTTTTATAGAATTATGTAGAAACTGCATTTTCTGCATAATTGTATAAATTGTTCACAGAAATCTCCTTCAGAGTGCTAATTAGGGCCCTCATTCAGAGCCGGAAGCTATTTGCGGTCGTTCGTTATCTAAAAAGGGGTGGCTATTCAAATGAACCGTTCGCACTTTGCGGTCTGTTCACGCCTCTAAGTCTGAACGAGCGAGCAAAACATGCGAACGTAAATTTGAAAAATACGCCCCCTAGCCGCTCGCACCATACGTCATGTCCGCTATTTATTTGATTAATCGAGTACATCGAACAGCGTCTGAACTGCTCGCTATTCTTGTGGTTGGTTTTTTCAACCACTATTTTGCGAGCAGTTCTGAGTTAAAAATACCAAGTGACGTGGTCAATGACGCTGCTGGATTAATTATGCACTCCCTTAAAACGCCCGTTTTGACCTTTAAGCACGCCTGCGAACGGATTTCCACTCCCCGTTTTCAAGCACCTTCCCCTGTTACCACCCACATACGCCTCATTCTGTCACTCAAAATAGCAGGCATTCGCTATTTTGCGAACACATGAATTTCGGCTGCACTGACTGGTTCGCGCATGCGTATAACGATCCATACGCATGCGCAGTTGGGCAAACATCGCTCGGAGCGAATGAGCTGCCGCTTACGAGTGGCTCTGAATCAGGCCCTAGGACTGCAGACTGCAGTCCCCATTATTATCAATTGGGACTATGGGCCCGATTCAGACCCGTTCGCTAGATGCGTTCGCACACAACCTACAGTAAGTATGCAATCCCTCTATGTCTTGGTGTGTGATCGCAATGTGTATCTAGACGCCCACCAGCCTGTATTAAGACGTCCACTTTCCCACGTCATCTCCAGGAAGTGTATGCAACATCGAGTAACATCGGACCCATACACAGCACTTATGGCTGACCATACCCTACCGCAAGCACTGCGAGTGCTTCAGTGTGTAAATCAGCCATGTCACGTGTATTATGATGCTGCGTCTTAATTATGCACACCTCTGAAATGGCGTTCAGACATGCCTGTGTTCGCACCACCACACCCCCGTTTCCGTCGACCATTCCCTGTCACCACCCACAAACGGCTTGTCCTGTCACTCACTCTAGCGAGCTAGCTATGCACAGCGAGCAAACGGTTCCCGATCGCATGGACTAGTTCGCGCACGTGCACTGCGACATGAAGTATACAAATGTGCACATTGCAAACATCGGCAGGCTACGTGCGAACGCAGCCTAGCGACTGGGTCTGAATCGGGCCCTATGATCTCAGCCCTACGTACCAAACTCCAAACAAACTGCAAAAAGCAAAGTTTTTTGGAGTTTGGCCCCAGTAGTTTACACCATCTTCAGTTGCAAACAGGGATCTTTTTGGATCTCTCGGTCGATGCCTGGTTCCTTCCGCAAGAATGCCAGTGCTTTGTGCGCCTACGTTAACCCTAGTTTAAGCAGGTACACCAAGCTCATTTTCACTGCTATGGAAATAGCAGTGAAAGGATTCATGGAGACAACCAGTGGCGGATCTTACCTAGGGGCTGCGAGGCTGCAGTCCCCCCAGTAAAATCCTCCACTGTTCACTGAGCCAGTTTAGTCCGTGACTGCAATGGCTTCACTGTGACTGGAGGTGGCTTCCTATTGGAAGTGCCACCTGCCAGTCATGCTGAAGACAGGCAGCCATGGGGAGGTGTCCCCTCCCCATGGGACTGCCAGTCCGGGCTGCGATCAGCAGAGAGCGGCTTCCAGGGGAAGCTGCTGCTCTGCCTTTTGGGCAGCCCTACAGGGCTTCTCAGGGCTGCAAACATTGCAGCCCCAAAAAGCTGGTGTTAGGCATGCACATGCGCAGATCACAATGCCTGCCAGATTAATTGAGCAGGCGCCGGGACCAGGACAGCGGCAGCCCCCTCTGGCAGGAGAGCAGGAGCCGCTGCTGGAGACAACTGATTTTCTGATCAGCTGTCTCCGAACTGGAGTATGATGAATTGCTCCGGCACTCATGGTGAGTGAGAATGTTATTTAACGGGTGCCATCCGGCCTCGAAAATGTACATTATTAATAGGCTTCTATGTTTGAACATATTATAATGAGGGATTATCTCGATTAATTATACAAATATAGACTCCATTATTTATAAATAATAATCACTTAGATGGAGACATTGGGCCTGATCATTACGGATCACAACTGTGAGTAACGCATGCACGCGATTATCAGCAGAACTGCAAAGGAGTGAGCACACCCACCATACGCAGTGCTTGCGATTGAATTTGCAGTTGCGTATGCAATCACAAATCCAACCAGGAATGATCGCAATAGGTCACAGACTCTGTATAGCTAAGGATCTGAACCAGTCTTTTCACAGCGTTCGATGTTATTATTGTAATGATTGCTTGTTGTGCACACATAATTAATGCTAATGTTGTACCTTTGATCTGGCTAATTTACTAATTTTTAGGTGAGTGACCTACATGAATAGATTAGTTGTACAAAGGCCCTTTTTTTCCCCTATAAATCTGTTGTGTGCGAATGTGAACAACATATGTATGTTTATATATATTAAATCAATTAAATAATTATATAAAATAATATAATTATAGCAAATAATATAAATAATTTAATTAAATTCAATCACAAACCAATGATGTAATTATTATTATTATCGTTTATTTATATGGCGCCACAAGTGTTCCGCAGTGCCTTACAAAGTACATAAACAAATAATTTGACAACTGACTTACAGTAAAAAATAGGACAAGGACATGGATAATATACATTGATACATAAGTGACCATAACACCAAGATATGCAACAGAGCGTAAGCAACCAAGAGTTAGGTGCCCTGGTGGGGGGTAAGAAGTAGGTGAAAGTAAAGTAAAGAGCAGCACAAGAGGGTAGAGGCCCTGCTCGTAAGAGCTTACATTATAAAGGGGAGGGGCAGACAAACAGATGGGGTAAACGGAGGAAGGAGCATGTTGCAGCAAGTTAGGATGGGAGATGGAAGGCTTTGATGAAGTAGTGGGTCTTGATAGCCCGTTTGAAGGATTGTAAAGAGGAGGAGAGTCTGATAGGGAGAGGGAGAGAGTAATCTCACAAACACGTCTTCCTCATTCGCCATGACAAAACGTATGAAGATCTTCCACTTGCTCTGACCAAACAAGACTACAGCAGTCTAACCGCAGTTTCAGACACATCGATGTATGAGCTTCACAATAACCAGCATAGAGTTGCCATGTCTACCTATGGGACAGAAAAACAGATGCAGTCTCAATCAGCCCTCGTGTTTTACCCAGAAAAAAAAATAATATTCATCATGGCCCTACCCCCTCCCCCCTAGTGTCAACAGACGCCGCCCTGTGACCCCTCCATGTCTAGCCCCGCATCCCCACCTCCTTCTTGCAGAGCACAGCGGAGTGTGGTGCAGGGGGAACTGATCATCAGTCCCCCCTGTTGCAGCTGATCTCTGCACGCGCTGCAATCAGCTTACCGATGCTTGGAGTTCCCTTCCTTGCACTTTTACTTTAGGCACATGCGCCCCAGAGTGCTCTTTGCACGGCATTCTGGGGCGCGATACTGGGAGTGATGTCAGCAGTAACAGACCGCAGCATCACTCCCAGGGGGCCAGAGGAGGAGGAAATCCGCTCTGCACATGTGTAGAACGGATTTCCTCCATTACACAAGGGGGATCCACAGATGCAACACTAACACCTGAGATGCGACCTGGTCAGGTAAATGCACTTCTGGCTGTGGTCGAATCTAATCACATACGTTAGTGCCAGGCAAGTGGTTACATCCAAGTTTCGAATTTACAGCACACCCAAGCCGGGATTCATTTTGACTAGGGATGAGCAGGTTCGGATTTCTGAAATCCGAACCCCCACGAGCCCCCCCGATCCGAGTCGTATCCGAGTCAGGCTCGACTTTTCCCGCCTGACTCGGATCTGAAATCGAGGCAAAACGTCATCATCCCGCCTTCCGGATCTCGCTGGTTTTGGATTCTATAAAAGGTCCCCGTGTCGGTGCCATTTCTCACTCCGGCTGTGGACAGTGAAGAGGGAGGGTGGGAGCTAGGGTTGGCTGGCTGTGTTGTGCTGCTGTTGTCCATAGGGGCTGGCTGGGCTGTGTTGTGCTGCTGTCATTGGGGCTGGCTGGGCTGTGTTGTGCAGTGTCTCAAAAAGGCTGTAGTCCTAGAGGGGTGCTGTAGTGTTGTCCAGGGGGTGATCTGTGCATCTGGGGTGCTCCCCCAAAGTGCACTCCCCAAAAAAAAACTTTTTTCTGTGTTTGTGAATTGTTTGCACAGTAGCAGCACGTGCATCAACAAAGTAGCACCAAGCGTGCGCCTGTGTCATAAATCAAGGGCCGGCTGGCTCATCTGTTAAAGGGTGGTGTAACCCCCAAAGGGCACTCCAAACAAAAAATATATATTTTCTGTGTTTGTGAATTGTGTGCACTGTGGCTGCACGTGCATCAACAAAGGAGCAGCGCCAAGCGTGCGCCTGTGTCCAATAAGTAAAGGGCCGGCTGGCTCATCCCTTAAAGGCTGGTGTAAGCCCCCAAAGTGCACTCCAACAAAAAAAAACATTTTCTTCTGTGTTTGTGAATTCTGTGCACTGTACGTGCATCCTCAAAGCAGCAGCGCCAAGCGTGCGTCTGTCTGTTAAAGGGTGGTGTATCCCTCAAAGTGCGCTCCACAAAAAAGAAAAAATTCTTCTTATTTTTCTGTCTTTGTGAATTGTGTGCACTATAGCTGCACGTGCATCAACAAAGGAGCAGCGCCAAGCGTGCGCTTGTGTCCCATAAGTAAAGAGCCGGCTGGCTCATTTTTTAAAGGGTGGTGTAACCCACAAAGTGCACTAGTCTCCAACAAAAATAAAAAATAATTTTCTGCATGTGTGTGCGCCTTAGCCGCACATATATATCAATATAACATTAATGGAGGACCAAACTTTCTCCGATAAAAATAAAATAGGGAAAGATCAAGAACCGCTTCCTCCTAGTGCTGAAGCTGCTGCCACTAGTCATGACATAGACGATAACATGCCATCAATGTCGTCTGCCAAGGCCGATGCCCAATGTCATAGTAGAGGGCATATACAATCCCAAATGACAAAGTTCAGGAAAATTACCTTAAAAAAAAACATTTAAATCATCTGAGGAGAAACGTAAACTTGCCAATATGCCATTTACGACATGGAGTGGCAAGGAACGGCTAAGGTCTTTCCCTATGTTCATGACTAGTGGTTCAGCTTCACATGACAATGGAAGCCCTCATCACGCTAAAAAATCAAACGAGTTAAGCTTTGGCAAAAGCACAGCGAAGAACTGTGTGTTCTAAGAAGATATCACAAATCCCCAAGGAGAGTCCAAGAGTGGTGGCGGTTGCGATGCCTGACCTTCCCAGCACTGGACGGGAAGAGGTGGCTCTTTCCACCATTTGCACGCCCTCTGCAAGTGCTGAAAGGAGCACCCACAGTGCAAATATGCAAATTGAAGATGTCACTGTTGAAGTACAACATGATGAGGATACTGGTGTAGCTGGCACTGAGGAGGAAGTTGGCGAAGAGGATTCTGATGGTGATGTGGTTTGTTTAAATCAGGTTCCGGGAGAGACAGTTGTTGTCCGTGGGATGAAAAGCCCATCACGGTCATGCCTGGGCAGAAGACCAAACATTCCACCTCTTTGGTCTGGCAATATTTCTATCCAAATCCGGACAACAACTGTCTTGCCATATGTACCATATGTAAAGGTGAAATAAGTAGGGGTAGGGACGTTAACCACCTAGGAACATCCTCCCTTATACTGCACCTGCAGCGCATTCATAAAAAGTTACTGTCAAGTTCAGAAACTTTGGCTAAGACCGTAAGCAGTCCAGGGACACCTAAATCCCTTTGTCCTGTTGTATCCAAGTGCCTGCAAACCACACCATCAACTCCCTCCTCGTCAATTTCCTCCTTAGTCAGGATCGGAAGTAGTCCTGCAGGCCATGTTACTGGCATGACTGACTCTCCTATCTGGGATTCCTTCAGAGGATCCTGCATGACTACGCCTATTGCTGCCACTGCTGCTGTTGCTGCTGGGAGTCATTCATCATCCCAGAGAGGAAGTAGGAACACCACTACTTTTACTAAACAATTGACCCTCCAACAGTCCTTAGCGAGGAGGATGAAGTACAACAGCAGTCATCCTGAAGCAAAACGTATAACTGAGGCCTTGACTGCTATGTTGGTGTTAGACGTGCGTCCAGTATCCGCCATTAATGCAGTGGGATTTAGACAATTGATGGAGGTAGTGTGTCCCCAGTTCCAAATCCCATCTAGATTCCACTTCACTAGGTAGGCGATACCGAGACTGTACAGAAACGTCAGAAAAAGTGTCCTCAGTGTCCTGAAAAATGCAGTTGTACCCAATGTTCACTTAACCACGGACATGTGGACAAGTGAAACAGGGCAGACTAAGGACTATATGACTGTGACAGCCCACTGGGAAGATGTATCACCTTACGCAGCAGCAACAGCAGCGTCACCAGTAGCAGCATCTCAGAAATGCCAGCTCGTTCCAAGGCAGGCTACACTGTGTATCACCGGTTTCAGTAAGAGGCACACCGCCGACAACCTCTTAGAGAAACTGAGGGAAATCATCGCCCAGTGGCTTTCCCCACTTAGACTCTCCTGGGGACAATGTCACCAATATGTGCGGGCATTACATCTGGGCAAATTCCATCATGTCCCATGTTTAGCTCACATAATAAATTTGGTGGTGCAGAATTTTCTGAAAAGCGACAGGGGCATGCAGGAGACGCTTTGGGTGGCCCTAAAAATTTCTGGCCACTTTCGCCATTCAGCGACTGCGTGCCGAAGACTGGAGCACCAGCAAACACTCTTGAACCTGCCCTGCCATCACCTGAAGCAAGAGGTTGTGATGAAGTGGAACTCAACCCTCTATATGTTTCAGAGGATGAAGGAGCAGAAAAGGCCATTCAAGCTTATACATCCACCTATGACATAGGCAAAGGAAGGGGGTATGCACCTGACTCAAGCACAGTGGAGAATGATTTCCGTGTTGTGCAAGGTTCTCCAGCCCTTCGAACTTGCCACAAGTGAAGTCAGTTCAGACACTGCCAGCTTGAGTCAGGTCATTCCCCTCATCAGGCTTTTGCATAAGCAGCTGGAGAAAGTGAAGGAGGAGCTAAGACGGAGCCATTCCGCTCGGCATGTGGGACTTGTGGATGAAGCCCTTCATTCGCTTTGCCAGGATTCCAGGGTGGTCAATCTGTTGAAATCAGACCACTACATTTTGGCCACCATGCTCGATCCTAGGTTTAAAGCCTATGTGGTGTCTCTCTTTTTGGCCGACACAAGCCTGCAGAGGTGCAAAGACCTGCTGGTGAAAACACTGTCAGCTGAAGCGGAACGTGACACGTCAACAGCTCCTTCTTCATTTTCTCCTGCAACTGGAGCTGCCAGGAAAAAACTTAGGTATCCTAAGAAACCCGCTGGCGGTGATGCAGGGCAGGCAGGACCAAGTTTGGACATCTGGTCCAGACTGAAGGATCTGGCAACAATTTCTGACATGTCTACTGTCACTGCATATGATACTGTCACCATTGACAGAATGGTGGAGGATTACATCGGTGACAGCATCCAAGTAGGCATGTCAGACAGTCCGTACCTGTACTGGCAGGAAAAAGAGGCAATTTGGAGGCCCCTGTACAAACTGGCTCTATTTTACCTGAGTTGCCCCCCCTCCAGTGTGTACTCTGAAAGAGTGTTTAGTGCAGCTGGGAACCTTGGCCCTCATTCAGAGCCGTACGCTCTGAGCAGAGCGCACGCTCTGCATGAGGGCCGGGCTCCATTTTCATGGAGCGTCCTCCTGGACGCTCGTATAGCTGTGGGTCACCACCCACAGGCTATACGAGCGTGCATTTTGATGGCCGCGATGGTCGTGACCATCGCGACCATCGAAATTGCGAGCCGGAGCCTGCGGTTGAGGTTTTCAACCGCAAGCTCCGGAGTGATTTTGGCTCTATCAGAGCCAAAATCACTCCCACTGACATCACTAGTGATGTCAGTGGGCCGGCTTCTGACGGGAGGCGTTCCCGTGGGAACGCCCCCGTCAGGGAGGCACGCCCCTGGGACGCCCACCAAAGGGGGCGTGCTGTCAATCAACATTGACAGCACGCCCCCTTTGATCGGACACAACGAGCGAAGGAAAGTCCTTCGCTCGTCGTGTCTGGCGCATGCGCACGACGGAGCTCCCTCCGTCGTGCGCATGCTCAGTGCAGACCATCGACCCACTTGCGAGCGGACAGCCGCTCGCGAGTGGGTCTGAATCAGGCCCCTTGACAGCGAAAGGCGTAGGCGTAGGAGGTTGCTTCCACAAAATGTGTTCATAAAAATTAATTATCAACTCTTCCAGGGAGACCAGCCTCCAGAACATACATAGGGACCTGTGGTGGTGGATTCCAGCGGGGACGAATTAACACTCTGTGAGGATGAGGATGTACACAACACTGAAGAGGGTGAGGAATCGGAGGATGAGGAGGATGAGGACGACATCTTGCCTCCGTAGAGCCAGTTTGTGCAGGGACAGATTAAATGCCAACTTGTTTTGTGGGGGCCCAAACGAACCAATCATTTCAGCCACAGTCGTGTGGCAGACCCTGGCGCTGAAATGATTGGTTTGTTAAAGTGTGTATGTCCTGTTTATACAACATAAGGGTGGGTGGGAGGGCCCAAGGACAATTCCATCTTGCACCTCTTTTTTTTCTTTGCATTATTTACTATTTGGGGCCTAGTTTTTCAAACTGCCATCCTGTCTGCCAATGCAGTGTCACTCCTAGATGGGCCACGTGTTTGTGCCACCCACTTGTGTCGCTTAGCATAGTCATCTAGCTACCTCAGTGCAACCTTTTGGACATAAAAACACTATTGTGAGGTGTTCAGAATAGACTGGAAATGAGTGGAAATTAAGGTTATCGAGGTTAATAATAGCATAGCAGCAGAAAAACCCACAAATTCTGTGATTTTAGCTGTTTTTATGCTTTTTTCAAAAAAATACGGCTCCAAAACACAAAACCCAGAACCCAAAACACGGAAGGGTGGTTTTGTCAAAATCAATAATGATCCAAAACATGAAGAAAGATCAAGAGCCAAAACCAAAACACAAAACACGAAAAGTGGCCGGTGCACACCCCTAATTTTGACTAAGTTCGGGTGTATTGGTTTTTCAGGAAAACCAAACCACACATCTCTAGTTTTGATACTGAAACTAATTTTAGGTACTTTCATCAATCACTAGAGAAGAAGAAAGTAGTTGGGATGTTTAAGGTTTTCAGAAAAAGGAATTGCTAGGTGAGGCTACAGTTTAAATCTATTATTCTCACTTGCAGCGGCGTCACTAGGGGGGTGCGGCCCGCACCTGGTGTCACCCTTCAAGGGGGTGACACCAAGAAGAGCAGCACATCACACCCGCGGGCCGCACACCCCAGGCACCACTGCCGACCATGCTGCTGGAGACACACACTGGGATCCACCGCGTGATGTCCGTCCTGGTCTGCCCGCCGCCGCCGGGGTGAGCCGCACTGCACATTCACCGTGGCCGGCGTCCAGAGCCACACACAGGCACAGAGGATCTCTCTGTGCCTGTGTGTGCTTCTGGATGCCGGCCGCGATGACGTCATCGCGCACGCCGGCTCCGCTTGTCCTTCTGGGAGCCGCTCAGCCTGCTGGAGAAGGAGGAGGGACCACGGACCTGAGCGCGCTGCGTGTCAAGAAAGAAGAACTTGGAAGCCAGCCAGGAGTCAAGTGCACAGTGCGCTGCGCACCCCAACTGGACACACCCAGAGGTAAGTACACAGGGGGGGGCACAGTATAAGGGGGATTACTGGGGGCCGGGCCACCATTAGAGTTCCATGCTGGGACACCTTATAAGGGCACTACTGGGGGCCATGGGACACAATATAAGGGGGCCATGGGACAAAATATAAGGGCACTACTGGGGGCCATGGGACACAATATATGAGCATTACTGGAGGCCTGGCTATGGGACACTGTATAAGGGCACTAATGAGGCTATGGGACACTGTATGACGGCACTAATGAGGCTAAGGGACACTGTATAAGGGCACTACTGAGGCTATGGGACACTGTATAAGGGCACTACAGGAGGCTATGGGACACTGTATAAGGGCACTAATGAGGCTATGGGACACTGTATGAGGGCACTAATGAGGCTATGGGACACTGTATGAGGGCACACACTAGTATGCAGATCAGAGCTTGTATTGGAAGAAAGCTGCAGCTGCTACTACTGCACTTTATATACAGGTTCAGAGATTCAGTTGCACACAGATATACAAGTGTCATAAGAGAGCATTGGTGCCCCCCCATTTTTTAAATGGGTACATAAAATAGTGCACCTGAAAAAAGGCCATGGCCTCATGGGGAAAGGCCAGGGAAGAGATAGGGGAGGCTAGGAGATGCTGGGGCCAGGGAAGAGATAGTGGAGGCCAGGAGATGCTGGGGATAAAAGAAGAGGAAGCTACAAGTGAGAATGATAATAAACAGGAAAATTGACAGGCCCAAACAGTGCCCCCTGCCCTGTGGTGCCCTGTGCCATGGCACTGGTCACACTACCCTAGTTACCCTGAGTGTCATGTATCAAATTAATCCTCCTTTTACATCCTAGTCACATTACGTTGCAACTAGGATGCATTTTTAGCTAGAAACAAGCAAAGAAGATGCCCGATGCTAGAAGATTCTTAAGCGACCTGGCGTATGAGGACACATCTGTATACATATATTAACATTACTTTATTTTTGTTTTTCAAAATGTTATGTTTGCCTTTTCTAAATTTTGCATGTTTTTGAACCCTGCATTGATTTCAATATTGAATTATTAGGGGTAAAATACACACCTTTTCTCATTGACTAACAGGGTATATTTAAATTAACTTCCCCATGCAGTGTTCTGCACTTGTAATTAACCTGGCAGGGTAACAGCAGAATCACATGGTCCAAGGTTTTCCTTCCTTTGCCTGTACTATTTACAATAGATTTACATATTTTTATTTAATTTTGCAAAAAAATTCTATTATGCATTTTTACATTGTGCAGTGATATTCAATCATGCTGCATGGTGTACATAAAGCAAAGAGGCCAAGTGGATGCCAGCAAAGGAAGGCAAAAGAAACAAGAAAAAAAGCACTGAAAACGCAAGCTGGATCCATGCTTCAATTTGTCAAAAGACAGGATGATGGCCAGGGTTCATCAAAAGACACAGCTCCTCCGTGTCAGTCTCCAATTGATAATACTAATTCTTCTGATGATTGCATCCATTCTACAGAAGAGCAAGAAGTGGAAATTGCAGAATTTACAGCAGAAAAACAAGGAGTGGAAATGGAAGAATGTCAAGCAGAAGAAAGTGCTGAAAGTGACTCTAGCCTTGATACTGCAACGGAAATGAGTGATGTTATGGAGAAAGATTTGCAAATTTTCCATGATGTTTCTTTCTGGGAAATACCAGTTCCAGATCACTTTCGGGTTGAAATCATCAAAAAGGGAAGTACTTATTTCCTGAACAAAGATGGTCCTTTCAGTGCAGTGTCAAGGCAAGATTCAGATGGAAAAGCAAAGGGTGGTGTACGTCAGCTTTCAAAAGAGTGGTTTTACAAGATGATGCCAAATGGCGAGAAAATTCTACGGTCTTGGATGATTTACTCAGTTGTCAGCAACAAATTATACTGTTTTTGCTGCCGACTGTTTGCAGTTAGTACTACAAGTATGACATCCAAATTTGTGACTGGGTTTCAGATGTGGTGGAAACTGAACCCTAAAGTATATAACCATGAGACATCCGAAGAGCACCTATGTTGCCTTGAAAAGTGGAAAACATTAGCAGCAGGACTTAGGCTGCACAAAACCATTGATGCCAAAAGTATTTCTTTAATGGAAATGGAGAAGAAAAAGTGGAGGGACATCTTGTACAGATTGCTTGATATAACATTGTTTCTTGCCAAGCAGAATCTAGCATTCCGTGGCCACAAGGAAGATGAAACTTCATTAAATAAAGGGAACTTTCTTGAGATGGTTGAGATGCTGTCAAAATATGATCCAGTGCTGAAAGATCACCTTATGAGATTAAAACAGAGCACATGTAAACTTAAAGTGTCAGTCTCTTATCTAGCACCAAACACTCAGAATGAGTTTATAAGTGCCTTGGCAAACCATGTGAAGGAGAAGCTTGTCATTGACATAAAGTCTGCAAACTGTTTTGGGATCATGTTTGACAGCACACCTGACATATCACATACTGACCAGATGTCCAAAGTGATCAGATATGTAAAAATCAACAATATGAAAGTTGAAGTAAAAGAGGTATTTCTTGGATTTTTTCCTTTAAAGGGGAAAACCGCTGCTGACCTCAGTTCTGACATTCTTAAAACACTGGAAAATGATGGACTGGACATAATGATGTGCCGCTCTCAAGGCTATGATAATGCTGCCACTATGGCTGGAATCCATGGAGGTGTGCAAGTCATTCTTAAAAAAAAAAGAACAGGAAGGCTATTTTTAGTGGATGTGTGGACCATTCACTTAATTTGTGTGGTCAGCACTCTTTTGCTGAAAATGCATCATGTGTGACATTTTTTGGGACTCTTGAAAGAATGTTTTCTTTCTTTGCTGCTTCCACCCATCGATGGGATGTGTTAATGGAACATACTGGAGTCTCAGTGAAAAGGCTGTCAATAACACGCTGGAGTGCTCATCATGCTGCTGTTACACCAGTTAAGGAGAAGTTTGTTAAATTTGTGGAGGCGATCGAAGCTCTTTGTGATCTACATGAAAATTTGGATACAAGGGGAGCAGCACAAACTCTTTTGCCTGCTGTCTGTGATTTCACTTTTCTGTGCTACCTATACTTCTGGTGTAATGTACTTCAGGAAGTTAATCTAACACAGCAGTACCTGCAGACAAAGGGCTTAACTCTTGACAAGGTGGTGACAAAGTTAGAGGCGCTTAAACTTTTTTTACATGATGAACGCAGTCAACTAGTGGAGCATGCAATTGAACAGGCACTTTCAAAGTCAGAAGAATATGGAATTGCAGTACAGAGAAGAGCCAGGGTCAAGAAGAGGTTGGCAGGGGAACAAGCATGTGATGCTGGACTCTCTCTTCAAGAAGAAAATAGGAGGGCGATGCTTGAGTGCATTGATCGCTTTCATTCTGAGCTTCAGATCAGATCAAGAGCCATCCAGAAAATAGCAGCCATGTTTGAAGCTGTTCAAGCGAAGAGTCTTATATCTGCCACTGATGAACAGTTAAAGGTGTCCATTCCAAAATTGACCACTTTCTATGATGAATTATCTGAAAGTGCTCTTTTAATAGAAATACCAAGGCTAAGAAGGCACCTGAAAGCAGCAAAGATTGATCTGGAAAAAGCCAAAGATTGGGTAGTATTAGATATTTTGAAATTCATAGCAGAATGGGACTTTGTAGAATCTCTACCAAACCTTTCACAAAGTCTAAAATTATTTTTGACGATCTGTGTGTCTGTGGCTTCATGTGAGAGGAGCTTTTCAAAGCTGAAACTTATAAAGAACTATTTGCGATCTACCATGGGACAGTCAAGGCTTTCAGACCTTGCAATTCTATCAGTTGAAAGTGAGATGGCAAAAGGCATTGACTTTGATGAAGTGATTCAAAAGTTTGCAGCTGTGAAGGCCAGAAAAGGAAAGTTTTGATTTTTTTTGTGGAGATGTTCATTAAGTGCTAAAATGCTTTTGTATTTGTTACTGTTTATGTTTTTTATGGTATTACTTCAAATTAAATTATCGAGGTGTGCAAATGAATACTTTGTGTGATATACTTTGCTGAATATAATAAATTTAATATGGTTTGGCGTGCTGTTCATGAGAGTTTCTCTTAATGTCTTCATCCCTATGTTGCCCTTCCGAATCTTGGCTAACACATGAAAAACCTCATTGCAATGCAAAACCGTTTTACAGTCTAAGTTTGTGTCCAGTAAGTCATGAAACTGTTGAGTCAAATAATTTAGGCATTGAGTTTAGTTTGCATAGCACTTATGTAAATGTTATAATGTTTCACCTGTGATATTGTATTTTAAAGATATAATGTTAGTTTTGTTAGCTGTTCATTTTATTACTATTGCCATTGCATTTAGTGATAGTACAAAAACAGTACTAAGGATGGGGGGGGTGACACCATGAGCTACCACACCTGGTGACACCAACCCTAGTGACGCCTCTGCTCACTTGTATTTGATATTGTACTATTGGCTGGTAATGGTGACTGATTCTATAACACATATTATATAGAAATGCTTGCCTATTCGAAATTGTTCTCCAAATTGACTTAAAATATCTGTACTAATACCATAGCCTTTCATATCTAACCTCTAAGTGTTGGCTGATAGAATAATATATATTTTTCGATTAATGTTTTATCTTATACTCCAGGAAATGTGTTTGATATTGTATTTTCCTTCTTAAATTACTATTACTCTGTTCACAATCTACCACGTTGCATTTATGTTTAAAAAATATATCTATAAAAATTAGGCGCAACCAATAAAATCCAATAATAACCGATTGTTAACTATATAGCAGCTCCCAATAGTAGTGCTGGAGACACTACTCAATTAAGATCAACAAAAACCAAATAAGCACATACAGTCAGGTGCATAAATATTGGGACATTGACAGAATTTTCATATTTTGGCCTCTATTCACCACCACAATGGCTTTGAAATGAAACAAACAAGATGTGCTTTAACTGCAGACTTTCATATTTAATTTGAGGGTAATTACATTCAAATCAGGTGAACGGTGTAGGAATTACAACGGTTTCTATATGTGCCTCCCACTTTTTAAGGGGCCAAAAGTAATGGGACAAACTAAAAACAACCCTAAATCTAACTTTCACTTTTTAAGACTTTGTTGCAAATCCTTTGAAGGCAATTACAGCCTGAAGTCTGGAACGCATAGACATCACCAGATGCTTGGTTTAATCCCTGATAATGCTCTGCCAGGCCTCTACTGAAAATGTCATCAGTTCCTGCTTGTGCTTGGGGCATTTTCCCTTCAGTTTTGTCTTCATCAAGTGAAATGCATGCTCAATCGGATTCAAGTCAGGGGATTGACTGGGCCATTGCATAACATTCCACTTTTTAGCCTTAAAAAACTCTTTGGTTGCTTTTGCAGTATGTTTCGGGTCATTGTCCATCTGCACTGTGAAGTGCCGTCCAATGAGTTCTGAAGCATTTGACTGAATATGAGCATATAATATTGCCCGAAACACTTCAGAATTCATTCTGCTGCTTTTGTCAGCAGTCACATCATCAATAAATACAAGGGAACCAGTTCCATTGGCAGCCATACATGCCCACACCATGACACTACCACCACCATGCTTCACTGATGAGGTGGTATGTTTTGGATCATGAGCAGTTTCTTTCCTTCTCCATATTCTTCTCTTCCCATCGCTCTGGTGCAAGTTGATCTTTGTCTCATCTGTCCATAGGATGTTGTAGCAGAACTGTAATGGCTTTTTTAGATGTTGTTTGGCAAACTCTAATCTGGTCTTCCTGTTTTTGTGGCTTCCTATTTTTGTGGTTTTCATCTTGTGGTAAACCCTCTATATTCACTCTTGTGAAGTCTTCTCTTGATGTTGACTTTGACACATATACACCTACCTCCTGGAGAGTGTTTTTGATTTGGCCAACTGTTGTGAAGGGGTTTTTCTACACCAGGGAAATAATTCTTCTGTCATCCACCACAGTTGTTTTCCATGGTCTTCCGGGTCTTTTGGTGTTGCTGAGCTCTCCGGTGCGTTCTTTCTATTTAAGAATGTTCCAAACAGTTGATTTGGCCACACCTAATGTTTTTGCTATCTCTCTGATGTTTTTTTTTTGATTTTTCAGCCTAATGATGGCTTGCTTCACTGATAGTGACAGCTCTTTGGATCTCATATTGAGAGTTGACAGCAACTGATTCCAAATGCAAATGTCACACCTAAAATCAACTCCAGACCTTTTACCTGCTTAATTGATAATGAAATAACGAGGGAACAGCCCATGAAATAGCTTTTGAGTTGATAGTCCCATTACTTTTGGCCCCTTAAAAAGTGGGAGGCACATATAGAAACCATTGTAATTCCTACACCGTTCACCTGATTTGGATGTAATTACCCTCAAATTAAATATGAAAGTCTGCAGTTAAAGCACATCTTGTTTGTTTCATTTCAAAGCCATTGTGGTGGTGAATAGAGGTCAAAATATCAAAATTCTGTCAATGTCCCAATATTTATGGACCTGACTGTATATGTATATACACCCAAGGGAGAGCTGAATTAATTGATAATAAATTTAATACAGATATACCATTACACGTAAATACATCAATAAAATTGAGTTAAAAGATACAGTATAACCACTGATGACTGGCAAATATTAGTCGCTTGAAAAAGGTAATTCAAAGGACCCTGTGGAAATCCACTAGTGGTATAGAAACTTGATTAGCAGAGCCAGTGTGTTAGTATGATTTGCATCCATATAGTCTCACCACTCTTAGGGAAATCCTGAGCAAAGGCAAAATCCCCAGATAGTACAAGTGGTAGGGCAATCTTCTGTGAATCACGTTCCCCGATATATCTTCTGAGGAAATCGTTGTATGGTCTTATAACAGAGAAACATGTTAAATTTGTGGACTTGATACTGGCTGCTTGACAAGTGAATCTGTTTAGACATTGTGGTGTTACGGATGCAAAACCTCCGTTTTTTATGCAAGAGCCGTTACTTCCTCTCATATCTGGCCACTGATGTGTTGCTCCCACTGCTGCTGACATCATCACATTGGCAATCGGCAATTCTGATTATCAGACGGGGAACGTGATTCACAGAAGATTGCCCTACCACTTGTATTATCTGGGGACTTTGCATTTATGTTTAGCTTGCCAATTGTGCATGATTCTGTTTTTATGATTTTACACATTCCCAATATATTTTGAATGATGCTTAATGTGAGTATGATTTTCAATTTTTTTAAAAAAATGCTGCACATGATTTAGATAATTCACCTTAATACTGTTTTTAATCACAAAAGTAAATTGTATCTACAGTAAATGTATAGTAATATTTTTCAACTATAATATAAATTATATACAGTATTAGAGATGTCTAGCTCGGTCTCCACAGAAACCAAACACACCTGAACTTAGGGGTTTCAAGTCGAACTAAGCCGGGACTCGGGTCTCCCCGCTATGTTCAGATCACAAAACATGGAGCTTTGATAAAGCTTCATATAGGAGTGAAACGCATTAGAGATTGGCATTTACAGGTGGTCATCTGCTTTTTGGATCAGATGTGTTACCGAATCGCTGCCTGTTGCCCGCCACCTACTGAGATCATTACAGCTCATAACGCCAGTTGGATGAGGAGTGGGTCTATCAGGTGAGCTTCAAGCCCTTATACAGCCTGCACATAGTGCACTTACAAAGTATTCAAACACCTGTCCACTGCGTTGTTCCCTAACTGTTGTTGACAGGGGAGACCTCACTACAGCCATTAGCCGTTGCAGGTTAGCGTGTACTCGCTGGGCTAACTACAGTTTTTAGAGAAGGACAGAGTAAGTATCTATTTCAACTCATTTGAGATGTAACCACCACTGGCTGTTCAATAATGACAACTAAATAGTCTATAATTACAACAAATTGAGATATTTTATTCTTATTATAAGGTTTAGAGCTTCTTGGCGGATTAAAATGTTGGAACTGTATCTTGTGGAGTTTTAAAGATGAATCCAGACTTTTATTTCACTTTTTAAGGACTGTAATATAAGTATAAGGATTCAATTCCTCTATTTTATGCACATACTAATATGGTTCACACAGGGCCATAGGGAGGATGGTGCGGCTGGTGCCTCCGCACAGGGCGGAATCCTCCAGCGGCACCAGCTGGCACCAGGCACCAGCCACACCAGGAAGAGACCCCCGGCAGTGGTGCACGGCATACAAAGAACATCAGCGCAGGATCCCGCCCGTCTTCCACCCCCTGGAAGGAAAGGTAAGTTCTCAGGAGGAGGAGGGGGCGGAAAGTGAGCGAGAAGGGCGGCAGTGCTGCACAGGGTGGACTGCTGTCCAGATACGGTGCTGGGTTCACATATCTGCTTGGAATCATTTTTGAAAGTTAATATGTATTTTTATGGTTTCTTCTTTTTATCTAATACAGTGGTTCTCAAACTCGGTCCTTAGGACCCCAAACAGGTCACATTTTCCAGGTCACCCAGCATGTGCACAGGTGTAGCCATTACTCACTGACAAATTTTAAAATGTGATTATTTTCACTTGTGATTCTATGAGGAGACATGGAAAACATGCACTGTTGGGGGTCTTGAGGACCGAGTTTCAGAACCTGTGTTCTAATGTGATCACATGTCTATTATAAAATGGTCTATTATATATTATCCTCAGGGTTTGTCATTTCCGATTATGCATGTAACATTGTGCGAGCATTAAAAAAATAATTTGAACATGCCCATTGTTTTGTCCACACAATAAACTTGATGGTTCAAAAAATTTTTGCATATGAAAGGGGCATGCAGAAGATGCTGTCTGTGGGCAGAAACATTTCTGGACATTTTTGGCATTCAGCAACCGCAGGAAGAATATTGCATTGGCTGCAAGAACAGTTCAATTTGCCATGCCACCAACTGAAGCAAGAGGTAGTGACCAGGTGAATTCCACCCTTTATATGCTTCAGTGAATTGGGGAACAGCAACAATCCATCCAAACCAACATAACAAAGAGGAAGGGGATGTACCTTTGTCCAGCTTCACAATAAAGTGAGTTCAGACACTGCCAGGTTGAGTCAGGTGATTCCCTTAATACAACTACTGGAACAGCAGCTAGAGAAACAATGAAAAGATGAACAAAGTGATTCCACTAAGTTGGTTGGACTTGTAGATCAACTTCTTTATTCACTTTGCCAGGACTAAAGGGTTGTTAAGACCTTGCAATTGAATCACTACATTTTGGCAACCATGTTTGATGCTAGGTTTAAGTTATACATAATGTTTTTCTTCCAACTGACACAGATCTGAAGAGATACAAAGATCTTCTTGCCAGCTCAAATGGCATATTACACAGCGATGTCACCTTCTTCAGTTTATCCTGCAAATGCTGCTATTAGGAACAAACTGACCTTTTCCAAGAGAACCACCAGTGATTGGATGATGCGTCAACTCAGCACACCAAAGTGAAACACAATCTTGACATTTGGTCAGGCTTAAAAGAGTAGGATGGTGGAGGATTATTTTAATGACAATGTACAAATTAGCAGGTCACACAGTCCTTTTGTATACTGGGAGGAAAAAAAAGGCAATTTGTAGCCCCTTATACAAATTAGCTTTGGTGTTTTTAAGCTGTCTAACCTCCAGTTTGTACTTGGCAAGAATACTTAGTCTGGAACCTTGTGAGTGGTCATTGTAGGAGGAAAAACTTATGTTTGTAAAAATGAACTACAAATTCTGAGGAATACCTTTGCTGCCAAATAGTAAATAAGAGCAGATTTTTAAGATTCACCAACTTACCAATAGATAAAGACAGGAGAACTGCATCCAGTGCACTCTATAGATCAGGTTAATCAATTAATTTCTATCCTCTGGAAAATTATTTAAAAGGTTAAATCTTTATTCATAATTCTTTAAAATGTTGTGTTCAGATTATTTGGCGAAATATTGAGTAAAATCAAAGTATAGTATTAAATATAGTACTTTTTATATATACGCAAAAAGTGATTTTAAAAGTTCCTTTCACCATCGGTCATATTAAGTCACTTATATGATTACCGTTTACCGATTGATAATGATCAGTGTGCTCTGTTCTTTTTCTCAGAATGTAGCCATTAGTCTCCATCAAAAGCTACATTTGTATCTCTGAGCTTCCTCAATAGCAATCTTGCTATCTAGTAGCAATAATGTGCTTTGGCTTTCAGTGTGTGGTATACTGCTTGATAATATATGATTTCACTGGCAATGATATTACCCTCAAAGTCTGATATACTGTATGAAACAGTGGTAGATGTCATACACCATATATTATTAGTATAATTGGAATTGGGAACTGTTGGTACTGCTCTGATTCATTTTTCAGATCACTTTTAGCAAAATCAACGTTTATATTAATTAATTCCCCTTCTCCCACATGTGTGTTAGACCATATATCAGTGGTTCCCAAACTTTTTTGAACCACGGCGCCCTAGTGTATCAGCACTGTTTTCACGGCACCCCTAAGCCAAATGTTTGTTATTGAAAAAGAAATGTAGTAAAATAGTAAAGTGAAATAAATTGTGCTACCTGTCACCCTTAGGCTCAGTTATGTGGTGGTGGACAGGTTTGCACTTCTGTTTGTCCACATATTTACATTACATTGACCATCAATAATTTGGTGCCACGCGCACAGTTTGGGAACCACTGCCATATATCATTCTACCCTGTTCACATGCTTATTTTGAAGTGCTGGTTCGAGGAGCAGTCTTAATAATAGGGTCAATGAGTTATTTCCACAGTATTATTCCCTCTATCCTCTATTCCCTCTATCCCACACACTGCTCTGATGCTTGAATTAGTGGGTACTTAAAATTTCCCGATCTGCGGACTAATATTCATTGCCACTTCCAGGATCCTCCTTCTATTATATTGCCACTAGTGCACTTCCAGGATCCTCCTTCTATTATATTGCCACTAGTGCACTTCCAGGATCCTCCTTCTATTATATTGCCACTAGTGCACTTCCGATATTCTCATCAGTAAGTACTATATTTTCTCTGTTCATGGCTTAACGTTAATTGCTGCTTCCTATGTCCCCCTCACATTCACACTGTTAATGGAGTATCATTCAGGTTGGCTCGGTATCGTGATATTTAAACAAATAACAGTGTTTTTATCACATGCGCCGCATATGTTAGTGCGGTGACGGCAGCTACATCGAAAACGCCGACACGAGTTTCGCCAATGGGATGCTTTTTCTGGTGAAAGGAACTTTTAAAATCACTTTTTCCATATATATAAACACACTATTTCTAGTTAACACGATACTTTGATTTTGCGCAGTATTTCGCCAAGAATCTGAACACAAAATTTTAAAGAATTATGAATAAAGATTTAACCTTTTAAATCATTTTCCAGAGGTTAGAAATAAATTGATTAACCTGACCTATAGAGTGCACTGGATAAATATCTCCTGTCTTTTTCTTTTAGTATAATTGGTGATTCTCATTACAGGAGTTTCCGGGAGCACCTCTAAGATACAGTACAACTATTGATAGTATAGTTAAGAAACATATAAATTGAGAGTCTTTTAGGTCATTAAATAATCATTTATCTGGATAAGACAATTAATCCATATATATATATATATATATATATATATATATATATATACATATATAAATATTCAACTCGGTAATGGCGGCACTCATGGTTTTGACAAATAAGGACAATAGTCCAGTCTGGGTATTCAACGTTTCGGTGTAATTTCAACCTTCATCAGGAGTATGTAACATAACAAAATCTTACCTTAAATAGAACACTAATCACATCCGTGCCTGCTGGACCTGGAGCAGGACTGACGTCAACGACCCGCACGTCACAACGGAAGTGATGCAGCCGTTCTCGGTCCGGTTACTATAGTGAGAAAAATAATAAAACCTTCACCAGTTTAAAACAGCATTGGGTGTACATATCATGTATTGAGACATCAAGAGGCCTAGACATGGCACAATCTAATCTTATGACATCATGAAATAAATAAATGCAGAATGCAGTCATATTAATGAAAAAAGTTTCAAAACAATTGTAACTGAATCAGTATAGTAATCTGAAATGCAATATATCTAATAGATTTAGAGAAAACAGGTAAGAGGTAGATGTCCATATAACCCATTAGGATGTACAGTATTTAATCTGTATATCCAACGGGCCTCAGCTTTAAGTAAAGCTGAACCCCGATCACCACCCCTAGGATCCTCTGGAATTAAATCTATCATTTTGTAGCGAATGGTGGCTAATGTATGCTTTTGTTCACAAAAGTGTCTGGCCACCGGCTGTTCGTTTTCCTTGCCCATCAGTGCTTGTCGAATTGCAGAGCCAAATGTTCGTTAAATTGCCGTACGGCTTTCCCTATATAGAGAAGACCGCATGGGCAACGAATATAGTACACAACATATTTACTGCTGCAGGACAATGAGTGTCTAATGGTATACTTCTGACCTGAATGTGGATGTATGAATTTATCCCCCTCAAGAACGCTGCAGGTAATGCAGCCCAGACATTTAAAGTTGCCAGCCTTTCTAAAGAGAAAATGATATATCCGTACGAACTAAGCAATCCTTAAGATTGCAACCTCATTTATAACATGGGATAAGTTTAGATTCATGCAACAGCGGTAAATCTCTATCTGAATTCACTAATGGCAAGAATTTTTTTGCAGTGTCAATAATATTTCTGCTTGCTGTACTGTACTTATTCACCCAGATGATGGAATTATCTAGGGATTTTGTTTTAGAAAAATGTGTTGTTCTTTAGGTGCTGCTAAGGCTTTGTTGCGGGCCGCTGTTAACAATTTCAGAGAATAACCCCTCTTCAAAAATGTGTTAGTCATAGCTTCCATTTGTATTAGCTCATCCTTCTGTTCACTACAAATTCTATAAGATATTGTGAGTAAGGTAAACCCCATTTGAGGGGTACTGGGTGATGACTTGTATAGTGCAATATTGTATTGCATTCAGTGGGTTTATGATACAGAGAGGTTGAAAGTTGACCATTGTCTATCCTGACAAGTACATCTAAATAGTTGACGACAGAATTACTGATGGAAGGAGTGAACTTAATGTTCTCATCCTGTAAATTCACTTTCTCCATCATTTCTAAGAAGTGATCTTTGGTACCAGACCACAGCATAAAGATACTGTCAATATATCTAGTATAACATATAATCTTGGATGCATATTGGGGCTGACTGAGAAAAAGATCTCTTTCAACATAAAACATGATAGTGTTCGCATAAGTGGGTGCGACACACGAACCCATCGCACAACCTTGGAGCTGTATATAAAAGCTTTTGTCAAACACAAAATAATTATGAGTCAAGGTTAAATTTAAAAGGTCTAAAAAGAATCTAACATCTGGACCTGTGTATCTTGGAGTATTAGTAATTGTCTGACTGCTTCAAGACCGCAACTGTGCTTTATATTTGTATATAGACTCACTATATCAATAGTACACATCCAACAGAGAAGGTAGATCTTGTAAATTCTTGATTTTTTGCTGAAAAGTGAAGGTGTCCTTAAGATAAGTTCCTTCCGATTGTACAACTGGCTGTAGATAGAAGTCTAAGTATCTAGAGACATCATCAAAAAGAGAGCCTCGTACCGATATAATCAGTCTTACTGGTGGTCTAGTCGGATGTTTGTGTAACTTAGGAAGTGTGTAAAAAAGTGGAATTCGTGGAAAAATCACAAAGCAAGGCTTTTGCTGTATTCGAATGGATAAAGTCCGCTTCTACTGCAGTTTGTAGGATCTTATCAAGTTCTTTAGAAAATACCAATGTGGGGTCTCTATCCAATTTGTTATATACCTTGATGTCATCAAGTTGTCTAAATGCCTCCAATTTGTATTGTGCCAAGTCCTGGACAACAATCCCCCCTCCCTTATCCGCAGAGCGGAATACTATGTCATCATATGTGCCTAGATCTTTCAAAGCCTTTTTCTCTCCTGGGGTTAAATTACAATGGATATTTGTTTTAGATGTATTCTGTGCATCAATGCAAGTATTCATTAGTCTTGTAAAGCTTTTTATAGATGCATTGGATGATACTGGGTCAAACGTTGATTTAATTTTTATTGGACAATTGTCCACTGGAATGTTGCTAATCTCCACTTTTGTACTAAAGTATTCCTTCAATCTTAATTGTCGATTAAGTTGACATAAGTCGACTTTGCTGTCCAAGCCATAATGAGTGGTGGTTGGGACAAAGCTCAGACCTTTATTCAGTACATTCAGTTCGTCAGTGGCAAACGTGCAGGAAGATAAGTTGTAAACTATTTCCTCTTTTTCAAGTTTTGTTTTCCTTTGCCTTTGGCACTGTTGTCCTCTTCTGGTGTATAATCTTTGGCACGTCCTTTTTTGGCCCTCGTAGTTACCCCTAAAGGGGGTCTGCGAGTAGAGGTATTTACCGAAGTGCCAGCACATTCTGAGTCACTGTTTGAGATGCCCCTACTGGAAGTATCAGTCTTTAGATTGAAGTGTTTGTTCTTTCTTTTATAGAAATTATGAGACTGTGGAGCTCTAATAGAGGGGTTAGATACCCACGTATAGACCCTTCTTTCCTCGTAATCACGATCTATAGTAGCTTTTTTTATTTTGTTTGCATTTTATAAGATATTGCTTATACTTGTCTATTTGACCAGTTAACTTTCTAATCCAATCACCAATTGAATCTTTTGCCAATTCAGGTAAGTGTATTTTTTCTCTGGTAGTTTTTAATTCTCTTCCAGATTCTTCCACGACCAATAATTGTAAATCAAAAGAGGCTTTATTAAGCACGGCAACCCACTTACGAGAAAAGTCAGGATTGAACCTGCCAATTGTGGGTGTGTTCTTAATCCAAAACCCTGTAATAAACGTACAGTGTGATGCCATGCAATAAAAAGTCTCTCTCCCATTTCTTTAATTTAAGAAGTTGATGATATATTGTCTCAGTGGATTCAATTCCTGCTGCTGAAGATATTTTTTTCTGTAAACAACACACTTTCAGCATCTGTGTCAGAAAATGTCAATATTTCTCCTAGTGGCAAATCCACATAGGAGTAAGCCGTGGTTGCTGTATGATCTTGTGGAGCAATCATTCCAAGATCAAAAGTGACTCATATAGAGTATAAGAAAATAGACAAATTGAGATGGCAAACAAATGCGTAGAAATATAAGGGGTGCCTTATCTGTAAGAGCAATCTGCTCTATTGAATAATACAAATGCAGTGATTGGCACTCCCAACAACAACGATTTCAGCTTACCGGGTGCCTTCCACAAATAGTACAATATTCAACTCGGTAATGGCGGCACTCACGGTTTTGACAAATAAGGACAATAGTCCAGTCTGGGTATTCAACGTTTCAGTGTCATTTCAACCTTCATCTGTAATACGTAACATAACAAAATCTTACCTTAAATAGAACACTAATCACCACATCTGTGCCTGCTGGAACCAGAGCAGGACTGCCGTCAACGACCCGCACGTCACAGCGGAAGTGACGCAGCCGTCCTCGGTCCAGTTACTATAGTGACAAAATAACAAAACCTTCACCAGTTAAAAACAGCATTGGGTGTACATATCATGTATTGAGACATCAAGAGGCCTAGACATGGCACAATCTAATCATATGACTTCATGAAATGAATAAATGCAGAATGCAGTCATATTAAGAAAAAAGTTTCAAAACAATTGTAACTAAATCAGTATAGTAATCTGAAATGCAATATATCTAACAGATTTAGAGAAAACAGGTAACAGGGAGATGTTCATTTAACCCATTAGGATGTACAGTATTTAATCTGTATATCCAACGGGTCTCAGCTTTAAGTAAAGCTGAACCCCGATCACCACCCCTAGGATCCTCAGGAATGAAATCTATCATTTTGTAGCGAATGGTGGCTAATGTAAAGCATACATTAGCCACCATTCGCTACAAAATGATAGATTTCATTCCTGAGGATCCTAGGGGTGGTGATTGGGGTTCAGCTTTACTTAAAGCTGAGGCCCGTTGGATATACAGATTAAATACTGTACATCCTAATGGGTTACATGAACATCTTCCTCTTACCTGTTTTTTAGTTGCTTTTGAAACCACACACTTACCTGAATTGGCAAAAGATTCAATTGGTAATTGGATTACAAAGTTAACTGGTCAAATAGACAAGTATAAGCAAGATCTTATAAAATGCAAACAAAATAAAAAAGCTACTACAGATTGTGATTACGAGGAAAGAAGGGTCTATACGTGGGTATCTAACCCCTTATTTAGAGCTCCACAGTCTCGTAATTTCTATAAAAGAAAGAACAAATGCTTCCATGTAGAGACTGACACTTCCAGAGGGGGCATCTCAAACAGTGACTCAGAATGTGCTGGCACTTCGGTAAATACCTCTACTCGCAGACCCCCTTTAGGGGTAACTATGAGGGCCAAAAAAGGACGCGCCAAAGATTATACACCAGAAGAGGACAACAGTGCCAAAGGCAAAGGAAAACAAACCTTGAAAAAGAAGAAATAGTTTACAACTTATCTTCTTGCATGTTTACCACTGACAAACTGAATGTTCTGAATAAAGGTCCCACTCATTATGGCTTGGACAGCAAAGTCGACTTATATCAACTTAATCGACAATTAAGCTTCAAGGAATACTTTAGTACAAAAGTGGAGATTAGCAACATTCCAGTGGACAATTGTCCAATAAAAATTAAATCAACGTTTGACCCAGTATCATCCAATGCATCTATAAAAAGCTTTACAAGACTAATGAATACTTGCATTGATGCACAGAATACATCTAAAACAAATATCCATTGTAATTTAACCCCAGGAGAGAAAAAGACTTTTAAAGATCTAGGCACATACAATGACATAGTATTCCGCTCTGTGGATAAGGGAGGGGGGATTGTTGTCCAGGACTTGGTACAGTACAAATTGGAGGCATTTAGACAACTTGATGACATCAAGGTATATAACAAATTGGATAGAGACCCAACATTGGTATTTTCTAAAGAACTTGATAAGATCCTACAAACTGCAGTAGAAGCAGACTTAGGGCCTAATTCAGACCCGCTCGCGAGCGCTGAGCGCTCGCAAGTGGGTCGATGGTGCCCTAGTGCGCATGTGCATGACTGAGGGAGCTCCGTCGTGAGCATGCGCGAGACCTGCATAGCGACAGCCAAGCTGTCGCTATGGATCTCGCACCAAAGGGGGTGTGCTGTTGATGGTGATTGACAGCACGCCCCCTTTGGTGGGCGTGCCGGGGGCATGGCTGCCCATATGGAGGCGTTCCCATGGGAATGCCTACCATCTGGGGCCGGCCCCACTGACATCACTAGTGATGTCAGTGGGAGTGCTTTTGGCTCTGATAGAGCCAAAAGCACTACTGGGCTTGCAGCAGCAAGACCCTACTGCAGGGTCTCATCACAAGCCCGATGGTCGTAATGGTCTTGACCATCGCGACCATCTTTTTGGCCGCTTGCATAAGCTGTGGGTGGTAACCCACAGCTATGCAAGCGGCCGGGAGGCTGCTCCAATTTTAGGTAGGAGGGCCCTGATTCAGAGCGAGTGCTCTGGTCAGAGCGTCCGCCTCTGAATCAGGCCCTTAATCCATTCGAATAAAGCAAAAGCCTTGCTTTGTGATTTTCCATGAATTCCACTTTTTTACACACTTCCTAAGTTACACAAACATCCAAATAGACCACCGGGAAGACCGATTATATCGGCACGAGGCTCTCTTTTTTATGATGTCTCTAGATACTTTGACTTCTATCAACAGCCAGTTGTACACTCGGAAGGAACTTATCTTAAGGACACCTTCACTTTTCTGCAAAAAATCAAGAATTTACAAGATCTACCTTCTCTTTGTTGGATGTGTACTATTGATATAATGAGTCTATATACAAATATACCACACAGTCACGGTCTTGAAGCAGTCAGGCGGTTAAATACTAATAATCCACGATACACAGGTCCAGATGTTACATTCTTTTTAGACCTTTTGAACTTAACCTTGACTCGTAATAATTTTGTGTTTGACAAAAGCTTTTATATACAGCTCCGAGGTTGTGCGATGGGTTCGTGTGTCGCACCCACTTACACGAACACTTTCATGTTTTATGTTGAAAGAGATCTTTTTCTCAGTCAGCCCCAATATGCATCCAAGATTATAATTTATACTAGATATATTGACGATATCTTTATGCTGTGGCCCGGTACCAAAGATCACTTCTTGAACATTAAGTTCACTCCTTCCATCAGTAATTCTGTTGTCAACTATTTAGATGTACTTGTCAGGATAGACAATGGTCAACTTTCAACCTCTCTGTATTATAAACCCACTGAATGCAAGTCATCACCCAATACCCCTCAAATGGGGTTTACCTTTCTCACAATATCTTCGCATTCATAGAATTTGTAGTGAATAGAAGGATGAGCTAATACAAATGGAAGCTATGACTAACAAATTTTTGAAGAGGGGTTATTCTCTCAAATTGTTAACAGCGGCCCGCAACAAAGCCTTAGCAGCACCTAAAGAACAACGCATTTCTCAAAGAAAATCCCTAGATAATTCCATCATCTGGGTGAATAAGTACACTACAGCAAGCAGAAATATTATTGACACTGCAAAAAAATTCTTGCCTTTAGTGAATTCAGATAGGGATTTACCACTGTTGCATGAATCTAAACTTATCCCATGTTATAAACGAGGTCGCAATCTTAAAGATTTCTTAGTTCGTATGGATATATCTCAATATCAAAAAGTACAAACAACAAATTTTCTCTCTAGAAAGGCAGGCAACTTTAAATGTCTGGGCTGCATTACCTGCAGCTTTCTTGAGACGGGGGATAAATTTGTACATCCACATTCGGGTCCGAAGTATGCCATTAGACACTCATTGTCCTGCAGCAGTAAATATGTTGTGTACTATATTCGTTGCCGGTTCAGTCTTCTCTATATAGGGAAAACCGTATGCCAATTTAAAGACGTATGGCCCTCCATCGCTCTGCAATTCGACAAGCGCTGGAGGGCAAGGAAAACAAACAGCCGGTGACCAGACTCTTTCATGAACAAAAGCATACATTAGCCACCATTCGCTACAAAATGATAGCTTTCATTCCTGAAGATTCTAGGGGTGTTTATCGGGGTTCAGCTTTACTTAAAGCTGAGGCCCGTTGGATATACAGATTAAATACTGTACATCCTAATGGGTTAAATGAACATCTCCCTCTTACCTGTTTTCTCTAAATTTGTTAGATATATTGCATTTCAGATTACTATACTGATTTAGTTACAATTGTTTTGAATCTTTTTTCATTAATATGACTGCATTCTGCATTTATTCATTTCATGATGTCATATGATTAGATTGTGCCATGTCTAGCCCTCTTGATGTCTCAATACATGATATGTACACCCAATGCTGTTTTTAACTGGTGAAGGTTTCATTATTTTGTCACTAAAGTAACCGGACCAAGGATGGCTGCGTCACTTCTGCTGTGATGTGCGGGTCGTTGACGTCAGTCCTGCTCCGGGTCCAACAGGCACGGATATGGTGATTAGTGTTCTATTTAAGGTAACATTTTGTTATGTTATGTATTCCTGACAATGGTTGAAATTACACTGAAACGTTGAATACCCAGACTGGACTGTTGTCCTTATTTGTCAAAACTGTGAGTGCCGCCATTACCGAGTTGAATATTGTACTATTTGTGGAAGGCACCCGGTAAGCTTAAATCGTTGTTGTTGGGAGTGCCAATCACTGTATTTATATATATATTTATATATATTAGGGGTGAGCGGATTCGGTTCTACTCGGTTCCGTTCGGATTTAAAAACCGAATCTTATTGAGTATCAGCTGTCACGAGTTTTGGATAGCCAATAAGATTCGGTTTTTAAATCCGAACGGAACCGAGTAGAACCGAATCCGCTCACCCCTGATATATATATATATATATATATATATACAGTATATCAGTGCGGGACCACAATAGTCTGGCTAAGATTTTTAAGATTGTTGATTGGTTGAAAAAGATGACATGACTGTTGGATCTTGGCAGATAAGTCTTGTCTCAAGCATCTTGTGGCACATCTTGTTAAGGATAGAGGACTCTCCGAAATGCGTTGAGGGCACCAACAATACACCAGTGACTGATCCATGAGGACACCCTGTGCCTAATCATCGGTCAACCCACGATCTGCAGCATGGGATCCCGCACAGCCTTTCCATCTCTCCTCGGGACTCTTGTATCCCCAGTATGTTTTTACATTTTTTATATGTGAATAAATTATTTTTATACAAAATCATTTTACTCAGAATTTTAACAATTATACTGATCCAAACACCTCTTAAAGCTGGACAGAAAAAAACATGCAACAGAATGTAAATGTAAGTGACTTTCCGATTTTAGAAGGTAATCTGAATCTGCTGTTTAACAAGATAAAGCTAACTTTACATGCACATGAGTAAGGATAAATATGTAAGTGGCATTCTGTTTTGTTAATGAACAATTATTTCCAAAGAATTACAACAAGAATTGGCTATTCTTTCTGCTTAGATTATTACATTTGAAGTGACCACATATTTCTCGCTGGTTGCTTTTATTTTTCCATCTTATAAGAAGATACAAGGTCACGTTTCAATTTTATTTTTTTTAATTAAAAAATCATTATTTTTTTTACCTTCCTTCCACTAAATACATACTCCATCTCCATTTCCCTGTACTTCCCTTGAACCTCTGTGCTGGTTCCCCTCATACTCACGCTCTCTGGTGCACTTCATAAATGTACTACAGGGGTGTGTTACCCAATTAGGAAGGAGGGAGGAGGAGAAGGGTAGTATGGCCAGCTTCTCTAACTCTTGTCAGGACTCCTTGGCTATTAACATTGTCTTTTATGGCCTTTTCTCTTCTCAGTTGCTGCAAAACAGATTTTGCAAGGCCAAGTATTATTTAATCAATCAATAATTATTTTTTAATCTGCTTTCCACTACATAAATACTCCATTTCTCTGTACTGCCCTTTGGCCATTGATCTAGTTCTTGATTAATGAAAACATTCTTTCTATGGGGTCGTATAGTTTAGTAAACTGCCATCCTGTCTGCTACTGCTGTGCCACAATGTTTAATTGATGTGCTATATTTTTTTAAACTGCCGTCTGTTCGTGCCACTGCTCTGTTGCTTAGTTTAGCCAGCCAGGCTTTGGTCAATATTGGTGAACAATATTGTGAGCTGTGAGGTGGTTATAATTCCTGGACATGTCTGAAAATAAATGTTATTGAGGTTAATATTACAATAGGAACAAAAATAGGCCCAAATTATGGGATGTAGTAATAGACCGACGGCTGAATGGCCACCGGTCTCAATCCCGACAGTGTCATCCCGGCAAGGGATGTAACATAGGCATTGAAATACTGATGTCTATGTTAATCCCGATACCAGAATGCCGAAGGATGCCAGACCGATCGTCCTCCTGCCGGGTAAGTATGCACTTAGCCCGGGGATAGGGGGGTTACATTTAGGGACCCCCAGGGGGATTTAGGGTTAGGCACCCCCCTGAGGAAGGTAAGGTTTAGGCTAGGTAAAGGGGGTGTTAGGGTTAGTCACTAGGGGGGAGGTTAGGGTTAGACTCCCCCCTGGGAGACTTACAGTAGGTTTAGGGTGCAGGGAGGGGGGGTTAGGTTTAGGCACCCCTGGGGGGAGGTTAGGGTTAGGCACTAGGGGGGGAGGTTCGGGTTAGGCACCCCCCTGAGGAAGGTAAGGTTTAGGCTAGGTAAAGGGGGTGTTAGGGTTAGTCACTAGGGGGGAGGTTAGGGTTAGACTCCCCCCTGGGAGACTTACAGTAGGTTTAGGGTGCAGGGAGGGGGGGTTAGGTTTAGGCACCCCTGGGGGGAGGTTAGGGTTAGGCACTAGGGGGGGAGGTTCGGGTTAGGCACCCCTAAGGGAGGGTTAGGGTTAGAGGGGGGAGAGGGGAGGGTTAGTATATTTACGGCCACCCATCAGGATCTTCATCCATCAGTCTCTCACTGTTGGAATTAGAACCAGCGGCTATTAAGACGTCGATATTTCAATCCCAATCCCCAAATTACATGATTTTAGCTGTTTTTATCAAAACATGCGGGGGTGGTTTTGGAAAAACCAAAACACGACGGTGAATTAGAACCAAAACCAAAACATGGGCGTCTGTGCACATCTCTATTATATATTTTATAATAATTATCCAAATCAATCCAAAAAAGTAACAATGCAAACAATGTTACATTCCAATAATTAATCTGTACTGCACCACTATCAGCATTATTTATGTATTACCACATTTTTATATAGTGTCATCATTTTACAAAGAGCTTTACAAATAATATTTAATCATTTACATCAGTCACTCTACAATTAGAGCTTACGGTTTAAATTATCTTCCATACAAATCCATACACGCTAGGATCCAATTAACCAGCCAGTATGTTTTGAGGCTGTAGGAAGAAACTAAAGAAAATAAACTGTGCAGCATCAATGCTACCCATTGAGCCACCATGCTGTCAAAGCAAATTTCCATCTTATATGGAACCACTTTTTTTCTGCCAAGCATGTTTATAGAAATGCCACATCTCATTTTGATATGATTTATTTTATTAAAAAATTATCTAGCGGTACATATATATTGCACTCTCAGTTTTCTCATTTATAGGAGATAATATAGTCCATTAAAATAGCATCTATATATAAACAACAATTTTTCTACAATCTAAACATCAATTCCTACAGAATATTGATGAAACACAAGCACACATTTAAATATTGAGTAAGTAGTAAGGATTAACGGGAGGAAAATCCATGAATCACCAAATGCTTAAATGCTTATTATAGTTGTAAATCCTTTGGATTATAATATAATACTTTATAATAATAAAAGATGTGCGCAGACCCCTGTGTTTTTGTTTTGACAAAACCACTCTCAATGTTTTGGTTCTTTTTCAGTTTGTTTTTTTTGAGTATCTTTAAAATTGCTAAAACCAGCTTGTTTTGGGGTGCAGATGATGGGGGGTTAGCCCAGCACACAGTAGCTGTTACTGGAATACACACTTTGCAATTTTTTTAAAAATAATTCCTTTCTTTACAAAAACAGGGGAAATTGTTTTCACACACAAGGAACAGGTCTCCTTTGCAAGAATTGTTTTGGGTGCAGATGATGGTGGACCCAGGGGCGCTGAGAGGGGGGGGCGGGTACAGATTACCAGGGCCCGGGCTACCTGAGGGGCCCGGCGGGGGCCCGGGTCCGGCGCCGCCCCCCTCCCTCACAGCAGCCCAGCACACAGCGTTTGCTGAGCTGCAGTGGAGACTGCTCGTGGCTGCTGAGCAGCAGCCACAGCAGTCTCCTATGCCTATGGGGGGACCGATCACACTGGGGGGGCTTTGAGCAGGGCTGAGGGGGCCCAGTGCGCCCCCCGCCCCAGGGCGCAGTGCCGCTTCGCAGCGCTGCAAATCTTTTTTTTTTTTCCAGGAAGGGGGCATGACCAAGCCTCCCGCAATTAGGCCATGCCCCCTATTACCCGGGCCCGCCGCAGCTCTCAGAGGGCCTGGGTGGACCACATACAGAACAATAATATATACTATGCCACTCGTCCCAACACACACAATATTATTTAATTGAATTAGAAAAGTTTGCAGGCATTTTTACGCAACAGTTTTATTTTGCATTTTTTTAAGAACAGAAAAAGACTCAAAACAAAGTGTAGAGTATTTTCTGGACAGATAAATAATATAATGTAGTGCTAGATTTCCTTGAGACAAAAAAGTGCAGGTTCACTTTAACAAACAATCAAGAGCAATGCACACAGTAGCCTGTTTTTTTGCAGTGTGAGTGGGCAGTGTGTGTGACAAACAAGCACATACACTGAGTGACAATGATGCCTGACTCACCCTTCTCACACCCACTGCATCTACCTACTCCAAAAACTACAACTCTTTCTGCCCTGATGTCCTCTTAATGGCATTTTGACTTAGTACACACTACACAGCCCACAGTTCTACACCCTCTCCCTCGCCTCTCCTGTGTGAAATGGCACCCGGTCACGAGGGAGGGACTTTTATGTTTTGTCTCATTCTAGGAATCGAACAAGTTTGGGTGTGTTTGGTTTCTGGGAAAACCAAACAATTCATCTCTAATAATAATATAGAGACATTTAATACAGTATGTAAACATGTAATGTTTAGAAAATATCCTGAGTGCAAACAGTCTTTTAATAGTAATGAGGCTTTTGTTGTTTAACTAGTGGATAAAATTTCAAAGCAGTTGAGAGAGATGTAGCCAAAAAAAGGAAAATTGGCAACCCTACAATAAAACAGAGCAGGTTCTACACCAATTGGAGCCTACGGCGACAATTTCCTTTGGCGCTCCCACTCACTGTTGCCTTACAAACACCAACTGCCCCTATAGCACATGCGCTGCCCCATAGACTCCCACACACACACTGTCCCCATACCCTCAAACACATGCATTACCCCCATAGCCTCAAACACACACTGCCCCTATCGCCTCTCACATACATACACACTGCTTCCATAGCCTCACACACACACATGCCCATAGCCTCACACACTCTCTGTCCCCATAATCTCACACATACTCACTGCCCCCCCCTCCTTTGACTGGGCACATTTAGCACCCCCTCCATTATTGGGAACACATCCCCCCTTCATTACTGGGCACACTTAGTTACCCCCCACCTTCCTTATTGGGCATAGTTAGCACCACCCCTGTACTTGACTCACTTAGCAAGTAGCAACCCCCCCTTACTGGGCACAACCTCCCCTTCCCCTCTTTCCTGAGTGCACCATAGATGCTTACCATTGTGTTGTTCATCTGTGCACAGTAGGTCAGCTAGCTGGAGAGCCACTTGTTCCTAGCCACTTCTATATTGGGCTCCTGCTCCCACCCACCAGCCACACAGGCACCCCAGCGCACTAATCAACTTGGATTCTGTCCTTTTCACCAGTCATCACCTGGCCCTACCTCCAAAATCCTTCCAGCACCTGTTGTCAAGAAGGTCCTTCAGGGTGGCACTGCAGGTGAAGGGGATCTCTAGCAAACCAGGGATAACCATTCAGCCGGTAGCTGGGGGTACAGAGCTGCACCATTCGGGCTACGGCACTCCAGACAATGGCCCTGTCAGCCCGTGCCTTCAGCCACCCATGAATAAGAACTTAAAGTGAACCTCAGGCCATATTTGCAACTAATCTGTAAATCTAATGAAATAGTATTGGCCTAACAAAAACATACCATTTACATATTTACATAAGTAGCATAAGTAATAAAACCGTTATACAGGAAGCAACAAATTATTAGATATTTGTGTCCTTTTATATATAAAGCATGTGTCACTTATATCAGATTTCTTGTAGATATTATATTTGCAAGTCTCTTTATAATAAATAGAAGTGAATGGTAAGGATGACTTTAAGCCTGAGACCTTTTAAAACCTCAAGTTTGAGTGTTAAGAAATTGTGAGTGACAGTTTTGTAGGTGTTTCAGTTGTTAGATTGATAAGCAATGTTTTTTGTCAGACTTTATTACAGGGTGTCAGTTTACAGCACTTCCTACTATATTTATGGTTGCATCTGCACCTCCGGTTCCTGAAAGAACTCTGGAGGTTTGGCAGTTGCATCAGGGGGGTTAGCCGGCATCATAGACACTGACCTTGGTAAGGAACAAGAGTCTTTGGGCCTGATTCAGAGCCGCTGGTTCGCTCCAAATGATGTTCGCACAACTGCGCATGCGTATGGTTTGTAATACGCAAGCGCGAACCATTCATTGCGGTCGGAAATTGTGTGCTCGCAAAATAGCGAATGCCTGCTAATTTGAGTGACAGAATAAGGCGTTTGTGGGTGGTAACAGGGGAAGGTGCTTGAAAACGGGGAGTGGTGATCCGAACGCAGGCGCGCCATACGGTCAAAACGGGCGTTTTAAGGGTGTGCATAATTAACAAAGCAGCGTCATCGACAACGTCACTTGGTTGTTTCTTAGCCAGAACTGTTCGCATGATTGCGGTAGGAAAATCCAACCACAAGCACTGCGAGCAGTTCAGACATCTTTCGATGTACTCGATTAATCTAATAAATAGCGGAGATGACGTAGGATGCGAGCGGCCAGGGGGCATTTTATAAAAAATAGCAAGCGCATGTTTCGTTCGCTCGTTCAGACATAGAGGTGTCAACAGACCGCAAAGAGTGAGCGCTCTATGTAAATATCCGGCCCCTTTTTCTGAACGAGCGAGCGCAAATAGCGTCCGGCTCTGAATCAGGCCCTTTGTCCCATGACTGGTTTGCGGCTTCTGGAGGTTACCTTAGGTACATTTAAAATTGTGCCAGCTCTTGGGAGTTCTTTGAAAATGGCATCTGCAAGGATGGAGGTCATGGATGAAATTCTGAATCTAGTGTTCACTCCCAGTTTGCAGCTACGGCAAAACAGGCTTTTCAATGGTCAGCAAAAACTCCTGATCTGCCTGTCTCTACTGAGAAGGGCCGGAGGCTACTGCAGCCAGTAGCAGCTGTGAAAGGCATCAATAACATGTTAAATCCACGGGAGGAGCGCATGCTTAATGATGATGGCTGCCGACACTGAGATCATGATGGTGGTAGTGTGTTCTGCGGCCTCCCACTTCCACAGACATTCCCATTATGGAAGTAATAATCTAGGATCTCAGCTACAGAAGGGAGGCAGCTACTTGTTAATGCTGTAACTAACTAGCTCCACCCACTCCTCCAAAATAGTGGACCCAGACACAAAGGTAGCGGCTACAGACTCATGTCCTGTTGCCACTGGTGACAGATGTCAACCTATTTATGCTATGCCCAGTAGAGGGACTCAGCCTACTACAGTCGAAAGGAAATATGTTAGGGCCATCTCTGGTCCCTCCCTAGTTGTGCAATCTTGCATGATTACCAAGGAAATTTCTTATGATACATGTATAAATGAACAACTGGGAGGAATGGAAATCAGCAATAGATAACGAAATTGTATCATTGAATGACAACAATATATGGACTGTTGTTAAGCTGTCACCACAAGACAATTACAAACAAGTGGTTCTTCTGTAAAAAGTTGAATGCAGACGGAAGCATTGAGTATATGTATATACTACTTTTACAGTGACTATAATTTATGGAAAGATCTCACTTGCCTACTCTCCAAGGATGTCCAAAAAACTCTGGAATTTTGAGGGGCTCTCAGAGAGTCCTGGGAGTTTAGACCATCCTACCAGATCCCACCCACTTCCCCAGTGAAGTGGGTGGTCTGGGGGATAGAAGAAGTGATTTGTGTTGTATCACATCATTATAGCTCCATATTCTATGGTTGAAGTTGTGATTTGTAGGACAGGAGGTGGGGACATCACATCACATCCTTCCATCTACTAATGTTAAAAAAAAGTTCTCTATTACAAACCCTTTGAGTGGTGGCAACAATCACATAAAGATATATTACAAAATCAATATTTTAGTAGTTTCTGGATAATGTCATATCCAAGGTGGGCCTGTTGATGTGTGTACTATTTGGTGGTGATAAGCAAAGTAAATAGTATGCACCAGCAGATTCACCAGATGTACTAGACAGATCAGGACTTAACCAGTAGTTAGGTTTATTGTGCAGCCATACTTACAGTTACAAATAAGCAGTGTCCTGGATGGAGTGGAGCTTAATCGGAAAATACAGATCACTAGCAGGTGATGTATGTGGATAGTGGTGCATATGCAAGCAAGAAATTTGGCCCTATTGTGTTCTCTAAACAGCATATATCCCAGGGTGTGCTGTGTTAAACATGTCTGTGTTTCACTGTGGTGCTCTTAAGCAATGACAATATGGTTCCATGCATGTGAAAAGACCAAAATGGTGGCCATCTTGGTACAGAAAGGTGCTTCCCATCATGGAGGCAGTGCAGTAGCACACTCCATACTTCAACACCCCCACCCTTGTGCAAGCTTCTCCATGTTACACAAACATTTTTTACTTTCAGCTTTGTTGCAACAACCTGTAAAAAAATGAGGGTTAGACAAGCAAGAACTTATAAACATTTAAATAGTTCTCTAGAAACATCACCAGTGACTGTGTCATAATTTCTTTGGTGAGCACGTCAGGAGGATTCTTCTCAATAGCTTTGTGAACCACACTCAACAGATCCTTTCTCCATCAGTTCATGACCGTTGTCACACTCAATGGTCTTGATGTCTTCCTTGGCAAAACAAAAAGAAATGTTCCCATGCGCACCAAATGGGAATAACTTTTGCAAAATGTTCTCAATATTTCATGAATAAACAAATCCAAAACAATGAAGCACTTATAATGTCACTGTGCCAACAATCCACTGGTATGCATAGATGGCCAAAATGTCCAAATGTGAAAAAATGCAAATCCGAATCCTCAAACAATAATCAGTCACCGTAGGTCTTTTTACTCCAGTAATCCTCGTGTATATTCCTTAATGGTGGTTTCTCTTAAATGTGGTGGCATGCAAGATAAAAAAGAGAATTGCCACCATAGCATAAAATCTTTTTACATTTTATTAGAATATACAAAGTAGACAAATGGAAGCGTACCTTATGAGACCTTCTGAGAAAGGTACACGTTCAATACATATAGGGGTATTATTGTGCTCCCCCTATAGAGCGTTACCTTCCTGTTCAGCGTGCGCTTCCCAATATGTAATCACCAACGCGTTTCAACTGCAGTATGGGTCTTTGTCAAGGTGTACTTTAGACTGGAGTGACTGAATATTTATAAGATAAGTAAGCCCGCCTTATGTGTTAATTGATATTAACCTATTTACCTTAACAGCATGGAGCTGTCTGTCATCCTGTAGGTGCTGATCAGCGGTAATCCCCACTACATAGAGCATTCCACGTGGCTTACACCGTAATGCGGAAGCGCCCTGGTGTATCACGTGATGCGTTCCACGTGTGTTACCTTCCGCGTCACGTGATGCGACTAAGCGTTCCACACGCTGAGGAATGACTTAGCCCTGCTTTTCAGCATCACATGGTGCTGCTATGCGCTGCATATATATAGCGGCGGTTCACAGTTACTATGCTGCAGGTAAATCAATAGAATGAGAGCCGCATCGCGTTCTGGGTTCAAATCATATCCTAATGTGTGCCATATAATAATCTATGTAGTGCGTTTTGGTCTCTCCTACTAGATTTAGCTGCACATGAGAAGGATTTGTATAAATAATATTATGGTAAAACAACATGTGATCATGAATATAAAATCATTATGGTAATACATATAGAACACAACCAATAAAATACTAGAAATGTGAAGATATGACTCTAAAAACGTACATAAGAATTAGGTAAAACAGGACAATTTTGGGTTAAAATTTAAATAAAAATAAATCCCTGTGAATATCACCTTGTGGTGTGTAGGGTGTGTTGAGATCGATATGCAATGGGAACACTGTCATAAAATCTACAACTACCTGCTGTTGCACATATCCATTTGGAAAATATTTTGTTTTTTAAAACAATATAAATAATAATAATAATAACAATACATGTCAACGCCGAATGATAAAAACCTTAAAAATATTCCCGTATTATATATGATGACATAAAATAAACCCATATGTTGTTAAAAACACACATATTAAAGGAAACTCCATGATAGTATTTATAGGAACCACTTGAGCTCAAAATCTATATTTAGCCCATGGGGTTCTAATGTTTTTACATCATAAATATATTTCATTTCTGCTTTTGGTAAGAATATTTCAGTTCCCTTGGTCCGCCAGTTACCTTCTACTTTTTTAATGCCTGTAATTAACCTTATTTCATTGACTGAATTGTTATGTTTTTCATGAAAGTGATTAGAGAGGGCATGATTAGTTACTCCTCTCCTTATATTGCACAAATGCTCACCCCATCTTTCTTTCATTTTCCTTGAGGTTTTGCCTACATATTGTAAACCACAACTACATTCGATCAGATAAATACAATTTTTACTGTTACAGGTCATAAATTCTTGTATGTTAAAATTTTTAAAATTAGATTTAGATTACAAAGTTTCAATCTTTGGGTTTTGTTTGGTGTGTGTAATACAGGCTATGCAAGAACCACATCTGTGGAAGCCCTTTGTTTTAATCCTTCCGGTTCTTTTTTCCGGTATGGCGCTCTTTACTAGCCTATTTTTAATATTAGGAGCCCGTCTATATGTGAAAACTGGTTTCTTGGGTATCACCTCCTTTAATATGGGGTCTTGTAGGAGAAGAAACCAATTTTTCTTGATTATATTCTCCATAGTTTTATATTGGTCGTGGAACGTGGTTGTGAAGGTTATGGGTCTTAATTCTTCATTATTTTTTTCTTTATAAGTCAGGAGTTCATTTTGTGGTATACCTTCCATCTCCTTTATAACTTTCTCTATGTTTTCATTATCATATCCTTTGTTTACAAATTTACTCAGCAACATATTTGTTTCCTCAAGGAAATTTTTATCATCCGTGCAATTCCTCCGAATACGTTGAATTTGGCTTTTCGGGATATTCCTTAACCATTTAGGGTGATGGTGACTTTTTATATTTATGTATGAATTGCTGTCTGTGGGTTTGTTGTAATTTTTTGTCTCTATTCCCTTATCTGTACAATAAATAACTAAATCCAGAAAATTTACCTCTTTTTTGCTAATATTAAACGTAAGATGGATGTTAAAATCATTATTATTTAGGGTTTCACAGAATTTTTTTAGATCACCTTCATCGCCTTTCCAAATGAAAAATATGTCATCTATGTACCTGATCCACACACTGATGTTATCTATAGATGAATTATTTTCCCAAATATTCAAATCCTCCCATAATGCCATAAATAAGTTCACATATGATGGTGCCACGCGACTCCCCATCGCAGTACCCTTCTTTTGTAAATAATATTGTCCGTCAAACCAAAAAAAGTTATTATTAAGGATAAAATCCAAAGAGTCTTTAATAAAATCAATTTTGTCTTCACTAAAATTATTAGGGTTTTTTCTCATTGCGTGTTCTACAGCTTTGATGCCTAATTCATGATCAATAATAGTATACAGTGCTGTGACATCTGCCGTGATTAAAAAGCATTGTTGGGGTATGGGAGTTTTCTTAAGAATTCTAATGGTGTCTTTTATGTACGATTTTACCTTTAAAACCTCAGGTTGTAGTTTAAAATCAATAAAATGTGCGAGATTTGCGGTTATAGAGTCTGTGCCCGCTATAATGGGCCTTCCCGGGGGGTTTATGGGGTCTTTATGTACTTTTGGCAGTATGTAAATTACTGGCAGAACAGGATAAAATAAATAATCTTTTTCTTGTTTATTTAGAATTCCTTTTTCCTCATATCGAGAGATCAAATTGATAAAATTCTTCTCAATATGTTCTGTCGGGTTTCCCCTTAGTAAAGTGTAGGTTTCCCTATCTCTTAGTTGTTTGGAAATCTCCTCATTATACTTGTCGGTGTCCATAATGACTATCCCCCCTCCTTTATCTGCCGGTTTTATTGTAATATTTCTATTTTTCTCCAGTTCCTGTAGTGCTTTAGCTTCCATCTGTGATAAATTACGCTTAGTATTGTTATTGGTTTCCAATTTTTCTACTTCTGCGCATACAATCCTATTGAAGCTTTCGAGGAAACATCCCCTATTGAATGTTGGGTTGAATTTGGATTTAGGTTTAAACTGGTTAGTTGTATTCACATTATTCGAGTGTTCAATATTTTTATTTTGATTAATAAAATATTTTTTCAAAGATAAATTTCTAGTAAACTTTTGAATGTCGATGTATGTGCTGAATTTATTCATTTTATTAACCGGAGCGAATTTCAAGCCCTTTTGTAACAGAGTGATTTCATCTTTTTTTTAAATGTAGGAACTGAGGTTGAAAATTTTTGTAGATTGGTCATCATTTTTTTTCTCCAACAAAGTTTTATCTTTTAGGGATATCTTAGATTTTTTTCTTTTGTTTCCTCCTCTTTTTCCCCTATGGACACGTTTTTTCCTTTGTTTATTTTTCAGTATTGTTTCCATCTGCCCCTGTCTCTCTCCAGAAAAACCCCTTCTTCTAATGTTCTAAATCTGTTTTGAGTGGGTATTTTATATGTTGTGCGTTGTTTAAAAGGCATCCTGTTCTTTTGTCTTACATTATCCCATTCTGTGAAGTCTTTCCTATACCTCCTGTTGTCATTACCATAATCATATTGTCTTTCTTTATCATGTTTATATCTGTCTTTTCTATTATTTTCTAGATATTTTTTTGGTGTATAGTCCCCTCTATGGTAGTGATATCTATTCTCTGGTCTATACTGATTCCTTGTTCTGTTTCTGGGAGTTCTATTGTTCCGAGTGAGACTGTTAGTTTCTGGTGTGTGAATCGGACATTCATTAATTGTTTCATGTTCAGAATAGATGCTAATATCTAGATTTTCTATTTCATCAGCTCTAGAATCTTCTCTTTTGTCTCTTAAATATTTCCTCTGTTTTCTACTAATAATCTCTTTTTCTTTTCTCATTACCCTACTTTCCATTTCTTTCTCCATTTCTTTACATTCCTTTGTTGCCCTATAAGGATTAATCAGTGAGGAGAACTCATCAATCTCTTTCTCAGTATTGGAAAGTTTGGTTTTTCTTTCTTTGATAATTAGTTCCATAAGGGAGATGGAGCATTTCCTTAATATTAATTCCCATTCCTGATTGAATTCAACATTTTCACTTTGAAATGTACATAGTTTCTTAATCTGCAATCCCTTAGGAATCAAATTATCTGCAATATATCTTTCAAGTGTGGCTATCTCCCACCATACTTTACTTTCCTGTATGAGCGATTTTTCTAATTTGATCATTATACTATTTACATCCTCATCCATTACTTCTATGCTGTCATTTTCACTATTTACCATGTCAAAAACAGCATTTACAAGCATTTTTCTCTTGTCTCTATATCCCAGCATGGTCTGCATTCGTCTGATGTGATACAAATATATGCAAGAAAAGAGGGATTCACACAAATGCGATCCAAATTAAATGGTGCAGCAATGGAACTCTGGTGATTATCACAAATCACCCCAACAATGGCAAAACAAAAAGAAATGTTCCCATGCGCTCCAAATGGGAATAACTTTATTGTTTGAGGATTCGGATTTGCATTTTTTCACATTTGGACATTTTGGCCATCTATGCATACCAGTGGATTGTTGGCACAGTGACATTATAAGTGCTTCATTGTTTTGGATTTGTTTATTCATGAAATATTGAGAACATTTTGCAAAAGTTATTCCCATTTGGAGCGCATGGGAACATTTCTTTTTGTTTTGCCATTGTTGGGGTGATTTGTGATAATCACCAGAGTTCCATTGCTGCACCATTTAATTTGGATCACATTTGTGTGAATCCCTCTTTTCTTGATGTCTTCCTTGTTTATGAGACTTTACTCACTCAAAGTCTCTTTGGCTATATTAGTTTTCCACTCACACCACCATTAATTTCTTGATTTTGCCTTTTGATATCCTGGGGTTCCCAGAATGATAAGCTTTCTAGTATTTAGATTCCAGAGTCTGTATCATTTACTCTCTTGGCATTTTCCAAGCATGATGCACTTCATGGACTTTGAATCCAACATTCATCTTCTTTCTTTGGGGCTATGAGTATGTACATATGGAGTAGACCCAAAAACTCTGAGATACTGTATTTGACTCTTGGCAGACCATTCTTCTATTCTCTTGTTTAGACCTTAATTTTTTAGCATACAGTACATCAGGCTCTCTCCACTAATGCATGATTTGCTTGCTCATCTACATATTCTCCTCAATTATCCGACCTCAAGACTTTCCATCTGTGACCAGTTTGATTTTCTACCAATCTCTTGTAGTCTGCAATTTTCTTCATCACTTCATTCTTTTCTTTAAAAAAATTATTATGGTGAAATCCACAATGAACGTTATGACTTATAAATTTAACTTCCATCTGACCAAACACACATCTATATGTACCAATTCCAGGGGTGCCTTGGCTCTGCTTGTTGACTTTGTAAATGGACAATGGCCTTGTTTGCCTGTTACACAGCTTTTGCACATGGGCCTTTCTGTATCTGTCACAGATATTCCTGCAACCATCCCATTTAGTAGTTTCTGGATGCCGTCATCTCCAAGGTGACCAAACCTTCTATGCCAGAGTTCCATTGACTGTGAGTCAGAAGTTACAGTATTATCACATAACATTTTTGTGTGTCAAGGACAGGCACCAGGTACCTGTAGCTATCACAGTAGCTCTTTTGTTCCATATAATGTACTTTCCTTTTTCAAACTGGACTCTCTGCTCTAGAACACTGATACTATGAGGTTTGTCCCCATATCTGATACATACAGCACATCTTGGATTTCTGTAACTTTGGTTTTAGTCCCTATATTCTAGTTGGTAGTGAATGTCCCAACTTTTGTAGCTGTAAGCACTTAATTTCATATTCCTTTAATTAAATGTAGTGAACCACTCCTCACTGTAGATGAAATGTCTAGCAGTGCCTGAGTTAATATGCCAACAATCTTTTCTGCGACTGACTGTGACACTTACAGTTTACGCATCTTTGCTGTTGCATTTTTTACTTTGCATAGCATTTACATTGTTTTATTTTACATTTATTTGCTTTATGTACTATTTTATGACATACTTAATATTTATATTTGAATTTTCTGGGCTTATCACTTTAAGAATGTAATACACTATTCTCAACAGTAACTCAACTGGAACACATTCTTGGAACTGTAGCAGTTTTGTCTAGAAAATTTCTGTAGTTAGCTTGGCTGTTTATGCTTCTAATGCTACTACTAGAAGGTCATATTCAGGCGTTAAGTTCTGGTGCATTGCCATTTCAATCTTCTCGTCATCTACCTGGAATCCTATGGATGTTAACTGCAAGGATATGGACATCATTTTGTCATAGCAGCCACTCATACTTGTGCATTCACTCAATTTGGTACTATACAATAAACGTCTTGGATTAATTCTTCTCATCAAACTCCCATCCTCATACACTGTCTGCAGTACTGTCCATATGTCTTTAGCTAAAACTTTCTCATGTATTATAGAAAACACATGCTGTTCAACACTTAAGCCTATGTTGCCATGGCTCTTTCTATATCATCTGGGTTTGGACTGTCACCTGGATCAACTGTAAATTTCTACAGTCTCACTTTAATTGAATTTCCATTGTAATGTGGTGTAATTCTCTGCAAACCCATAATGGATGCAACTCCTTTGTGCATGAAACGCACTGATATAGTTGCAGCTTCACTGATTTGTTTTAGTAACACTCAGTGCTGATATGCTGTGCTGAACACTCTGACCTGAAACACTCTTTGGTGTCACTGGATGGACAGCATAGCATACACAGCCTGACCTTCTTGCACGGAGACTCAGCAGCAAATAGTGCCGATCACCACAGGGAGAGAGTTACATGCACTCTGAAACGTGCAAGGATCTGACGCATGATTAATGATGTTTTATCTCGTTTTGGATTCCGAGTCAGGCGGGAAAACTCGAGCTTGACACGGATCCTGCTTGAATTCACTATTTTCGGGCAAGTTCTCAGAGAACTAGACCCGCTCATCTCTAGTTATAAGGAACAATGATCCCTATGGCGGCATGCATTTTCTGAAAAGTATCAGTGTATTTTCATCAAAAAGTAGACTGCATTTGGACTCATTTACTTTTGGAAGTAAATCAATTTTATGACACGCCTCTTAGATGTAGCAGTACAGGTCCACTTTTCCACCGCTTTTATAGGTGTTGCTTTCACAATCTCCCTCAAATGCCTTTTCAAAAGTAGGCAAGTATGCTTTGTGCCTGAATCAGAGATGGATGGTATTGCATTGCCATGACGAATACCAACCAACTGAAATGCAAATGCAGTGGGAAGTGTCTGCAGGAAACAGACACCTCCTTGCTGCATCTGCAATCTGAGTGCAGCATCCATAGATGCTGCCCTGGATCATCATGGCAACCAACACAACCATCAGTCACCATGGTTGCTACTATGGCCAGGCTGCGTTAGCTGAGACTTATTCTCCCTGGCTGGTTCCTGGCAGCCTTCGAGACCATGAAATCTGCGACATTCCCCCGTTTCCATTAACGCTGGCCAGCCACACCCCCTCTCCCCCTTCATACTTAGGGGATCTGCAAGCATGCGCAGACCTCAACAGATCAGAGATGTACAAGTACATCTCTGAATTAGGCCCTTTGGAAACAATTATCAATGGGGCAACTGCCAGAAGGAAAATGTGCCTTTTCCAAAGCAAAAACTATAAACACATGATTGTTTGTTCTCCAATTGAACTAGTAAAATACTAACACATAACCTTTCCTTATATACAATTTATTATTTATAATGTTATACTTAAATAAGCAAAACAAGGGTACATAAATTTACAATGACAACAAGTGGCAACTGAAAGATATTAGAATGATATTGTGATGGGTAGCCTACAAATATTACCATTGGATAATATTGCAATAACTCACAAGGATAAAGGATCTAGAGGAAATGATGAAGATCACATACTGTAATACGGAACAGTCGCATTCGCTCTAGGATGAAATTGAAATAGAATTGAAACCAAATGAATGCTCTTCAACAAGCAGCCATCTTTCTGTCTCAGTTGATAGTCAAAAAGCTGAATTGATCTTTTTTGTCCAATCACACAGCTTGTGCTACAGTGCATAATGCAGTTCTGGGATGTATTGTATAGAGCTCATTTGGTAGGCAAAAGCTGATGAGGCTTGAGAATAGGTAAGAATCCTAGGTTTTTTGCTGATTGGCTGACATGACACCCTTGCTGCTAAGCAGGTTAGTTTAAATGTGCTTGTGTCACCTGGTTTATGGTTTGGCCAATGGTTTAGTCAGGGGTGGGTTTATTTGGTTGATATATAAGGAAGTATTTTCCCTAAGGACAGCCTCTTTTCCATTCGGGAACCCACCAACCCGCCCAAAAACTTTGCCGATGTGTGTTTTTGTTGATAACTCTTCTTTCTCCATTTAGCGGACGCACAGCATGGGCGGGAGCATGCTGCATCTCAGTGGCTTTATGTGGCACAAGAAAGCATTGTGGGGATGCTTGCCCCCTACTCAGATGACGAGTTTGTCCTTCTCTGTGCAGGGGGACCCGGGCGCTTCATGTGTGAAAGCAGTCCATGTTAACTTAGTGTTAAGTTATAAGGTGTTTAAGACAATAAACGAATGGATGTCTTATCAAGTTGCCACTAGTGTCTTAGGGCCTGATAAGCAGAGGACTGAACTGCAAAACTGCACACAAGCAGCTTAGCAATTCCATCCTTGCTAAAATGCAAATGTTGTAGGAGGTGGCTGACATCTCCTGCTGCATCTGCAATTCCAGTGCTGTGATTGAGGACGCAGCCTGGGATCACCAAAGCAACCATCAGCATTACACAGGCTGGACGGAATTCGAGGCCAGGAATCTGTGTCCATGAAAGCAGAATGTGGACTTGTCACTCTTGGAACACAGGCTGTCCCCGCCCCGTATACTCCTCTGCATATAAATCAGGCAGGGGCATACGGGGCCTGCATGCAATCTGCGCAGATTCCCGGTAATCAAGATTTAGGCCCTTATAAAATGAATGCATAAAATTTGGTTGACACGTTTCAGTACAAGCCGGGTTCTGAGTTGGAAATATCCACAGATACAGACGGATCTTGTGGAATTCAGCATAATGTCCAAGCACGAAAGAAAGATATTAATGACTGTGCATGTGCCAGACTAAACATAGACTAAGTGACGGAGATTGAAACTACAAACTGGATGATTTGTTTGTTGACGGACCACACTTTTTGTGAAATGAGTAGTTCTGTATGGTAACTGGGTGGTGACCATGTGTTTCATGGGCGTTTCATGGGCGTCTCATAGGAGTGGTCATAGCATTCAGACAAAGATAGGACGTGTGTTTTTGCTTAATCTTCTGCACCTAGCATAGGGCTGTTGTAAACTTTTTTGTGAACTTCGGCAGAATCTAGTAGAATACGATGGGCATATGAAATAGTGATTGATTGCACATGTGTCCATCTCAGACTCAGGCACTAAGTATTCAATTAAATGCAAATCAATTACATACAAACTAGTTAGGAAAGGTTCTAAAATACTTTAAATAATGTTTTAAATTATGTTCTACTGTATTAATAATATACATGAATGTGACTAAAGTCATAAAACATGTTCTCGAGCTGGGGCGGAAGTAGTGGAGGTGCAGCCAACGGCTTTATAATGACTGACTCAGTAGTACACTGTCATGCAGTCATGTGACTAACTAGATGTGGTCCGGCCAGAAGAGGAGGAGGACAAGAAGGAGGGGCAGGTAGGTCATCCACTTATCTCTCCCCAGATCCTCCTCTCTGCTTCCTGAGAGACTGGGACTGGGTGCTGAGAGAGAGGTGGCCCTGCTCTTGCTGCAGGGAATGATATCACAATCTTGTCACAATGGGGGAGACATGCATTTATTCCATTACCCACCTAATCCCCTTTCCTACTTTCTATGCCTACGGATTCCATATTGTTCATTTGCCTTCCTACCCCATTCTTGTCTTTACTCCCACCACCTGTTCTTATGGTACCAGATACCATAGGGAAGCACTGGCTGGTACAGTGTCCTATACAATGTCACTGACTGGCTGGTACAATCTGCTATAAGAGGACATTGGCCAGTACAGTGCGCTATGGGAGAAAAGTGACTGGTACCTTCTTGTTAGATATCAACAAGGGCACTGTATACTGTTAGTGGGTAACTTTTGGTAAGTACTGATACCTTTTTTTTATCATAAAAATTCTGAGTAACGCCTATAAGAGATGTAATTTATGAAATGTTTTATACATTTTTATCATACATATTCTGATGCTTATTATTAGTTTGATGAGAGGGGTTGTCTCTCGCCTGAATTTCCCACATTCCTGTGGGATCAGCTCCCTCCAAGAGAGGCTAGAGTGAAGCCTGTGCATTCTGCAGTGGCAGTGGAGGTGTGGAACCTCGGGTTTTCACGGTTGTACAGGCCCAGCTGCAGCTCATCAGGGAGACAGGAAATGTTTTAAACTCTCATACACCCTGTCCTCTGGGCACTGATGCCAGCAAGCGGCCAGTTAGTAGGTCAAAGTTCTGTATTGCCAGGGACTTATAATTTTGGCTATGCTGGAAGAGCATGGCAGACTGTGGCTGCATGGCCATTGTAGCAGACTAATCATTAAGCACTGGGAGTGGTGGGATGTTTACTTTCACCTGTTTATTTTTTTATGTGCCTGTGTGTCCAAACCTAAGCCTGTGTGTGTTAGACTGCAGTGTCTGCTACCATTAAAGACACTGCTTTACCGAACACCTGCCTGATGTGAGTCCTTATTTCTACACCCCATGTTACACTAATCATACACTTATATATTGATATTTATACATACATCATCTTTTCCAATATCTTTATTTTTAAAAGACATCTCTTATAGATATAACCCTTACTTTTATTGTGCCAAAGAACTGCTTGATTTTATATCTTATTTGTCAGATAAGGAAACTATAGTTCTCTTAAGGTGTCATTCCCTTAATACTGTAATTTGTGCATTACAATTACATTACTTCCTCCTTTGCCCCCTCAGTTGTGCTACTGTACATGCGCAGGCTGGAGAGCCAGGGAAGGGGGACGCCACCGTCTATTTCAACTCCAGGTGCCAGGTATGAATGTTCGCCCTTGCTTGAAGCATTAATAATATGGACAAAATCAGTAAGTTACGGTACCCTTGGAAACAGGACAACTATTGATCAAACCTTTACAGAATGTACACAGTAAAAAGAGAAAAAATGCAAATAGTGCAATGTAAGCCAAGCAAGGGAATTCTGAACTCTACATACAGTAGCCTGCTATGCTGCTGGTATGCCCTCTCTGAGCATGGCCTACAGTACATCCCAGCTTTGCCAATCAGTCACAAAGATGTGTTCACTTTGCATAAAACTCTCCATCATCCCTACTTGAATATGCTTGGTACAGGGATAGAGCAAAAGCACACAAGATACACTCTGCCAATAGGCTTGTGTTCAACAATGCATAAGCCACAATATTTATAAAAATACAAGAATAATGGTCCTGATTGCTCACAACTCAGGACCTGCACTGTGCATAGTATGTGCAGGTCTCTTTCTGTGACTATGATTGCATTGGCCATAAGCCACAGCATGGTTGGCATACTGTGATAGTTCAGGGGCAGGGAATGGGTGGTGACAGCCAGCGTTCCCGAAAACAACAGAGCTGCGCTGGTCATTCTGAGTAGCCTTAGGTTCACTCAGATGGCCGAAGTTGCGGACGATAATTATGATGGTGATCCGATGCTGCATCTTTACATGCACCATCTGCAATGTTGGCAGTGGGCTTCTTTTGTCCTCAGACGCCCCCTGTGGCATTAGCATATTTTCACATCACTGCAGTGTCCAAAGACGCAGTAATAGTTTACAACTCTGAATCAGGCCCAATGTTGTAAAACACTTGGAGATCGATTATTAATATTCACAATTTTTCCTACGTTATCACGGCAATAAGAAATGTTTTATTGGGGCAATTTAACAAAATTATCTTGCTGGGCACAAGCTCTGATATGAGCCCATCCCAGTAATGAGTGAGATAGAATGGGTTACCTTTCACTATCAATTTACTTCTGGTCTAATTTGCAGTGTAAAGATCACTCTCTGAATTTGTAGTGTATTGGCTAGTATGGCTAGCGAGGCCAAGCTTCATACTGTACATTTGCCATTTTCATCATCCCCACAGAAAGCTATGGGTGGGAGATGCAGTCTGGAAGCCGATGGTCGAAATGCTGACCGTCGGCTTCCTACTGTCTAATCTCGGCAGGTGTCCAATGACAGGCATCAAAATCCCGCCGCCTGTCATTTCACCTAAATTGAAGGTAAGCCGGGTGGCGGGTGCAGACAGCCATGGGGGGGAGGGTTAGGTTAGGGGCTCCCTAACCAAACCCTCCCCCCCCATGGCTGTCTGCACCCGCCACCCGGCTTACCTAGGGTTAGGCACCCCCCGGGAGGGTTAAGGTTAGGCTAGGGGAAGGGGGGCTAGGGTTAGGAACCCCGGGGGGAGGTTAGGGTTAGGCAACCAACCAGGAGACTTAGGTTTAGGCTTCGGGGAAGGGAGGGTTAGGTTTAGGCACTTACAGGGGGGGTTGGGGTTAGGTACTTGGGGAGAGGTTAGGGTTAGGCACCCCTAAGGGAGGGTTAGGGTTCGGGGGGGTAAGGTTAGTAAATATAAAAAATACTTACCTGTCTGGATCTTCACTGCTGGTCTTCCAGCGTCACGATCCCATAGGTGGTAACAGAGGAACCACTGCAAATATCTCCAATATCTGCTCAGCACCCTCTTATGCTCTTTTCCGGAGGATTGACTCCAAACTAGTTTAATACATAGGCTCCTTAGTCAATAGGTTCAATCTCCAAGGGTATCATTTAAAACATTAATGATAACAGGCCTATCTGACTGAAATAGTAACTATGGTCTGAGTTTAATTAGATCTCCTATATTTGTGCCTCAATGTGAGATACCAAAGCAGTCATTCTGAAAATAATGTAATCAAACAAGAAACTATTCCAGATGCTAAATATTAAAAACTGAAATATGAATAGGGAAAAAAAATCAAAAAAATATGTTTATTAATTTTATCCTAGTCATATTTCCATTTCTTTAGCTTCTTGTATAGTTTCTTTTTTTTTCAATGCAGCCATCATTACTGCTGTCATATCTTACATTCAGGTATCTATATAAAAGATCTAATTAAATTGTGACCGTAGAGACTTCTGTTTTGGCTTCATTCTATTAACTATTAATGTCTTAAACTACGCTCTTAGGGTTTGGCAATATTGACGAGGGGCCTGTTTCAGATATGGATGCATGTTACGCAGTTGAGTGATTATCTGTAATCTGTGCATGCGCCTGCAAGGTCACGTTCCATAGGAGAACAGCTGTAGGGCAATAACTTCCCTCAAACTGGAAGGAAAAAAAGTGCGTTGCCAACATCATTGAGCAGAAAACATTTTCTAAAATGCAAGTAATTAATATGGATGAGGTCCCACTTTGTGTTCACTGTCCACCAAACAGGACTATCAACTAAAAAGATTTAAAAAAGTCTCAAAACCCCCCTCTTCCCTTGCGAGCTTACCATTACAATGTTTTTTTACAGATGTATAATGCTCCCAAATGGTAACTTTCTAAGAGATATGCTGTAATAATTCCTGAAAGTGTGAAAGGCTGTATGTGCAAAGCTATTATACTGTATTAGAATGGTTTCCCGAAGTCTTGCACAAATGGAAATGGTCTTCCTTTAACCCCAGGGACTTTTCCTCCTGGACTCTGGGCCTGATTCACAGATGTCTGCTAACCCCATGCAGAACAGGTCCTGCGATATCGCATGGAGTTCCCCCAAGCCTCTGCCTGAATGACTGGCCGTTTGAGGTTTGGTGCGGGGGTGGGGACGGCCTACATTTCCGGAAACAGGTGCGTGTCTCCCCCATTTTCTAGGAGTGCTGAGGCTAAGGTCTACATCCATTTAAGCAGACTTCCGGGACTTGCAAGCCGCCAGGACACGGTCAAGCTGTAGTAAGCTTCAGCTACCATAGCCTGGCCAAAGGGACAGCAATCGTGACCGATGGTTGCACTTGTACCGATGGTGATCGCGGGCTGCGACCTCGGTCGCAGGGCTGGGATCACACAGATGCTGCTAGGAGGTGTCTGTTTCCTAACTACATCTCCTTCTGCATTTGCATTCGAGATCGACAGAATTGTGCACTGCTTGTGTGCTGCTCTGCTATTTCTCCATCTCTGAATAAGGCCCTCTATGCGCTCACCTTTACTACCATCCATAAAAAAATGAGTGTGATGCTTTTAAGCGATAAAACCACTAGCACTTGCTGTTAACAAAGAATTCAAAAGCCAAGTACAGAAACAATGGGAACATTTTATGAAAAATGGATCTGCACCTTTACAAATGGAGGGAAAATGCAGAAAGCCACATTAGAAGAAGTGGCACGTTGGGTAGTCTGATCAAAATTTCTAAAACTGTTGCTGACTTCTCTTGAGACAACAATGATTAATTCCAAAGCTCAGTTGGAGCAGGAAGAAAATGATGAATTAGACAGCAAAGGAAATTTAGAACAGCATGTGTTAGTTTTATTTAACTCGGGTAGTGACTATTTGGACTTTGATGGTTTTGTATAATGTAGGCAAATTGGTATGACAGCTGCATATGTATTATGCCATTATACAGCATGTATGGACATATACTGTAAGTGTGCAAGCATTGCATGTACTGATTTATCATGTTTTATACATGTATCTTATTTATACGTATGTTCTTAAATATAGTGTATTTTGCATGATAGTATTGACCACCTTTAAAATTGTCCAGCAAATTATTGAATGCATTTAGAGTTGACATGTATGTATGGACCATATGTACTGTATTGTATGATCTGAAAGAGAGCTCGCTCTGAATCGGGGCGTTTTTTTTTACTTTTTTTGGAGCGGCCTCCTGGCCACTCGCATAGCTGTGGGTGATCACCCACAGCTATTGAGAGTGGCCAGGATAATGGTCGCGATGGCCAAGACCATCGAAACCATCGGGCTTGCGATGAGACCCTTGAGAGACCCAAGGGTCTCTGGTGATGTCAGTGGGGCCACCCACAAACGGCAGGCGTTCACTTGGGAACGCCTCCGTTTGTGAAGCCACCCCCCGGCCATGCCTCCAAAACTGTGTGAGCTGTCGATCAAAATCGACAGCCGCCCAATTTTGGTGCGAGACCTGGAGCGACTGAGCGGCCGTCGCTAGCCGGGACTCGCACATGCGCACATTGGAGCTGACTCCGGCGTGCGCATGCGCAGTGGGCAAATATCGACCCGCTCGCGAGCGCATAGCGGGTCTGAGTCAGGCCCTATATGTACAGTGTGTATGCATACGTATTACATTTTGTGAATCTTCATGTTTTATATTTTATCTTTATATTGCTGGTTTGTAAAAGTTTTTTCCCATAGCACTGAATACCATAATGAAGGCAACACTTTTCTGAACCCTTATTCTGCAGAATAAAGGTACGGTATGTTGATTGTTTCCAGTGCCTTTTCATCTTTATACTCCATATAAAAGAATAGCATTATTGCTCTTTTCTAGTACTGTAGCTTACCTCAATAACAGTGCTTGTTACCGGGAAAGCAAAAGGAGCAGCATGTAAGAGAGTGGATAAGGGGGGTGCAGTGTTTATGATGGAGTATATTATTATAACCAGCGCCGTATCAGAGTAAAACAGCGTGGCAGATGCTGTGCGGGTAGTGCCCCCTTGGTAGCTCCATAGCACAACCATTGCTAGGGCTCTGTTGATGGCAGGGAAGGGGTGCAGCATTTATAATGATTGCTACTTTTTAGGGGATTTTTTATTTGTTTGTTTTTTAACTAAATGTCTATTAGTCTTATTTTTTCATCGCACTATCTATATTTTTGCTCTTTCATTTATTGCTTATATTTATTTATTTCATATTTACATCCTGCTAAGGTTTGCTCAATAGAAATTCTATTTCCTGGGATATCAGGAATTACTATTATAGGGGATACTCAAAATGTTTCAAGCATATCCTAGATATTGAAATCTGACAATAGATCAGTGTCTCTACCATCGTTCATCTGATGATAGAAAATTAAAAAACATACAAGTGGTGCTGCTATGTGTATAATAAAAAACATAAAATATACCATAGATATATGTAAATTTAATTATAATAAGATACAGTCAGGTGCATAAATATTGGGACATTGACAGAATTTTCATATTTTGGCCTCTATTCACCAACACAATGGCTTTCAAATGAAACAAACAAGATGTGCTTTAACTGCAGGCTTTCAGATTTAATTTGAGGGTAATTACATCCAAATCAGGTGAACAAATTTGGATGTAAAAGGTGTAGGAATTACAATGGTTTCTATATGTGCCTCCCACTTTTTAAGGAGCCAAAAGTAATGGGACAAACTAAACAATCCTAAATCTAACGTTCACTTTTTAATACTTTGTTGCAAATCCTTTGCAGGCAATTACAGCCTGAAGTCTGGAACGCATAGACATCACCAGACGCTGGGTTTCATCCCTGGTGATGCTCTGTCAGGCCTCTACTGCAAATGTCTTCAGTTCCTGCTTATTCTTGGGGCATTTTCCCTTCAGTTTTGTCTTCATCAAGTGAAATGCATGCTCAATCGGATTCAGGTCAGGGGATTGACTTAGCCATTGCATAACATTCCACTTTTTAGCCTTAAAAACTCTTTAGTGGCTTTTGCAGTATGCTTCGGGTCATTGTACATCTGCACTGTGAAGCGCCGTCCAATGAGTTCTGAAGCTTTTGACTGAATATGAGCATAAAATATTGCCCGAAACACTTCAGAATTTATTCTGCTGCTTTTGTCAGCAGTCACATCATCAATAAATACAAGAGAACCAGTTCCATTGGCAGCCATACATGCCCACGCCATGACACTACCACCACCATGCTTCACTGATGAGGTGGTATGTTTTGGATCATGAGCAGTTCCTTTCCTTCTCCATACTCTTCTCTTCCCATCACTCTGGTACAAGTTGATCTTTGTCTCATCTATCCATAGGTTGTTGTTCCAGAACTGTAATGGCTTTTTTAGATGTTGTTTGGCAAACTCTAATCTGGTCTTCCTGTTTTTGTGGATCACCAATGGTTTACATCTTGTGGTGAACCCTCTATATTCACTCTTGTGAAGTCTTCTCTTGATTGTTGACTTTGACACATATACACCTACCTCCTGGAGAGTGTTCTTGATTTGGCCAACTGTTGTGAAGGGTTTTTCTTCACCAGGGAAATAATTCTTCTGTCATTCACCACAGTTGTTTTCCGTGGTCTTCCGGGTCTTTTGGTGTTGCTGAGCTCTCCGGTGCGTTCTTTCTTTTAAGAATGTTCCAAACAGTTGATTTGGCCACACCTAATGTTTTCGCTATCTCTCTGATCGGTTTGTTTTGATTTTTCAGACTAATGATGGCTTGCTTCACTGATAGTGACAGCTCTTTGGATCTCATATTGAGAGTCGACAGCAACTGATTCCAAATGCAAATGTCACACCTAGAATCAACTCCAGACCTTTTACCTGCTTAATTGATAATGAAATAATGAGGGAATAGCCCACACCTGTCCATGACATAGCTTTTGAGTTGATAGTCCCATTACTTTTGGCCCCTTAAAAAGTGGGAGGCACATATAGAAACCGTTGTAATTCCTACACCGTTCACCCGATTTGGATGTAATTACCCTCAAATGAAATCTGAAAGTCTGCAGTTAAAGCACATCTTGTTTGTTTCATTTCAAAGCTATTGTGTTGGTGAATAGAGGCCAAAATATGAAAATTCTGTCAATGTCCCAATATTTATGCACCTGACTGTATACAAGGTAAATTCTCCCGGGAGTATATAAGACAACATATATTGAATGCAAAAATACACACCAGACAATATATGCAAAGATTCACAGGTTAAAATATTACACGTAGGAGATTGGTCAAAGATAATATTTATATGAACACTGTTGCTAACTGTGATATTCAAGTCTCTTAGCAAGAAACAAGGTTGCCAAACTGAAGCATCTAATAAGCAAAACAGTGTTATCCAAAGCTCTCAGATGTATTCAATCACAGTACTGAATAATATAAACTGTAGGGGCTCCAAATGATGCTCATAAGCCTCTACACCAGGGATGGGGAACCTCGGAATCATTTGGTCTGGCCCTCAGAGCTTTTCTCGGCTAGCCTCATCTGGTTAGCAGGGTGCCTAGAATTGCAAACTGCAGCCAGAATCTATGCAGCAGTGCCACCTGGAGCATCCTTAGGACGCTTCAGACGGTCATACCGCTGCCCTTCAGCTCCCCGGAGCATCCTCAGGATGCTCTGGTCATTGCTGTAATCACCGGCAATTGTGTCACCGTCCTGTGTAACGTTACGTGAAGGGGACGTGGGCTGCAGCGGGCCTGTGAATAATGTAATATATATCAAAATGGCCCTCTGCAGAAAAAAGTTCCCCACTCCTGCTCTACATGGTGTATATACAGCAGAAAAAGTACCATGCAGACTCTCGGTGCAATCCTCGTCAGTCTCTACACGGTAATAGGTGTTTCAGGTGGTACTTTCCTATATAGCAGCATGAATATTATAGTTACCATCAGGGAATTTGATTGTTTCATATGCGAAGGGTGTCCTGAAGCAATAGCCCACCGAGACCAATGATGCAAGCGCCTGCTGTTGACCCCCGCCGGGGTTCCTGGGCGGCGTTACCACCTACAGGTGTCTGCTCTGTCATAAGTCAGGCTGTGTGAGGCTGTCAGCACTGATATAGTATTCTGGGAGCTAGTGTTAAGATCTGTGTATCAGAGCCGACTAATGGATTAAGGATGGCTAATGAAGCAGTTGGCTTCACAGGTTGTCTAGTGTACAGCGGATTATAGGCAGGGTGACAGGAGCTGTTGCCCCAGGGCCCCCACACCTAGGGGCCCCCCACACACAGTCCTGGCGACAGTGGAGTACACTGGTACCAGGCCCCGAGGTGGTTAATTATAAACTGAGTGAACCACCTCAATCCAGTCACCCACCTCCTCCTCTAACCCTCATCCAGTCACCCCCTCCTCCGCTAACCCCCATCCAGTGGCGCACCTATGAATGATGTTATTGCATAATGACGTCATTGCACACAATGGCTCTACTGCCCTTTGTGTCCTGATTCCTGACGTCACGCTTGAGGAGCAGGAAGGGTCCGGGAGGAACAGGAGCCGCAGCGCAAATCTAAGCTGACCACCACCAGGCACGGAGAGTGACAGCCAGCAGCAGCAACAAGCTTCACCAATGAAGCGCCTAAAGCTCCACTGTGTGGGTAAGTGATTGCCATTTTTTTTTTTACTTTCTTAATTTTGAATTGTGTCTGGATATATGGGAGTCTGTCTGGGATTAAACTAACTATATATATTTTTTTATATACAAATCGTATGAGTATTTTTGCACATATATAATCTGAATAATAATGCACTGCTGTACACATTTATTACATTTTGTTAGATTAAGGTTCACACATATATTGTTGTAAATTACACTCCTTTCACTTTGTGAATATTAGTAATAATTTGGAGGTTTTCCTATATGAATTGTATTTATACACTGAGAACTTTTTGGCCTGTCACTAAGCACTTTATATTGTAAGGTTACTGTTTTTAAATATACATATACAAGGGTATACAAGCACATGAGGTGCTCTATTCCAGTTCCAATATTTGCATACATATATATTATATATACATATCAGACAGGTAGCCCGATGTCTGTGTATGTGTATATATATATATATATATTCAACATTTATTGATAGGGGTCCCCACAGACCTTAATCCGGCCCTGACAGCGGGAATCCGTGGACTTCAATGCGTTTCTCTGCACATGGCAGCTTTTTCAAGAAGCGGAGATTCCCTTCTGTATCATGGGAGGCATTAAATACAGTACCTCCTCCATATCTGTTGTTTAGTCAATCAGATTTCAATCACCTATCAATCAAGGTGCACTGTGTACTTATAAAACTGGCATTTCAAAAAGTATTTGCCTAACAAGTAAAATACGTAGTAATACAATGATTAAGAATAGAGGAATTTGTTGCTACACAGATAGACTTATACTGTAGGTCAGAACCATGCATGGACACAAATAGCACCATAATAAGATTCTAACAGATCACAAATGTAATCCATATCTAATGATAAATAATACAAAAATAAAAAATTATAATATAAAAGGATAAATAATTATAATAAAATTAAAAAGTAATAAATATAACACATTAATATAAGTAGAGATAATAAGCGTAAATATATGCCACATATATATATATATATATATATATATATATGTAAGGATAGTGTAAACATATATCATGCAAGTAAATAAACAATTGAGTTAGAAGTCAGTTAAGTTATAATGGATATTTAATATAAATTCTAGATCTATATTGTCATTTAAACCTTGAGGTTAAAGAGACTGCATTTTCAGAATCCATGCAGCCTCTTTTCTGCATAGGGTTCTGAAACGATCTCTACCCCTGCATGTCTTAGATATCACCTCCGGCCCAACTACTCCTAGACCTGTTGGATCACCAGAATGCAACTCCAAAAAGTGTCTAGGAACACTATGTTTCAGAAATCTATTTATATTTCTTCTGTGTTCCATGAATCTGGACTTTAGAGTGTGTGTTGTGTGTCCTATATAATATAGCATACATGGGCAGATTAATAAATATATAACATATTGGGAGTTGCAGTTTATATAAGTTTCAATAGAGAATTCAGTTTTGGATACTGCTAAACATATACTTCATGTATTATATACAGCAAAATGACATGCGTTGCATCGATTAGAATTGCACCTATAAAATCCAATAGTACCATGTGTATCCACTATTCAACTTATTGTTATATAGTGTGTTTTTAAAGAATCTTGGGGCGAGGAAGTATCGTAGGTTTTTTTGCTCACTTGAAAATAACAGTGGGTTTGTTATCTTAATTCTTCTTTATGATAGGATCTGTGAAGAGTAATTTGTAATTCTTTCTTATTGTATTAGTTATTTTACTAGCTACCACATTGAATTTTGAAACTGAAGTAAAACCTATGTTTTGTTTATTCCTATTATTAGTATTGGATTGTTTTTTTGTTATTCTGTTTTTATTTAACATATCTGCTCTGTTTAAGGATAACGAGTATTCAACAGCTTGATCAAGTATGGATTGTGAGTATTTGCATTCTTTGAAGGAATCTACTAACGTTATTGTTTGAGTCTGAAATGTATTAAGATTTGTCCAGTTCCTTTTAATGTGGTGTAGTTGACTTTTTGGAACATTATTGAGCCACTTTTTATTATGATTACTGGAATAGGGTATAAATGTACAAACATCAACTGTTTTTTTAAAGGTTGAAGTAACTATCTTTCCTCCTACCACCACCTCTGTAATATCTAAACAATTAATATGTGAAAAATCATGAGTGCAGGTGAAAGATAAACCACAAGTGTTATTATTAAGATATTCAACAAATTAAGTGATAGAATTAGGGTCTCCTCTCCAAATAAAGAACAGTTCGTCGATATAGCGACAATAGAGGACCAGATTTGCAGTGAAGGCACTATCCCAGATCAATTCTTGCTCTAGGCGGCCCATATAGATGTTTGCAAAACTGGGCACGAATCTGGTCCCCATCACTGTACCGACGACCTGTAGATAGTGATTGTGATTAAAAAGAAAATAGTTGTGTTGTAAAATAAAAATATTAGAATCCAAAATACATTTCCGTTTTCTCTCTCAGGTCCCCTCATCCTTGATTAGACTCATATCAACTGTTTCTACACCTTTACTGTGTGAAATATTGGTGTACAGCGCTTGAACATCGCAGAAGACAAAAATAATAATAATCAACATAGGATGATAAATTAGAAGTCAAACCCTCAATACTTAAAATAATAGGATGCCCAGGGGGATTGTGCAGTGTCTTGTGTATTTTGGGGAGGTGATAGTAAACTGGTGTTATTGGGTGGAGGGGGTAAAGGAAATCCACCTCATCTTTATTTAGAACACCTTCGCTTTGAGCTGTCTGTAAGAGCGATTTTACTTCTAATTGAAATGTGGACGTAGGGTTAAACACCAATTTTTTATAAAAGGGTTGTCTAGCTGGCATTTTGCCTCTCTTACAAAATGATCAGTATCCTGAACCACTATACTTCCTCCCTTGTCAGCCGGCTTAATGACAAGGGAGGGGTTAGTGGCCAGTATTTTGTTAGCTTGTTTTTCTGCCTTTGTAAATTATGTAAACTAGGGTGGATTTTGGTATCGCATAATGAAAGAAAATTTGCTAAAGTTGCCTGAGAAAATGTATCTATTGCACTAGATTTATGGTTTATAGGGTAAAAAAATTTAGATTTTTTCTGAAAAGTTTGTACATAACTTTTATTAATTTAAAAGATTCTACTAAATTCAAGTGGTTCAGCTAAAGTGTTATTTTCCTGAAGCAGTTGATTAAAGGTATCTAGACCTTCTTGATCCATATGATCTAGTGTTGTTATATTTTTATCAGTATTTGTTTTTATCGGACTCTCAAAAGTAGCAAAAAAACGTTTCCTACAGAGACCTCTAACATATCTATTTAGTTCTATGAATAATTAAAAAAGTTAAGTACAGAAGTTGGTGCAAAATTAAGGCCCTTCGAAAGTAGACTTATCTCAATATCTGTTAGAGTTATAGAGGATAGATTATAAATGCCTGTAACTTTCACTGGCATTTTAGATTTTTCATCCTCTCTTTCCTCCAATACTTCCTCTTGATCTATATCTCTTCTCCTTTTTGGAGTGAGTGCAAGTGCTGCATATCGGTTTGAGGATGGAAGGTGTTTGAATTATCTTGTTTTGTATTTTGTTTTTGTTTCTGTTCTCTTCCTAAAAAATACTTAGAATATTGAGGAGAATTATGATCTATTGTATTTTTCTTTCTGCTAGAGTTCCCCTGTTTAACTTCTCTCCAGCCAGGAGAGGTGTATTCCAATTCTCTGTTTTTTATGGTAGCTCCTCACTTGATCTGTGTTGTAATCCTGTAGGTCTCTTTTAAATTTGATGATCACTGTACATCTCCAATGGTTAGGGGTCTGCGCCTGCGCAGGACCCATTCTGCGCATGTGCAGAATGGGTCCTGCAATTACACTCACAGAACCCCCAAGCCTCAGCATGATTGACATGCTTCGGTGATTGGGGAATAGAGCAGGGGCGTGGCTGGTCACCATTCCCGAAAATGGGGGTCAGAAATTTGCGGACACAGATTCCTGGCCTCTGAAGTGACCAGCACCTGGTCAGGCTGTGGGAAGCTTCAGCTCCTGCAGCCTGACCAGAGCAGCAACTGTCACAACCAGCTGCGATGGTGCTCGCAAATGCAGAAAGGAGGTGTCTGACAACTCCTTCTGCATTTGCATTAATATGGACGGAATTGCAAAGCGATTTGTGTGCGGCTCTGCAATTCCGTCCATCTATGAATCAGACCCATATTGCAGTAGAACACAATGGAACATGAAAGCTAAATCTGCTGTATATTAAATAATTGGTGATCGGTATCTGCACTAAATACAAGTATGAAATCTTAGAGTGGTTTCTATTAGACATGGTTTACATTCAAGTAAGGTAAACACTTAAAATGTTTGCATGATTTGACAATCACATAAAGACAGCCTAATAGCTTGACGTTTTATATCTTTTGTAGCATTCCATAATACAATGTATACTTTTTCATATTTAAAATGGCAGATTTGGAAAAGCTATAATTGTTATGTTTTTTAAACTAATTATACACATTTAAATCATTTCAGAAACTTTCGTAGCTAGTATGTATTGGATTTCTTTCAGCTTCACAGCTGAGTTGCAATTAATTGAATGCTTAGACCGGCCCTGCTTCCTTTAAATATTGGAGATTGAGAATGAGATGTACTGTACATCCTTCTGAAGAGAGCGCAGGAATGTGGAGAAATGCCTTATGCAAGTTGTAATGGGAACAAGGTGGAACCAGCTTGTTATTGATGGTAGTTAACCCCTATTGGCAGTGGTTACCAAATTCAGTCCAGGTTTTAAGGATATACATGCTTAAGCACTGTACTTAATTAGTACCTCAGTCAGTGATTATACCATCTGTGGACAAGCATGGATATTCTTAGAACCTGGACTATTAGGGTGCCTTGGGGACTGAGTATGGGAAACCATGCCCTATGATCTATATATACATATTGGTCAGGGGTTGGTGCAGTCTTACCTGAAAAGTATAGTCAAATATAGAAAAAAGCTTTGGGATTAGAGTAAGATATAGCAAGTAACTGAGCATCTTGGTAAAACCATGCTGCACTGCAGGTGGGACAGATTTAAAATATGCATAGAGATTTTGATTTGGGAGGGAGGTGTCCAAACTGAAATCTAAATTGCAGTGTAAAAATAAAGCTTTCCAGCATTTGTGGGCTACATGCAAAACCAGCCAGTATTTACCCTACATACAAAAAATATATGTATTTGCATCCTTTGCACTGCAACATGGTTTGCCCAGGTTCACAGTTACTTGCAATATCATACTCTATTCCCAAAGCTGAATCATGCTGTCAGATTGCTCAAACTATATTAATATTTTGCCCAATAGAAATGGGACGGTTTAATGGAGGCAGGTGTTCTCCAATATTCATGTCATATTGTAAGGTTTGAAATTAATTTGCACTTGGATGCCCCTGATCTGCATCTCCCCCACAATGGTCTGTAAGATAATATCTAAATCTATGAAGGGGGGGGGGGGAGTCTTTAGAAATATGCAATGCAAAAAAAGTGCTTTCGTCAGGCAGGGCCGTTGAGACATACAAGGGGCATGGCCAAATCCTAGGAGAAAAATGAATGTCAAATACTATGCTCACCCACCACAGCTCCCCAGGCCCCCAATGGATCACGCAGTCAATGACAGGCCCAGGAAATTAGTACCCACTCTCCCTCTTTTACAGGCAGCAAATTGACTTAAGTCCAACACTAAACCACCCAGCCTGCTTTATTGAGCAGCATTTTATTTCAATTGCACGCAATTGTGCGCTTTTCCCTAGGAGCTTTTAAAATGGTCCTGGCATGCTGGGTTGAAATATATAGAAACCCACCACTGGTTTTGCCTTTAATATAAAATTACCATTTTAAAGCCGCTGAGAATATCTCAGAAAATCTGTGAGTTTTCAAAGCCGCACTCGATCAATCAGGTCCTTTGTGTTTACAAAAATTGGCCTTTTAGGAATAATGTTCAGTACAATGAAAATGTACTATCTTTAAAAAATAATAACATAAAACCTAGGTTTCTGCTAAGTGTGAAGATGAAGATCTTGGGTTGGCATGTATTATATTTTTCAAGCTGCTTGTTCTCAAAAGCTGTGAAATTAATTTCCTCTTCAAAAATAATTTCTATCATAATAAAAACTGAAGACTGAGCTGTTACCACTTACTGTATAAAATGATGAGTGAAAGGCAAAAACTCAAAAGTTTATACAGTAAGAAAATGTAAAAATTTTGGGGTCAATGCAGAGTTATGAGTAAAATGCAGACCTCCTAACTGTCTCAATTTCAGTGTGATAGGCAGTAACCAATTCTGATTTGCCCGGCAGTTGGATGGTGTAAACCATTCACTGTACTCTGCATTTGAAAGCAGCTGTTTATGGGTGCCGCACACTTGTCACTTGTGCATTCAGCATAGAATGGATGGTAGGATAAGGACTACAAAGTTACTTAAGGGACATTGAGAGGGAGGGCAGGTACTAAATACCCGTGCTTGGGCTTGCCACCCCCTCCTCTATCTTACCCATACATGCCGACAATCTGGCTGCCTCTTCCGGGAGGAGGCAGCCAGCTTGGCACAGCGGTGGGGGGGAGGGGGCGTGACACAATTTTGAGGGCGGGATGGGGGACGTGCCCATGTGATCGCATCATCACTGCCCCGCCCCCGCTACACAACATGAAGATTACCGGCATTGTGTAGCCAGGGGCGGGGCAATGTTGACCAAATTCAGTGCGAATTGCGTTTTCAGGTCCCCTGAAGCAACCACATCAAGGAGCGGATGCCGGCAGGGCGGGCGGGTGGGTTGCATGGGTCGGGAGACTTGCCTGCTCTTCTGGGGGGTTGGGAGCGACACCCAATTTTTGGGAGGCTCCCAACCATTTCGGGAGGGGTAGGCAAGTATGCTCTTACCTGTCAGCAGCCAAGCTCACTGCTGTGTACTGTGTGGGCTGCAGTGAGACCAGGGAGACTGCTGCCACTGAGCAGCAGCTGTAGTCTCCTGTCATCTGCATGTGCGTTTGGGGGGGAGCATGCTTTCTAAGGGGGGATTGGTCACTTCTCCCATGATTAGGCCATGCCCTCCGATTGTGAAGGGGCCCGTGCCGGCACTCTACAGCTCTGTATACTGTATAAAGGAAAGTTAGGAGAAAAGGTGGGGGGGGGCTTGGACTGCACATCCAAATTTTAAACATAATAAGAGGTGCTACCATGCTGGGACTTGCAGGAAAAAGAAAATGAAGATGCAACTCTAAGCACTAGGAATACTGATAGTCAAAACAATTATAATACATTTTACAATTAGCATAAAGTATAAATTAGTTCTCAGCACATGTTTGGACAAAAATGTTTGCCCATCCACCACTTCAAGGAGAACCCCATCAGATGGGTCCCTAACAACCCTAATACTAACACATTGTATCAATTTATCAAGGTCTTACCATAATAGTACCCATTCTAATATGTACACAGCAATGTAGGAACCTGTTTTGATTGGTAGGGTCTAGTAGTAGTCCCAACATTCACCTGTACACAAAAATAGAGAGGACGGGGGGGTTGGACTGCACACCCTAATTTTAAGCATAACAAGAGGTGCTGCCATGTTGAGACTTGTAGTGCCATACAGTAAAAGCAATTCAGGTTCACACTATAAGCCCTAAGAATAGCAATAGTTAAAACAAATATAATAAACACTACAATTAACATGGAGTGTAAATGTGGTTCTTAATAGAGATGTGCACGGACCCCTGTGTCTTGGCTTTGGTTTTGATAAACTAAGCGTCAGAGCAGAGGCACAAAAACATGACAGTTCAATTAAGAATATAGCACAACTATGAAAAATTGTGGCACTGCAGTGGCAAACAGGATGGCAGTTTAATATAAACTATACAACCCTATAGAATGTTTTCACTAATCAAGAACTAGATCAGAGGCCTGAGGCCAGCACAGGTAAATGGAGGTGGAGTATTTAGAGGAAGTCAGGTAAAGGAAAAACAAGATCTTCATCTTCACACAAATCAGAGACATGGAAAACACTATTAAAAAACAAGAATCCAAAATCACATCGAGATTAATTGATTGATTAGTGTTAATAATTTAAATATATAAAAAATAAATTGGAGAAATGAAAAACACTACTAAAGAACAAGCATAAAAAAATCCAATGAGATTGGTTATTTATTATTCTAGCAAGGGTAACAGCCTAGACAAATTGAATAATTGTTAATAATATGATTATATGATTTCTTGATGCTAGTCTGAATCTGCTGAGAAGCTGCGGGAAACAGGTCCCATACGCTTGGATGAGAAGCTGGTGATGAATGAGACTGCAGGACTCAAAAGAGTATGAACACCCCAGTAAAGTATAGTAAATATACAGTACCCTTCCTGTCAAACACACACAACCTTGGCAAAGCCCATACCTTGGCAAAGCCCATAATGAAAAGTGATGTGCAATGGAATAGTCCTTGGGCCCTCCCACACACCCATGTTGTTTATGGGTTAACAACATGGACCATCACGACCATCGGGCTTGCGACGAGACCCTTGTGGTAGGGTCTCATTGCCGCAAGCCCTGGAGTGCTTTTGGCTCAAACAGAGCGGAAAGCACTCCTACTGACATCGCTTGTGTTGTCAGTGGGACCGGCCCCAGATGGTAGGTGTTCCCATGGGAACGCCTCCGTCTGGACAGCCACGCCCCCGGCACGCCCACCAAAGGGGGCATGCTGTCACTCAACATCGACAGCACGCCCCCTTTGGTACGAGACCCGGAGCGACGGTTTGTCCGTCGCTATCCGGGTCTCACGCATGCGCACGACGGAGCCGGCTCCATCATGCGCATGCGCACTGGGCCACCATCGACCCGTTTGCGAGCGCTCAGCGCTCGCAAGCGGGTCTGAATAAGGCCCTGTGTTTGGCCCCAGCTTCCGCAATGCCAGTGCATAAAACAGCAGTAGCAGGACCACTACTCGCAAAGGAAGGCCATGGTCCGAGCCTTTCCTTGTCACTCCATGTTGTGTATGGCATGTTGGCAGTTTTATATTTTGGCAGTAAATTTTCCCTTTATTAATAGAGGTGAAGTTTTCTTTAATATTGTGAAATATTGTTTAAAATTCAGGGGCGCTTTCGTAAAACTTGAGAGTTTTGTGAATTGTTCACTTTAAAACAAACTTTGTCACTAATGTGAATGTGTTTTTGCACTGAAAACTTGCCATTGCAGGCATTCTGTGTAATGGGGATTTATTTTAAGGAAATATTTCACATGTAGGATTAATAAGCAAAATAATCATTTATCTTGTGTGTTTTCATTATCAATTTCATGTATTAAAATAACTGCTAAATTTTATACTATATGAAAAATGTTTTCAAAATGAAGCTTAATTGGATCACCTTAACTGACCACCTTTAGTAGATGTTGAAGTACTATTTCAGGACCTCATTCACACGCTATTTGCGCTCGCTCGTTCAGAAAAAGGGGCTGGCTATTTAAATAGACTGCTCGCTCTTTGCGGTCTGTTGACGCCTCTATGTCTGAGCGAGCGAATGAAATATGCGCTTGCTATTTTGTAAAGACGCCCCCTGGCCGTTCGCATCATACGTCATCTCCGCTATTTATTAGATTAATCGGGAACATCGAAAGTCGTCTGAACTGTTTGCAGTGCTTGTGGTAGGTTTTACTTCCCGCAATCACTGCGAGCAGTTCAGGCTACAAGACAACCAAGAGACGTGGTCGATGACACTCCTTTACTAATTATGCACTCCCATTAAATGCCCGTTTTGACCGTTTGGCACGCCTGCGTTCGGATATCCACTCCCTGTTTTCAAGCACCTTCCCCTGTTACCACCCACAAACGCCTCATTCTGTCACTCAAATTAGCAGGACCTCGCTGTTTTGCGAGCGCACGATTTCCGACCGCAATGACTGGTTGGCGCATGTGCATTACGACCCATACGCATGCACAGATGTGCGAACATCGCTCGGAGCGAACGAGGGGCCGCTTACGAGCGGCTCTGAATCAAGCCCTCTGTCAGCAGCCGCAGCGCTAGTACTGGGTCTTTGTGAGAATTGTTTTTGGGTGCAGATGATGGAGGTACAACACCGCACTCACTGTCGCTTACACTGGAAGAAATTGTACTAATTTCTTTATTTTTGTACTCAGACAACACTGGCAATTCTTTTCACACACTGGGAGGAACAGCTCTCCTTTGTGAGAATTGTTTTGGGGTGCAGATAATTGTGGGATATCACCACATACAGAATATTAATATACACTGCTTCACTTGTCTGAACACACACTTCTTGAAATACACAATATAATTTTACATTTCAGTCAGATAAGACAATAAATGTTTTTTATATAACTGGGAATAAACTCAAAACAAAGAGATCTTCTTCGGGTGGAGGAGAGGAGAGGATTGGAGAGGAGAGGAATTTTGCAGTGATTATTTTTTTAGCAAAAAAAAGAAACAGGTTCACTTTAACAAAAAAAAAAAAAAACAACACTGCACACATGCAGTAGTCTGTTTGTTTGCACTGATTGCACTGCAGTGTCTGTGCAGTCAGTATGTGTGACAAATGAAACAAAAACACTGACAATGAGAATGTGTGCAGTCATTCCAGTTGCTTCCAGCTATTCCTTGATGGCATGCTTGAGTCCACAGTCCACAGTCCAACACCCTGTCCCTCATCCCTCTTGTGTGAAATGGCACCCGATCACGGGGGAGGGACTTTTATATAAAATCCAAACACGTAAGATCTGATGCCGGGAAGATGACGTTTTGCCTCATTTTAATACCCAAACTCGGTGAGAAGACACGAGCACGGACTCGGAAGCACTCGAATGTTCGGGTGTGTTTGGTTTCCAAGGACACCGAACTGCTCATCTCTAATGCATATATTTCAGCAACACACCCACGACACTTCCATAACACTCCCATAAGAAGGACCATCTCCACGCACCTTTTAACCACCTCCCAGTCACCACCCAGCACTTTTTCAATAAATTTCTAACACTGTGCATCTAAATCGCATACAGCATACTTGTGCCATAGGAGTTTGTAGGGAATTTTGTGCACTACCATAAAAACTACATGAACATCGGCATTGTGTGTGACTCCATTACGTGGACAGCACCTAAAAGCTGGAACAAATCTTAGTCTCTCTGTATTAACTGACCTTATCATGATGATTCAAATTAATATTTTGCTAACAAACCCTTGCACCAAGGGGGGTGTAATGATGGTTGGAGGAATGTGTAAGTGCGGCCAAAGTAGAGTAATGTGTCCCATGCTGACCACATGAAAGTCACATACGCACTGGTTCAAACTAGGGGTGTGCACCGGCCACTTTTCGTGTTTTGGTTTTGGATCTGGATCTTTCTTCGTGTTTTGGATCTGGATTGGTTTTGCCAAAACCACCCTTCCGTGTTTTGGGTTCTGGGTTTTGTGTTTTGGATCTGTATTTTTTTTTAAAAAAGCATAAAAACAGCTAAAATCACAGAATGTGTTGGTTTTTCTGCTCCTATGCTATTATTAACCTCAATAACCTTAATTTCCACTAATTTCCAGTCTATTCTGAACACTTCACACCTCACAATAGTGTTTTTATGTCCAAAAGGTTGCACCGAGGTAGCTGGATGACTATGCTAAGCGACACGAGTGGGAGGCACAAACACGTGACCCATCTAGAAGTGATACTGCAGTGGCAGACAGGATGGCAGTTTGAAAAACTAGGCCCCAAATAGTAAATAATGCAAAGAAAAAAAAGAGGTGCAAGATGGAATTGTCCTTGGGCCCTCCCACCCACCCTTATGTTGTATAAACAGGACATGCACACTTTAACAAAGCAATCATTTCAGTGCCAGGGTCTGCCACACAACTGTGGCTGAAATGATTGGTTCGTTTGGGCCCCCACAAAACAAGCTGGCAATTAATCTGTCCCTGCACAAACTGGCTCTATGGAGGCAAGATGTCGTCCTCATCCTCATCATCCACCGATTCCTCACCCTCTTCAGTGTTGTGTACATCCTCATCCTCACAGAGTATTAGCTCGTCCCCACTGGAATCCACCACCACAGGTCCCTCTGTACGTTCTGGAGGCTGGTCTCCCTGGAAGAGTTGATAATTCATTTTTAAGAACATAATCTTCTCCACATTTTGTGGAAGCAACCTCCTACGCCTTTCGCTGACAAGGTTCCCAGCTGCACTAAACACTCTTTCGGAGTACACACTGGAGGGGGGCAACTCAGGTAAAATAGAGCCAGTTTGTACAGGGATCTCCAAATTGCCTCTTTTTCCTGCCAGTACATGTATGGACTGTCTGACATGCCTACTTGGATGCTGTCACCGATCTAATCCTCCACCATTCTGTCAATGGTGACAGTATCATATGTAGTGACAGTAGACATGTCAGAAATTGTTGCCAGGTCCTTCAGTCCGGACCAGATGTCCAAATTTGGTCCTGCCTGCCCTGCATCACCGCCAGCGGGTTGTTTAGGATACCTAAGTTTTTTCCTGGCAGCCCCAGTTGCGGGAGAAAATGAAGAAGGAGCTGTTGACGTGTCACGTTCCGCTTCAGCTGACAGTGTGTTCACCAGCAGGTCTTTGCACCTCTGCAGGCTTGTGTCAGCCGGAAAGAGAGACACCACATAGGCTTTAAAACTAGGATCGTGCACGGTGGCCAAAATGTAGTGGTCTGAATTCAACAGATTGACCACCCTGGAATCCTGGCAAAGCGAATGAAGGGCTTCATCCACAAGTCCCACATGCCAAGCGGAATCGCTCCATCTTAGCTCCTCCTTCACTTTCTCCAGCTGCTTCTGCAAAAGCCTGATGAGGGGAATGACCTGACTCAAGCTTGCAGTGTCTGAACTGACTTCACGTGTGGCAAGTTCGAAGGGCTGGAGAACCTTGCACAACACGGAAATCATTCTCCACTGCGCTTGAGTCAGGTGCATACCCCCTCCTTTGCCTATGTCATAGGTGGATGTATAGGCTTGAATGGCCTTTTGCTGCTCCTCCATCCTCTGAAGCATACAGAGGGTTGAGTTCCACCGCGTCACAACCTCTTGCTTCAGGTGATGGCGGGGCAGGTTCAAGAGTGTTTGCTGGCGCTCCAGTCTTCGGCACGCAGTCGCTGAATGGCGAAAGTGGCCAGAAATTTTTCGGGCCACCCAAAGCATCTCCTGCACGCCCCTGACGCTTTTCAGAAAATTCTGCACCACCAAGTTTATTGTGTGAGCAAAACATGGGACGTGCTGGAATTTGCCCAGATGTAATGCCCGCACAATATTGGTGGCGTTGTCAGATATCACAAATCCCCAGGAGAGTCTAAGTGGGGTAAGCCACTGGGCGATGATTTCCCTCAGTTTCTCTAAGAGGTTGTCAGCGGTGTGCCTCTTTCTGAAACCGGTGATACACAGCGTAGCCTGCCTTGGAACGAGCTGGCGTTTCTGAGATGCTGCTACTGGTGACGCTGCTGCTGTTGCTGCGTAAGGTGATACATCTACCCAGTGGGCTGTCACAGTCATATAGTCCTTAGTCTGCCCTGTTCCACTTGTCCACATGTCCGTGGTTAAGTGGACATTGGGTACAATGGCATTTTTCAGGATACTGAGGACACTTTTTCTGACGTTTCTGTACAGTCTCGGTATCGCCTGCCTAGTGAAGTGGAACCTAGATGGGATTTGGAACCGGGGACACACTACCTCCATCAATTGTCTAAATCCCACTGCACTAATGGCGGATGTCTAATACCAACATAGCAGTCAAGGCCTCAGTTATACGTTTTGCTTCAGGATGACTGCTGTCGTACTTCATCCTCCTCGCTAACGACTGTTGGAGGGTCAATTGTTTAGTAAAAGTATTGGTGTTCCTACTTCCTCTCTGGGATGATGAACGACTCCCAGCAGCAGCAACAGCAGCAGCGGCAGCAGGAGGCGTAGCAATGCAGGATCCTCCGGAGGAATCCCGGATAGGAGAGTCAGTCATGCCAGTGACATGGCCTGCAGGACTACTTCCGATCCTGACTAAGGAGGAAATTGACGAGGAGGGAGTTGATGGTGTGGTTTGCAGGCGCTTGGATACAACAGGACAACGGGATTTAGGTGTCCCTGGACTGCTTACGGTCTTAGCCAAAGTTTCTGAACTTGACAGTAACTTTTTATGAACGTGCTGCAGGTGCTGTATAAGGGAGGATGTTCCTAGGTGGTTAACGTCCCTACCCATACTTATTTCACCTTTACATATGGTACATATGGCAAGACAGTTGTTGTCCGGATTTGGATAGAAATATTGCCAGACCAAAGAGGTTGAATGTTTGGTCTTCTGCCCAGGCATGACCGTGATGGGCTTTTTCATCCCACGGACAACAACTGTCTCCCCCGGAGCCTGATTTAAACAAACCACATCACCATCAGAATCCTCCTCGCCAACTTCCTCCTCAGCGCCAGCTACACCAGTATCCTCATCCTGTTGTACTTCAACAGTGACATCTTCAATTTGCATATCAGCAAGTGGACTGTGGGTGCTCCTTTCAGCACTTGCAGGGGGCGAGCAAATGGTGGAAAGAGCCACCTCTTCCCGTCCAGTGCTGGGAAGGTCAGGCATCGCAACCGCCACCACACTTGGACTCTCCTTGGGGATTTGTGATATCTTCTTAGAACGCAAAGTTCTTTGCTGTGCTTTTGCCAGCTTATCTCGTTTGATTTTTTTAGCGGGAGGAGGGCTTCCATCGTCATGTGAAGCTGAACCACTAGTCATGAACATACTAGTCATACTAGTATGACACACACTAGTCATAGGGAAAGACCTTAGCCGTTCCATGCCATTCCGTGTCATAAATGGCATATTGGCAAGTTTACGTTTCTCTTCAGATGATTTAAATGTTTTTTTTAAGGTCATTTTCCTGAACTTTGTCATTTAGGATTGTATGTGGCCTCTACTATGACATTGGGCATCGACCTTGGCAGACGACGTTGATGGCATGTTATCGTCTATGTCATGACTAGTGGCAGCAGCTTCAGCAATAGGAGGAAGTGGTTCTTGATCTTTCTCTATTTTATTTTTATCAAAGAAAGTTTGGTCCTCCATTTATGTTATATCGATTTGATATATACGTGCGGCTAAGGCGCACACAAACACAGAAAATATTTTTTTATTTTTGCTGGAGAGTAGTGCACTTTGTGGGTTACACCACCCTTTAAGAAATGAGCCAGCCGGCTCTTTACTTATGGGACACTGCTCCTTTGTTGATACACGTGCAGCCACAGTGCACACAATTCACAAACACAGAAAATATTTTTTTATTTGGTTTGGAGTGTACTTTGGGGGTTACAGCACCCTTTAACGGTCAAGCCAGCCGGCCCTTTACTTATGACACAGGCGCACGCTTGGCACTACTTTGTTGATGCACGTGCGGCTACTGCGCACACAATTCACAAACACAGAAAATATATATTTTTTTTGTTTGGAGTGTACTTTGGGGGTTACAGCACCCTTTAACGGACAAGCCAGCCGGCCCTTTACTAATGGGACACAGGCGCACGCTTGGTGCTGCTCCTTTGTTGATGCACGTGCAGCCACAGTGCACACAATTCACAAACACAGAAAAAATATATTTTTTTTAGCACTTGGGGGCTTCACCCCTGATGGACAGAGCACCCCCTGGACAACACTACAGCACCCCTTTAGGACTGGGACACTGCACAGGACTTTGGAGTGGACACAGCCCCTATGGACAACTGACTGCACAACACAGTCCAGCCAGCCCCTATGGACTTTGAAGTAGTAGACACAGCCCCTATTAACAACAGCAGCACAGCACAACACAGCCAGCCCCTATGGACTATGAAGTAGTGTACACAGCCCCTATGAACAACAGCAGCACAGCGCAGCACAGCACAGCACAACACTACTCTGCACTACACTACACTACACTACACTACACTACACAGCCCAGCCAGCCCTAACTCCCACCCTCCCTCTTCACTGTCCACAGCCGAGTGAGAAAATGGCGCCGACGCGGGTACCTTATAAAGGATCCAAAACCCGCGAGACCCGGAAGGCGGGATGATGACGTTTTGCCTCGATTTCAGATCCGAGTCAGGTGGGAAAAGTCGAGCCTGACTCGGATCGGCCTCGGATCGGGGGGGCTCGGGGGGGTTCGGATTTCAGAAATCCGAACCCGCTCACCCCTAGTTCAAACAGACACAGAGCATTACAAATTGATGATGATAATGATTGGGTGAATATGCCATAAATCCCTCACACTTATTCTAATATTATTGTAATGTAGCTGCTGCAATATATTTGCATTATTACAGTCATCCACCAAATAACGCATTTACCCAAAATAAAATAAAATAAAATCAACAGTTCTATTTTCTCTGTTTCAGAAACATGGCAGACGCTGCACTCTACATTCTCAAATGAGTGTACAATAAATGTTTGTTCATGTACTGATTTACTGTAGGAGTAAGTATATCTGACATACTCTATACAGATATAATACTGGTGCATTTATTACTGTTGTAGAGGTGGACACATCTTAAGATTTGGAGGTTTTTCCAGCTCACACTATGCCTGCATGTGTGCCTGTTTTTTGTCATCTTTTCTTCTTTGTGCATTTTGCTTATGCATATGAGTCCAACTGAGCATCATCTCCTAAGTCGAATAAAGTGATTTTGTTGCACAGTAATACTTTGCTAGACAGGAGTGCCATCTAATGGATATATAAATTACTACAGCAAATAATCTGTAATACAGAAATTTTATGACTTTAAGGGCCCTATTTATCACAATCGGCATCTAAGTGACAGAAGTGATGTGATAATATCGCCAAGATTTGCAGTGCAATATTTGAATACATATCAAGGAGCTATGAAATACTGCATGCAGGGACAGAGCTTGTGAGAAAGCTTTGTCACTTTGAATCCTCTTCGCACAATTTTTAGGGTATTTTTCCAAAGAAAAACCCTGACTGTGTGACTGCACATGTGCCGCTGGCTCTCAACCCCCCCCATCCCCTCTCCAACCCCCTTAACTTTATACTTACCTGCCTGGTGATTGGTGCTCTGCTGAGGTCCTCTGGGACTCCGGTTAGCTGGTCTCTGTGTCCGTGCTATGTGACCCCAGCCAGTTGCTCTTACAGCATAGAGCAGCTGACTGGAGTCACAGATCAAGAATCCCAGAGACCAGTTGACCTCACAGGAGCACCGATCACCAGTCTAAGTGCCGGTAATTTGTTTTTACACTGTGATCAGCGCTGCAGTCTATCAAATGTGGAAGGAGGGCCAAGGGGGGTACCCTAAATGCCTGCTGCAGTGCAGGTGTCCTTAGATGCTTACCTCTGTCACCCTCCTGGCACCTTCAGGCTGCCGATACTCTCTTGGTCGACGGTCCTGGGATCCCAGACGGGCACAGAGCTGTAATAAACAATATGGGCTGAACTAGGATAAACTCTGCTGGGACCAGTGGACAGTATAGGACTGGAGTATGAATAGCCCACCGGGGGAATGCAATGGTAGGGGCCCATGCTTTGGGGTGTGGTCAGTTCCTACAGGGGATGAGGCCAGCCCCATAGAGGTTTGGGCAAACATTAGAGACCATGTAACTGATCCTCTAATAGAGTAACAATGTTTAATTCAAGTGCACAGTCTGGAACCTGACATTAGAGCAAGTGGTGGGGCCCTCATGCAGTGGGGCCCACTAGGGATTTCCTCTGTACCCCTGTGGGCCAGTTCAACCCTGCCAATGGATGTTCATCATTGGTACTTGTGGCCTCATGCTGGTTACACCCGTGTGCAGAGCACAATGGGCGAAACCCGGATGGAAACGCACGTAGCAGGTATGGCAGGGACAATGTACAACACAGACAACAGACAACACAGATTACACTCACGAAGGTGCCCTTGTCCCCTTGATGTACGGCTGGTCCTGACCATGCCCTGCAGTAAAGCACAACAACAGCACCCCCTTCGCAGCAGTATACTCACCCCTAGCTAATTGTTCCGCGCGCAAGAGTCCCTACGCTGGCTACCCTGGTACATCCCAACCAAGACCATATGGGTGAATGTATACAGCACAGCAACCCAAGAATATACAAATAGGCACTACACACAATGAATGCAAATATATATGGCACAGAAAACCAACAATGAATGAATAGATATAGGGCACAGCACACAATGAATATATATATATATATATATATATATGTATATATATATATATATATATATATATATATATATATATACAGTAGGGGTGTGCACCGGACACTTTTCGTGTTTTGTGTTTTGGTTTTGGATCTGGATCTTTCTTCGTGTTTTGGATCTGGATTGGTTTTGCCAAAACCACCCTTCCGTGTTTTGGGTTCTGGGTTTTGTGTTTTGGATCTGGATTTTTTCTTAAAAAATAAAAAAAACCCGCTAAAATCACATAAATGGGCCTTTTTTTGTTCCTACGCTATTAATAACCCCAATAACATTAATTTCCACTCATTTCCACTCTATTCTGAACACCTCACACCTCACAATATTGTTTTTAGGCCAAAAGGTTGTACCGAGGAAGCTGGATGACTATGCTAAGCGACACAAGGGGGCGGCACAAACACGTGGCCCATCTAGGAGTGGCACTGCAGTGGCAGACAGGAAGCCAATCAGCGTTATGGTGCCCATTTGCATGTAGCACGAACCCGGGAGATCCGTGCTACATGCATCTGTGTGATTGGCACAGAGCAATGACAGGTCCGTGAGACCCGTCTGTGCTGCTGTGGTAAAAAAAAAAAAAAAAAACCTGTGTAAAAAAAGAAAAAAATGGCGTGCACCCCCCCAAAAAAGAGCAACCAGCCCCGGGCATTAGTAACCCAGTGCTGGGTGTGCTTAAATACAGGGGACAAACGACGTAGGGGTCCCCTGTACTTAAGCACAACCAGCACCGGGCTAGTCAGAACCAGCGCTGGTTGCCAAAATACGGGGGACAAACGACGTAGGGGTCCCCTGTATTCTGCGCAACCAGCTCTGGGCTCTGATCCGGTCCTGGTTCTGGAAATATAGGGGACAAAAAATGAGTAGGGTTCCCCTGTATGTTCCAGAACCAGCACTGGACTTTTTCTAGCGGGGGGCTGATGCCACAGCCAGGGGAGCCCTTTCACCGGGCCCCCCAGCCGCAGCATCAACCCTGACCGCTAGTCAGCCCAGGCCGGGGATCCCTGGAGAGCTGGGGACCCCCCCAATAAAGGGGTCACCCTCTCCAGGGCACCCCAGGCCCAGGCTGATAGCCCGGGGCTATCCCCGCCACCCCTGGTGGCGGTGGGTGGCGGGTTGATTGTGTGGTGTGGTGTAAATAAAGAATATCAAACATTGTCTTTACAAGTAGAACTGCAAGTCCCAGCTAGCCTGCCCCGCATGCTGGTACTTGGAGAACCACAAGTACCAGCATGCAGGGCATTAAGGGCCCACTAGTACCTGTAGTTCACCTGTAAAAAAAATGTTTAAAAAAACACAGGACACACACACCGTGACAGTATAAGTTTATTAAACATACATACACACACACACATGTACACATACTCACCTATGTAACCCTGTAGCATCGGTCCACTTGTCCGGTAAAGTATCCATAGGGGACCTGTGAAAAAAAACATACTCACCATCTCCTATGAGAGGTTCTGTCCTCTTCGTTCCAAAGTAGGCATCCCCGGACTTGGCAAAAAAAAAAAAACGAAAACGCGATCCACGAACTTAGTACCGTTCTATAGAACGGTACTTCCCGAATGAGAGCTTAGCGGCGGGGTATCACCATGGAAACCCCGCTGCTAAGCGTTCATTGGCTGAGAGAGGTCATCTCCCGTCTCTCAGCCAATGAACGGCTCCCTCCATTGTAGTCAATGGTGGGAACCGCAGGGTAAACTTTAATAACCTTGCGGCTCCCAGCATTGACTACAATGGAGGGAGCCGTTCATTGGCTGAGAGAGACGGGAGATGGCCTCTCTCAGCCAATGAACGCTTAGCAGCGGGGTTTCCATGGTGATACCCCGCCGCTAAGCTCTCATTCGGGAAGTACCGTTCTATAGAACGGTACTAAGTTCGTGGATCGCGTTTTCGTTTTTTTTTTTTGCCAAGTCCGGGGATGCCTACTTTGGAACGAAGAGGACAGAACCTCGCATAGGAGATGGTGAGTATGTTTTTTTTCACAGGTCCCCTATGGATACTTTACCGGACAAGTGGACCGATGCTACAGGGTTACATAGGTGAGTATGTGTACATGTGTGTGTGTGTGTGTGTGTATGTATGTTTAATAAACTTATACTGTCACGGTGTGTGTGTCCTGTGTTTTTTTAAACATTTTTTTTACAGGTGAACTACAGGTACTAGTGGGCCCTTAATGCCCTGCATGCTGGTACTTGTGGTTCTCCAAGTACCAGCATGCGGGGCAGGCTTGCTGGGACTTGCAGTTCTACTTGTAAAGACAATGTTTGATATTCTTTATTTACACCACACCACACAATCAACCCGCCACCCACCGCCACCAGGGGTGGCGGGGATAGCCCCGGGCTATCAGCCTGGGCCTGGGGTGCCCTGGAGAGGGTGACCCCTTTATTGGGGGGGTCCCCAGCTCTCCAGGGATCCCCGGCCTGGGCTGACTAGCGGTCAGGGCTGATGCTGCGGCTGGGGGGCCCGGTGAAAGGGCTCCCCTGGCTGTGGCATCAGCCCCCCGCTAGAAAAAGTCCAGTGCTGGTTCTGGAACATACAGGGGAACCCTACTCATTTTTTTCCCCTGTATTTCCAGAACCAGGACCGGATCAGAGCCCAGAGCTGGTTGCGCAGACTACGGGGGACCCCTACGTCGTTTGTCCCCCGTATTTTGGCAACCAGCTCTGGTTCTGACTAGCCCGGTGCTGGTTGTGTTTAAGTACAGGGGACCCCTATGTCGTTTGTCCCCTGTATTTAAGCACACCCAGCACTGGGTCACTAATGCCCGGGGCTGGTTGCTCTTTTTTTGGGGGGGAGGACGCCATTTTTTTCTCTTTTTACACAGGTTTTTTTTTTTTTATTTACCACAGCAGCACAGACGGGTCTCACGGACCCGTTAGTGCTCTGTGTCAATGACACAGATGCAAGTAGCACGGATCTCCTGGTCCGTGCGTGCATCTGTGTCATTGAAATACACAGCAGCACAGACGGGTCTCACTGACCCATCTGTGCTCTGTGTCACTGTCAATCACACAGATGCATGTAGCACGGATCTCACGAGTCCGTGCTACATGCAAATGAGCACCATAATGCTGATTGGCTGAGAGCCGTGACAGACGGCTCTGTCAGCCAATCAGCACTTTGCCCATTAAAGGCAAAGGCATTTTTTTTTAAATGGCCGCTCGAGGCAAAACCTCGAGATCCGACAGCAGATCTCGAGGTTTTGCCTCGGGAGAGGGATCCGGGGCAGACAGGGAGATCCGAGCTTGGGCTCGGATCGCCCCGGATCCCCGAAGTTCGGGTGGGTTCGGTTCTCAGGGAACCGAACCCGCTCATCCCTAATATACAGTCAGGTGCATAAATATTGGGACATTGACAGAATTTTCATATTTTGGCCTCTATTCACCCCACAATGGCTTTGAAATGAAACAAACAAGATAAGCTTTAACTGCAGACTTTCAGATTTAATTTGAGGGTAATTACATCAATATCAGGTGAACGGTGCAGGAATTACAACAGTTTCTATATGTGCCTCCCACTTTTTAAGGAGCCGTCATGCGCATGCGCACTGGGCCACCAAAACCCAGCAAATGGTGCAAATGTAAACAACTAAAACAGACCATCTAAAACTGATATTAAGAGCAGGCAGCAATTCTGTAAACATACTACACAATAAAAACAAAACAGAAAAATAACAAAAATGTACTAAAACAAAACATTGTGTATTAAAATCAGGATGATAAAAATTCTAATAAAAATGTATCAAAATGTGAACAATTGCCCTATAAGGCATACATAGGTGGAATTTAAAAAACATTCATCTCATGATATACAGCATAATTGACACCAATTTATCACATATCTATGGATCTCAGGCCCTGATTCAGAGCCGGACACTCTGACAGACTGCTCGCTCTGAATCAGGGCCGGCCTTCAGGTTTTTTGGAGCGGCCTCCTGGCCGCTCGCATAGCTGTGGGTGGCTCGCATAGCTGTGGGTGACCACCCACAGATATAGCGAGCGGCCAGGAAGATGGTCGCGATGGTCAAGACCATCGCGACCATCGGGCTTGCGATGAGACCCTTGTGGTAAGGTCTCGTTGCCGCAAGCCCCAGAGAGATTTCAGCTCTAACATTCACATGGGAATGCCTCCGTTTGGGCAGCCACTCCCCCAGCCCGCCCACCAAAGGGGGCGTGCTGTCACTCAACATCGACTGCACGCCCCCTTTGGTACGAGACCCGGAGCGACGGTTTGCCCGTCGCTATCCAGGTCTCACACATGCGCACAACGGAGCTGGCTCCGTCATGCGCATGCACACTGGGCCACCATCGACCCGCTTGCGAGCGCATAGCACTCGCGAGCGGGTCTGAATCAGGCCCTCAGACCAAATCTCTAACAAGGTACTCACTATTTAGGGCAGCAGTGACATCTACTGGGTTAACTGCAAAAATGCATGACATGACCAATGATTAGAATATGTATATTGGGAACAATGGGCCTGATTCAGACCCACTCGCGAGCTGCTGTCCGCTTGCAAGTGGGTCGATGTTATGGACTGAGCATGCGCACGACGGAGGGAGCTCCGTCGTGCGCATGCGCCAGACGCGAGGAGCGAAGGAAAGTCCTTCGCTCGTTGTGTCCGATCAAAGGGGGCGTGCTGTCAATGTTGATTGACAGCACGCCCCCTTTTGTGGGCGTGCCGGGGGCGTGCCTCCCTGACGGGGGCGTTCCCACGGGAACGCCTCCCATCAAAAGCCGGCCCACTGACATCACTAGTGATGTCAGTGGGAGTGATTTTGGCTCTGATAGAGCCAAAATCACTCCGGAGCTTGCGGTTGAAAACCTCAACCGCAGGCTCCGGCTCGCAATTTCGATGGTCGCGATGGTCACGACCATCGCGGCCATCACAATGCACGCTCGTATAGCCTGTGGGTGGTGACCCACAGCTATACGAGCGTCCAGGAGGACGCTCCATTTTCATGGAGCCCGGCCCTCATTCAGAGCGTGCGCTCTGCTCAGAGCGTACGGCTCTGAATGAGGGCCTATGTTACAACATGCCAAACATGAATGAGGAAAAGGTGCTTACAATACTGTATAATAACACCTTTAATTCACTGACCTGTCATGACCTAATAAGCAAATTAGATAAGGTGGCTGAATTGGGAGAAAGATCTAAATTTGACCAGCAAAGCTCCAATGCTTCGATAAAAACGTTCAATAGATTATTGAGGAGGTCATTAAAGAGGATACGGGCCCCATTCATTATAATCTTCGGCTAGAAGAGAAGAAAGCATTGGAATCCTTAAGTAAAAGGAAAGACATTATTATCCGGAGCACCGATTACGGTGTAGTGCCATATGTTCACGGAATTGTCTTTGGGTTATGCCAATGCAGGACAATCCGCATGGACAAGTTAACATGTACACAACATGAGTAGTGGTACATGTAACTGCATATTTTATGAAAAACCTCTTGCCAGTATGTGGATGACAGAAATACTTCCCAACTGTAAAGGAACAACAAGTAATACACCCTAGGCATCTATAGCATCCTGTCTTTTGACTAAGAAAATGAGTGGGGTTTACTTTCCCCATGCCGGTGATGTCTAGTTTCACCACTTGATCACGTTTATTCTTCCCCCTGGTACAGCTTGGAAATAATTTTTTATTGATAATATATATCTATATATATATTATATATATATATATATATATATACATATAAGCAGTCCAAAAGAACACAGCACTCGATGGGCTCCATAAATATGTCACATAGCAGTGTCTTTATAGGTCTACGTTTCAGGGCATCAGCCCTTTCGTCAGGACACACTTACAAACAATACATAAAACACTTACCCACTATTAGTACCCACCAAGACTGCCAGCATCCTCCCACACGTGCCGCGGGCCGTCCGAACATCCGCTCATGACGCACTTCCGGGACTGGCAACACAGGACGCTGCTTAGCAACCGGCCAGCTTGCGGTTCACACCAGAAGCGCCCACATGCATGCGGAAGTGTCACACAACCAGCGCCAGTGGGGAGAAGTGTCACAGTCAATAAAACCACAACACCACAACAAGACAAAAGAAAAACAATGAAAATAAGCATACATGTTAACAAAATCAATACTGCATCAAATCTTAACACATACCAAGAATTTCTACCCATACTCTAACACATTGTAGAATGCTACCAACAGAATGCAGATTATTTTAATATATTATATTTTATTTTATTTTGTTATAGAAGGGAACCAGATCATTATTATAGCCGCACTACACCACCATATTATCATAATTAAATCAAGGAATTCCAATTAATTTTATCATTAAGACCCCTGGGGTAAATGGTATCAAGCCTGTAGATCCAGCGTGCCTCAGCCCGAAGCAGCATCTTACCCCTATTACCACCTCTAGCGGATTCTTTACCATGATCAATCATCATGTAACGCAGAGATGACAATGCATTGCCCATAGCCTTAAAGTGTTTGGCCACGGGTTGATCTATATCCCTTCCCGACAATGATAAATTGATTGCAGACCTATGTAGAGCCATTCGCTCACGGAACTTGCGAGTCGTCTAGCCTACATAGCACAGGCCACAAGGGCACAATATGATATACACTACATGCGAAGTCAAACACGTCAACACATGACGGATCTCATATAGTTTATCCTTGTGAGGATGTCTAAAAGATCTGCCCTGCATCAAAAATTTACAAGTAGTACAGTTGTGACAACTATAGCAGCCAGGGGGCTTAGTATAAACATTCGGGATCTTAGGGACACCTCTACCAGTAATATCCGTCACGATCAAAAGATCCTTAAGATTACGCCCACGCCTGAAAGCAGCTGCAGGCCTCAGATCTTTAAAAACTGGTAACTCGGGATCAGATGAAACTAATGGCCACAAAGCCTTAGTGGCATATTTAATCACGGGGCTAGCCACCGTGAAACTACTGGACCAAGGTAACAATTTCTGGTTTTTGTTGCATCTGGCTTTTAACAGCTCGGACCTAGGCATTGATAACACTTTGGCTTTGTGTTGTAACAACAATTTATGATCATAATCTCTAGCTAAAAATTTGCTAATAAGAGCATCTAGCCTAACACTAATTTGTGACCGATCACTCATAAGACGCGCCACCCGCATCATCTGTGACAGCGGTAGCCCTTTCTTAAGGGCCAATGGGTGATGGCTTGAGGCTAGCAAAAATGAATTACGCTCCACATCCTTAGAATAGACATCAGTAGTTATTTGACCATCTACCACCTCAATATGGACATCCAAAAAATGTGCTGATTCTACACTACACACATAAGTATATTTAATGCTAGAATCCATTGCATTGATGTCATTCATCATTTCCATGAACAATTCGAGGCCACCAGTCCAGATCATAAAGACATCATCGACGTAACGTGTATATACTTTAATATGTTGATTGATCGCCCTCCGATCAAGGAACATACAGTTCTCCTGGTCAAACATATACACGTTTGAATAGGATGGCAGCACTGGTGACCCCATAGCACAACCACGGAGCTGTAAATAGTACTTTCCATCATGCAAAAAATAGTTTCTAACCAATGTTAACTCCAGCAGTGATAGGAATAAGTCCTGATCAAAACCAGACACAGCAGAATGTTTAAACAAAAAATTCTTCATGGCCATTAAACCCCCATAATGAGGTATAGAAGTGTACAAATTACACACATCCAGACAACACAATAAAGCACCCTTAGGTACCTCCCCAACTTCCAAGAGCAATTTCAGAAAACTCGTCGTGTCTTTCAGAAAGGAACATTGTAGTGGCAGGAGTGGTTGTAAGACACAATCCAATAATTGTGCCACGGGTTGATATAAAGAGTCACGTGCCGAAATGATCGGGCGGCCAGGCGGCTTAAACTTGTCTTTATGTAATTTTGGCTGGGTATATAACACAGGAACCTTTGGGAAATCCAGCAACAGAGCTTTAGCCAACTTAAATGAAATCGTCTTTTGTTCAACAGCATTATCAAGAATAAGTTGTAACTCATTATGATGTCTTGTGGTGGGATCACCGCTAAGTTGTTCATAGACTTCCACATCAGCCAGCTGTCTTGCAATTTCCAGACAATAATCACTAATGTCCTGTATCACAATCACTCCACCTTTGTCTGCCGGCCGAATTATAATGTCCTCATATGAGGACAGATTTTTCAGCCAATGATTTAGGCCTAGATAGATTTTTGTGAACCATTCCCGGAGCTGCCACAAACGATCCACTGATTCATCGAGGAGTCTTTTGAAAGCTTTCAAAGACGGATTAGTAGAAACTGGATCGTAATTAGATCTAGAGCATTTTTTAAGAAACTGGTCAGAGATGGAAGAATCAGGCACCATCACTTTATTTTGAAAATGTTCTTTAAGGCGCATATTCCTGGCTGGTCTGTGGTGATCTATTTTCCACATAAAGTCATCATGGAAGTTCGTCGGCACGAAGGACAGGCCCTTATTCAGGACCCTCAACTCCGTCTCATCAAATACTCTCTTACTCAAGTTGAAAATTACTGTTTCTTCCGAGATGGGTTCTTTCTGCTGCCTCTGCCTTTGCCCGCCCCTACGGGTGGCAGATCTTCTAAGGCACTGTTGGTTTCCAGAGGAGCTTGCCCTAAAGGGATACGCATGCCCACAGATGTATCATCCGATTCGGAAATCACAAAATCACTATCACTTGTGTCAGTGGGTGCAGGTTTCCTATTACGACCCTGGAATTTCATTTGCCAAGGTCTCCGTTTATGTAAAGCGGGCTGACTACGGCCCTCATTGGTGCTGCCGGATAGCCACCGGTACACACGATTCTCTTCATAATCTAGATCAACAGTATATTTCTTATTTTTTATTAATTTAATCAATTCAATCTTGTACTGATCGCACTGTTGATCCAGTTTATCAAGCCATGACCGATTAGCCACATCATCCAGCACCTTCTTGTGCTCGAGCTCAAACGAAGCGATCTTAGATCTAGTCTGCTGTAACTCACGTCCAGCTTCATCAATGACCAGCTGAATAGCTAAAAGTCTCTCCTGTTGGTACATTCAAGCTCTGGCAGCCAGCTGTATCCTGTAAAGGCAGACCACCAGATGCTGTATCCATAATAATGCAGTGATGATTCCACAAAACACCACAGAAGAAAGACGTTAGGACCAGTGGTTCATATACTCACACCACAGTCCCGATTAGTTCAGTGTGATACACGTAGTAGAATATACAATCAGCGTCTTATAGGTGCCTTGCAACAAGAAGACTGCACACAAAGTGCAGACTCACCATACAGTCCCAAAACTGCCGGCACTCAGCGCTTTCACTGCACAACTAATGTAGGCTAATGTAGGCTATAATCCAAGCAGTCCAAAATAACACAGCACTCAATGGGCTCCATAAATATGTCACATAGCAGTGTCTTTATTAGTCTACGTTTCAGGGCATCAGCCCTTTCGTCAGGACACACTTACAAACAATACATAAAACACGTACCCACTATTAGTACCCACCGAGACTGCCAGCATCCTCCCACACGTGACGCGGGCCATCCGAACATCCGCTCATGACGCACTTCTGGGACCGGTAACACAGTACGCTGCTTAGCAACCGGCCAGCTTGCGGTTCACACCAGAAGCGCCCACATGCATGCGGACCCCAGGGGTCTTAATGATAAAATTAATTGGAATTCCTTGATTTAATTATGATAATATGGTGGTGTAGTGCGGCTATAATAATGATCTGGTTCCCTTCTATAACAAAATAAAATAAAATATAATAAAATATATTAAAATAATCTGCATTCTGTTGGTAGCATTCTACAATGTGTTAGAGTATGGGTAGAAATTCTTGGTATGTGTTAAGATTTGATGCAGTATTGATTTTGTTAACATGTATGCTTATTTTCATTGTTTTTCTTTTGTCTTGTTGTGGTGTTGTGGTTTTATTGACTGTGACACTTCTCCCCACTGGCGCTGGTTGTGTGACACTTCCGCATGCATGTGGGCGCTTCTGGTGTGAACGGCCAACTGGCCGGTTGCTAAGCAGCGTCCTGTGTTGCCGGTCCCGGAAGTGGGTCATGAGCGGATGTTCGGACGGCAGGCGACACATGTGGGAGGATGCTGGCAGTCTCGGTGGGTACTAATAGTGGGTAAGTGTTTTATGTATTGTTTGTAAGTGTGTCCTGACGAAAGGGCTGATGCCCTGAAACATAGATTAATAAAGACACTGCTGTGTGACATATTTATGGAGCCCATCGAGTGCTGTGTTCTTTTGGACTGCTTGGATTATAGCCTACATTAGCACCTGGGCCAGTTGCGCAGTGAAAGCGCTGAGTGCCGGCAGTTTTGGGACTATATATATATATATATATATATATATATACTTCCCATGGAAGCCTGGCACTCTGGATGATTGGACCAACGGAGGGGTGCCTTCTTAAACACATGTAGTCATCTCACGTCCCACTCCAAGAATGAGGCGGCACTCCCGAATAGTCATAATGCAAAAAACGTGTATTTAAATAAGTTCAGTGACACATGTTATCATCGACGTTTCAAGGTCCGTGGACCTTTTCATCAGGATGGGTCAGAACATGTTGTGACCCATCCTGATGAAAAGGTCCACGGACCTTGAAACGTCGATGATAACATGTGTCACTGAACTTATTTAAATACACGTTTTTTGCATTATGACTATTTGGGAGTGCCGCCTCGTTCTTGGAGTGGGACGTGAGATGACTATATATATATATATATATATATATATATACAGAAAACCAAGGATAAATATATGCCACAGCCCCAATGAATAACTATATTCCAGTGCCACTTTACCCCCTTTACTTACTGGCAGATGGTCCCTTTTAAGGCTCTGGCACCCTCCCTTCGGCTGGGCCTATTGCCCGCATATCTAGGCCCCAATGCCCTTGCTCCATAGGGCCTAATGCCCTTTGTGTCTTGGGCCTAGTGCCCATCTATCTAGGCCCTAGTGTCCTTACTCCACAGGGCCTAGTGCCCCCTTCTGCCTAGGGCCTAGTGCCCCTTATCTAGTGGGGCCTAATGCCCTTTGTGCCTCGTGCCTAGTGCCTGTCTATCTAGGACCTAGCACCGTTTGTACCTTGGGCCTTGTGTCCGCCTACTGCAGCACAGGCTTGAGCCTGAATGTGCCCCTCAGGCCTAGTGCTTGAGCCCAGGTGGTCTAGGGAGGTTACGTACTTACCAGCCATGCAGTCTTCATCTAAGCCATGCCCAGCTAAGTAATACTGACCATTAAACCTAAAAAAGCTAAAGATGATAGATTTCAGTGGGCGTTTATCACAGATTTTAATTCTCAATATAAAGAGATCGAAAAAGTTTTTAAAAAACATTGGTCTATTTTGAGAAGAGATCCTATCTTGGGAAAGAGCATTCCACCCAAACCAGTTCATATTTACAGAAAGGCAGCTAACCTAAAAACAAAACTGGTTAAAAGTGCACATCTAAAGTCCGATAAGAGTATAAATACTAATAAATTGGTAGGCTTCTATAGATGTGGCTTATGATGAGGTTGTAGGAATGTAAAAAATTGGGGAAGGAGAAGAAAGTCACGAATATTATGATTAATGAACAAGAGTTTGAGGTCCTTGATTTTATTACATGTTATTCAAAAAACCTTATATATGCCATTGAATGTAAATGTGGCTTGTTTTATATAGGGCGGACAACTAGGAATCTTAAAACTCGTATAGGAGAGCATCTCCGTAACATTAGAAAAGGGCTAGACTCCCATTCCCTATCAGCCCACTTTAAAACTGTCCATCAATGTTCCACAGATGACATAAAAAATGTATTTGGATTAAAATTAATTAAAGGGTCTATGAGATCTAATAATGATATGGCTACTATAGCCAAGGAAGAAAAGAAGATTATTTATAAATATAAAATGTTGGCCCCTGGTGGTCTTAATTTAGACTTTGAGATTAAATGGTTTCTGTAGTATTTTATTTTTTACACTGTGAATTTTTAATATGTATATTTGTTTCATGTACCGTTTTTACGATATTTGATATGGTTTTTAAAAAATTGAATTATTATGGATTTGTATCGTTCTATATAAACTGCGTTAAGTCCAAATATTAATTATTTTTATTATTGAGTGTCCTTATGATTGTTTTTATCATTATTTGCAGGAGACTTTTTAATATAAAGGACATATTTAACTTCAATGTGCCACTTCTATGTATATGAGGGGCACGTCACGGTTGCAGGACGTTACTTCCGGTAATTCCAGAAACCGGGGCTGCACTCTCCAACATGCCCACCAGGACACATTAATGGAGAAGATTAAGGTTCCGGGAAGGTATTACATGCGGGCGCTGCACATCAGGCGAGAGACACATGGCGGCACTGGAGAACTCGGTTCCCGGAAGTGTCCCTGCCGGGCATGATGACGCTAGGAAGGAGGAGTTTTTACACCTGGGAATGTGGATGATCTAAGAATGTTATATTTTATGTGAGATAGGATATACACATATGCATGGGAAGGTTTTAATAGAGATTGGTGATTGATTACATGATTGTATGGGGTACTTAAGGCACCCATTATTGAAGTGTCCCATATACCTTGAAAAAGATCCAAACAGACGGATCGAAACGCATTGGTTACGGGACTTTGGTTACGAGATTTTTGTGCTATTGTACTATGGATTTGTCGACCAGTTTGGAGGAGATAGTGGATTCCGGACTTCACTGTCATAATTTATCAGGTCGTGATCCTTCATTTTATGTTTTATGTCTTGTCTCTTGTAATAAACTGCTGTTTAGCTACATATATCATCCTTTTCCTTTACATGATGAGGATGTATGGCTGAATGATGACAAACTGATGGGTCAATGAATGATATCTAAAAAGAAACCACTACGGGCATTTTCAGCGCACACTGAACGTGAGTAAGGTACGCAGTACCTTTCTGTGTGGGCTTTTCACCTAGTTGCAGTGACAAATTTTTAGAATAAGCGGTTTATACATGCACACGAATCTGCACTACTCTCGGATGGTGCTTAAGATTCAGAATCCAGCAAATGTATCTACCGGCAATTAGAGGACCAAAAACATCAATAGTTCTCCTATGGGTGCATTATTATTTAATGCAGGGGTTCTTAACTCCAGTCCTCATGTACCACCACAGGTCATATTTTGTGGATTTTTTAAATCATGAACAGGTGAGTTAATCTGGTTTTCTGGGTCAGTAATTATCCTGTTTCCACAGACAGAAAGCTCAAAATATGACTTGTTTGGGACCTAAAAAATTATTTGGTGGACTTTATGGCCTGTAACATGGGTGTTGTGCATTTCAAAATGATGTGTGCCCTAACAATGCTATCCAGCAATGTCATCCTCCTCAGAGTCCTATCCTCCACCCCTGCCTCCTTACAGGATCACGGTTTACTGACATAAATATATTTATTAACAGTACCTTTTATTGCGCAGCATATTCCATTGAGCTTTACAATTGGAAACATTAATAGAACAAAACAGGGTAATAACACACAGATATATAGGTGGGAAGGCCCTGCTCGCAAGCTTACAGTCTAAAGGGAAATAGGCATTGATACACAAGGATAGGTGCTATATATTGCATCTTGGTCCAGCCAGAACGCAAAGTTTCTTGGTAGGCTGCATGATCCAGTCACACAGGAATATCGGCCAAATATCAGGAGGATGTAGCTTACAATCTAAAGGGAAATAGGCATTGATACACAAGGATAGGTGCTATATACTGCATCTTGGTCCAGCCAAAATGCAGAGTTTGTTGGTAGGCTGCATGATCCAGTCACACAGGAATGTCAGCCAAATATCAGGAGGATGTGAAAGAAAGACAATGTGTGAGATTATGTGCGAATTGTGAAAGGGGATGAAATTAGATATGGAAGCTATGAAGGTTATGTGGGCGGTTCTGGAAGGAATCTGATAAGCTTGCCTGAAGAGGTGAGTTTTCAGGGAATGCTTGAAGGACTGGAGACTAGAGGAGAGTCTTATTGTGCGTGGTAAGCCATTCCATAGAGTGGGTGCAGCCCGAAGAAAGTCCTGTAACCATGAATGGGAGCAAGTAATGTGTGGGGATGAGAGATGCAGATCTTGTGCTGAGCGAAGAGGTCGGGTTGGTAGATATTTTGAGATGAGTGAAGAGATGTATGTTGGTGTGGTTTGGTTAATAACCTTATGTGTAAGTCAAATTATTTTATACTGAATACGAGAGAAAACCAGCAACCAATGGAGGGACTGCAAGAGCGAGGCAGCAGACGATGAACGTTTGGCAAGGAAGATAAGCCTCAGTGCTGCATTCATAATGGATGTAATGGCAAAAGCCTGTTTTTGGGAAGAGCAGTAAGGAGACTATTACAGTAGTCAATGCGGGAAATAATGAGTGCATGGATTAGAGTTTTTGCAGTGTCTTGTGTGAGATATGGTTGACATTTGGAAATGTTTTTCAGATGTATGTAACATGATTTTGAAACAGATTGAATGTGGGAAACAAAGGACAGTTCAGAGTCAAGTATGACACCAAGGCAGTGAGCATGTGGGGCAGGGTGGATTGTCGAGTTATCAACAGTGATGGAGAGATCAGGTTGGTAACTGTTATTGGCCAGTGGACATATAATTAATTCTGTTTTAGAAATATTAAGTTTAAGGTGGCGGGATGACATCCAAGATGAAATGACAGAAAGACATTCAGTGACATGGACCAATACAGATGGTGATAAATATGGGGAGAATAGATAGATTTGAATTTCATCCACATACAGATGGTACTGAGATCCAAAAGAGTGGATTAGTTTGCCAAGAGAGGTGGTATAGATTGAGAATAGCAGAGGACCTAAAAGAGAGCCTTGTGGTACTCCAACTGATAGAGGTAGCGAAGAGGAGGCAGAATTAGAAAAACGAACAGTAAAAGAGCGATCAGATAGGTAGGAAGAGAACCAAGAAAGAGCTGTGTCCTTAAGACCTAGGGATTGTAGTGTTTGTATGAGAAGAGAGTGGTCAACAGTGTCAAAAGCAGCAGAGAGATCTAGAAGAATTAGGAGTGAGTAATGGCCTTTAGCCTTGGTAGTGACCAGATCATTTATGACCTTAGTCAGTGCTGTCTCTGTGGAGTGTTGGGAACGAAAGCCAAACTGAAGTGGGTCCAATAAGTTGTGTGAGTTAAGAAAGTATGTGAGGCGGGTGTATACAAGTCTCTCGTAGCTTGGAGAGGCATGGGAGCTGGGAGATAGAATGGTAATTTGAGAGAGCGTTAGGGTCAGAATTTTGTTTTTCAAAATGGGAGTAATCACGGCATGCTTGAACAATGATGGAAAGATGCCAGTAGAGAGAGAGAGAGATTACAGATTTTAGTTAGGGTTGGGATGAGTACAGGAGACAGAGCTTTACTGATTTGTGACAGTATAGGATCTAGAGGAGAGGTAATAGAGTAGGAGGATGACAAGAGTGTAGATACTTCATCTTCATTTGTGGGGTCAAATGAGAATGTGCCAGAAGGTTCAGGTAGGGAATTGAGCAGGTCATTAGCTGAGGAAGAGCATAGCATTTCATTTTGGAGCTTATCAATCTTGTCCTTGAAAGAGGATGCAAGATCTTGTGCACAGATAACAGCAGGTGGGTTGGGTGAGGGAGGTGTAAGAAGCAGTTTAAATGTAATAAAAAGTCACTTGGGGTTAGAAGCTTGAGCAGAGATTAGAGATTGGAAATATGTTTATTTGGCAGCATCCAGAGCAGTACGATAAATGTTGTAGATGTTGTAGATTGTCTTATATGTGAGGAAGTCACTTGGAGTATGAGACTTTCGCCACTGACATTCTACTTTAAATGAGAGTTTTTGTAGATGCCTTGTTAAGTTAGAATGCCATGGTTGACGTCTACGTGGTATGTGATGGGTAGCTGGAGCTACTTCATCGAGGAATGTTTCTAGAATCTGGTTTAGGTGAGATTCAGCAGTCTCAGGAGAAGTGAATGTAGTAATTGGTGAGAGTAGTTGTTGTAGAGAGGTAAATAGTTGTTGAAAGTTAATCGCATTAATATTTCTGCGTGTTTTAGGTTTGGTTGATTTTAATGACATTGAGGTTGATGTAATGGAGGAAAGTGTGCAGGTGGTAAGGGTGTGAGAGGGAAAAGAGCATTAGTGAAATCAGAAACTGATCATAGTCTGGTCAATACAAGATCAAGGCAGTGGTCCTCCTGATGAGTAGAGGAGTCAGTCCATTGGTAGAGGCCAAGAGAGGAGGTTAAACAGAGTAGTTTGGAGGTATAAGGAGATTGTGGACTGTCAATGCAGATATTGAAATCACCCATAATGATGGTGGAGATGTCTGAGGTTTGGAAGTGAGGGAGCCAGGCAGAAAAGTGTTCCAGAAATTGTTGAGGTGGCCCAGGTGGGCGATAGATAGCAGCAACTCGCAGAGAAAGGAATGAAAGTCCTGATAGAATGTACTTCAAGTGGGAGAACTGTTTATGTGAAAGACTGGGACAGTAATATTCCTACCCCACCTTCTTTACAATTACCAGGCCTGGAGGTGTGTGAGAAGTGTAGGTCACCATGTGAAAGTGCAGCAGGGGAGACAGTGTCTGATTGTGTAAGCCACGCTTCTGTTATCACCAGAAGGTTGAGGTTAGTTGAAATAAAGAGGTCATGGATGGATGTTAGTTTATTGCAGACAGAGCGTGCATTCCATAAGGCACAGTTTAGTGACATGGAAAGTGAAGAAGGGCATGCAATGTTATAAGGTTAGCTAGATTTATAGTTTGTTGAGGGTGTGGCATGTGGGTCGGGCCTGGATTTGGAGATATGTCACCAGCTAATAGAAGCAGCAAGAGAGAGATATAAATATAATTGTGGGATGCGTATGAAAGTTTTTTATGGCAACAGGTTGTGGATGTTATTGTCAATGTGTATAGATAAGTTAAAAGCTCATGTATGTTTGTAAGAGGAGAGTAGATTAATGAGGCAGCAATATGTACAGAAGGATGAGGTGCAAGGAGAGTAAAGGATGTACTAGCCTTAGAGATGATTCCATGGAGTAGGATAATAAAAATAAGTTTTTGATACATTGGGCCGTATTCAATTTGGAGCGAAAAGTCAGTTGCCGAACTTTTCGCCATCATTGTGGTTTTGGGTGCGAAAAAGTATTGCGCTCGTCTCTGCTTAACCCCGTACTCAATATGGAATTGGCAAAAATGGAACCTGGCGAAACTGAAATCTGAAAAAAGTTCTGTCAGTTTTGGGGAAATCAGCCTGACACCCCACAAAAGATGTACTGACATGGGAGGTCACTCTGGATACCCCCGAATAGCCCTGCTGAAGGTATTTGGGCACCTTAAATGGTCTCAATAAGTGCTATTTTGCATGTTTTAAAATGTGGTTAATAATAGCATTTTGGTAGTTTTTTTGAGAAAATAACTAGTTCCATCAAATTTGCGGTACATGAAAATGGGTGCTAGTATATTTTAAAGTTGCTAATGTGACGTTTTAAAAAAAATTAGAAAAATCCACCTGCCGCAACCACCTGCAATCATAAAAACACCTGGGGCACACTTGGGGACCCCGCTGGAGTCTATCTCTCTAGTTTTTAACTTTGTACCCCAACTTTGGGTTTTTTGCCCCCCAAAAAGTACTTTTTTGGGGTGACTGAAGGTACTTTGTAAAAATTTTTTGACAAAGATTACCTTTAGGGACCTGTCCAAGGGATGCAGGGTGGTTTTTGGAAGTCTGCATCCCAAAACCCCAAATCTGCACTTTTTTACTCGCCACCTATTCATAGGCGATACTTTTTTGCTGTGTCTGATGAATTGACTTTACGCACCGGTGAAAAGTCAGCCAAATTGAAAAACGGGATAAATGAAATCGGCGAAAATTACATCATTGGCAAAAAAGTATCGCCGAAATTGACTTTTCGCTCCAAATTGAATACGGCCCATTGTGGGTTTTTTAATATTTTTGTATGTTTTGGGATAAAAACAAACTACTTTTATGAAATGTTATTGTAATTACCTTGTTTTCGATGTTGTTCAACTGTTTTTTAACTGTTCAGAAATCGCACTTATACCCCTTTTATACCAGAGCAAAAATCTGGGTTTTTGCTGGGTCTACCTGGGTCGCAGCTCAGTGTAAAGGGTCCCTGAAAAATAACCTGGGTCAAGTGACCCGGCATTCCAACCAGATAGCTACCAGGGTCTGACCCAGGATGGACCTGGGTAATGATGCAGTGTAAACAGTGCAACCCAGGTTATCCAACCTGGGTCATGCCTAAAATGAGCTGATTGGTGGTTGTGGAGCAGTCACCTCCCACTTTTTATGACCTCACAAGTTTAGCAGGGCAGACCTAGGTTCAGTGTGAATGGGGCTTACCTGAGAATAACCCAGATCATTGGTGCTGTGTAAATGGTGTCTGACCTGGGTTGGAACCATATCTGAAAACCCAGGTCGGACCCAGGTTTTTGGTGGAAAAGAGGTATAAGTTTAAGTATAAGTATAAGTTTAACCACACTTTGTGCAGAACCGCAACAAGCTGCAAAACCATCAGCAAGCTGTCCTTAAGACTGTTAGGAAATAGATATATATATTAGGGGTGAGCGGGTTCGGATTTCTGAAATCCGAACCCCCCCGAGCCCCCCCGATCCGAGTCCGATCCGAGTCAGGCTCGACTTTTCCCGCCTGACTCGGATCTGACATCGAGGCAAAACGTCATCATCCCGCCTTCCGAGTCTCGCGGGTTTTGGATCCTATATAAGGTACCCGCGTCGGCGCCATTTTCTCACTCGGCTGTGGACAGTGAAGAGGGAGGGTGGGAGTTAGTGCTGTGTAGTGTAGTGTAGTGTAGTGCTGCTGTTGTCCACTACTTCAAAGTCCATAGGGGCTGGCTGTGTTGTGCTGTGCTGCTGTTGTTAATAGGGGCTGTGTCCACTACTTCAAAGTCCATAGGGGCTGGCTGGACTGTGTTGTGCAGTCAGTTCCAAAGTCCTGTGCAGTGTCCCAGTCCTAAAGGGGTGCTGTAGTGTTGTCCAGGGGGTGCTCTGTCCATCAGGTGTGCTCCCCCCAAGTGCTAAAAAAATAATATATTTTCTGTGTTTGTGAATTGTGTGCGCAGTAGCCGCACGTGCATCAACAAAGTAGTGCCAAGCGTGCGCCTGTGTCATAAGTAAAGGGCCGGCTGGCTTGACCGTTAAGGGTGCTGTAACCCCCGAAAGTACACTCCAGTCCAAACCAAAAAAAAAATTATTTTCTGTGTTTGTGAATTGTGTGCGCAGTAGCCGCACGTGCATCAACAAAGTAGTGCCAAGCGTGCGCCTGTGTCATAAGTAAAGGGCCGGCTGGCTTGACCGTTAAGGGTGCTGTAACCCCCGAAAGTACACTCCAGTCCAAACCTAAAAAAAAATTATTTTCTGTGTTTGTGAATTGTGTGCGCAGTAGCCGCACGTGCATCAACAAAGTAGTGCCAAGCGTGCACCTGTGTCATAAGTAAAGGGCCGGCTGGCTTGACCGTTAAAGGGTGCTGTAACCCCCGAAAGTACACTCCAGTCCAAACCAAAAAAAAATTATTTTCTGTGTTTGTGAATTGTGTGCGCAGTAGCCGCACGTGCATCAACAAAGTAGTGCCAAGCGTGCGCCTGTGTCATAAGTAAAGGGCCGGCTGGCTTGACCGTTAAGGGTGCTGTAACCCCCGAAAGTACACTCCAGTCCAAACCTAAAAAAAAATTATTTTCTGTGTTTGTGAATTGTGTGCGCAGTAGCCGCACGTGCATCAACAAAGTAGTGCCAAGAGTGCCCCTGTGTCATAAGTAAAGGGCCGGCTGGCTTGACCGTTAAAGGGTGCTGTAACCCCCGAAAGTACACTCCAGTCCAAACCAAAAAAAAATTATTTTCTGTGTTTGTGAATTGTGTGCGCAGTAGCCGCACGTGCATCAACAAAGTAGTGCCAAGCGTGCGCCTGTGTCATAAGTAAAGGGCCGGCTGGCTTGACCGTTAAAGGGTGCTGTAACCCCTGAAAGTACACTCCAGTCCAAACCAAAAAAAAATTATTTTCTGTGTTTGTGAATTGTGTGCGCAGTAGCCGCACGTGCATCAACAAAGTAGTGTCAAGCGTTCGCCTGTGTCATAAGTAAAGGGCCGGCTGGCTTGACCGTTAAGGGTGCTGTAACCCCCGAAAGTACACTCCAGTCCAAACCAAAAAAAAAATTATTTTCTGTGTTTGTGAATTGTGTGCGCAGTAGCCGCACGTGCATCAACAAAGTAGTGCCAAGCGTGCGCCTGTGTCATAAGTAAAGGGCCGGCTGGCTTGACCGTTAAGGGTGCTGTAACCCCCGAAAGTACACTCCAGTCCAAACCTAAAAAAAAATTATTTTCTGTGTTTGTGAATTGTGTGCGCAGTAGCCGCACGTGCATCAACAAAGTAGTGCCAAGAGTGCGCCTGTGTCATAAGTAAAGGGCCGGCTGGCTTGACCGTTAAAGGGTGCTGTAACCCCCGAAAGTACACTCCAGTCCAAACCAAAAAAAAATTATTTTCTGTGTTTGTGAATTGTGTGCGCAGTAGCCGCACGTGCATCAACAAAGTAGTGCCAAGCGTGCGCCTGTGTCATAAGTAAAGGGCCGGCTGGCTTGACCGTTAAAGGGTGCTGTAACCCCTGAAAGTACACTCCAGTCCAAACCAAAAAAAAATTATTTTCTGTGTTTGTGAATTGTGTGCGCAGTAGCCGCACGTGCATCAACAAAGTAGTGCCAAGAGTGCGCCTGTGTCATAAGTAAAGGGCCGGCTGGCTTGACCGTTAAAGGGTGCTGTAACCCACAAAGTACACTCCAGTCCGAACCAAAAAAAAATTTATTTTCTGTGTTTAGCCGCACGTATATATCAAATCGATATAACATAAATGGAGGACCAAACTTTCTCCGATAAAAATAAAATAGAGAAAGATCAAGAACCACTTCCTCCTAGTGCTGAAGCTGCTGCCACTAGTCATGACATAGACGATAACATGCCATCAACGTCGTCTGCCAAGGCCGATGCCCAATGTCATAGTAGAGGGCACATACAATCCCAAATGGCAAAGTTCAGGAAAATGACCTTGAAAAAGACATTTAAATCAGCTGAAGAGAAACGTAAACTTGCCAATATGCCATTTACGACACGGAGTGGCAAGGAACGGCTAAGGTCGATCCCTAGTATGTTCATGACTAGTGGTTCAGCTTCACATGACGATGGAAGCACTCCTCCCACTAAAAAAATCAAAAGAGTTAAGCTGGCAAAAGCACAGCGAAGAACTGTGCTTTCTAAGAAGATATCACAAATCCCCAAAGAGAGTCCAAGTGTGGTGGTGGTTGCGATGCCTGACCTTCCCAGCACTGGACGGGAAGAGGTGGCTCTTTCCACCATTTGCACGCCCCCTGCAAGTGCTGAAAGGAGCACCCACAGTCCACTTGCTGATATGCAAATTGAAGATGTCACTGTTGAAGTACAACAGGATGAGGATACTGGTGTAGCTGGCGCTGAGGAGGAAGTTGGCGAGGAGGATTCTGATGGTGATGTGGTTTGTTTAAATCAGGCTCCGGGGGAAACAGTTGTTGTCCGTGGGATGAAAAAGCCCATCACGGTCATGCCTGGGCAGAAGACCAAACATTCCACCTCTTTGGTCTGGCAATATTTCTATCCAAATCCGGACAACAACTGTCTTGCCATATGTACCATATGTAAAGGTGAAATAAGTAGGGGTAGGGACGTCAACCACCTAGGAACATCCTCCCTTATACGGCACCTGCAGCGCGTTCATAAAAAGTTACTGTCAAGTTCAGAAACTTTGGCTCAGACCGTAAGCAGTCCAGGGACACCTAAATCCCGTTGTCCTGTTGTATCCAAGCGCCTGCAAACCGCACCGTCAACTCCCTCCTCGTCAATTTCCTCCTTAGTCAGGATCGGAAGTAGTCCTGCAGGCCATATCACTGGCATGACTGACTCTCCTATCCGGGATTCCTCCGGAGGATCCTGCATTGCTACGCCTACTGCTGCCGCTGCTGCTGTTGCTGCTGCTGCTGGGAGTCGTTCATCATCCCAGAGAGGAAGTAGGAACACCACTACTTTTACTAAACAATTGACCCTCCAACAGTCCTTAGCGAGGAGGATGAAGTACGACAGCAGTCATCCTGAAGCAAAACGTATAACTGAGGCCTTGACTGCTATGTTGGTGTTAGACGTGCGTCCGGTATCCGCCATTAGTGCAGTGGGATTTAGACAATTGATGGAGGTAGTGTGTCCCCGGTTCCAAATCCCGTCTAGATTCCACTTCACTAGGCAGGCGATACCGAGACTGTACAGAAACGTCAGAAAAAGTGTCCTCAGTGTCCTGAAAAATGCCGTTGTACACAATGTCCACTTAACCACGGACATGTGGACAAGTGGAACAGGGCAGACTAAGGACTATATGACTGTGACAGCCCACTGGGTAGATGTATCACCTTACGCAGCAACAGCAGCAGCGTCACCAGTAGCAGCATCTCAGAAACGCCAGCTCGTTACAAGGCAGGCTACGCTGTGTATCACCGGTTTCAGTAAGAGGCACACCGCCGACAACCTCTTAGAGAAACTGAGGGAAATCATCGCCCAGTGGCTTACCCCACTTAGACTCTCCTGGGGATTTGTGATATCTGACAACGCCACCAATATTGTGCGGGCATTACATCTGGGCAAATTCCAGCACGTCCCATGTTTTGCTCACACAATAAACTTGGTGGTGCAGAATTTTCTGAAAAGCGACGGGCGTGCAGGAGACGCTTTGGGTGGCCCGAAAAATTTCTGGCCACTTTCGCCATTCAGCGACTGCGTGCCGAAGACTGGAGCGCCAGCAAACACTCTTGAACCTGCCCCGCCATCACCTGAAGCAAGAGGTTGTGACGCGGTGGAACTCAACCCTCTATATGCTTCAGAGGATGGAGGAGCAGCAAAAGGCCATACAAGCCTATACATCCACCTATGACATAGGCAAAGGAGGGGGTATGCACCTGACTCAAGCGCAGTGGAGAATGATTTCCGTGTTGTGCAAGGTTCTTCAGCCCTTCGAACTTGCCACACGTGAAGTCAGTTCAGACACTGCCAGCTTGAGTCAGGTCATTCCCCTCATCAGGCTTTTGCAGAAGCAGCTGGAGAAAGTGAAGGAGGAGCTAAGACGGAGCGATTCCGCTCGGCATGTGGGACTTGTGGATGAAGCCCTTCATTCGCTTTGCTAGGATTCCAGGGTGGTCAATCTGTTGAAATCAGACCACTACATTTTGGCCACCGTGCTCGATCCTAGGTTTAAAGCCTATGTGGTGTCTCTCTTTCCGGCCGACACAAGCCTGCAGAGGTGCAAAGACCTGCTGGTGAACACACTGTCAGCTGAAGCGGAACGTGACACGTCAACGGCTCCTTCTTCATTTTCTCCCGCAACTGGGGCTGCCAGGAAAAAACTTAGGTATCCTAAGCAACCCGCTGGCGGTGATGCAGGGCAGGCAGGACCAAGTTTGGACATCTGGTCCGGACTGAAGGACCTGGCAACAATTTCTGACATGTCTACTGTCACTGCATATGATACTGTCACCATTGACAGAATGGTGGAGGATTACATCGGTGACAGCATCCAAGTAGGCATGTCAGACAGTCCATACCTGTACTGGCAGGAAAAAGAGGCAATTTGGAGGCCCCTGTACAAACTGGCTCTATTTTACCTGAGTTGCCCCCCCTCCAGTGTGTACTCCGAAAGAGTGTTTAGTGCAGCCGGGAACCTTGTCAGCGAAAGGCGTAGGAGGTTGCTTCCACAGAATGTGGAGAAGATGATGTTCATCAAAATGAATTATCAGCTCTTCCAGGAAGACCAGCCTCCAGAAGGTACAGAGGGACCTGTGGTGGTGGATTCAAGTGGGGACGAGTTAATACTTTGTGAGGATGAGGATGTACACACTGAAGAGGGTGAGGAATCGGTGGATGAGGAGGATGAGGATGACATCTTGCCTCCGTAGAGCCAGTTTGTGCAGGGACACATTAATTGCCAGCTTGTTTTGTGGGGGCCCAAACGAACCAATCATTTCAGCCACAGTTGTGTGGCAGACCCTGGCGCTGAAATGATTGATTTGTTAAAGTGTGCATGTCCTGTTTATACAACATAAGGGTGGGTGGGAGGGCCCAAGGACAATTCCATCTTGCACCTCTTTTTTTCTTTGCATTATGTACAGTTTGGGGCCTAGTTTTTCTAACTGCCATCCTGCCTGCCACTGCAGTGTCACTCCTAGATGGGTCACGTGTTTGTGCCGCCCACTCGTGTCGCTTAGCATAGTCATCCAGCTACCTCGGTGCAACCTTTTGGACATAAAAACACTATTGTGAGGTGTGAGGTGTTCAGAATAGACTGGAAATGAGTGGAAATTAAGGTTATTGAGGTTAATAATAGCATAGGAGCAGAAAAACCTACAAATTCTGTGATTTTAGCTGTTTTTATGCTTTTTTTCAAAAAAATACAGATCCAAAACACAAAACCCAGAACCCAAAACACGGAAGGGTGGTTTTGGCAAAACCAATCCAGATCCAAAACACGAAGAAAGATCCAGATCCAAAACCAAAACACAAAACACGAAAAGTGGCCGGTGCACACCCCTAATATATATATATATATATATATATATATAAACTATGCTTCAGTGATCCCCATCAAAACACAGGTAATGACTATTGCTAGCAAGTCATAAAAGATTCACATACGTTTAAAATAGATGAATAACAGCTTAGATTGGAGATGCATAGTTTGACAATGCTTGTTTGAAAGATTCACATACCTGGGAGAGGAAATGAGAAATATAATTACAATCAATTTGTTAATCTTTATCCTTATTGTCACTGCATAAAACAATAACAGTACTGCAAGACAGCTGGCTACTGGATGCTCTATACTTCTCGTATGCACTGAAATAAAGACTTGCAGTAAAATGACCCATTAGTGGCTTTTGAATACACTGAGAATATTTGAAGCATCTGTCTTTTTTTTCTGCTTTAAATTAAAATAAACATTTATGTAAATATATCTGTCTGCAGCACTAATGTGAGGCATGGAGCTGCCTGGCGATAATGCCCATGACAACAATACACTGAAGCTGATCCCAAAGGTTATATTTTAAATATCAAATAATAACATTCTATCACTGACAGATACAATCAAAGCTGTTTGTATTCATCTTTGTAATTTCTAATAAATTAATAATCACTTTGGAACAATTGTTTATATCTACAATTGAAGGATCCTTTTTAAGCTTTTAAAACTTATTAGTACAGCAAGTGGTGTTATGAAAGACAGCTGCAATCATAAATATTGAATATTTCAACTTAATTAAAAATGAAGAGGATTACTAGAACATTACTGCTTTACTCAGACAGGTGTTTAACAAGCATTTATTAAGAATTTGCGCACATGGTGTTCCAGAATCAGCATCACGTAAGCAAGCCACTTTGCATTTCAAGCAGGCAGCTGAACGGTCTGCAGCAATGCAGAGGTCCATAGAGTAGTGAGTAGGAAGGATTAGGATATCCTAGCACTACTGTGATACACCACATTCTGTGAAGGATTAATAATTTACTGTTTCAGTCTCTGCCATTGATTCAGAGAATTACAGCTCCCATGTTGCACCGAGGAATGCAGCTAGGAGGAAGCCCACAATTAGAGGAGGTGGAGACAGAGTTCCAGAGAGAAAGTGGTCTAGTCTGTGTGTTGAATCTGAGCATAAATGGAGTAAGTGAGAATGGGGAAAGCTGAGTCAGTGTAATACCCCTTTCACACTAGCTACAATAACTTGGCTTATTGCACATGAATGTGGCTCGGAACATGATGGTGGTGATGTCATCGACCTTGCAATAAGCCGGGTCGGGCCGCCAATCTGAAAGGGGTCTAAGCCGGGTCACACCCGGAATGGATGCTTAAACAAAATCCCGGGTGTGACCAGGCATTGCAATGTGAAATGGGTATACTGAAAGTACTGTAACTGCCAGAACAGCGAACTAAGATGCAGAGAAAGTTAAAGATAGCCAAGCAACAAATAAAGATCCAGAGAGCCAAACAGTAGAGAGAGATCCAGAGAGCAAATCTTCAGCAAAAGATCCAGAAAGCCAAACAGTAGAGAGAGATCCAGAGAGCAAAGATTCAGAGAGAGCTCCAGAGAGCCAAACATTAGAGAGAGAGATTCAGAGAGCTTAGCTGCAAAGAGAGATCCAGAGAGCCAAGCTGCAGAGAGAGATCCAGAGAGCCAAGCTGCGGAGAGAGATCCAGAGAGCCAAGCTGCAGAGAGAGATCCAGAGGGCCAAGCTGCAGAGAGAGATCCAGAGAGCCAAGCTGTGGAGAGATCCAGAGGGCCAAGCTGCTGTGAGAGATCCAGAGAACCAAGCTGTGGAGAGATTCGGACAGCCAAGCTGCGGAGAGAGATCCAGAGAGCCAACCTGCAGAAAGCAATGAGAGGTTGGTACTTGTAATGCTACAACCAGTTCCACCACTCCAGTGTAAGCTATACCTACATTTTGCAGGGGACACTGTACCCTGCTACAGACCACAAGATGGTAAGATTATACTTTTTTATATACATTATGCAATTATCAGTCTTTTTTTGTGAGAGACATTATTACTACAATATTTATCAGTACAATAGTAATATTTAAGGAAATACTTAAATTTAGTGTGTACAGTATACTTAAAGGGCTCCAATGTGCACACCAAGGGATATATTTACTAAAGTGAGAGTGTTTAGAAATGGAGATGTTGCCCATAGCAACCAATCAGATTCTACTTAACATTTAACTAGCACCTTCTAAAAGATAAAAGCTAGAATCTGATTGGTTGCTATGGACATCTCCACTTCTAAAACCTCTCACTTTAGCAAATATACCCCCAAGATTCATGCATGACCCAGGTTATCAGAGTTCAGGCCATATGTATGTGATTGTGATATTATGTTATTTAAATATGTGCTATATTCTATACAAGAACATTCTGCCAGTTAATCATTTAAGTGAAGTGCCCCACCTTAACATCTTTGGTGGAGTCCTTAGTTATAAATATTAAATCCTTCTGATATATATTTGGCCTGGTTTATTGTTATACTGGTGTAAAGTGTCTGGACGAGAGATCCTTGCCTCTCTACTGAAATGTTTTGGTATTTTGGTATCCTACAGCACTACTAATGGCAAGTTGGATACCAAATTGACGTAGGCCAATAGACAGATTAATGAATAAGCTCCTGAGTTTGTTAGATAATTCCTGTAAAAATATCCTAATGATAAAGCTACTGTGATGTAGCAATTGTTTTGGAAAATCAGAGATTACTGTACAGTATAGAGTGTATGAATCCCAGGTTTAGATGAAGCCTTGTCTAGCCCTGACTGCTGAACATTAATAAAAAATAACTGTATTTCTTATTAAGTAGACTAATAATATAATCCTTAGCAGGCAAGTAGAGTTATTCCTGAAATTACGTTTACGATTTGAATTTTGTTTAAAGAGCATCTTATCACCATGTGTGTTCCCTAGTTGGCTTTGGATTGCTTACCAAAGGTTTAGCTGGCACTATATATGTAACATATGGGGAGATAACTTCAATACTCCACCCAGATACTGTCTCTACTCCTTCAGCTTGCAAGGAACTCTAAACTCTTGACATGGTATATAGTTTATGTGCAGCCTTCTCTGAGTAAGTTATTATGTTTAATGCATTGTGCTATTTTTATTGTTGTTTATGACTGCATTTACAGTACAGTGTAGCTTCTCATGTATTTCTCACTCTTGCCCCTTTTCCTCTATGTTTTCCTTTAGTCTTTTGTATCCGTCTTTGAAAAGTCTTGTTTCAATAAAAATTATAGATAAAAACCTGTTTCATTTGCTAAAAATTAGATGTATGATTTACAGTAAGACTTTATTAACAAATACAGTATGCTTCCTTGTCTCGACTGCCTCCTTTTGGTGTTGTATTTTCATGTGGGAGGGGGGGGGTTCGGGACAAGGTGAATTATTCCCTTGCCACAGTGCTAATGTGATCAAAAACCACTATGGATAACTATTCCAAGATGAAAAGTAAAGTTGCTATTCTCATCAAAACTATGATCTGTGTTGACAAAGGTAATACAAAAGTGAAATCTCATATGTACGAGGGTGGTTCAATAAGTAAGGTAACAAGACCTCTCACGTGTGTAATGCTCTCTATTTCATTCTGATTTCCCACCAGGCCAGAGCAGGTAAACCACTGCTTCCCCTCATGACCATTAGACTACTATGCCTCATTTCAGTCATAATGTCCCAACATCAATAGTAAGATGGAGGGGCTGGCTGAAACATGGTCAAACATTTACATGAGTAGTGTGATCAGATTTCTGCATCTAAATGGTACATCAGCAGCTAAAATTCATCGCCAACACATTGAGGTGTACGATGATAATGTCATGTTATGGAAACAGGATTGGTTTTGGTGCACTGCCTTTGATAACGGCAGGACAGACATTCAAGATGAGCAGCGACTGGCCGGCCAAGCAAGTCCATCACAGATGACAATTTGTGCCGCATTGTAGGTCTGATTCAGGGGACAGACACATTTGTATTAGTAATATGAACATCTCAGTGGGTACTGTGCACAACAATGTTCATAAGCAAACAGGGTGCAGGAAAAAGTGTTCACACTGGGTGCCGAAGCAACTCACAGAAGTGCACAAAACTAATAGGATGGGATTGTCTCTTGATGTGGTACCCTGACTAATGACGTCACGCTGTCGTGTTGCAGTCAGATGTAAAGGTCATGTCCGGCCCGGGCCGCAGCTCAGCCACCTGGACGAGTCCAGCGCTGCCCAGGTCAGGCTTCAAGGGAGCTGGGGCAGGGCAGTGGTGGCTATGGTTCCTGTCTGAACCTTGGGGTCCCTCTGGACCTCGGGGCCCAGTATGGGTGTCCCCTTAGTCGCCCCCTATTGCCGGACCTGACAATGAGGAGGGAGTGTAGTTCCTGCAGCGTATTGTTACAGACAATGATACATGGGTGCATCATGTGACTCCGGAGATGAACCAAGCATCCATGGAATGGAAACATGCTTCATCCCCACCTTCAAAGAAATTCAAAAGAATTCCATCAGCAAAGAAAGTCATGAAGACCGTGTTTTGGGACCACAAGGGCATAGTTCTTATTGATTTCCTTACCAAGGGAGATACTGTGAATGCTGTCTGCTATTGTGACACATTGAGCTGGTTGGGGAGGGCAATTAGTTGAAAACAACCTCATTTGCTATGAACAGGCATCGTATTGCTGCAAGATAATAATAGGCCACACTCAGCCAACCGCATGCGTGCGTTGTTACGGCGCTACCATTGGAAGGTACTGTACCATCCTCCCTATAGCTCTGACTGAGTGATTTCCATGTATTTGGACCATTGAAGAACACCTGGGTGGAAGGTGATTCGCATACGAATGGTGAAGTTCAGCAAGCTGTCATGTCCTGGCTTCAGGTGCTTGACACTGATTTCTTCTATGCCTGGATAAGATATCTTGGTGTACCATTGGAACAATTACTTAGACAAGTATGGGGACTATGGGCCTGATTCAGACCCACTCGCGAGTGGCTGTCCGCTCGCAAGTGGGTCGATGGTCTGCACTGAGCATGCGCACGACGGAGGGAGCTCCGTCGTGCGCATGCGCCAGACACGACGAGCGAAGGACTTTCCTTCGCTCGTTGTGTCCGATCAAAGGGGGCGTGCTGTCAATGTTGATTGACAGCACGCCCCCTTTGGTGGGCGTGCCGGGGGCATGCCTCCCTGACGGGGGCGTTCCCACGGGAACCCCTCCCATCAGAAGCCGGCCCACTGACATCACTAGTGATGTCAGTGGGAGTGATTTTGGCTCTGATAGAGCCAAAATCACTCCGGAGCTTGCGGTTGAAAACCTCAACCGCAGGCTCCGGCTCGCAATTTCGATGGTCGCGATGGTCACGACCATCGCGGCCATCAAAATGCACGCTCGTATAGCCTGTGGGTGCTATACGAGCGTCCAGGAGGACGCTCCATGAAAATGGAGCCCGGCCCTCATGCAGAGCGTGCGCTCTGCTCAGAGCGTACGGCTCTGAATGAGGGCCTATGTCAGAAAATAATCTGTACCAAGGCCATACTATTGATTATACGTATATATGTATGAGATGAATACATTTATGCAATGAGAGGCCTTGTTATCTTATTTATTGAACCACCCTCATATTATTAAAACAAATTACATCAGCAATTACAATTAGTTACTTTTACTTGATACTTTCATAAGTCTTGAAGATATAGGCACACACAAACTCAATATTTTTAAAATGGGTAAGGATTATATTTATATCACTCACTACCTGTAGATGGAGATCATAGTATAACATTTACTACAAATGTTTATAGAAAAAAGTTATTTTTTAATTATTCATTAACCTGAGTCAAATTAACCACATAGTACTTAATGTGAAAATAAAACTGGACTGTTGTATGGTCAGAATGAAAAAAATATTAGCTATTTGACAATATTTTATCTGTTTGCTTTCTATACAGACTGAACAATACTATTATTATTATTACTATTATTATTATTATTATTATTATTATTATTATTATTATTATTATTATTATTATTATTATTATTCAAGTAATAATAATAATTATAATAATAATTTTATTTATTGATAATTCTTTGAAAGGCAACCTAGACACTTATTAGAAAAATAATAAAGGGGATTTAAAGTAACTTTTGTAATTAAGTTAGAGATTTCAGATCAATAGTAAAATAATTTAAATCAGTTTGGGCAATCTATCTTTCATATGCCTGCATCTACCAAATGCATAGTTACTATTTGAACTGTCTCTGGGCCTTCCAACTGTAATGTACTAACATACAGTACTGTGCAAAAGTTTTAGGCAGGTGACGGAAAATGCTGCAAACTAAGAATGCTTTCAAATATAGAAGTGTTAATAGTTTATTTTTTATCAGTAACAAAAGGCAAAGTGAATGAACAGAAGAGAAATCTAAATCAAATCAATATTTGGTGTGTCCACCCTTTGCCTTCAAAACAGAATCAATTCTTCAATTCCTCTAGGTACACTTGCACACAGTTTTTGAAGGAACTCGGCAGGGAGCTTGTTCCAAACATCTTGGAGAACTAACCACAGATCTTCAGTGGATGTAGGCTTGCTCAAATCATTCTGTGCCTTCATTTAATCCCAGATAGACTCGATGATGTTGAGATTACGGCTCTGTGGGGGCCATAATCATCACTTCCGGGATTCTTTGTTCTTCTTTACGCTGAAGATAGTTCTTAATGACATTGTCTGTATGTTTGGGGTTGTTGTCATGCTGCAGAATCAATGTGGAGCCAATCAGATGCCTCCCTGATGGTATTGCATAATGGATAAGTACCTGCCTGTATTTCTCAGTATTGAGGACACCATTAATCCTGACCAAATCCCCAACTCCATTTGCTGAAATGCAGCCCCAAACTTGCAAGGAACCTCCACCATGCTTCACTGTTGCCTGCAGACACTCAAATTAGATTGTTTAGTTAGTACTCACTGAAGACATCTTAATAACCTTTCGGGGAACGTATGAGAGTTGCTTATAGCACAGACTATACGGAAAGTTGATCCCTGCAAGAGAAAATGCCCCCCCCCCTCCCGCAGTCAGCAACAGAAGAATAGGACACAGGTTTCATACATACTTATCCTGTTTTATATACAGATTTAGACTGGGACGGATTGGGCTGCCGGGAGATCGGGACAGTTCCCGCTGGGCCGACCGAAATGTGCCCCTGCCCCCCTCCCCCAGGGCTGGCCGCTAGTACTCAGTCAGTGTCCCTGGGCCGGGCTTCATGTAAACAAGCGCAGGCTCAGTGTCTGACTAACACTGGCCGTGCTGGAAAGCACTACGGCAGGCTGCATGTCTCTGCAGAGCTTAAGTTCAGAGAGCATAAGTACAGTATGTGTGCTTGTTGCCGCATAACTAGCCCCATCTGCTGAGTGAGCGGGGGGCGGGGCTCCACTCTGTGTATTGAAGTACACAGCCCCGTCCCCTGCCTAGACACTATGCAATGAGAGGAGCTGCAGGAGCACATAGGATATGTTCACTGAGCAGGGATCTTTGTGACAGGAAGGGGAGGAGCCAGGCAGTATCTGGGCTCACTCACACACAGAGGGAATTAATCTTCTCATCTTCAATGATTACAGCCTGGCAGAATCATGAATGGCTGGTGAGTACAGCAAGTGACTGTCACTGCTGTTATAAAGGGGCTATGTTGTTATATAGGGATGTAGTGTTATCTAGGGGGGTCTGTGTTATATGGGTTTTTTTGTTATATGGGGGATGTAGAGTTATATGGGAGTCTGTGTTGTTATATGGGGAGCTTTGTTGTTATATAGGGGGTTGTGATGTTATATAGGGGGCTGTGATGTTATATAGGGGGTTGTGATGTTATATAGGGGGTTGTGGTATATATACAGTAGAACTGTATAGGTGGTTGCATCTGTATTTAGGGAGCTTTGGTGTTATATAGAGCTGTGTGACAGTATAAAGGTGCTGTGGTGTTATATAGAGCTATGTGTCAATATATAGGGGCTGTGGTATATAGAGCTGTGTGTCAGTATATAGGGGCTATGGTATATAGAGCTTTGTCAGTATATAGGGGCTGCAGTATTATATAGAGCTGTGTGTTGGTGTATACAGGCTGTAGAAAGTGTATACCACTAAGGGGACCCTGTCTGTGCTTTCTCCTATAGTTTCCTATCAGGAATTTTATCGCACCCTAACTCCCATCTAAAGTGACGGGAGATCGGGGTGCTATATTCAATTGTTTTTGGGCGATCATGTGTATCGCAGATGTCGTGCCCAAATAGATAGGGTTTAGCCAGGTAAAACGACTAAGCCCATCTATAGACCTGCTTTGGGCAGCCAAACTGCTAACTTATCGCATATTTCTGCTCACCTGCCCGGGAGACTGTGTGAAGAAATGTGTTCTCCTGCGGCTGTACGTACCCCAAACAGCTACAGTTGCATTGCTCTGTCGGGCGCTTGCCACTATCAGCCATGGGCGAAAATGATTGAATTTACCCCCCATTATGTTGTAATGTTGTTGTGCTGTAACTATTTGCTGTGCCTTGAGTTCTGAATTGTTAGATATACAGGGGCAGTCCTCAGTGGCGTATCAAAACTATGTCGTCTTTCGCAATCAAAGCTCAGTTTGGGCAGCGTTTGGAGGTTCTTCGCATGCACAGAGGATCATTGTATGGTGTTAATGAAATGGTTGAGGGGGAGCTGCTGTGCATGCCCAGCCTCCACAGATCCTGCCATGGTCCTTTGCTGATATCCGTGAGTCACTCCTCACAATATGCCTCCAGCAAGGAGGTGAGGGGCGAATTCTCTGCTAAACTGTTCTGACTGCTTCAGACAATTAATAACGGTTTTAATAATGAGTATTTCAGTGTTTTGGGGAATTTGCTGCACCAGAGCACTGTTAAAATGAGATGTTAATGTTTTTCCCCTTAAGATATTGTAGGTGTACTAAAATAAATAGATGTACATTCTAAATTAAGCCAAGTTTGCTTTATTGTTTTTGTGCAGCTATCCTGGAGCCCAGAAGGGAACTAATGTGTTCTACTTTTGTCTGGGGCGTGCTGCTGACCGTGACAGCGTACAGGGCTGGTGCAAGTTTTGATGGTGTGACAAATGGTGGCAGTTAAAGATGCACTAAGCATAATTGCAGAGTCTGTAGATGCTGTACATGGGCGTCTCAGTCCTTGCACATTTGGACACACGGCTGTAATAACTGCATCCGACTCAGTATCAGGCCATATGAACAGGGAGTATACCGCCCGCTCCACAGACCCATGCCCCCATTAGGGCTGCTTCCAGAAACTTCCCGGGCTGGTTTTCCATCCCAATCCGCCCCTGGATTTAGATAGTGTACAAATTAATAAATTGTCTTTTGTTTTTACACTACAGTCTAAGGCTAGTGTTCTATAGCACAAATTCCAATCAGTTGAGCGCACCTGATACCTATATATACTAGTGATCAATTGATATGTTTTAGATTTCTCTTCTGCTCACTCACTTTGCATTTTGTTAAATGAAAAAAAATAAACTATTAACAATTCTTTACAGAACACCTGCCTAGAAACAATATGTACAGTATGCGTGTATATATATATATATATATATATATATATATAATGCTACTTGTAATCGATGAATCCTCTAAAGAATTAAGTCGCATCAAAGAGAAATTCACATAATTTGAAATGGAATATAAAGCAAGCCTGATATCTGATACCACACTAAATTGGCAAGAGAAACCTACCATTCAATTAGCCAATTATAAAAAAGACTTGATTAAATATAAAAAAGAAAAACTATCAAAAGTCAAAATGGATTATGAATCTAACCGTGTGTACCAATGGATCTCGGGGACCCAGCCAAAGCCTTTTAGATGTATACTCACGTACAGGTACTTTCAGGAGACTTGATTCTACAGTGACTGGGGAAGATAATACATCTAATAGCGATTCTGATCGCTGTGATATTCGATCTAAAACCCAACACCCTAAACCTATCCTTTTAGAGACACGTACCTGAGCCAATGGCATAGAACCAGACGAGGTGGGCAGGGGCAGAGGGACAGCAAGAGGAGGCAAACCCCCAGCCCAGGGGAGGAACTAGCCTTCAATTTATCCTCATATAGACTCAGTAAAGCAGAGCAACAAATACTGAGCCGAGGATTATAATTTATACCTGTCTCTGCTATTGATCATTTCCAAAATGAAATTGAGCGATATAAATTGAATCGTAAGTTATATGAATTTTACAAAGGTACTAATGCTATGCTTATATCAAAATTAACAGAAGATAACACAATACCGGTCAGTTGAGAAAACTACAAAAAAAACTATACATTTGAACCACAATCAAATAATGCGACTATCAAAACCTTTTCAAGATTATTGGACAATGAAATAACAAGTGATCTTATGTTACAACAAAGACCTAAATACAACATCTCTCAAGCAGAACATCTTGCTATTAAGAGCCTGGCATCTAACTCGCAACTGAAAATTTGACCAGCAGATAAAGGCGGGTCTATACTACTCCATGATTTGGAGTTCTATAAAACGGAGATCTTGCAACAGTTAGCGGATAATAATGTATACCGTTTACTACCTGGAGATCTATCTATTAAGTTTAAGCAGGACTTATGTGATATCTTACAGGAGGCAGTGATTGAAGATCACATTGATGAGAAATTGAGTAAATTATTGATTCCTGCATACCCTAAACTGCCCATGTTGTACACCAAACCTAAACTTCACAAGTCTTTTTTGAATCCCCCCGGGGGTCCTAATATATTGGCCCGCGGATCTGTGTTTCATAATATGGCAGTATATATTGATGCATTGCTACAACCGTGTGTACAAAATCATTGTAACTTTTTCCTTGATACCACCAATTTTGTTACTAAGTTGCAACATTTACCTGACATCGGCCACTTTAGGAGTAATAGAAGTGTCAAGTCTTTACACGGTTATCCCCCACAATGAATGTTTGGAATCTGTTAGGAGACTTATAACAAATAATGATAAATAGTCAGGCCCTGACCCTAAGGTGATTCTTTTTTGATGGTCATTATTATTTACAGGTCTCTGGATGTGCAATGGGGTCTAATATGGCTCTGGCAAACGCCAATAGTTATATGTTTATGATAGAAGACAACATATTTTTTTCTGATCCTAGTATTGGCAGCAATATTTTCACATATACGAGGTTTATAGACAACCTGTTTATAATCTGGACTGGTTTGAAAGATCAACTTGTTGATGTATTAGAAAATCACAATAAAACCAACTGTCCGGTTAAGTTCACATATACTTTAGATTATTCACAGGTACATTTTTTGGATGTGGTAGTCACTAAAAATGGTAAAGCTCTTGCTACATCAGTCTATGTAGAAAAATACGGATAGAAATACCTTACTACATGTGACGAGCTGTCACCTAAAATCCCTTTTACCATACTCGCAGATACTCAGTAAGGATTTGCAGTGAACAGAGGAGGCTGTACATATGTTGATCCACAAAGTTGCTGTGAGAGACTATAGTATAAATCATCTACTAGAAACAGGAAAGGAAAAAGTGCTGCAAATAAAACGTGAGGATTTGTTTATAAAGAAAGATAAAAGGATCCCCCCAACAAACTCATCTGGGTTAACCAATTTCATCATGATAGCCACAAGATTCCAACCAAAGCTATCAAATTGTGGCCGATCCTGCAGTCAGATAAGGATCTAAATTTACAAAAAACTTCCATTATGTCTAGCTATTCTAGAAAACGTAATTTAAGAGATCTTCTTGTTAAGCCTGACGTCACTGAACGCACCTCTGGTGTTCAGACACATTTGTAGTCTAAAAAGAAGGGGTGTTACCGTTGCCCCAACTGTATTACTTGCAGGTACCTCACTCCTTGCACCTCATTCAATCACCCTTTGTCAGGAAAAAAACACTATCTTACATGCACGTTCAAATTTGTAATTTACCTTATGACTTGTCCGTGCGGACGTAGCTATGTAGGTAAGACTGAACGAATGTTCACAGAGTGTAAGGCTATTGTCAAAGCCGGATAATTGGCTGAGACAGAATCTGTTTAAATTAAATTCTGCACAATGCCATTTTGCGAATGGCAAAAAGACGCCATTATTCGAATGGCCACCCAGCGCCATTTTAGCGAATCTCACACAATATCACTACATAAGGCGATGTTACTATTTAGCGTGGTGCGATTCTCACGCAATAGAACACTATTAAAAGTCCTCATTATATACAGTCAGGTGCATAAATATTGGGACATTGACAGAATTTTCATATTTTGGCCTCTATTCACCACCACAATGGCTTTGAAATGAAACAAACAAGATGTGCTTTAACTGCAGACTTTCAGATTTAATTTGAGGGTAATTACATCCAAATTAGGTGAACGGTGTAGGAATTACAACGGTTTCTATATGTGCCTCCCGCTTTCACTTTTTAATACTTTGTTGCAAATCCTTTGCAGGCAATTACAGCCTGAAGTCTGGAATGCGTAGACATCACCAGACGCTGGGTTTCATCCCTGGTGATGCTCTGCCAGGCCTCTACTGCAAATGTCTCCAGTTCCTGTTTGTTCTTGGTGCATTTTCCCTTCAGTTTTGTCTTCATCAAGTGAAATGCATGCTCAATCGGATTCAGGTCAGGGGATTGACTTGGCCATTGCATAACATTCCACTTTTTAGCCTTAAAAAACTCTTTGGTTGCTTTTGCAGTATGCTTCGGGTCATTGTCCATCTGCACTGTGAAGCACTGTCCAATGAGTTCTGAAGCATTTGACTGAATATGAGAATATAATATTGCCCAAAACACTTCAGAATTAATTCTGCTGCTTTTGTCAGCAGTCACATCATCAATAAATACAAGGGAACCAGTTCCATTGTCAACCATACATGCCCACGCCATGACGCTACCACCACCATGCTTCACTGATGAGGTGGTATGTTTTGGATCATGAGCAGTTCCTTTCCTTCTCCATACTCTCTCTTCCCATCACTCTGGTACAAGTTGATCTTTGTCTCATCTGTCCATAGGATGTTGTTCCAGAACTGTAATGGCTTTTTTAGATGTTGTTTGGCAAACTCTAATCTGGTCTTCCTGTTTTTGTGGCTCACCAATGGTTTACATCTTGTGGTGAACCCTCTATATGCACTCTTCTCTTGATTGTTGACTTTGACACATATACACCTACCTCCTGGAGAGTGTTCTTGATTTGGCTAACTGTTGTGAAGGGGTTTTCCTTCACCAGGGAAATAATTTTTCTGTCATCCACCACAGTTGTTTTCTGTGGTCTTCCGGGTCTTTTGGTGTTTCTGAGCTCTCTGGTGCGTTCTTTCTTTTTAAGAATGTTCCAAACAGTTGATTTGGCCACACCTAATGTTTTTGCTATCTCTCTGATGGGTTTGTTTTGATTTCTCAGTCTAATGATGGCTTGCTTCACTGATAGTGACAGCTCTTTGGATCTCATATTGAGAGTCGACAGCAACTGATTCCAAATGCAAATGTCACACCTAGAATCAACTCCAGACCTTTTACCTGCTTAATTGATAATGAAATAATGAGGGAATAGCCCACACCTGTCCATGAAATAGCTTTTGAGTTGATAGTCCCATTACTTTTGGCCCCTTAAAAAGTGGGAGGCACATATAGAAACCGTTGTAATTCCTACACTGTTCACCTGATTTGGATGTAATTACCCTCAAATTAAATCTGAAAGTCTGCAGTTAAAGCACATCTTGTTTGTTTCATTTCAAAGCCATTGTGGTGGTGAATAGAGGCCAAAATATGAAAATTCTGTCAATGTACCAATATTTATGCACCTGACTGTAAATACATACATTTACTAAAACATATAATATGAACAACCCTGCAAAACACGTGCCACGGTGCACTCCACAAACACATAGATGCACAATGATAACTAGTGTCTTTTCTTAGTATCCGCACACTGACATATTGCACACTTACATAGAAAGGTTCCCTAGCATTAAGGTTGATATTAAAGGTTTTATAGGTTATCAAATCTATTGTGAAATGCAGGTATTTTGATATCAGACCGTGTTTGGTGCCATTCTGAACCACTGTTTATTTGCAGATTTCTGGTTCCATCGGCAAGGAAATCGCAACATGCATCTGGGAATTATGGATCATAGAGAGATAAGCATTGAAATGTACTCTGTTCATGTAATGTAATTAGCCAGTTTAGACCTGTTCTTTGGCGGGAAAACAGACACAAAGAACTGTTGGAGGCTGAACTATTACAATACAAACTGACCTATGAACTATACTGTAACAGAATAACCAGGAAGAAGAACCAATGGGATTATACCAACTTGTTCTATTGTATTGCCTATCTCTGTAAGAGTACATATACAGGCACTCTGAATCTGTTAGTTAGTCATCATTTTCTTGCTATTGACGGAGGCTTCACCTTTGATGCTGGAAATCTGGATCTAGAGCGCATGCGTATGTATTCGACTGTACCTAGTGATTGTATTATTTGTTTGCAGTAATTGTATTTAGATCACAGCGTGTAATTATATGCTTTTTTTTAATAATATCTTTTTTGTGCTTTGGAACCACAATCAAAGTCTGAAAAGCAATAATTTCTTGTGCGACTTATAACGCTAAATAGCGACATTTATGGTGTATAGATCATTAGGAATTCATAGTTGGGGGCTCGTAGAGTGAGATCACACAACCATTTCACATGGTAACACACGGTTATTAATCTCTCAGCAAAGGGTGGAGGTGCCATACGCAGGAAAGAATGTATTGTACCTTCGAATACCTGCTACCACTTTGTTGCTGAGAGACCACTATCCGTTATTGTGTGAGTTCAAGGACCGCTGATTAGAATCCAGGTACAAGGAAGGAAAAAGTTTGTTTTCCTTTGTTGACAAAGGTTAGTGTTAAAAGGGGAAGTCACACAAAAGCATACGCATATTTCCTGTATTGCTGCCACGTGTTCAATGGTCATTGTATGTATAGCGTGATTGCTTGTTAAAACCTCTGAATTATACTGCCATATTAAGGGAAAAAGGTTTTTATTTTCTGTGCAGAAAAGGAGTGTATAATTGAAACGTGTGATTGCAGAGTAGTGGGTGGAGGTTACTGTCTGTTAAACCTTGGTATAAACTCGGTAGGTACCTGACGGAGCAGTACAAACTACTGGGCCAGTGTACAAAGCAGGTACATTGTGGTTTAGGTTATCGAGAACACCCATTAATCGCAAAGAACATTGATCAGTTAGGTTCTTTGGGCAATGTGATCGGACCGCATGATTATCTAAATTGTGATTGTGAAGTTGGTGTCGTGGGAGTGAAACTGCTGGCAAGGGTAGGGGTTATTGGAACTTCTAGATGCTACCAGTGGGAGTAAACTCGAAAGTAGGAAGCTAGTGGTGAAGCTAGTGGTGAAGCTTGGAGTTAAATTTACCACAAGTAAAATAATTCGCTAGGTGGTTACTTTACTCCCCGTGTATACACACGGATCATAATGTAAAGGTGAAGTGGGGTATATCGGGAAGGAGTGAGCGGCTGAAGCTTGGTTTAGTACGGCCGCAAGTAGAATAATTTACAATAGGTGGTTAGTCTGCTCATCGTTGTGCAGGCCGACTGTGACGCCAGGCGGGTTTGCTGTGTATAATGGGAGGGAGTGAGTGAACGCAGCTCTCTGAAGGTCATTCACCAATAGAAGTTCTCTAGAAATTGATAAGCCTTTTCCCAGATGGGTGCAGGGCAATCTCTAGTAATGGTTGATGATGCGCTGCAGATGGAAGGGCCGTTAGGATCGGCCAGGTATGTTATGTTTAAAAAGTAAGGTGCGTACGCTACAGCGTATTGCGACATATGGGTCAAAATGACCAAGAAAAGTAGAACACCTTTTCCTAAGATTGGTAGCTTTAATTCGGAGGTTCTGAACCATCTCAGAGACAGTATATGTTTAGTGAAGTCTCTGAAGAAAAGGATAAAGTTAAACGATTGCTTGAAGTTGTGGCAGCACGAGGGAGATATGTGGCTTAGCGACATGCGCGCCGCAAAGTAGCGTGCATGCACGGCAAGGTAGCGTTGCAGAAGGTAATGTCAATAGTTCACGCGCACCACCACCACCCTATGCAGATGGGGGTGTAGGTACAGTTGATCTAAAAACTCATAAAAATGTAACAAGTAATTTTTACCATCTTCTAAGTAATATAAGGAACATGTTTATGATGCAGATGATGAACCTGTTTTGATGTCCGCTCTTTCCCATGTTGCACAAATGTTAAATGTACCACCACAGCAAGCACAGGTAGCTGCCCCAATAATACCAGAAATAGAGGTAGCCCCACCAGTGCAGGAAGTATTAACCCCCACTTTAACAGTAGCGTAGACTACCAATACCATGCGTAGTAGCAGTTGGCTGAACCCTCAACTAGGTAACCAGGCCAAAGGTAGCATTATGGCAGGCATCCATCCCGTCCGGACAATAACTGTTCCCAATGGGAATCTGGAAGCGCATGGTGTAGTAGCCACAAGGGATGTAGCAATGCATTGTCCATGGATGAGAGCAGAACTACGTTCTATAATGACAGATTTCCCCGACCCTAGGAAAGAACTAGCAAAGTGCCAGAGATTTATAAAGGATATAGGTAATGCTCATGAGCCAACCAATAAAGATTGGTGAGTGGTATTATGGGCATGTCTTCCACACAATACCGATGTGAAAAAGTTTATCACGGCCTGTGTATTGGATGGAGATAGTCCCATAACCGATGCAGGTAATCAGGACAATATAACCCACATTGTCACCAATTGGCTGTATTTTTACCATTAATTGTTAACTGGAGTAAAATCTTCACGATTAAACAGAAAGAGAGTGAGTCTGCAGCAGATTATTTCACCAGAGCGCTGCAGACTATTACCCAATACACAGTTATAGAGGACATAAAAGACAACACCCATCACAAGGAAATGAGAATCACAGTGCTTATGGATGGTCTTAAGGACACTCTAAAAGCCAGGGTTCAGACCTCACTTCCTGGGTGGAGGGGAGTTACAGTGGAGACACTCAGGGAATCTGCAATTGAACATGATAAAAATATCTTTAAGAAGAGAGAAATGCAGAGTGAGAAACTAATGGCTGTTAGTATTCAAGCTCTGGAAGGAATGCAAACAACACTGCAGCACTCTTATCACACTCAGCCACAATACACTCATCCCATGCAACCTCCAAACCCCTATCCCTATACACAGCCACAGTATTTCCTCATTCCCCAGTCCACACAACAACAACCTTTTATAACACGTCAACTACGAAGGTGTTATAGATGTAACCAGGAGGGCCACATAAGTAAGTTCTGTAATGATAGGAAATGGGAAACGCCAAACCAGGGAACACCAACATACCCACAGAAGGGGCACCAACAACAGAAGGGACAACTCCAGCCATCACCTACTCATGTCGCAGCAGTGAACGATTTGCTGGAAGAAGATAGTCTGCTCTAGGGGTCAGGTCACACCTGTAGTCTACAGTCAGTCAGGTTAACTGGGGATGTTAGAGAAGAACCTGTAATGCTAGTTGATGTAGCTGGTACTAAACATTCTCTTCTAGTAGACACAGGGGCGACCAGATCAGTGATAAAATCTCCATCTAATTTGCAGGTGAACAGCAAAACAGTACCAGCAAAGGGTGTAACGGGTAAAGTGCAACATTATCCTTTAACCAAATCTGCAGATGTTACTATCAGTCCATTGCATATCAGGCACGCCTGTTTCCTGGCAGCAGCGGCCCCTACTAACCTACTGGGAAGGGATTTGCTATGTAAAATGGGATGTGCCATTTATTGTACCCCTGATGGTATATTTCTAGATATCCCAGAAAGAGTTGTGCACAAGGAGAGGGATATACTGGACACTCCCCAAAGGTTAATGTTTCACTCTACTGTTTCAGATAAAAATCCATCTCAAGTAGAACAAATGTTATCTCAGATACCGGGGTCCCTCTGGACCAAAAATGGACAGGACACTGGATTGATGGCAAACGTAGCTCCCGTAATGGTAAATCTAAAAAGCGGTAGGCAAGCTCCAAAATTCCCCAGTACCCATTAAAACAGGTGGTAGAGCTAGGGGTTTACCCCATAATTGAGCAGTTATTACAACAGGGAATTTTAGTCCATACAGCGAGTGTAGCCAACAGTCTCATCTTTCCTGTGAAAAAGAGTGGTGGGAGGGGTTAAAGGCTGGTACAAGACCTTAGAGGGGTTAATAAGGTTGTAGAAAGCCAATTCCCCGTAGTGCCGAATCCAGATGTCATCCTCATGCAGATCCCACCAAATGCAACCCATTTTACTGTCATTGACCTCTGTTCTGCTTTCTTCTCTGTCCTTCTTCATCCTGACTGTCAGTACCTATTTGCATTTACATACAGGGGGCTACAATACACATGGACACGATTGCCCCAGGGCTTCATAGACAGCCCCAGTATCTTCTGCCTGGCCTTACATGACTGTTTACAATCTTTTCAACCTGCCAATGGATCTGTTCTAATACAATATGTGGATGATTTATTGTTGTGTTCTGATTCGTTTATGTCATGTTTAAATGATACTAGACTTTTATTGCTTAATCTCTCACAAACAGGACACAAGGTTGCTAAGGAAAAATAACAGCCATGCCAGTCCAGGGTTAAATACTTGGGACATTGCCTAACCCAGGGGTTATGACATCTGACCACTGACAGAATCCAGGCCATACAGACCATGCCGCAGAACCAACAGCAAATCCGTACCTTCTTGGGAATGTGTGGATACTGCAGAATGTGGATCCCAGGTTTTTCTATTTTGGCCTTGCAATTACAGGACTTAGGACCTCATTCAGACCTGGCTGCAAGCGCTCGCAACCAGGTCAATTTTAAGGCCCTGCACACATGCAGTGGCTGACCTGTGCAAGCCCCGGAGCGAGAGAGAAACTATCTCGCTCCAGAGCTCACTACAAAAGGGCCGCTGTCGATGTTGATCGACAGCTCGGCCCGTTTTGTAGGCGGCGCAGGGGGGTGGCTACATTAACGGAGGCATTCCCAAGCGACTGCCTGACATTTTGTGGGTGGCCACACTGACATCAGCAGTGATGTCAGTGGGGAGCTTCCTGCTCGATCAGAGCAGGAAGCTCCCTGGGGCTTGCGGTTCCCGAGTCCCAACATTAGGGTCTCGTCACAATCCCCAATGGTTGCGATGGTCTTGACCATCGCGACCATCAACCTTAGTCGCTTCCTCAAAGCCTGATCATGTCGTACACACAAAGGAAACAGAGCAGGCTTTCCTTAACCTTAAGGATAGTCTGACAAGAGCACCTGCATTGGGAATACCTGATTATGAAAAACCTTTTGATTTATATTGTAAGGAAGCTGATGGTTGTGCAGCAGGTGTCCTCACACAAAAACATGGTGATGCCAGTAGGCCCGTAGCATACTGCAGTGGACAATTGGACACTGTGGCAAGGTTACTACCAATGTGTTTAAGAAGTGTATCAGCAACTGCTCTATTGGTTAGTAAGAGTGAGGATGTAGTATTAGGCCATGATATGATTGTTTATACACCTCATGCTGTATCTGCTTTGCTAAATTCTGCCCAAAAGAAAAAGTAAGGCTATTCTTGGGGCACACTTATTCGTGCCGGAATCAGAAACTGAATGGTTATCAGTGAAATAAGTTTAATAGTAGACAGTTAAGATTCCGCACAGAACCATAACTAGAATTATTATGACCAACCATCTATATCCATGAATAATTTATACATCACAAATTTATGTTGGTGGGTTCCCACAGCCTAAATATAACAGATTGATTAGCAAAATAAAAAGTAAGGCTATTCTTGGGGCACACTTATGTATGAATTCTTAAAAAATTAAGTAAAATATAACTTTTAATAATTATGATAAAATACATACCAGGTACATGTAAAGTCGTTGGCGAAAATATTAAAGACAATTTCTGCAAAGTACCCCACACATACAATTATGGGTAACAATGAATGTGCTTAAGTATAAAATAGTGCAACAGATACCATAAATATTGGTATATAGGCTACACAGTGTGCAGTCCTATGATCCCCATTAAACAGTACAATATCCATCTACAGAACCTGGTATTCCTGAGTGGTCCCCCAAACCAGTACTAACCAGGCCTATCACTTGGTCGCTTCCAAGATCAGACAAGTTTGGGCATAATCAGTGAAGTATGACTGTAGACCATCGCTACTGAAAATATATGGGGATTCACTTATGCACATGGTCTAAGCCTATTATGGAATGTAGGACTATTCTCAATAGAGAGGTCCATTTGATAATCAGTTGCTATCAAGACAGGTGATGCATAAGCATACCTTCCTTGCGATGCAATCAATTGACATATATGGCATAAGCATGTATAGATTGTAACCATTAGAAAACATCACATAGGTAACTTATCACAAATTATACTCGGTTCCAAATATGCATAATAAATAGGAACTCTACACAGTGACAAAGCCTGACAAAACACATAAAATACAATCACCACATAGACATAAGACATCAATTTTGTATAGATTGAAAATATAGTAATAGTTATGGTGGTTGCATAAAGTAGGCTCGTCCAAATAACTCCCCTGTAATCAAACGATCTCTATAAATAAATATACCTCATCTGGAAATGCTCAAAGAATTTCCTGTTTGTGCTGCAAGTGAGCGGAGTAGCAGGCACCCTCAATATCCTAGTACATAACACATAAGGAAAATCACAGAGGATACATAAAAATTAGCAGCCATACATAGGAAACGAGCTATATCACAGAAATAGGTTATATCCAAAATTGCCAGATAGAGAATAGGAGATAGCTATTGGAAAAGAGAAATGACAGGCTGAGACTTAATAAGTCTAACCGGCTGACCAGACATAGTAATCTGTCAGCCTATGTACATTACCAGTGTGGGGTAAAGTGGAGCCCAGTCCGTGCACTGACTGGGTTATCCTCAGCATCAGCAGAGTGTCATATGAAGAGAGAGGACGCGTGTTTCGCCCGCATCGAGGCTTGATCACCTCGTGTAATAATAGATCAGATAGTAGTCTATTTAAGCGTGTACGGAGTACACGTCACTCGCCCGCGACTCAGGTCGCGGCTCACCGCTGTGCCATTAGTCACAGGGCAATACAATCTCCCTCAATCTGAGCTCAATTCTATTGGTTAGGGATGATCTCATGGAAGAATAAACCAATCACATAGTCCCAATTGGATGAACTGCCTATTGGGATATGTAGTTCAATAACCGATTGGTTAAAATAGAGCTCATGATACAATGGACCAATCAAATAGTCCCAAATGAACGAAATGCCTATTGGGATATGTAGTTAAAAACCGACTAACAAAGGTTGAAATAACGCTGGTAATCGGAAATTGATGAAGCAAACAAAAAATCTATATATAATCCTGATATATTGAGTCATACACACTCAATCCGGAAATCATAATAAATACATAGGATAAGCCCTATTATCATAATAAGTGATAATTAATATCGCAATGTACTCCTATGCAGAAAAAATAAACGGAGTGGTGCTTATAAATCCTGCTGTAATTATAAAGTGAAAGTATTCAGTAGAACAAAATTACTGAAGAAATTATGGACTGAAATTAAGTCATAAGCTATCAGCAAGTGCCATAAAGTATAATCACACACAGCACCCACTAGTGTTTGTAGTTACAGATAAAAGAAATTGTAAACATATTCCAAACACTAGTATTGATTAAAAATACTAATAAATAACAGTAAATGCAAAATATATAATCAATAGGTGGCATATATTCCATTGAAATTAATATATATACACTAAAACACAGTGAACACAATAAAAAATGTGAAAATTGTTAAGATGGTACAAGACCAATATTAAGTAAGATTATTATAATGGGATGTACCCATATTAATAAAAGTTATATAAGTGAAATTGTGACAATCAAAATTAATAGAATAAAATAAAATAAAACTAAATGGTTGGTATTAACCACAGTGACTAAGTGAATAATAGTGAACAGAAATAATAATAATAGTATATGATACCAAAATAAAATGGTAAATAGAACAGTGTACTCATTATAGATATCAAATATGTGATAATATTGTAAAGTGAATTTAAAAAGGGATTAGAAGAAAATACATTATAAATGCAAAGAATTATAAACATAATTACAAAAATACACTATAGTTGATATACTCATTCATTCCTCTAGGAGATAAAGCTCCTAATTTGAATGTCCAATAGCTCTCACGTTTCATTAATTGTTGCATGAGATTGCAGCCGCGAATCCCCAACAATACTTTTTCCGGACCGAAAATACGCAGATCATTGGGATTATCCTTATGGTACATATTAAAGTGTCTCGCAACTGAAGTAAGTTTCTTAAATTTTGTAAGATCGGGCATTCCTGATAGTCCCAACGTGTTCCAAGGTGCGTTGTCTGAAATTCCTCGTTGTAATCCCTACGTATTTCATCTCACAACTGCACGTCAGGCAGTACACAACCCCCACGGTGCTACAATTAATAAAATCTTTGATCAAAGAGGTATTACCATATTTGTCTTGGACCCTATCACATTTAACCATATACTGGCATGCTTTGCATGTCCCGCATGGAAATGAGCCATGTATTTTATTATCCTTCTTAGGAAATTTGATGTAATGGCTTTGGACAAGATTGTCACGTAAATTCCTAGATCTCCGCCAACCCATTGTAAGTTTAGTGCCTAATACTTTAGACAGATCCTCATCCAATAATAAGATGGGCCAGTGTCTCTGAATGATATCCTGAATGGTCCTCCATTCCCTACTAAAGTTACCAATAAAACATACAATTTCTGTTTCTTTATTGGTTCTTTTACCTCCAGGATAATGTTCCTCTTTTTTAAAAATTATAGCTTCCCTTTGAGTGGAGGAAATACTAGCCTTTGCTTTTTTAATACTTCTCTTGCTGTATCCTCTTTCTGCCAAACATTCGGAAAGTTCAAAGCTTTTCATCTTATAAGTTGATTCCTCTGAGCAATTTTGTTTAAGACGGAGGAAATCACCTTTAGGTAAGTTGTCCACCGTTGGTGGAAAGTGTGCGCTTGTCTGGTGTAGGAGACTATTCATCGCTGTTGTTTTGCGAAAAAGTTCAGTATGGATCACACCTTCAAGAGTTTTATAAATTTTAAGATCTAAGAATGATACCCAATCACAGCTATATTGGTAGGTCAATCTTATGTTGAGATCATTGTTATTTAGCTCCTGAATGAACTCCAACAGTAAGCTCTCTTCACCTTCCCAGATCATAAAAATATTGTCTATGTAGCGCCACCATCCGCCAACAAATTGAGTATATTTGTCCATCATGTCACCAAAGACAATTTCCCGCTCCCACCTGCCGAGGAAGAGGTTGGCATATGTGGGGGCACAAGCAGCCCCCATTGCCGTCCCCCTTGTCTGCAGGTAGAAGAGGTCTCCAAAGGTGAAATAATTTTTAGTCAGAATAAATCTGAGAATATCCAGTAGAAATTTATGGAAGTCACACGGTTCCTCCATTTGAAGAAAATACGCAGCTGCTTCAATCCCAAGGTCATGTCTAATGCAAGTATATAAAGATTCAACATCTAATGTCACAAGAAAATGATGTGTATCCATTCTTACATTGTGTAATTTTCTCAAAATGTCAGATGTATCTTGTACATAGGATGTCAGTCCAAGGACATGGTGTCTTAAGTGGAGGTCAATGAATCTACTAGCTTGCTCTGACAGACCTCCAATCCCAGATACAATGGGTCTCCCTGGTGGGTTGTTAATATCTTTGTGTACCTTGGGGAGTAAGTATAATGTTGGTATCCTGGGTTTCTGTAATTGTAAGTATTGGTATTTCTGTTTGAGGATAGTACCTTCTTTGAATGCTTTGTCAATAATCCTATTATAAATTATAGTGAAATTCTCCGTTGGGTTGAACAGCATTAGTTGGTAACAGTTAGTATCTTGAAGTTGATGCATCGCTTCTTGATAATACATTTCAACAGGCCAGATAACAACATTACCTCCTTTGTCAGAAGGTTTTATGATTACTCCTTCCATTGTCGAATATCTTCCAATGTTTTCATTTCTAATTTACTAAGATTGCCCTGGATACTTTTCTTACCACAAGTTTTAAAATAAAGAATATCAAGGTCTTTTGATACTAGTTCCTGAAATATCAAAACTTCTGGACAAAGAGATTCTGGTGGAAAGAATTTTGATTTTTTCTTACAAATAAATCTTGTTTGATTGGATAGAATATCAGTACAGGAACCTTCTTCTTGTAGTTCCTCCAGTGCATAAATTGCTTCCATTTCATCATCATTCAATATTGGATCTTCATCAGATGTAATATTCATGGTTAAATTGTTGTTCTTCTGATTCGCAAAATACTTTTTAAGAAGGAGCTTACGTCCGAATAATTTCAAATCTTTTTCCCAGTTAAATCGATTAAATGTTTGTGTTGGTGAGAAAGATAAACCCTTGCTGAGTATTGAAATCTCCACATCAGTTAGGACTTTGTTAGACAAATTGATAATATTAAGTTTGGTATCATGTATCCTTACCTCCTCGGGGTTCTGATCGGGTATCTGGACTGTGGATGACGATCCCAGTCTGATGGTTCCCCCGTATTTCTTCTTCCCCCGCCTCATTTTCCTCTTGTGCTGTATTTTTGTCGTCTCCCTCTGCTTGGTCCTAAAAAAGTCGATGAGGGGTGCTCGTCATCATAGGAGCCATATCTTTGGCAGGGGTTGAGGGTTTCACTACTATTAGTAGCTAAAATTTCTTCACCACCAGATGATTCGACCTCTGATGATGTATATGACTCCTGAGGTTTATAGTTATATCTGTTACCAACCTGCTTGCTCCATTTAAAGATGTTACCTGTTTTAAAGTCTCGTTTAACCCTATTATATTTTTGTTTTTTCCTCTCAATAATGTCTAATTCATAAATTTCAAGTTCTTTTTTATGTTTTTCTACTACTTTTTGGAATGGAATATCTTGTTCCCAGTTTTCAAGTTTTTTACCCAATGTTTCAATCTCCTTTTCACAGGCATCAAGGGTAATGTGATTATGCTTAATTAAAATGGCCATTAGATCTTGAGAACACTTGAGTAGAACTGCTTCCCAATCTTTACTTAAGTTTTCAGTGGCCAGTTTGAAAGCTGGAAAGACTTTAGGACGTAGACCTCTTGGAGTGATTTTATATTTCAAATAGTTTTCCAAGGTAGTGATATCCCAGGATACCCTAGTTCTACGTGGAAAGTTAGATTTAAGTTGGAACAAATCCTCTTCCCAATCATCTCTAGTAGTATTAGATATTGAAATGTCATTAAAGATATTATCCAGATTGTCTAAAGTTCTCTTTTTCGTAATGAGTTCATTTTTAGAGAGAATGTACACATATTTGTCAAAGGGAGAATGAATTCCTAATGGATATAATTGTAACTTGTATATCAAAGTTATTGTTTTTCATATTCAAGATATTGTACCTATAAGTAGAATTCAAAATTCTGAATGATTCGTGCCGGAATCAGAAACTGAATGGTTATCAGTGAAATAAGTTTAATAGTAGAAAGGGAAGATTCCGCACAGAACCATAACTAGAATTATTATGACCAACCATCTATATCCATGAATAATTTATACATCACAAATTTATGTTGGTGGGTTCCCACAGCCTAAATATAACAGATTGATTAGCAAAAGAAAAAGTAAGGCTATTCTTGGGGCACACTTATGTATGAATTCTTAAAAAATGAAGTAAAATATAACTTTTAATAATTATGATAAAATACATACCAGGTACATGTAAAGTCGTTGGCGAAAATATTAAAGACAATTTCTGCAAAGTACCCCACACATACAATTATGGGTAACAATGAATGTGCTTAAGTATAAAATAGTGCAACAGATACCATAGATATTGGTATATAGGCTACACAGTGTGCAGTCCTATGATCCCCATTAAACAGTACAATATCCGTCTACAGAACCTGGTATTCCTGAGTGGTCCCCCACACCAGTACTAACCAGGCCTATCACTGGGTCGCTTCCAAGATCAGATGAGTTTGGGCATAATCAGTGAAGTATGACTGTAGACCATCGCTACTGAAAATATATGGGGATTCACTTATGCACACGGTCTAAGCCTATTATGGAATGTAGGACTATTCTCAATAGAGAGGTCCATTTGATAATCAGTTGCTATCAAGACAGGTGATGCATAAGCATACCTTCCTTGTGATGCAATCAATTGACATATATGGCATAAGCATGTATAGATTGTAACCATTAGAAAACATCACATAGGTAACTTATCACAAATTATACTCGGTTCCAAATATGCATAATAAATAGGAACTCTACACAGTGACAAAGCCTGACAAAACACATAAAATACAATCACCACATAGACATAAGACATCAATTTTGTATAGATTGAAAATATAGTAATAGTTATGGTGGTTGCATAAAGTATGCTCGTCCAAATAACTCCCCTGTAATCAAACGATCTCTATAAATAAATATACCTCATCTGGAAATGCTCAAAGAATTTCCTGTTTGTGCTGCAAGTGAGCACCCTCAATATCCTAGTACATAACACATAAGGAAAATCACATAGGATACATAAAAATTAGCAGCCATACATAGGAAACGAGCTATATCACAGAAATAGGTTATATCCAAAATTGCCAGATAGAGAATAGGAGATAGCTATTGGAAAAGAGAAATGACAGGCTGAGACTTTATAAGTCTAACCGGCTGACCAGACATAGTAATCTGTCAGCCTATGTATGTTACCAGTGTGGGGTAAAGTGGAGCCCAGTCCGTGCACTGACTGGGTTATCCTCAGCATCAGCAGAGTGTCATATGAAGAGAGAGGACGCGCGTTTCACCCGCATCGAGGCTTGATCACCTCGTGTAATAATAGATCAGATAGTAGTCTATTTAAGTGTGTACGGAGTACTCGTCACTCGCCCGCGACTCAGGTCGCGGCTCACCGCTGTGCCATTAGTCACAGGGCAATACAATCTCCCTCAATCTGAGCTCAATTCTATTGGTTAGGGATGATCTCTTGGAAGAATAAACCAATCACATAGTCCCAATTGGATGAACTGCCTATTGGGATATGTAGTTCAATAACCGATTGGTTAAAATAGAGCTCATGATACAATGGACCAATCAAATAGTCCCAAATGAACGAAATGCCTATTGGGATATGTAGTTAAAAACTGACTAACAAAGGTTGAAATAACGCTGGTAATCGGAAATTGATGAAGCAAACAAAAAATCTATATATAATCCTGATATATTGAGTCATACACACACAATCCGGAAATCATAAAAAATGATCTGCGTATTTTCGCTCTGGAAAAAGTATTGTTGGGGATTCGCGGCGGCGATCTCATGCAACAATTAATGAAATGTGAGAGCTATTGGACATTCAAATTAGGAGCTTTATCTCCTAGAGGCATGAATGAGTATATCAACTATAGTGTATTTTTGTAATTATGTTTATAATTCTTTGCATTTATAATGTATTTTCTTCTAATCCCTTTTTAAATTCACTTTACAATATTATCACATATTTGATATCTATAATGAGTACACTGTTCTATTTACCATTTTATTTTGGTATCATATACTATTATTATTATTTCTGTTCACTATTATTCACTTAGTCACTGTGGTTAATACCAACCATTTAGTTTTATTTTATTTTATTCTATTAATTTTGATTGTCACAATTTCACTTATATAACTTTTATTAATATGGGTACATCCCATTATAATAATCTTACTTAATATTGGTCTTGTACCATCTTAACAATTTTCACGTTTTTTATTGTGTTCACTGTGTTTTAGTGTATATATATTAATTTCAATGGAATATATGCCACCTATTGATTATATATTTTGCATTTACTGTTATTTATTAGTATTTTTAATCAATACTAGTGTTTGGAATATGTTTACAATTTCTTTTATCTGTAACTACAAACACTAGTGGGTGCTGTGTGTGATTATACTTTATGGCACTTGCTGATAGCTTATGACTTAATTTCAGTCCATAATTTCTTCAGTAATTTTGTTCTACTGAATACTTTCACTTTATAATTACAGCAGGATTTATAAGCACCACTCCGTTTATTTTTTCTGCATAGGAGTACATTGCGATATTAATTATCACTTATTATGATAATAGGGCTTATCCTATGTATTTATTATGATTTCCGGATTGAGTGTGTATGACTCAATAAATCAGGATTATATATAGATTTTTTGTTTGCTTCATCAATTTCCGATTACCAGCGTTATTTCAACCTTTGTTAGACGGTTTTTAACTACATATCCCAATAGGCATTTCGTTCATTTGGGACTATTTGATTGGTCCATTGTATCATGAGCTCTATTTTAACCAATCGGTTATTGAACTACATATCCCAATAGGCAGTTCATCCAATTGGGACTATGTGATTGGTTTATTCTTCCATGAGATCATCCCTAACCAATAGAATTGAGCTCAGATTGAGGGAGATTGTATTGCCCTGTGACTAATGGCACAGCGGTGAGCCGCGACCTGAGTCGCGGGCGAGTGACGTGTACTCCGTACACGCTTAAATAGACTACTATCTGATCTATTATTACACGAGGTGATCAAGCCTCGATGCGGGCGAAACACGCGTCCTCTCTCTTCATATGACACTCTGCTGATGCTGAGGATAACCCAGTCAGTGCACGGACTGGGCTCCACTTTACCCCACACTGGTAATGTACATAGGCTGACAAATTACTATGTCTGGTAAGCCGGTTAGACTTATTAAGTCTCAGCCTGTCATTTCTCTTTTCCAATAGCTATCTCCTATTCTCTATCTGGCAACTTTGGATATAACCTATTTCTGTGATATAGCTCATTTCCTATGTATGGCTGCTAATTTTTATGTATCCTCTGTGATTTTCCTTATGTGTTATGTACTAGGATATTGAGGGTGCCTGCTACTCCGCTCACTTGCAGCACAAACAGGAAATTCTTTGAGCATTTCCAGATGAGGTATATTTATTTATAGAGATCGTTTGATTACAGGGGAGTTATTTGGACAAGCATACTTTATGCAACCACCATAACTATTACTATATTTTCAATCTATACAAAATTGATGTCTTATGTCTATGTGGTGATTGTATTTTATGTGTTTTGTCAGGCTTTGTTACTGTGTAGAGTTCCTATTTATTATGCATATTTGGAACCGAGTATAATTTGTGATAAGTTACCTATGTGATGTTTTCTAATGGTTACAATCTATACATGCTTATGCCATATATGTCAATTGATTGCATCACAAGGAAGGTATGCTTATGCATCACCTCTCTTGATTGCAACTGATTATCAATTGGACCTCTCTATTGAGAATAGTCCTACATTCCATAATAGGCTTAGACCGTGTGCATAAGTGAATCCCCATATATTTTCAGTAGCGATAGTCTACAGTCATACTTCACTGATTATGCCCAAACTCGTCTGATCTTGGAAGCAACCCAGTGATAGGCCTGGTTAGTACTGGTGTGGGGGACCACTCAGGAATACCAGGTTCTGTAGATGGATATTGTACTGTTTAATGGGGATCATAGGACTGCACACTGTGTAGCCTATATACCAATATTTATGGTATCTGTTGCACTATTTTATACTTAAGCACATTCATTGTTACCCATAATTGTATGTGTGGGGTACTTTGCAGAAATTGCCTTTAATATTTTCGCCAACGACTTTACATGTACTTGGTATGTATTTTATCATAATTATTAAAAGTTATATTTTACTTCATTTTTTAAGAATTCATACATAAGTGTGCCCCAAGAATAGCCTTACTTTTTCTTTTGCTAATCAATCTGTTATATTTAGGCTGTGGGAGCACCACCAACATAAATTTGAGATGTATAAATTATTCATGGATATAGATGGTTGGTCATAATAATTCTAGTTATGGTTCTGTGCGGAATCTTCCCTGTCTACTATTAAATTCTGCCCAAACCAGACATTTCTCCTCAGCTAGGTTCACAAAATGGGAACTAGCCCTAATAGCACCTGCAAACATCACCATTAAGCGGTGCAGTACGTTAAATCCAGCAACGTATTTACCATATGTGCCTCAGAATATCACAAAGGGTGGAGAGAGGTGATTCGCTGGTGGAAGGTGAGTTCTGCAGGTATATTAATGCACATGATTGTATGGAGTATCTGAATCAGACCTTTACTGCAAGACCTGACATATGGGATACACCTTTAGAAAATGTAGATGTGACATTTTACGCGGATGGGAGTTGTCATAGACAGACTGACACTGGAAAGTTATGTACAGGTTATGCTGTTGTAAATGATGAAGACATCATAGAAGCCGAACCTCTTGGTCCATCTCACTCGGCCCAAGTGGCAGAGCTGGTGGCACTAAGAAGAGCGTATGAATTAGCAAAAGACAAATCTGCTAATATTTACACTGACTCTAGGTACGCCTTCGAAGTAGTACATGATTTTGGTGCTCTATGGCATCTGAGAAATTTTATGACAGCAGCAGGCACACCAGTCGCACATTCCAGACTTATAAAAGAACTACTGACAGCGATCCAACTGCCTAAGGCAGTGGCCATAATTAAGTGTAAAGCCCATACATGTAAGGACGATCCAGTGTCACTGGGCAATAACAGGGCAGATGAAGCTGCCAAATGGGCAGCAGGGTTAAATGTGAACATGCCAATTAACCAAATGATGTTTCAAATGATTGATATGTTGAAATGAACTGAGATGCAAAATTTGTGTTCCATTCAGGAAAAGGCAGTCTGGAGGTCCAAGGGATGTGGGCAAGAGTCCTCTGGACTCTGGAGAGATGGACAAGGTAAGCCAGTGACTCCCAAGGCATACTACCCAAGCCTGGCTGGGGCAGCACACGGCCTGACTCACTTGGGAAAGCAAGGTATGTGCAAATTGGTGAGAGCATACTGGTGTACACCGAGTTTTTCTTCCCAAGTGGAAAAGAGAGCAATGTCCTATTTGACCTGCTTGAGGAAAAACATTGGGAAAACAATCCCTACCGAGCCATCCCACATTCCACCGACCGATGGACCTTTTCAGGTAATACAAATTGATTTAATCCAATTACCACCCTGCAGGAATCTAAAGTATGTACTAGTGTGCACTGATGTGTTTTCTAATTGGGTTGAGGCAGACCCAGCTGCCACTAATACAGCTGCGTTTTACTGCTAAGAAGATTGTTCAGGAGTTTGTATGCAGATATGGTATCCCTAGAATTATTGAGAGTGATAGGGGTACTCATTTCACAGGTGATGTCTTCCAAAACATGTGTAAGTTGACGAGTATTAATAGTAGACTTCACACCCCCTACAGACCGCAAGCCAGTGCCAAGGTGGAGAGGATGAATGGCACTATTAAATATAAATTAAGTAAGATCATGGCAGAAACTGGACTGGGGTGGCCAGAAGCACTACCACTTGTCCTTCACAGTATCAGGACAACTCCTAGACCCCCTCTCAATCTGTCCCCCTTTGAAATACTGTTTGGTAAACAACCTCATTTGATTATAAGTCCACAGGAAGATTTGAAAAGTAACAACAAGGTTACTGTAAGGTATCTTATAATAATGAGTAAACAGTTAAAGCAGCAACAGCAGAAACTGAAATTGTTGTCACATTTTATGCCTGAAACAAACTATCACGATGTTGAACCTGGAGAATTTATGATCAGAAATTTCTTGCGTTCAGGTTGTTTGACAGATCGGTGGGAAGGTCCATATCAAGTGTTGCTGACGAGTACAACATCCTTGAAAGTGGAAAGAGAGATACCTGGGTCCATTCCACTCACTGTAAGAAGGTCAACCAACCGGTGGAGAGACAAGGCAGAATCGAGACAGATAAAGTAGACCTGTCAATTGCGAGTCTGTTCTTGGAAGGTTAAAGGTTACAGTGAGATACCTGAGCTAAAGAAATTTGTAAACCATTGTTTTCAGCAATGGAGTGGTCTGCTGTGGTTATCTTTGTGTTTTCTCCCAGAGTTTTCATCATCCTGGGTTGTTTCGGGATCTCTGGTTTCTGTGACGGAGGACAGAGGACAGAGAGGGGAGCTGATGGTGATATTGATGGAGAGGAGTTGGGAGAAGGAGCAATACAGTCACAAGGGCGGTATCTGACCAAACCCAGTACAGTAATTGTTAAGAGATCTGTTATTTTGGAAACTCGGAGACAGTGTGAAGGTCCATCGTCTGAGGATTATTGTATGTGTGAGTTTTGTGGGTCCTAAATTGATAAGTATTACATCCAACGATGCCAACCTAAGTATAACCAGTATTGGGGTGAGTATACTTTAGAGGATTATCATACCATGGTGGGTAAAATTTTAAAACAAACTGACTGTTGGGTGTGCTCTCACATGCCTCAAGGACAGCATAATGTAGGGTTAGTACCATTTCCATTAAATGTCTCTGAGGTTTTAAAATTGCAAAGAGGGGATGCACTGGATGGAAAATTTCTTAAGTCCAAACCACCTCATTTTAAACTCAACCAGTACCAAGTAGATAGATCACTTTTATGTTTGAACATCAGCAACTTCAATAAACCAGGAAGTTGGGAGGTGACGGGCAATAACCAGACGATGACCTTCTCACTAAGAGCTGATTATGAGCCTATAAATCTTGAACTTTTATGCACAATTAGACTAGGTGGAAGACACTTTCGGTATAAATATACACTAAGCTCCACCAAAGAAATGATTGGTAGGGTACCAGAAGGATATTGTGCCAAGATATTACAACCAGAAACTTGCATGAGTCAAATGGGAGAACCTGAAATAGGATCACCTGCTAGGGAAATGTGTGTGACGATAATGAGGTTTACTATCCCTTATGTTCTCCCCGATTATTTTTTTTTTATATGTGGTAGAAAACCGTATAAGTGGCTCTCTCCGAGTTCTGAAGGTTTGTGTTACCTGGGAAGAGTAGTTCCAGAAGTTATGACCCTTACACATGGTGAAATGTTTGATATTCATAAAAACACACCATCACCATATCTTCACACACAGTATGAACATCAGGCAAAAGAAATGTGATACCTGGTGATGTACATAAAGCCACAAAATTGATTAGTGAAACAACAGGCTTTCAAGTTTTAGTCACATTGGATCCCAACAGGATTGTTCGGGGTACACTAAATTTTAGATATATTCAAGACCTTGCTAAATTAATAGATAATATCTCCGAGATGTATGATAACACGTTTAGGTATACAGGTAAGGCGTTAGAGGCCTACAAGAAAGAACTGGTGCAACACAGATTGGTATTAAATTATTTAACAGCTGTCACTGGAGAGTATTGTGTAACTTTGGCCACCCAATTTGGTGTAAAGTATTGCACATATATTACAAATAATACTAGTGACCCAAAGGAGGTGATTGACCGGAATATGGACGAAATTCTGCAGTTAAAATGGGAATTTCGAAGGAACCATAATGCTTCAGTGGCTGAAGTAGGGGAAAAGGTAGAAGAATGGGTTTCTTGGTTAAACCCAGTGAAATGGTTCTCCGGCCTAGGAGAGTGGGTCCAGGAAATAGTTGCTAGCATAGGTAAACTCCTGATCCTCATATTGGTTGTCATCATAGTAATTGGCTTATATGTCAAATGTGTTCCTACTGTGTTGAAATATGGAAAATGTAAAGATAAGGTAATTCAAAGGAATGAAATCATGATGGTGGTTAGTAGTAACAATATGAATACTGAGGTAATTGAAGGACTACATTACAACCCTGAACTAGAGTGTACCATCAGATGATGTATAATTTTTAGCCATGTATGAAATGTATTATTAAATGTTATTTTAAACATCCTAAATAATGTAAGTCCCTATCCCCTTCAAGACTTCCTTTATAGGTTAGGTGCATCCCCACATCTTTCCCATGATCTCCCAAGATCCGCGGTGTGCGTATAAGGGTAGTTTTATGTCCCTCCCAGAGACACATTATTGATGGTTTAAGAACCACCTTGTGCCATCCCATAATATAACATTAAATAATATGTCATAGTGTAAGCCTAAATTACATTTTTAAAAATCAGAGTGCGATAGCATGTTGTTGACTATCAAAGGGTGGACTGTTGAAGCCGGATAATTGGCTGAGACAGAATCTGTTAAAATTTAAATCTGCACAATGCCATTTTGCGAATGGCAACAAGACGTCATTTTTCGAATGGCAGCCCAGCACCATTTTGCCGAATCTCACACAATATCAGTGCATACGGCGATGTTACTATTTAGTGTCGTGCGATTCCCACGCAATAGAACACTATTAAAAGTCCTCATTATGTAAATACATACATTTACTAAAACATATAATATTAACAACCCTGCAAAACACGTGCCACGGTGCACTCCACAAACACGTAGATGCACAACGCTAACTAGCATCTTTTCTTAATATCCCCGCACTGACATATTGCACACTTACATAGAAAGGTTCCCTAGCGTTAAGGTTGATATTAAAGGTTTTATATGTTATCAAATCTATTGTGAAATGCAGGTATTTTGATATCTAGGGTTTAGTACATGATAAACAGACCGTGTTTAGTGCCATTCTGAACCACTGTTTATTTGCAGATTTCTGATTCCATCAGCAAGGAAATCACAACATGCGTCTTGGAATTATGGATCATAGAGAGATAGGCATTGAAATGTACTCTGTTCATGTAATGTGATTAGCCAGTTTAGACTTGTTATTCGACAGGAAAATGGACACAAAGAACTGTTGGAGGCTGAACTATTACAATACAAACTGACCTATGAACTGTATCGTAACAGAAGAACCAGGAAGAAGAATCAATGGGATTATGCCAACTTGTTCTATTGTATTGCCTATCTCTGTAAGAGTACATATACAGGCACTCTGAATCTGTTAGTTAGTCATCATTTTCTTGCTATTGACGGAGGCTTCACCTTTGATGCAGGAAATCTGGATCCAGAGCGCATGCATATGTATTCGACTGTACCTAGGGCCTGATTCAGACCTGGTCGCTCTGACAGAGCACTCGCTCTGAATCAGGGCCAGGCTTTTTTTTTTTTTAGAACGGCCTACTGGCCACTCGCATAGATGTGGGTGACCACCCACAGCTACAGCGAGCGGCCATGATGATGGTCGCGATGGTCAAGACCATCACTACCATCGGGCTTGTGACGAGACCCTTGTGGTAGGGTCTTGTGGCCGCAAGCCCCAGAGAGCTTTCGGCTCTTACAGAGCCGGCACCTCTCCACTGACATCACTTGTGATGTCAGTGGGGCTGCCCCCAAATGACAGGCGTCCCCCCCAGCCCGCCCACCAAAGGGGGCGAGCTGTCACTCAACATCGACAGCTCACCCCCTTTGTTGCGAGACCCGGCTCCATCGTGCACATGCGCTCTGGGCCACCATCGACCCGGTTGCGAGCGCTCAGCACTTGCGACCGGGTCTGAATCAGACCCCTAGTGATTGTATAATTTGTTTGCACTAATTGTATTTAGATCACAGCATGTAACTATATGCTTTTTTTTAAATAATATATTTTTTTGCTTTGGAACCACAATCAAACTATGCATCGCTCAGCCATACGTGCGGCTATAGCTAGTGGTGCAAGTGACCAGCCAGTGGCTCGGCACTTTGCGGAAGCACCCTATTGTCTTGCAGTACTCAATTACCGGATCATTAACCATGTCCCCCCACTCTTCAGAGGGGGTAATAGATCTCAAATGCTTAACCAATGTGAAACTAAATGGATATACCGTCTAGGGTACCATGTCGCCTCGTGGGTTAAATGAGTTTCTAGGACTCAATTATTTCTTGAGAATATCATTTGTTCCTAAATGTGAGGTATCCATTTTTATGGATAACAATCCCAATGATTTACATTTGTAATACATATTTTTATAATTATAGTTCTATGAATACCATACTTTGCAGCAAGGTTTATATACTGTATTTAATGTATATTTTTTTTATTGCTATTTGTTTGCTATATCTTGGTAGATTGAGCCATTTAATTATGAGTGTATTTTGGATACTAACAGGGGTATTCAATATGGGTGCGATAAGTCCATTTTTGCGTTAATATCGGAGGTATGACGTCATTATCGCAGGTTTTACTTTTACACCGTATTCAATTTCAGAGACTTATCGCAGTTTTGAAAAGTCTTTGATAAAAAACGGGGATAACTTTTCACCACTAAATAGGTGGCGAAAAAAAGTGCAGAATTGGGGTTTAGGGGTGCAGGTTTAAAAAAAATAGCCTGCACCCTTCAGAATGACCCCTTGAAACAATCTGTGTCAAGAAAAAAAAAAAAATCGGGACACCCCAAAAAAAGCACTTTTAATTTGGGGGCCAAAAAAAAAAAATGTTGGGGAACAAAGTTAAAAAATAGCGAACTTGACTCTGGGGGGGTCCCCAAGTATGCCCCAGGTGTTTTTTTCATTGCAGCTCCTTGCGGCAGGTGGGTTTTTCATGATTTTTTCAAGTCTCTTTAGCAACTTTAAAATATGCTGACCCCCATTTTCAAGTACCCCTAATTTGCTGGGCATAGTTATTTTTCCCCCAAAAAAAATCTAAATGCTCTTCTGCACCACTTTCTTCAAAGTCGCATTTATGCACTTGCCGCGGCTATTAGAAACCCCGACTTCCTTCAGGAGTTAAAAATGGGGGTACCCATAGTGATCCCCTATGTGTAGACATCTTTAGTGGGTCCCTAGATTATTTCCCGAAAATTCACGTTTTTGTTATCCTGTAAAAAAAATTTGTAAAAATGTACAAAAAAAATTACATAAGGTCCCCCCCAAAACCCAAACCAGCCCCAGGCTTGCAGCCAGTGGTGGTTTCTAAAAATACGGGGAACAAAAAGTGTAGGGTTCCACCGTATTTTAGAAACCAACCCAAGGCTGCAGGGACTAGTGCTGGTTTTAAATATAGGGGTCAAAAACGACGTGGGGTACCCCTATATTTAAGACCAGCACCAGACCTAAACGACCGGGGTGTAATGCCACAGCCCGGAGACCCAATCACCAGGGCTCCAGGTCCAAAGCATTACCCCCCAAGTCGGTCAGCGCAAGCCGGTGATCTAGGGGGAGTCGGGGACCACCCAAAAAAGGGTCCCCCCTCTCCCGAGCACCACAGGCTTACGCTGAAGCCTGGGGCTCATCCCCATACCCCTGGAGCGGTGGGTATGGGAGTAATAGAGGGGCCAAATAATGTAACACTATTGTAATTTACAGTGGAACTACAAGTGCCAGCATGCCTGCCATTTTGCACTTGTGGAACTACAAGTGCCAGCAGACATGCGGCACCTGTAATTTCACTGTAAAATAAATAGTTAAAAAAAGACAAAACACACACACCGTGCCCAGTATAAGTTTATTAAACACACCTACCCATTCACACATACTTACCTATACCAGATGTTCGGTCCCCTTGTCAAGTAGAATTCCATGGTACCTGGCCCTGCAAGAAAGATTTCATACTCACCTACATCCAGCGCTGGTCTTCGCAGTAATCCATGGGTGTTTTAAAACAAAAAAACGAGTTACCCGATTCACGGAACACAGCTATCTGTATGTGTGTTGTCACACATACAGATAGCTCCCGAATGCCGGCTATCGGCACTTCACGGGGCTTTGCAGTCCCGTCAGCCAATCAGCGGCAGCACTCACTGTAGAGCACCTGCTGATTGGCTCCGGCAACTGACAGTTCCCACGTGGGCTGACTCACCCACGTGAATGGGTAGGTGTATGTAATAAAGTTATACTGGGCACTGTGTGTGTTTTGTCTTTTTTTAACTATTTATTTTACAGTGAAATTACAGGTGCGGCATGTCTGCTGGCACTTGTAGTTCACATGTGAAAAAGTTTAAGTGAAGAACAAAAACTAGAAAAAAGACAATTGTGTCTATGTGGGCACACTCTTATCACAGATTATGAAGATAATAGATAGGAAATTATTAAAACTTGACTTTTATTTCAATGGGAAACTAACCTCCGACTATTTGGTAGGAAACTCCTCCTAACCAAATTTTATAATTCAAAATGCATCGACTCAGATGAGACCAACATGAGTTCCACAAATGACAATATTTTCCAATTGGAACAAGAAACCCTTGCAGCCTTGGAGGAACTAATTTATGAGACTGATGCATTACCCACCAGTTCCAGACCTACATGTAAAAAACGCTCAACTTTTTTTCCACCAGAGAACATATGCCCTGCAGTGGGTGTTTTTATTAGATGTGTGTCCCGGGACTTTGATGAAATTTATAGACGACAAAGACAGCGCAAACCACACAATAATCTCAGTTGGCCACTTCGTATAGCTCTGGAACAGATTAGAAACTGGGAAGATGTGGTAATCAAACCATCAGACAAAGGTGGAAATATTGTCATCTGGCCATTGAAATCTTACCTTTGTGAAGCAAATAAACAACTACGAGACACCTCATGCTATACAACCACCTTATTTGATCAGACGGACAACTTCAAGACTCTCTATTCTAGGATGATTGATATTGATATTGACCTTAGAGCACCAATCTTTCCTTTATTTTACACTCAATATCATCACTCTGTGCACATTTATTAATTCATATCTCAATGCTTGATCTCCCGATACGTTCTTTTCATTTACTATATAATTATCCCTCTTTATAGGCTTCAATACTTCTCATATCTTTGAGATCACATGTCTTCCCTTTTTAACACACTCTGTTTATATAGGGTTATTTTATGTTACGTTTAACACTTTGTCAACTCTGTTAATGTACACATTTGCTTACACCACTTGGTTAGGGCTGACTGGTGTATCTATCACTTGTTAACATAGCCCAAAGAATAGGTCTACTCTTTGTAAACAACCTATAAATACATATCCTCTTATGGTGACTAATAGTTTCACCTTTTTAATATTTCTTTGAAGTCACCCCATGTTTACTTATGCTAACTCCACGTTCGGTCCAACACTTCTTAAACACCGCTTATGTGTACACTGACTAATGTCATCCCGTTATGATTGACCATCACATCAGTCACTCGGGAACACAATCATAATACCATCTATATCTGTACACTTCTTAATTCCACCTTTCTTCCACACCCCGAGTTTCATCTATTCCCTACCAATACTCAATGGTATTGTGTTATATCGTCCTATTTACATATGTATTTATTCTATTAGCACTTCTCTTCGTAAGTTATCAATATATGCCTGACATCTGAGTTCTCAGCTTCTTCTGTACGTGTAATCCATTTCTAACCCACCTTGTTTACATATGCTAATTCCATGCATTGTTGGAACACCCTTAGAACGATGTGGATGCACGCATTGGCCAATACTCTTTTCTTCTGATTGGCTGGTTTGTCCGTCATTCATTGGACGTTACTTTAATCCATAAACACATGCTTTTTCAACTGAAATTACTAGTTTCCCTTTCTCAATACCCGTTTTATGTTTTATAATGTTTACATATGTTCATTTCATTTTATGTTTGGATTAATATCCTCAAAACTCCGTTTGTGCTAGCAGTAATTGACAATACTCAGCTATGATTGGCTGCTACATCAGTCACTCAAATTAACAACCTTATGATTGGACGCTTGTTCCTTAACTACGAGAAGCATCAGTGCAGTCCAAGATCAGGTGACCAAGCCTTCACGGTGAAACGCGCGTCCTGTGACAGCTATCAGCTCCAGGATCTCACACACACCGCATTCCAGCACTACCGATTCTGACACAGGTACTTTCACTATCGCTCAGATGCGCTCTCTCATCTGAGTCCTTAGCATGTGACTCCCCCTGCAATGCCTAGCAGGTATCAGGGCTCAGACGCAGCTACATCTCAAGCAGAAGTGCCTTTCTGTTGTTTCATCTGAGGCAACGCCACTGTCACTCTCTCATTCCCAGTTTGATTGACTGGGTACAGTAGAAGTGACCCAATGCTTTTTTACCTCAGACCTTACTGTTTTCCTCTTACCGTGTGACTCCCGACACAACACTTATATATTTATTTCTCAGATATTGTTTTTGGTTGATCCCGTACTGGTCTGCTCCCAGACAGTACCTGGATATTACATATGTTTGTTATATTGATGTGTGTCTCTATTATGATACTTGTCACTAACACTGGGAGAGTTGAACTGCGATTGAACTAGTATCTGTCAGACTGACTGATACTCTATACATTAGTCTTGTTGATACTCATTTATTCATGTCAGTCAGAGTTTGTATTTGCTGTGTGTGGTGTCTCTGTGCCCATTGTGGACTTTAATAATAGTAACAGGACCTTAGAGATCCTTTCAATTTAGCATTTATGTTCGCCAATTTTCCTGCAATTTGCATATAAGCATTGGCTAATTACTAACATTGTATACCATTTTTTGTTCTGCACACTGATTAATGTGGGTAAGACCTAGAATTGGTCTTTCACATTATACTGTAGGCTTTTCTATGTAAGAAATACAATTATCCTGTATCACCTTGAATTAACATTCCTTTCTCTGAATTTTTGATCATTGGATCAACATGCTGATATATAATCAAATGTGACATTTCATACTGAAGAGAATTTCTTTTCTTTTCTTTTATTACATTTATTCAATAAAAGTCGTTTTAATAATTTCCTATCTATCATCTTCATAATCTGTGATAAGAGTGCGCCCACATAGACGCATTTGTCTTTTTTCTAGTTTTTGTTCTTCACTTAAATTTTTTCACATGTGTACTGCACAAATTTTTGTGGGTGCACCACCAACCTAATGTCATCCAGAATTCATTGTATCAGATAGACCATTATGTTGGTATATATTACTTTATTCTAGGGATGTGCAGGCTCGGTTCTACTCGGTTCCGTTCGTTTTTTTTTACCGAATCTTATTGGCTATCCAAAACTCGTGACAGCTGAAACCCAATAAGATTCGGGAAAATAAAACGAACGGAACCGAGTAGAACCGAGCCTGCACATCCCTACTTTATTCTATATATATATTATATGTCATTCTTTTAATGAATTTTGATATTACTTGTGCGGACTCTCTCCATTATTTCGTAGTTGGCACTTGTAGTTCCACAAGTGCAAAATGGCAGGCATGCTGGCACTTGTAGTTCCACTGTAAAGTACAATAGTGTTACATTATTTGGCCCCTCTATTACCCCCATACCCACCGCTCCAGGGGTATGGGGATGAGCCCCAGGCTTCAGCGTAAGCCTGTGGTGCTCGGGAGAGGGGGGACCCTTTTTTGGGTGGTCCCCGACTCCCCCGAGATCACCGGCTTGCGCTGACCGACTTGGGGTGTAATGCTTTGGACCTGGAGCCCCGGTGATTGGGTCTCCGGGCTGTGGTATTACACCCCGGTCGGTTGGGTCTGGTGCTGGTCTTAAATATAGGGGATACCCCACGTCGTTTTTGCCCCCTTATTTAAAACCAGCACTAGTCCCTGCAGCCTGGTGTTAGTTTCTAAAATACGGTGGAACCCTACACATTTTGTTCCCTGTATTTTTAGAAACCACCACTGGCTGGCAAGCCTGGGGCTGGTTTGGCTTTTGGGGGGGGGGGGCCTTATGTCATTTTTTTTGTAATTTTTTAAGCATTTTTTTTACAGGTTAACTAAAACTGGATTTTTCGGGAAATATTCTAGGGACCCACTAAAGATGTCTAGACATGGGGGATCACTATGGGTACCCCCATTTTTAACTCCTGAAGGAAGTCGGGGTTTCTAATAGCCGCGGCAGGGAAAAACACCTTGCAAAGCTATTTAAAAACCGGACTTTCTTTTGCAGGCAAAAACGGGTTACCCATAGTGATCCCCCATGTCAGGACATCTTTAGGGGGGTCCCAGGCATATTTCCCGAAAATTCCCGTTCTTTTCCTTAAATGGGGTCAAGGGTCATTTTTTAAAAAACAGGGATAATTTTTCAAAGCACTATAGCAAGTGAAAAAAAATGCAGAATAGGGGTTTGGGGGTGTAGGCTTATAAAAAATAGCCTGTAGTTTTGGGAATGTCCCCTTAAAAGGAAATGTTAAAAAAAAAATGTCCTACAAAAAATCGGGACACCCTTAAAAAAAAAAATTTGGGTTTAAAAAAAAAAATTTGCTAAAAATCCCCCCAAAATAACGAAATTATTTCTGGTGGGGTCCCCAAGTAATGGGGCGGGTGTTTTTTTCATTGCGCAAAGTAGGGGCAGGTGCATTTTTGCAGAATTTTTAAAAAGTACCTTTAGGGACTTAAAAATATGCTAATTCCCATTTTCATGTACCCCAAATTTGATGAGACCACTTAAAAAAACGAAAAAAATAACCTAAGTGCTCTTCTGCAACACTTCTTCAATGTCGGGAAAAAAACACCTACTGCGGCTATTTAAATCCCCGACTTTCATTTAAAGGCTAAAACGGGGGTACCCATAGTGATCCCCCATGTTTTTACAACTTTAGGGGGGTCTTACAATTTTTTTAAGGAAAAATTCGAAACTTTACGCAAATCCAACTTCGGAGATTCCCGTTTTCGTTAATTTTATATTGAATACGGGGATAAGCGGGAGCGCGCCCGATACTTTAACGCAGATATGAAACGTTAACTTAGACAGTGAAGTTAACGTTTCATATTGAATACCCCTGTAAGTATCAGTTATTACCCTGATGCATGTTGGTTATTTTTATTCAGATGGAGTGATGTAGTTTGGTGGTGGGTTAACACGAGGTGACGTCACTCCACTGCACGGTCAACAGTGAAGCTGCTAATTGTACACGAGGTATGGCGCTATAAGGTGAGTAACATTATTCTTTTACCTGTTTGTATCCCTGAATCACATAGACCAGTTAAAATCCTTCAGTAGCTTTATTGCTCACTACAGGCAGGTACAGAGGATATGACAGTTTCACAGGCAATATATTACACAGTCTTCCAAACAGCAATATTTTCTTCAGTGGACTCACAGGTCCAGGATCCCTAACACTAGTCACCCCCGGGCCTATAAGCTGGGCGACTATCTCACGTCAGGCTCAGTTTCCTCAATGTCTCTGCAGTTCTTAAACCAGCCTCACACAGGTGTCTGTAATCAGCTACCTTCCAGATTCTGATTGAGGCAACACTTGAACTGGACATTACACATTCCTAATACCTTTGCACTGCCAAACCTGGGAGATATGGATATTCCACATTTACCATATATATATATATATATATATATATATATATATATATATATATAAACAAAAGTGATTGGACACCCCTGTGCAATTGAAATGCATACCATTGCAGAAAAGTTTTATCAGGACGACAATGCCACCTGTCATGTTTCCTTGGTGACACTGGACTGATATATGGGGGTAAATGTAATAGATCGCGATCTGTTTTTTGCGAGTTTGACAGTAAAGTCGCATTTTTTGGCTAATTGCAAATGTAATAGTGTGAGAACAGGCATTTTCGCATTTTTCACTTTTTTCTCAAAATCGCAAATTGCCAAATCGGATCCAGATGTTTTCCCATTTTAAACTTACAATTCTCCAAATGTAATAGGTTGCGATTTTCAAAATCGCAAAACAAACTTGACTAAGATTTGCCAGAACTTTAGGCCAGGTTCAGATAGGTGAGTTTAATGACACTTTCCAAAAACAATTTAGCTAATTAACCCATGTGAAGTCCATAAATCATCATCACATGCCTATATTAACCACACCTACAGCCATTGCACCTGTGAGGGTTGAAGAAATTGAGTTTTTACAGTCTTCATTGCAGCTGTATGCTTGTGGCTTGCTTTCTATGGAGGAGCTGTGCTGGAGGAGGACGCAGGAGCATCACCAGATCCAGGTCCCTATTCTGCTTCATGCCAGGTGAGGTTATCGACTAATGGAGCATACACACGGTCAGATTTTTCTTCATATCTTTAATTGTTCATATCTGAAGGAAACTCTGAGATATCTGTCAGATGAACGATGAACGATGCACGTTCCTGATGGTCAGATAACGATATCTGACATCTGATGTGTTTGCAGTCAGACTTTGACGATTCCATTCATTTTAATGCAGTAAAAAATCATTCAAATCATTCAAATCTTTGGTAAAATCGTTCAAATCGTTCATCTGACAGATCTGACAAATCTGACCGTGTGTATGCTCCTTATGGATGGACCTGGACTCACTCTCAGATCATGAGCTAGTTCAGTTATTTAGATTGAACCACACAAACATCATGACCCTATATGAGCTGGTGAGAGATAATCTGGAGTCTTTGGCTGGTCACAAGTATGCAGTGCCTGGGCTCCATAAATTAATGTGTGCCCTGCATATTTTGCCACTGGCTCATTTCAGTCAGTGAGCAGTAGAGTGCTGGGGATTACACAAGCCACTTTTTCTAGGCATTTATCTCAAATGTTATCTGCCCTGATATCTCATTCCCACATTGTGAGTCCGAGGGGGTGGACCTTAAGGTAGCTTTCTATTGGCTCTTAGCATTGCCTAATGTGCTGGGAGCCATAGACTGCACCCACATTGGGATGAAATCGCCACACTTGAGGTGGTATGTCTATGTCAATAGACATGGCTACCACTCCCTCAATGTGCAGGTGGTCTGTGATGCTAACCTTAGGATTCTAAGTGTAGTTGCAGGTTACCCTGGGTCTTGCCATGATGCCTATATCCTGCGCCAGTCAGCCCTGTGGGAGAGGTTTCAACAAGGACACATGCCGGAGAGCTGGCTACTTGGTATGTTATTTGTCAAGTTACAATGACGTCACACTAAATTTGCAATTGGTCTGTGTTTCTCTCTATTGCTGTACTTATAGTATGTGTATGTGTGAGCATGGTTTTTGGATCCAAAAAAGGCCAGTAATGCAATTAGTAATGTGTTTACCTTTATATGTATTCAAAGTCTTTGTCTTGTTACAATGCTATTTTTAATGTTGAAATTAAGTAATTTTACTCCTTCTTTCATCATTTAGGTAACTCAGGATATTGTCACAAGTCGTGGCAGTGGCTTATTTCCCACCGGCTCGGGAACTACACTGACTCAGAATACGGTTCCGCTGATTACCAAGCATCGGGGATGCTGCAGAGAGTGACTCATACTCCATATGCTGCTGATTGGCTGCTCCTCCTATTTGTAGCTTCCAGATTCATTCCCCCTCGCCGGTTATAGAGTTTCCTCCTACAGCTCGGTCTGGTTGTTCCAGCTATCCTCCGTGATTGTCTACATTTCAGCCGCTGCTTCTATTTACCACTCTGCGTCTCCCTCCACGCTGCCTTCCAGGCTTCAGCAGGTAGCTCAATTATTCAAGACTGTTGTTCCACTCTGCTCGAATGCTGTTAGCTTGCTGTCTGTTTTCACCATCCACATGCTGTGCTCAGTGTATGCAGGCCCAAGCCTTTGGGTCCGTGCTTCCTCTGTATAATCAGCAGCTACAGCTTTCTCAGCCCTACTGTGTGTAATCAAACTGTACATTTACACCTGAACTATTTTCAGCCTGTGTTATCCTGCCCTCCTGGCAGGCAACTCATCTAGCCAAGAAATCCTGCCCTCCTGGCAGGCAACTCATCTAGCCAAGAAATCCTGCCCTCCTGGCAGGCAACTCTTCTAGCCAAGAAATCCTGCCCTCCTGGCAGGCAACTCATCTAACCAAGTTATCCTGCCCTCCTCGCAGGCTACTCTACAAACCAAGTTTTCCTGCCTTATCTGGTGTGACACTTTTCCATAACATTGTAACCGACCCACTTTGTATTTAAGTCTGTGCATTCCGTGTCCTTCACTATGGAGCAGGCTCAAAACCCTGCACAAATCCTTGCCACACAGATCCAAGTGCTTACCCAAAAAGTTCATGAGCTCTCTATAAGATTTGAGGATGTTCGGGCATCCACTCCTGGAGCCGTTCCCAAGGAACCTAAAATGAATCTCCCTGATAGGTTTTCTGGAGACCGTACTCAGTTCCTGAACTTCCATGAGAGTTGTAAACTCTATTTTCGTCTCCGACCTTTATCTTCTGGATCCGAGACTCAGCGGGTAGGATTAGTGATCTCGTTCTTACAAGGAGATCCACAGACTTGGGCATTTGGTCTCGCTTCAACACATTCTGTGCTTTTATCAGTAGATGCCTTTTTTAATACTCTTGGATTATTATATGCAGATCCTGACCATAGTTCTTTGGCCGAATACAAGCTGCGGGCTCTTCGGCAGGGAAAGAATCCCGCAGAGGATTATTCCTCAGAGTTTCGGAGATGGGCAGTTGATTCAGGATGGAACGACCCGGCATTGCGTAGTCAATTCTGCTTGGGTCTTTCGGATGCCATCAAGGACATTTTGGTCCAACATCCATCACCTGAGTCCCTTGACGACTTAATCTCTTCAGCCATCCTTATTGACCGTCGCCTCCGAGAACGCAAACGAGAACGCAGTCTTTCTGTACAGTTGCCTCAGACACCTTCCTGGCTGCTGGCGGAGGACTCTGAGGAACCCCTGCAACTGGGAGCTTTCCGGCTATCGCCCAGGGAGAGACAAAGATGATGATCTCAAGGCCTCTGCCTATATTGTGGAGCTAGAGGTCATCCACTGAAATCTTGCCCAAATAGGCCAGTAAAAAATCGGGTCTGAATGTAAAAGAGGAGTTACATTTAGGCCTGGCATCTGTTTCCTCAAAAAAATTGTTGCTAGTTCCTGCGGTGGTACATCTGTCACAATCCGTCCATTCCGTATCGGCGTTTGTGGACAGCGGTGCTGCTGGGAACTTCATGGACTTATCATTTTTTGATTCCTTAAATTTAGCTGCAGTTCCTTTACCTCAAGAGGTTCCTATTTGTCGGTTAGATGGTGGTCTGGTGGCTAATGGTCTTATCAAATTCAAGACACCACCTCTTCGTCTCTCAGTTGGAATTTTGCATTCGGAGATGATTTCTTTTTTGCTACTCCAGTGTCCTTTTGCTCCCATCATTTTGGGGTTTCCATGGTTAATGACCCATAATCCCGTCTTTGGATTGGATTATGGGGGATATTGTCAAATGGAGTCCAGCGTGTCAAAATTGCTGTTTATCTACACCCATCCGGACGGCTATCTCTGCTGACTCAGAGTCTCTTCCAGGACTTCCTGCTAAATACTTTCTTTTTGCAGATGTTTTTTCTAAATCAAAGGCCAATTCTCTACCACCTCATCGTCCGTATGATTGCGCCATACAGCTGTTAGCAGGAGCCAAGTTACCCAAGGGTTGTCTCTTTTCTCTTTCTATACCTGAGAATAAGGCCATGGAGGAGTATATTGCGGATGCCTTGGCTAAAGGATTCATCCGTCCTTCTAAATCTCCGGTTGGGGCTGGTCTCTTCTTCATCCAGAAGAAGGATGGGTCATTACGTCCTTGCATTGACTTTAGGGCATTAAACAAAATCACCATCAAAAACTCGTACCCTTTGCCCTTGATCTCAGTACTTTTTGATCAGCTCCGGCAAACTTCCATTTTTTCCAAGATTGATCTCCGTGGAGCTTATAATTTGATCTGGATCAAGACCGGAGATGAATGGAAAACGGCGTTCAATACGCATACGGGGCACTATGAAAATGTAGTTATGCCGTTTGGATTGGCTAATGCTCCAGCAGTCTTTCAAGACTTTACCAACGATGTACTCTGGGAGTTTCTTGGCATTTTTGTGGTTGTTTATCTCGATGACATCCTCATTTACTCTCACTCCATGCACCAGCATGTCCAGCATGTCAGTCAGGTCCTTTCTAAATTGAGAGAGAAATCGTTATTTGCCAAGTTGGAGAAGTGTGAGTTTCATGTGGAGCAAGTATCTTTTCTTGGATATATTATTTATCCTCATGGCTTCTCCATGGATCCTGGAAAGGTTAAAGCAGTATTGGACTGGGTTCAGCCTACTACATTGAAAGGCATTCAACGTTTCCTTGGGTTTTCCAATTACTATCGTTTTCCTCCATTGTTGCCCCCATAGTAGAGTTAACCAAGAAAGGTGTGGATGCTTCTAACTGACCTAGTCAGGCAGTTCGGGCCTTTGAACATCTCAAACTTGCTTTCACCAACGCCCCTGTTCTCAAACATCCGGATCCAGATCTTCCTTTTGTGGTTGAGGTGGACGCCTCTGAGATTGGGGCAGGAGCTATTCTCTCTCAGAATAATCCATGGATGGTAAACTCCATCCATGTGCATTTTTTTCACGTAAATTTTCTTCAGCCGAGTGTAATTATGACGTTGGGAACAGGGAGCTGCTTGCCATTAAGTTAGCTTTTGAGGATTGGAGACATTGGCTTGAAGGAGCCAAACACCGGATCTCTGTCCTCACTGACCACAAAAATTTGGCATACATTGAATCGGCCAAGAGGCTTTACTCCAGGCAAGCACGATGGGCACTATTTACCAGATTTAATTTTCTCATTTCTTTTCGACCCGGATCTACTAACATCAAGGCTGATGCATTGTCCAGGAGTTTCACTCCTGTCCAACAGGATACTGTGATCAAAGAATCCATCATTCCCAGATCTTGTATCCAGGTGGCTTTATCTCGAAATTTGGCTGAGGATCTGTCTGTGTTTGAAGAGGATTCGCCTCCTGGTAGACCATCAAATCGCCTGTTTGTTCCTGTAAATTTAAGAAAAGCTGTTCTACAGGACTTCCATGTGAGATGGGCTTTCGGACATCCAGGCATCAATAAGACCATTGAATTAATGTCTCGTGCGGTTTGGTGGCCATCTTTGGCTTTGGACGTTCGGGAGTTTGTTTTGGCATGTGAGGTTTGTGCTTGTAACAAGACTCCTTGTACCCCACCATCAGGATTACTGCTTCCTCTTTCCACACCAAAAAGACCCTGGACACACATTGCGATGGACTTCATTGTGGACCTTCCTCGCTCTGCTGGCTGTTCAGTTATTTGGACTATTGTGGGCCTCTTTAGCAAAATGGCGCATTTTATTCCTCTGCCCAAATTGCCATCTGCCAAAGAACTTTCTGTCCTCTTCTTGGAACATATTTTTCATTTGCATGGTCTTCCCTGTGACATTATTTCCGACCGTGGGACACAATTTGTTGCACGGTTTTGGAGATGTTTCTGCACTGCACTGGGTATCAGTCTCAGCTTGTCTTCAGGATATCACGCACAGTCTAATGGGCAGACAGAATGTGTTAATCAAACCCTGGAGCAATATTTACGGTGTTACATCTCAAAATTCCAGAATGATTGGGTGTCTCATCTTCCCATGGCTGAATTTGCTTTTAACAATTCCTGTCACTCTGCATCTTCAGTTTCACCCTTCTATTGTGTGACGGGCCAACATCCTCGGGCTAATTCATTTGATTTATCATTCTCCAGATCCTTTGATGCAGGGACTGTTTCCAGACTCCGTGGTATTTGGGCCAAGGTGCATCATAATCTCCTCAAGGCATCTCTCCATTCTAAGAAATTGGCAGATAGACATCGGAGGCCTTGCACGTTCAAAAGGGGGGACTTAGTGTGGCTGTCCACTAGAAATATCAAACTCCGGCAACCCTCTCACAAATTGGGTCCTTGGTTTATTGGTCATTTCTGGATCATTTCTCAAGTTAACCCAGTTGCTTTCAAACTCCAACTACCAAATTCGTTAAAGATTACCAACACTTTTCATGCCTCTTTATTAAAGCCAGTCCATAAGTCAGATAGATTTGGGAACTGGAGTTCTTTCAGGCCTGCTCCGGTGGTGGTCCACGGTCAACAGGAGTTTGTGGTTGAGAAAGTGCTGGATTTCAGAGTATCTAGAGGTCGGTTGCAGTTTCTGGTCCATTGGAAGGGCTATGGTCCGGAAGAACGTGACTGGATTCCAGAAGATGTCTTACATGCTCCCAGGTTGAAGAGGATTTTTTTTTAGGAATTTCCCTTTAACCCAGGCTCTGGGGGTTCTTCAACCCCATGTCAAGGGGGGGTACTGTTACAAGCTGTGGCAGCGGCTTGTTTCCCACCGGCTCGGGACCTACACTGACTCAGAATCCAGTTCCACTGATTACCAAGCACCGGGGATGCTGCAGAGAGTGACTCATACTCCATATGCTGCTGATTGGCTGCTGAGAGGCCCTTCACAGCAATGGTACAACAATGCACACAATGCTACAAGGTCAGTAATTAGGGATGAGCGGGTTCGGTTCTCAGAGAACTGAACCCACCTGAATTTCGGGAATCCGGTGCGATCTGAGCCAAGCTCGGATCTCCCTACCTGCCCTGGATCCCTCACACGAGGCAAAACCTCACAATCCCGCTGTCTGGTTGTGAGTTATTGTATTGAGCGGGCTTAACGCTGATTGTCTGAGAGAGCATAATGGACGTGTTCCTTGCGCAATACAGAAATGGTATGCCATCACACCCTGTGGTTAAATTCAGATTCAGTACTCTCACAGAATGAGATTGCTATCACTCATAAAATGGTGGAGCTGCTAATTCATAGAATTGTGTGCTCATTGGAATACACACAGGCAGTCTATGCAACTGAGGTTTGAGTAGTTATGTGGCTCCCACAACCCACTCAGTGCCCACAATCTTCCCATTCAATCACCACAACAATCTCACTGGCTTACAACATCCTTCTCACTCCATACATTTATCTAATTTAGAATACACATTCAGCTCCCTTATTTTTAAAAATATCATACTCTGTCAATGCATGTACACTTTTTTTCCCTATATGCCTCCATGCTGCTGTATATTCCCCAATCCCTACTGCTGTGTGGTCTCCCAACTGTGCTAGTCTGTGTTCCCTCAACAGCACCAATCTGTTTTCCCCAGCCGCACCGCCCTGCATCCGTGCTTTCTTCACAGCCACGTTGCTGTCTTGCTCTTATCTGTGGCACTCTTTCTTCCTTCATCTGCACTTCTCTGGTCCCACCAACCGTGCAACTCTGCCCCCCCCCCATCGGCACCACTCTGTCTTCCTCACTGTCCACATCAATCTGTCTTCCCCAATCCTTACTGCTGTGTGGTCTCTGAACTGTGCTAGTCTGTGTTCTCTCATCCGCACCAATCTGTCTTTCTCCATCCGCACCACCCTGCATCCATGCCACTGTTTCCTTCTGCACCACTGCCTTCCCCTAAGCCATGCCGCTCTGTCTTCCTTTCCTCTGTGGCACTATTTCTTTCTCCATCTGCACCACTCTGTCCCCCCAACTGTGCAACTCTGTCTCCTCCCCCCACCCGCACTACTCTGTCTTCCTACCTATCCACACCCATCTGTATTCCCCAATAACTACTGATGTGTGTTCTCCCATTTGTATTAGTCTGTATTCCCTTATCCACACCAATCTATTTTTACCCATCTGCACTGCTCTGTCTTCCCATGTTCATGCCACTCTCTACCCCATCCATGTTGCTGTCCCCCCAAACTGTGCCACTCTGTTTCCCCCTATCTGCACCACTGTTTTCCACCCATCTGCATTCCTTTGTTCCTCCATCCACCCTATCCACACCACTGTTTTTCACCCATCTGCATCACTTTGGCTACCCCCCATTTGTACTGCTTAATCTTCCCTCCTCTACACACCTTTTTGTCTCACATATCCATGCTGCACTGTCTCCTCCCCCCATCCACAACACTTTTATCCCATCTGCACAGCTGTATTTCTACTTAGACCTCAGTTGCATAGACTGCATGTGTGTATTCCAATGAGCACACAATTCTGTGAATTAGCAGCTCCATTTTGTGAGTGACAGCAATCTCATTCTGTGAGAGTGCTGAATCTGCAGTTAACCACAAGGTTTGATGGCATATCATATCTGTATTACGCAAGGAACACGTCCATTAAGGTGTCAGCCTTAATGATCATAATTTCAATGCTTTTTTTTTAGTTTGAGTGGCACAAATTCAGTAGGTTTTGTGAAATTTCAGATCATGTCTAAGAAGCCTTAATGGGACATGTAAAACCATAAGGTTTTCTGTATGGAATTTCATTGTTTTTTAAAAATGTATTAACCATCAGGGTTTTGATGAGCAAACCGGGCCACCTGCAGGGCAGAAGGACAACAAATAGGTACATTAACACGAGTGTGGTAGTAGACCGCACACAGGAGGTGTTTTAAGGGTGCAGAGGGAGAGACAGCTGTGAGGGCAGGCTGCATGTGTGTGGGGCAGTGGCAACAGTGGAGGTGCGGAGCAGTGGCAGCAACAGGCATGCATAGAAGCATCAGTTGGTGACAGAGGGACTCACTGGTTCTGGGCATGCACCTGAGAAAATCAAATCAATAAGACACAGATACATGGATGTATCAGTGAGATCCATCCATGTATTGTTTTAAAAATTGAATGTGTAATATTAAAAAAAAAAAATGTTGTGCCTCCACAGCGCAACCAGCATCGGGCTTTGGAGCCCCAGTGCTGGTTGTGCTAAACACAGGGGCAAACGACATAGGGGTTCCCTGTATTACCAGCACCAGCCTAATCAGAGCCAGTCTTGTTTGCCCAAATACAGGGGATGAGCGTCGTAGGGGTCCTCTTGAAAAAAACAGAATTTTTTCCATTGAGAAATCCCGAGGGGGCATGGTATACCTCTAAAGCTAAAGCAAAATAATACCCCTATATGTGTTAAAGTGTACCTTTCTCAAAAGGTCATATTCGGTACGCTTCCATTCAATTGTTTTAATTATATTCCAATAAAGTGTAAATGATTTTATGCTATGGTGGCAACCCTCTTTTTGTTTTACATGGATCCATACCATAAGAAGGCTGCATAAAAGAGAAGCCACATCTAAAGAAGGGATATAATTGAAAATTTCTTGGATTGATGACCTACTGAACAGTGACATTATCACTTGTTTTTAAACAAAATTATCGTGGACACAGAGACTGTTACTTCTTTGAACTATTACTATATTCTAGAGTTGAAAATCAAATTCATATTAGGAGCGCATAGAAACTTTTGTTCGTTTCCATCTGTGCTTCTGTTTAATTAAAAAAAAAAACCTGTGTAAAAAAAAAAAAAATGGCGTGGCCCCTCCCAAAAACAACAACCAGCACCGGGCTTTGGAAAACCAGTACTGGTTGTGCTAAATACAGGGGACTAATGACATAGGGGTCCCCCATATGAAACACAACCAGCACCAGGCTTTTCAGAACCAGTTCTGGTTGCAAAAATACGGGGGACAAATGATGTAGGGGTCCCCTGTATTCAGTGCAACCAGCACTGGGCTCTGAGCCGCTCCCTGGTTCTGGAAATACAGGGGGAAAAGTTGTGCAAGGTCCCCTTGTATTTACCAGAACCAGCACCAGACTCTTTCTAGCAGACGAGTGATGCCACAGCCAGGGGAGCCCTTTCACTGGGCCCCCCAGCTGAATCATCACCCCTGACTACTAGTCAGCCCAGGCTGGGGATCTCTGGAGAGTTGGGTACCCTCCCAATAAAGGGGTCCTACTCTCCAAAGCACCCCAGACCCAGGCTGATAGCCCGGGGATATCCCCAGCACCCCTGGGCGGTGGGTGCTGGGGTGATTGTGTTGTGTGGTGCATATGAAAATATAAATATTGTCTTTTGCAGTAGTACTACATGTCCCAGCAGGCATCCCCATATACTGGCACTTGGAGAACCACAAGTACCAGCAGGTGGGGCATTAAGGGCCTGCTGGTACCTATAGTACCCCTGCAAAAGAAATATTAAAATAAAACAAACAGACACCATTTTTTAAAAGTATTTTATTTAGCCACACCTTCACCTGGGGGGCGGCAGCCTTTAAGTTCTTTTTCATGGCTGCCGCTCCCCCAGGACTTCTACAACATCTTTACCTGGAGGGTGGTGGCCTTTAAGCTCTTTTTTTCTTGTCACCGCCCATCCTGGGCTTCTGCAGCGTCTTCTGTCTTCGTCTGCTCTTTTTTGCTGCCTCCCGGCCGACGGACTGTGAGTGGATGGCGCCTTGCGCTGGCTGTATATAAGCCAGCCTAGGGGGCAGGGCAATGATGTCACGAGCCATGATTGGCTTGCGGCGCCCATCTTTAAATTGAAAAAATGGCGCTGAAGCGCCATTTTTGAAAAGGGCATGCTCGGTTCTCACCATTGAAGTCAATGGTGAGAACAGCTTATTGGCTGAGAGGTGGAAGGCTCGCCTCTCTCAGCCAATGAACACTCCGCACTGGGATTTCTGAACTGAAATGCCGGGCGGAGCTGTCATTCGGGTAACACTAATGTACGAGGGTCCGTTTAATTGCGTTTTTTCTTTTAACAAGACCTGGGATTGCCTGAAGAGGACAGATCCATGCATAGGAGGAGGTGAGTATGGAATTTTTATTACAGGTACTCTATTGGAGAAGAGGACAGATTGGCTTCAGGGATACATAGGTGAGTATGTGAGATAGTGTATGCATGTGTGAGTACATGTGTGTGTGCATGTATGTTTTAATAAAATGTGTGATAAAATAAAGGCAAAAGGCGCCTCCTAGCACATTACATTTAGACTTTCCTGGTGTCATATAAATTCTATAAACTCCACACGTACCATACATAAAGCCCAGGGAATACCTTTGGGCTAAAAGCGCTTGTAATAGTGATTAATCCTGTAATCAAATCCCAGCTCCACCAGTCTTTCCAGGGACTTTCACAAGAAGTGCAGATGTACAAAATAAAACAATATATATATTATATAGTGCAATATGTTTAAATAAAAGTAATTTATTTAACAAAAACAATATAAGTTAAGCATACATAAAAGAATGTGCACAGAGTTTTAATCAGTGCAAAAAAAAAGCTTATCTGAGCCAGAGGGAAAAGCAGCGAACCATACAGGTCCCAGAGCTGGAGTAAATTACAGCCTCAAAGTGTTTTGTCCATCTGTCATTACTAGGACTTCATCAGGAGGATCTGTCAGTGTCCAATCACTTTTGTCTACATAGTGTGTGTGTGTATATATACATATATATATATCTACTAGTGAATCGCCCTCATCTCTTGTGAAGAGTGGGTGAGAGGTAAAAGGACACCACCATTTGCATGAGAAAATATCAAAAGGTAATTTATTGCAACATGAAAAAAAATCACTATTTAAAGCCTGTATTTCTGCTCATGAGCCATGACTGAACCTTGACAAAGGTGGATTAAGACCAAAACAGCCGTCGGGAAGGCCGAGAGCAATGGCTAAATCTTTATACATATGATGTTGACAAGTATTGCTTTACCTTGATGATGGCTTTGTGCATGGATTTTTGATGTAATAAAATACATTTTCATATTTTCTATATATGAACATTTCTTCCCTACTCTTCTTTCTATTGTTTTAAAGTATATCTTAATTCGTTTTTCAATTGTATACAGTATATAAATTCAGTATGTACTGCTTTCACTTAATGTTTGAATATAAGTTCTGTTACTAATTCCATGTTTATGTAAAATTTATTTGCAATTATTTAAGCTTCCATACATGTTCAATTAACTATTGAGCCAATATATTCCTGATTTTTTGTTTTATGTTTTCTCTCCCTACTCTTTCCTTCATTAATCTCTAATCTTTTATTTTTTAACTCAATTTATTTTCAATTTTATGTTTACTTAACTCTTGACCAAGGGTTCTGGTACTAATTACATGTTTATGTAACATTTCTCTGCAATCATCTATACTTCCTGAATTATTTAATAAATTATTGAGCATATATAGGGCCTGATTCAGAGCCGCTCGTAAGCGGCCTCTCGTTCGCTCCGAGCGATGTTTGCCCAACTGCGCATGCGTACGGATCGTTATACGCATGCGCGAACCAGTCAGTGCGGTCGAAATTCATGTGCTTGCAAAATAGCGAATGCCTGATAATTTGAGTGACAGAAAGAGGCGTATGTGGGTGGTAACAGGGGAAGGTGCTTGAAAACGGGGAGTGGACATCCGAACGCAGGCGTGCTTAAAGGTCAAAACGGGCGTTTTATAGGTGTGCATAATTAAAACAGCAGCGTCATTGACCATGTCACTGGGTTATTTAATAGCCAGAACTGCTCGCAAAATTGTGGTAGCAAAAACCAACCACAAGAATAGCGAGCAGTTCATACCCTGGTCGATGTACTCGATTAATCTAATAAATAGCGGACATGACGTAGGATGCGAGCGGCCAGGGGGCGTAGTTTCCCAAAAAATGACCGCAAGTTTTGTTCGCTCGTTCAGACCTAGAGGCGTGAACAGACCGCAAACAGCGAACGGTTCATTTGAATAGCCACCCCTATTTTCTGGATGAGCTAGCGCTAATTGCGTCCGGCTCTGAATCAGGCCCATAATCACAATCTGATTGCCCTCATTCATTCAACACTGCCTGAGGAAACAGCCAGATGCTATGAAATGCATTGTAGTTTTAAGTGAGAATTTAATTTTTCTTTTATGCCTGGCTTTTAACTTGTGAAACTGTTTTTATTATTTGTATTTTTAATTATTCCTTTAACCATTGTTGTCTACAATAGTGAAAACGATTTTGTTATTTTTAGTTAGTATTTATCTATGGCAATAATGAGTTGTATTATGTTGCCAATAATATAACTAATAAATCATTTGACTATTGATTATCAATTGTTTGTTTGGTCAATCCTTATTTGCCCATTGCAGGCCATATTTCATGTTTGGGTAAGAGGTTGTTTTACCACTTAAGATATAAGTGCTGATACTACCTTTAACAGTCATTTATTGTTCAGGCTCTGATTTAAGGTACTAGTTTTGCATAGCAGAAGTGTCACAATGAAGTTTTGATCTATAAAGTGCCCTTCTCAGCACTGAATGTACTATCCTGTTTTCAATTTTAGTTACTTTGGATTATGTTTGGAAACTCACTAATGTTTTAGGCCAAGAGATTGGGCACCTGTTAGCACCACCCCTATATTCATTTGTACTGAACACAGGAGATGTTAAAGATATTTCTTGTTTTCAGCTAAGTAATACAGGGCATTCATCTGAATCAATGGGGATTATGGTCTGGAGCTTTTTATTATACCAAACTTTTTAAGACCCAGGAATCGTTAGCTAATAATACTAATTATATTTTCTTACAGCATTAGCCACTGTAGCATTGTAATAGGTCAGAAGGCCAACAGTAACCATGTCATCAATCATAATGTCAACACCACACGACAGGCAGGCACCATGTTGACATTCTCAGAATGTTGACATATTCACAATGTTGACACACCAAACATACCCAATCCCTGTAGCATCAGATCCCTCACTTCCCATCAGTCTGAAATGGCCACTTCAAATAGTTGCTTAACCAATGTGATAATTTGGCAAGGTGATTGCTGGGACAGCCTCATATCGCTATCCCGGCAGGACTTTAATGATAAATAGCCACATTAATTAACCTGTTTTCACTGCAAATAGTGACAACAATAGATATTAATTAAAGTGTCCTAAACGCAGACATTAATAAATAAGCTAGTTTGGTATTAAATCTAATCTATATACATAAAAGAAGTTTGTTTGATGGCGAATATCTTCCACAGCTCTCAAGATAAAGCTGCCAAATCTTACATAGCTTACTTTTTCTATACTATATAACTATTAGACCACATAGCGACAACTCGACAAAGCGACAGAGTGACAAATCTTATATAGAAAATTAATTGCTCTGTTTGTTCATTTGTCTGTCCGGTTATGCATTTGAACACCCCTGGACCGTATTAGGATAAAACCAATGGGAGGTGGTCTAATTGGATTCTGGCAAGGTTTTAGGGGGGTTAGAGTCCTGGTCGGACCTCCCGTGTACCCTGGGCTGAACTGTGACCCGGGAGCCTGTTCTGAGTGTTTGGATAAAAACTTCACAGAGGGAAGGCAATTGGTCTGGGATGCCTAATGGAGTGGTTGGGGTCCCGGTCAGACCTCACGGCAGAGTGCGCCGGGCAGAACTTTGATTCAGGGAGGCTACTCGGACCCAGGGAGCCTGTTCTGAGTTTTCCACTGGATGGATTTGGATGAAAACTTTGCAGAGTGGTAATATTTGATCCCAGAAGACATACTAGGGGGTTTAGGTGCATGTCAGACCTTCCATTGGTGTATATTGGGCAGAAATTTGACCCGGGAAGCCTGTTCTGGGCCTTCAACTGGATGAATTTGGATGACAACTTCACAGATGGCTGACAATTGGTCCGGGATGCCTAATGGAGTGGTTGGGTTCCCGGTCAGACCTTACGGTGAAGTGTGCAGGTCAGAACTTTGACCCAGGGAGCCTGTTCTGCACCTTCCACCGGATGATTTGGATGACATAACATTTATAAAATGTAATAACTTGAAGATGCACCAATTGTGATGAAACCAATGTGAGGTGGTCCAGTGGGGTTATAACCAGGTGTTAGGGGGGTTAGGGTTCTGGTAGGACCTCACGTTGGTGTATGCTAGAAGAACTTTGACCCGGGGAGTCTGCTCTGGGCCTTCCACTGGATGGAGTTGGATGAAAACTTCACAGAGGGGTGGCAATTGGTCTGGGATGACTAAAGGAGTCGCTGGGGTCCCAGTCGGACCTTATGGCAAAGTACTCCATTCAGAACCAGGGAGTCTGTTCTGGGCATTCCACTTGATGAATTTGAATGGCATCACATAATAAAATGTAATAACTTGAAGATACACCACTGCACTGATTGGGATGACAGCAACATGAGGTGGTCCAGTTGGATTCTGGCCAGTTTTAAGGGGGTTTGGGTCCCGGCCGGACCTCGCATTGGTGTATGCTGGGCAGAACTTTGACCCAGGAATCTGTTCTGAGCCTTCCACTGGATGGATTTGGTTGAAAACTTCACATGGTGGTAACATTGGATCCCAGAAGACATACTAGGGGGTTGAGGTCCCGGTCGGACCTCCCGTTGGTGTACGCTTATCAGAACTTTGACCCAGGGAGCCTGTTCTGGGCCTTTCACTGGATGGATTTGGCTGAAAACTTCACAGACTGGTGGCAATTGATCTGGGATGCCTAATGGAGTGGTTGGGGTCCTGGTCGGACCTCACAGTGGAGTGCGCCAGGCAGAGCTTTAATCCGTGGAGCCTGTTCCGGGCCTTCCAATAGATGGTTTTGGACAACATCACATAATCAAACTTAACTTGAAGATTTAATCCCGGGTAATGCCAGGTAACTTACTGTAGCTAGTTTCACATAAAAGGACAAAAGACAAATGGAAGACTTTTAAACATATTTGAAACTGGTACATTAGTTTTGGACTCTCTCTGGCAATGACCTTTGGTCTGGATTAGCTTTATGCCACTTATGCAGAGGGATCCTGTGTTCATTTCCATGCTTTAGCATTATGAATCTAGGCTATAGTGTTGTTGCTATTAACTTATAATTAGGGATAAGACATATAACTTCTTTATTTAACAAAAAAATATGTCAATGTAATTTTGTAACTGGTAAAGATAACATTACAATTTTACTCAGGAGTGCAGAAAACAGATGTGCATAAAAGGATTAATTAAGGTATAGCCACTAATTAAGTGCAACGTCGTAATCCTGTGCCAAATGCAAACAAATGTCAGTACAACAATTGCGGCAATAAGTGCATGATGTCATTATGTACTAATCTGATGGTTTCTTTTGTTTTCTTTCAATCAACACATCCAGAAGTTATTAAAGGCTGATGGACATGTGTCCATTTTCATCCATACTAACTATGTAATTATATGAACATTGATACAAAATTACTTATGCAATACATTTCATTGAATATTATATTGTAAAGTTATATTTCCTATTAGGAGAAAAACTGTTTTTATTCTAAGCGATTTTGGTCATTGCAAACCTGTCTACTGTACACGGTGACTGGTGTCACTGTGCTCCAATCTTTATGCGAATGACTACTGGAGAACATCAGGTCACAGAGACAAAGGAGACAAAAAAAAAGGCTGTCTCATTTTCTTACAATTGCAGCCACATGTCGTCTTTTCTGCCTGAATTATGTGAAAAATTACAAATATTAAAAAAGTAACAAAACAACTTATTTCAGAGTCAAGATTCACAAATATATTTTGCTACTGTTGGTTATTAACTTTTCTTTTTGTATTGTATGTTCTATGGCTATAATTAACTACAGAAGACACTAACCTTGTTAATTTTCTAATTCTCTGATAAATTACAAATTGGTGTAACACTGATTTGTTCTAGTGCAGTAATTGGTTATAGATTGTTTCTAACTTCAATTATTTAAATAATTGAGAAAATAAAAGACAAAAGTGAATTAGTCACTACAGCATTATGAAAATACACCAAAAGAGATTCACCATATACTGTAATCTGTTTGGTTTATGATACATATACATACATTAGGGGTCTATCGAACTGCAAATTAATTCACAACAAGAGGGCCAGGACATTACTGGACTCAGAATAAAGTTAACTATTTAACCACTTAACTGACTAATTCTTTTATGATTTAATTAGGTCAAGAACATAATTTTAAACGTATCCATCACTATTTTATTTGCTAAATTTTTTTTTAAAAACACAGTATACCATAAAAATAGCGACTTTTATGTTATACTGTAGTGATGGCCATTGACAAGTGTACCATCAATGGTTCAACCATCATTAGAAGCCATCAATTGTTTAGCGATTTGTCGAGGAGATCTGTGTAGACCACATCTGCCGATGTTTCCTAAACATAGATTGAGGGTTGCCATCGATGGTGCAACATTGATGGCCACCAGCAATGGCAAAACACATGTTTTTAGTCAGACCATCGATGGTTTGCAAACCATCGATGGTCGGTTGCCATCCCAAATCAGAGGCTCTGCGATATATATATATATATATATATATATACACACATACATATATATGCATATATATATATATATATACATATGCATTTATATGCATATATATATAATTATATATATATATATATATATATATACACATGCACACTATTGTGGACCTTATCAAAAACTTGTATCATTATCATGGGGGACGAGGAGGAGGAGCTGAGGCCGGGGTGGGAGTGTGTGGGGGGCTGCTGGGCTGCCTGGGTACATGGAAACAGCAGCCAGAGTCTCGGCTGCTGCTTCCTGTACATTGTAGTTCCGGAGCCACAGCGGGAGCGTGTCCCACTGGTGGCCCGGATACAGATCAGCAGCGGTGGCTACCAGAGCCGCTACTGCTGCTCCTCCACCACACAGTGATCACCTAATGATCACTGTAGTGCCGGAGCCGCAGCGGGAGCGTCCCCCGCTGGCGGCCCGGATACAGAGCAGCGGTGGCGGCTACCAGAGCCGCTGCTGCTGCGCTCCTACACAGTGATCACCTAGTGATCACTGTAGTGCCGGAGCCGCAGTGGGAGCGTCTCCCGCTGGCGGCCCGGATACAGAGCAGCGGCGGCGGCTACCAGAGCCGCCGCCACTGCTCCTTCACAACCACAGTGATCACTATGTGATCACTGTAGTTCCGGAGCCGCAGCGGGAGGGTGTCCTGCTGGCGGCCCGGATAGATAGCAGCAGCGGTTGCTACCAGAGCCGCCACTACTGCCGTTTACTGAAGGGGGTGGAGATGGCTGCCCGATCACTGCTGGCCACAGTGTTCGGGTCACAGCAGCAGCACTGCTGCTTCTATGGGAGGGGGCTGCCGACGGTGCCCGATCACTGTGGCCAGCAGTGATCGGGACACGCTATAGAGGCAGCCACGCTTGCAGAGGGACCAGAAGGTAGCTTCCCACAGCCGCCTAGTGGGCATTTCTGACTGGTTGTATCAGATACGACCATGTCAGGGAAAGCGCAGCCTGGTGCGGTCGTATCTGATACGACCGTGCCAGGCAAGTGGTTAAACTATATATGAAACAATACTGCTGTATCACACTGGGGTGAGAAGTATATTTAAACTATTTGATAATAATTTTTTTACTCTCAAATAGGTCTGATTTTCCAAATCTTTTTGGCTCTCTTATCACTCTTGGGGACGTATTCAATTAGTTTCGCATCGGCGAGAAAGTTCCTCCTGGCTGACTTTTCGCCACCTTCACCAGTTTTGGATGCAAAAACTTTTCGTGTGCACTCCCAATTTACTTCGTATTCAAACAGGCGAAAACAGGACCTGGCTACTGTGAAACAGGCGAATACAGGACCTGGCTACTGTGAAACAGGCGAAAAGTGCAGGATTAATTGGGGGAATCACTCTGTACCCCGGAAAAAGACGGACTGACTTCAGAAATCATTATGGTAGTTTAGTATTAGCTCTAATTGAACTAGTTAGGGTACTTAAGTGGTGGTAATTGCTTTCTTTTAACGTCTTGGTAAAAGTGGTGAAAAATGGCATAAAGCAGTGTTTTTTGGAGCAAATAAGTAGTTCCATCAAATTTGGGGTGCTTGTAAATGGATTCTAGCATATTTTTATGTCTCTAAAGTGAAGTTTTCGCAAAAGTGAAATTCCTCCATCATACAAGCACCTGCAATCCCAAAAACACTTGGCCCCATCTTGGAGCACCCCCAGAAGCTTATTTCGCTAGTTTTTGAAGTCCCCCTCACACTTTTTTAATTTTTGCCCCAAATTTTGAAGGTGTTTTTTGGGGTGTACCTGTATTTTTTTGGGGGGGGTGAATTGTCCTTTGGGGGGGGTGTACCAAGAGTTCTGAGTGGTTTCCCAACATCTGCACCCCAAAATATAGATTTTGCACTTTATTTTGTCCTGCTATTATGTGGACAAAAGGTATCGCGGATTTCAGTGCATTGACTTTTCGTATAAGCGAAAACGGACTGGAATTGAATACAGAGATAAATTTTCAGGCAAAATTTTATCCAAACAATGGTCGAAAACAGCTTTTCGAACTTAATTGAGTGCGGCCCTTGGTTTGCTTCATTTGGCATGAGATGCCAGCATGGCTAAGATGCTCCATGACAAGTAACAATTGGATGGAGTCCAATTTTTTTTTCCTGCAAAAGTATTGCTAGAAAGTAGCAGATTAAGGCCTGTATTCAATTAGACGCGAAAGTCGGAACTTTTCGCCTGTTTGAGATGCGAATTTGCGGCATGCGTATCCCGGTAATTCGCCCTATTCAATTACAGAACAGGCAAAAACGCAAATAGGCGAATGCATAACAGGCGGAAAGTGGTAAATAGATTGGGGGAATCAGTCTGTACCCCAAAATAAGATGCACTGACACTGGAAATCATTACAGATGTGTACTATTAGCCCTAATAAAAGTACTTTGTGTCCTTAAGTTGTGTTAAAAGCTTTCTAGAAGCATATTTATAAAAGTGGTGAAGAATGATAGAAAACAGTATTTTTTGTGGAAAATAAATAGTCCTGTCAAATTTGGGGTACTTGAAAATGGGCGCTACCATATTTTTGTGTCTCTAAAGTGCACTTTTAAAAAATGTGAAAAATCCACCTGCAATCCTAAAAACACCTGACTCATCCACACAGCCCCCCAAGAAACCTATTTCGCCACTTTTAATCCTTGTCCCCACACTTTTTTCATTTTTGCCCCAAAAATAACATGTCTTTTTTGGCATGTTCTAAGGTTAAAATTATTTTTTTTTTGGCTAATTGTTCCTTTGGGGGGTGTCCAAAGGTTCTGAATCAATTCCCCACATTCGCACCCCGAAATAGAGATTTTGCACTTTTTTCCGCCTGCCATTCAGTGGAGAAACTTTTCCACCTGTTTCAGTGCATTGAGTTGCCGCTTAGGCGAATTGGTCCCAGAATTGAAATAAGATGCAAACAGGCGAAAAGCGGCAATAGGCGAAACTTTTTCGCAAATCGCGGCTTTTCGCCTCTAATTGAATCTGGCCCTAAGTAACAAACTTTAAGAAAATCACAAGGCGTGGCTAATTCACAAATTCAAATGCTTGGCAAATTTGGCCATATGGCTATATTTTAGGAAAGGTGTATGTGAACACATCTGTGTGTCTATGGAATCACACAGTGTACAAGTATTCTAATTACATGAACTCTATGAACAAATGTAGTAACTAGCTTGGCTATAATATCACTGTGATATAAGCCCATGTAATCTTTCACAAGAAAAGGGGTCATTTACATCTGTAGCCCCCACAATGTAGTGTATCGAGCGAATAGCTCAGGGCAAGAGAAACATATAATAAATTACAGTATGCTGTATAAAGTTTTCTTACATTTTGTAATGCCCAAAACATGATAAAAAGTTAGGATAGATATAAAGATTACTGAAATATTTGGACTAAAGCAGACATGAAAAATCCATCATACATTGCTCAAAGGAAACATGTACAGAAACAATATGTATATACTGTATGTATGTAATGTATGCATCTCAACATGTCTATGCATCTGCGGGTGCAACATATGCACCAGGTATGTCATTATCATTAAAGAGTATTTACAGTTGCTTTATATAAGTTGCTAAATATACACCTCCTTACAGCCATATATTTGCTTATATACAGTACATGTCTGCATATGCTGCATTTGTGTGACTATGCCCTTTCTAAGCTTGGCCTACATGAGAACCATATCCACATTTCGCCTCTCCAACCATAAGTGTAAATGTGATCAAATTGTGTATAACTCTACATTGTTGTATTTGTGTAATCCCATATTCTGGACATGTGCAGTGCAAATTCACGCAATATGCACTGAGCCAATGGGCATTTTTTCAAGTCTGCATCTGGCCCATTATAGGAGATGGGTGCACTCTCTAAGCAGAGTGTTTGCAGGAATGGGGGGATAGAGAGACAGGGGCATGGATAAGAAGCAAAGGGAAAGGGATGGGTGAATGTGGTGTGGTGTTGTGAAGAACATAACAAAAGTATAGGACCAAACCATTTATTTAGAAGACACAATGCTGTTCCAGATGGCAGTAGACTATATATTCTTGGATGAATATGCCCACTGTTAAAACAGTGTGTAACGCATATAATGGCTGGGTGATGAGTAGGTGTATGACTTGCTTGTGGGGATATGGGTAAACCCCTTCAGGGGGCTCATTGACGTGGGTTCTTGACCAGTAGGTTACCCTTGCTGGACCTATGGTCTACAGTCTTGTGTCTGAGCAGTCAGGTAGTTTTTACTGTTGCAGGTGTGTGTATGTGGGTGTCCTGTATTGCAGCGTCCCGCACAGGTAGTGGTGACAAAATGCTAACCTACCGGTAGGGAGTGCTTGCTTGATGACATTGTCTTAGAAACTGGAGGTCACTTTCCGGGGTGGGTAGTCCCTTGACCTGTCATGGACAGGTCTGGAGGGCTCTTAGTGTGGGAACCGCCTTCCGGATTGACACCTCACCTGTCCTATTTTTTACAGGCTCCTATGGATGATGGGACCCCACAAGCCTGTGGGGTCTGGGCGTGTCGGTAGCCGGCTGTGTGTGAAAAGTGGGATCCACACTTGTCAGTATTAATGTCGGTCACCGTGCAAACTTGCATGCATATGGGGCAGTTATGGTGCTGGTCGTCGGTGGTGCTCCCGGATGAAAAAGGCAAGTGGGTGCCGCACTTGTCCTATAGGCAGTACCAGAGGTATGTTCTGTGGAGTATGTTGAGGAATATCTCCATATACATTGCAGAAGATAACGACCAACATGATCCTAAGTGGGTTTTGAGTAAGTCATCCATTTGTAAACCTGGGATTTGGGAAGACCAATCTGCAAGGCTGCTCTGGGATTTAGAATAGTCCAGGGGAATCTGGAGTTTTTTATTAACTAGAGAAATTGCCCCTCTCCTGGAAGGTTGTTGCTGGAGCAGCTTATCAAGTGGGTTTTCCAAATCATTCGGGGAAAAGTGTCTGATAACTAAGCTTGTATAGTGTTGGGCTAAAAGGAATGCCATTGGGTCTCCAGCCAATACCGGGTATTTCTCAGATGCTTCCTGGAATGTGAGAGGCCAACGGAGCTCTGTTGTGAACATATATTAACACTGATTCGTGGATTGATGGAGTTTTCCACTTATCAGAGGAAACTGCAAATGCACTGGAAGAGGAAGAGCCAGAGTAGACAGCACAGCAGGAGGAGATGACCGCCCCCTTAGATCTGAGGTCTGATTTTTAATTGGATCCTTTATGTGGGGGGGAGGTATGGGACATCATGGTTATCACTGTATGAGGAGGGGGAGCAGTTGTCAGACAATTGTTTGAGGAGTGGGGCAATTATCTGACATAATTGATGGAGGCAGTTATGGTTCATTATTATTGTGTGAAGAGGGGGATAGTTATGGGTTATTATTATTATTATTATTATTATTAGAGGAGGGGGGGAAGGTATGGGTCATTATTGTTTGAAGAGGAAGGCAGTTATGGGTCATTATTATGTGATGAGGGGGGCAGTTATGGATCATCATTATTATTTTGTGTGATGGGGCAGTTATGGGTCTACTGTGGAAGGAGGGGTGCAGTTATGGGACATGATTACAGTTATGAGAGGAGAGAGGCAAGTCTGGGACATGATTTTTAATTCAGATAGGAAGGGGACTGTCAAGATATGCGGTTGGATTGTAATTTAGGGATGAGAGGGATATCAGATTTGGAGTATGATTGAAATTAGGGAAGGGGGTGTTAGATCTAGGGTATGATTATAATTTATTGGTGATGATTGTCGTATTTGGGCATTAATTGTAATTTAGGGAAGAAAGGGGGCTTCAGGTCAGGGGTCTGATTTTAAATGGGAGAAATGTACTATGTTTTTTACCAATATAAGTGGATACTATTTTGCTCAAGTTGTTGTTCTATATGTAGAAGATTATTTATTTATTTTAAGATATATTTCAATAAATATATTTCTTATGCCAATTCAGTAATATTCTAATTTGTTATTACATATAGAGTGTTACTTTATTAGCTATATGTATTCATAATTTCTATTATTTGCCTTGGCTTGTGACCAGTGCCAGCGCTCACATTTGTATGTTGATTTTAGACAGTTTTGTTGGTAATAAAAAACAGTTCCTCCCTCGGACTGTGATGCTGAGGTAAAGTACATACAACACTGCATTACTGGTGCTTGTGTACGCTTGGTTTAACAGTACTGTAGGTGCAGTGCAAAAACACGCAAGATACACTTCACTTTCTGAGCAACCACACAGGTGTATCAGGTGTTAAAGCGGACTAGTTTTAATTTATTGCCTTATATGCTAATGCTTTGTGTCTGTGGATTGCATCCTATGTTGGTCACTAGAATGGTCCCTGTATTGTATATCTGTCATTAGAATGCTTTTTGCATGTTGGTTACTAGCGTGCTTTTCCTGTATTGTATATTGTCAGCTTAATGCTTCCACTATTGTATAGAGATCATTAGTTTGGTCCATGTATTGAATATTGATCACTAGAGTGGTCCCTGTATTTTCTAAGTAAAAGTTACTAGAATGCTCTGTGTATAGAGGTCATTATGATAGTCTCTGCTTTGTCAGGAGGGGCTGGTACATTATGTGTTGTGTTTGATTATAAAGTAGCTCTATGACAACACAATTTTAAACCATACCCACTTTAGACAAACCACTGCCACAGGCCGGGCGCCAGGGCCACCTGCTTGCATTTGCCCCCCAGGATAAAAGTTCCCAGCCAGCCCCTGCAAATGTGTAATTGAGATCATAAAGAAGGCCCCGTTTTCTAGGTATAGTGATCCCAAAATAGGTGATCAGATCAGATTTCCATTTTAAGTTTACATTGCCCACTCCGTATCTCATTTAATTCCCATTACATTTTTTTATTTATATATTTATTTTTTGATCAAGGGAATTGTAGCATTATGTTAAGTAATTAGTCTCTTTTTAAATATGTTCTGAGGTATATCTAGATTCAATAATTAAAGCATTTAATAATAGGCCCATTCAGTTTGTTGATCTCAGGAGGTGGCTAACAGCTTTTGGCCTATGCTCTTCTACCAACTTACTGCAATAGAAAAATAGGCATGATGAAATAACTGTATCCGTGGTAGCCTAAGGTTTTATATAGCCAATTAAATATCTTAAAAATTGCTATGTCAAAGAGCTATAATAAAAGAGCCAGGGCCGGATTATCAATGGGGCAGGTGGAGCTGCAGCTCTAGGCCCTCCCATTAAAATAAGCCCACAGGATCCAGCCAGTGCAGAGCAGATGGGAGAAAAAACTTTTTTCCTGTAATTTCCAGGCCCAAAACCCCATTAATCACCCCCACCCTTCACCCACTGGAGGCCCCCCGAAGCTCTGCCTCCATGCAGACCAAAGCTCTGCCCCCGGCCACGCTGAGCTCTACCTTTGGTTGCACTAAGCTCCGCCCCTGGTGCATCCACAGCTGTGTCCCATGAGTTGAACCAAAGCTCCGGTCATCTGATGCCCCACCCACTCATCCTACAGACAGCACATCAAACCACCTTCTAACTGTGAGTTGATAGGGAGGGAGAAAGAGAGAGATATATACTTCCCAAAAGTGTATAGGGCACTTATAGAGCTGCACTGTGTCCTCATCTATCATTTAGGGTCCACATTGAGCCTCATTGTTTCCTCTTGTACTGTAAAGGGCCCCTATAGAGCAGCATTGTATCCACCCTTTGTCTTTTGCACTGTATAGTACAGCCCAGGTATTTTATTGCTCATTATACCCCTGTACTGTATATAACAGTTTATAGGTCCTTCATTATATTTCAGAACTGTACAGTCACTGCCATGCTCTCTGTATGATATGTCGGTCACTGTCATGTTCCCTGTATGATATGTCGGTCACTGTAATGCTCTCTGTATGATTTGTCAGTCACTGCGATGCTCTCTGTACAATATGTCAGTCACTGCGATGCTCTCTGTACAATATGTCAGTCACTGTAATGCTCTCTGGAGCTCATTCAGAGGCGCTCGCAAAAAGCGAGCGCTCGTTCTGAATGAGGGCGGCCGCTTTTTTTTTTAAACCGGCCTCCTGGCCGCTCGCTAAGCTGTGGGTGAACACAGCTTTTGCAGGCGGCCAGGTGATGGTCGCAATTATCGCGACCATCGGGCTTGCTACGAGACCCTTGTGGTAGGGTCTCGTCTACCGCAAGCCCCAGTGAGCTTCCAGCTCAAATAGAGCAGGACGCTCGCTACTGACATCACGAGTGATGTCAGTAGGGTCACCCACAAACGGCAGGCGTTCCTTCAGCAATGCTTCCGTTTGTCCAGCCACCCCCCTCCCTGCCTACAAAATGGGGTGAGCTGTCGATCAACATCGACAGCTGCCCCGATTGTAGCGAGCCCCGGAGCGAGTGAATTTCTCACTCACTACGGTGCTAGCTCATGCACGGCGCGTGCGCAGTGCCCCACCATCGACCCGCTTGCGAGCGCATAGCACTTGCGAGCGGGTCTGAATGAGGGCCTCTGTATGATATGTCAGTCACTGCGATGCTCTCTGTACAATATGTCAGTCACTGCAATACTCTCTGTATGATATGTCAGTCACTGCGATGCTCTCTGTTCTGTATGATATGTCAGACACTGTGGTGCTCTCTGTATGATACTGCATACCTCCCAACTGTCCCGCATTCTGTGACTGTCCCGCTGTACCACCCGCGGGCCGCAGTGTCCCGCGGTGGGGGGGAAGTTGGGGGAAGCATTCACCGCTGCTCTGCAGAGCAGCAGGTATGCAGAGCGAGAATGGATGCTGTGCACATGCACACAGCATCTATTTATAGTACGGAGGGAAGCCCGGGGGCAGCCCAGCATCTTGGAGATGCTGGCCATGCGCAGAAGTCCCGAATCTTGTGTGACAAATGTTGGGAGGTATGATACTGTATGTCAGTCACTGCGATACTCTCTGTATGATATGTCAGTCACTGCAGTGCTCTCTGTATGATATGTTAGTCACTGCAATGTTCTCTGTATGACAGGGCCGTAGCTAGGGTGGTGCGGTCGGTGCCTCCGCACAGAGCGCAACATTGCAGAGGGCGGAACACCGACCGCCCACCATCTCATATATAATAGTGTTCTCCCCCTCTGTGTTCTGTAATCCAGCTCTGGGCGGCCGTTGCTGCGTGTCCGCGAGACCAGCACAGAGGAGGGAGACAGCCATAGCCTCCCCGCCTCCTTCTGACGTCCCGTCTCCCAGCAACCTATTGTGATAGGTGAGACGGAAGGCGGGTTGGGCCACCGGGACAGTGGGCCATTTCCCGCTGGGCCGGTCCATTCTCCCCCCTGCTTGGCCGCTTGACACCCTGACCGCCGGCTCTAATGGCCGCTACCGCGATCGGAGCGACCATGAGCCCCTCATCTGTAATATTGAACATGTAAAATGGCCGTGGGGGGCTGTTGCGCATGCGCGGACACAGCAGCTTCTCCCATCGGCCATTGCGGAGCTCGTGAGTGACAGACTGCTCACGGCTCCGCCTCCAGCAGTCATGAGCGCAGAAGTCAGGGACTCGAGTCGGGAGGGAGCGAGCACCTGCAGTCTCTGCAGAGTCCAGGAGCGCCACGGCTGGCTGCCTTTAGGTGTGTGACGATGCAAGTTTAATAAGATATGTCTTAAGTCTATTATATAATATATTGCAGAAGTCGGGGGAGGGGCTAGGGGGTAGGTTGGGATGGTCCCATAGTGTGAGCAGATATGCTCAGTGTGTGTACATCACTTATATTAAAAAGATAAACGTGACATGGGACTCCTTTATTTATATATATATATATATATATATATATAAATTAATGTATATGTGTGTAGTGTGTGTGTGTATATACATATATATATATATATATGTAGTATGTATATGTATGTGTGTGTGTGTGTATATATATATATACATATATATATATATAATATATATATGTGTGTGTGTTTTGCAAATGATTTTTGTTATATAGGCAGTCGGAGGGGGGGGGCACCAATGAACTTTCTCGCACAGGACACCAAAATGTCTGGCTACGGCTCTGCATGATGTGTCAGTCATTGCAATGCTCTCTGCATGATATGTCAGTCACTGCAATGCTCTTTGTATGATATTTCAGTCACTGTGATGCTCTCTGCATGATATGTCAGTCATTGCAGTGCTCTCTGCATGATATGTCAGTCACTGCAATGCTCTTTGTATGATATGTCAGTCACTGCAATGCAGGCTTGCCTACCCTCCCGATTTGGCCGGGAGCCTCCCGATTTTCGGGTGCCGCTCCCGGCCCCCCGGAAAGGCAGGCAAGCCTCCCGGAAGCCTCCGACCCTCCCGTCCTCCCCCTGAAAAGATTAGAAACCCCCGCAGCGGGGGAGCCGGTGACGCGGCCCCGCCCCCTGCTTCACACTGCCGAAAATAACAGCATTGTGAAGAGGGGCGGAGCCACGATGCCGCGATCGTGCGGCTCCACCCCTAATGTACCACCTTCTGGCTGGCCCGCCCCCAATGACTGCCCCCGCCCCCCTGCTGTTAGCTGACAATCGGCTCCCTCCCGGAAGGCTGGAGCTGATTGTTGGCAAGTATGCTGCAAAGCTCTCTGCATGATATGTCAGTCACTGCAATGCTCTTTGTATGATATGTCAGTCACTGTGATGCTCTCTGTATGATATGTCAGTCACTGCAATGCTCTCTGTATGATATGTCAGTAACTGCAATGTTCTTTGTATGATATGTCAGTCACTGTGATGCTCTCTGTATGATATGTCAGTCACTGCAATGCTCTCTGTATGATATGTCAGTCACTGCAGTGCTCTCTGTATGATATGTCAGTCACTGTGATGCTCTCTGTATGATATGTCAGTCACTGTGATGCTCTCTGCATGATATGTCAGTCACTGCAATGCTCTTTGTATGATATGTCAGTCACTGTGATGCTCTCTGTATGATATGTCAGTCACTGCAGTGCTCTCTGTATGATATGTCAGTCACTGTGATGCTCTCTGTATGATATGTCAGTCACTGCGATGCTCTCTGTTTGATATGTCAGTCACTGCGATGCTCTCTGTATGATATGTCAGTCACTGCAGTGCTCTCTGTATGATATGTCAGTCACTGCAATGCTCTTTGTATGATAGTCCATCACTGCGATGCTCTCTGCAATATATGTTGGTCACTGTAATGCTCTGTGATGGGTGAGGTAGTGTAGCACAGTCAGCAATGCTCCATTGAAAAGTGTAGATACCTCAGAACTACAGAATAAATGCAGCAGGCACTCTCACCTTAATGTAACAGCACCTGCCATGTGGCTTGCAGGGAGCCTAGAACGGCCGCCACTAGCGCTACTACAGAGCTGCCTCAGCGTACAGGGCTCTATTTACCAGAGCTGGCGGCGGTACAGGCATCCCCGTCCCCTAGGCTCAGGGCCGTTGAGAGCGCCGCGTGGCCCCAGTAAAGAGGGGGCGTGGCCTAATCGAGGGAGACGAAGAAAAAAAAACATACATTTGCAGCGCCGCGCACTGGGGAGGGGGCGCTGTGAGCCCCTCAGCCTGGCGCAAAGCCGGGGGGGGCGCGATCAGTGTGATCGCTCCCCCCCGCAGGCATAGGAGATTGCCTGTGGGTGCTAAGCAGCAGCCACAGCAATCTCCCACTACATCCCAGCACATGCTGTGAGCTGGGCAGCTGCGACTCTGCGAGTTATTGAAGAGGGAGTGGGGGGTGGGGCCGGACCCGGGCCCCCTGCGGGCCCCTCTGGAAGCCCGGGTAAATTGTACCCGCTCCCTCCCCCCCCTCTCGGCGCCCCTGCCTAGGCTTGATGTAATAATATCATGGGTGTAGGGGGCGGGGCCGGCACAAGGTGCACCCAGGACACTGCACCATCCCTCACCCAGGACACTGCCGGCCAGAGCCTAGAGAAGAGGGATGAGACTGTGCACTGCAGGAGGACCTGCCGCAGCACAGCATCACTACCTGGGGGGACCGATTTCTAGTCGGAACACACAGGTTGTATCCTAAAAGCCTCAGGTACTGTAGGTATCTTTTAGAATCAGGAGAGAGAGAGAGGGAGGAAAGGTAGTAACATACACTTAAATAGCATTAATTTCTATTGGGTGCTATTTTCCCATAAATATATATACTGTAAAAAATGTTTCAGCTTAGATAAGTTAAAAAGACCAGCACACCACCATTAAATCAAGTGCAGGGTATTGTAAAAAAAAGTTGCCATATTGTAGTAATCCACAGGCAATCTGAAACCAGATAAAACATGTTACAGGCATGGTACTTATCTCAGCCTTAAGAAAACATATTTGTATACAGGCTGTAACTAGATATTTGAAGGCCCTATAGCAAAAGTTCGTAAAGGTCCCTATGTACCACCCAAACATGAATGTACAGTATATAACACATGTAACGTTGACAAGGAAGATGGGCCCCCCTCAGGTCTGGACCCCATAGCGCCTCAACTTGCACCCATTACATCGGGTACGCGGCTGGGTAGGGCGCCACACTCTAGAGGGCATGACATGCCGCTGCCTTGCAGACAGTGACAGTGGGAGTTACTCACTTGACCTCTCCGGCTGTCCCGGACAATGACTTCTCTACTCAGAGGAGGTTTGGCACTGCTCGGACCCCGGAGGCATGTACTGATAGGCGGAGCCACCTGGAGGATGCCCCAGCCCACAGCCTGGCACAACACAAGCAGAACAGGCCGAGGGGTGATTACTCAGGGCCATCTATTAGGCAGACAATGCTGCCGCTGGCCCTGACACGCTGCTGTCCGCCAATTGACATGCTGTGTCAGTCCCTTTAAGACAAGGGGCTGGTGCTAAGAAAGTGATGGCCGTGCCTGGGGAAGAACATCCAGGATCACCGGCCGGGACAGGAACAGCACATCACACCACTGGGCCCAGAAACTGTCACCCAGGGTGTACAGAGCAACGGTGCCCTAAGGAGCCAGCCTGGATGCCAGTATCTCTCCCTGCGTGAGTACTGCACTGCCCACACGCACCTCTGTCCGTGCAGCCAGCATTGCTCTCCTGCTCTCTTATCCTGTATGCCTGTTCATTTCTTACCCTGCCACTAGCTTTTTACTAGTCAGTATCCTTATCCTCCGTCCGCTCACCCACCCTGCATTAATACCCTCCCTCCTCTCACCCACCCTGCATGAATACCTTCCCCTCTCTCACCCACCCTGCATTAATACCCGCCCTCCTCTCACTCACCTTGCATTAATACCCTCCCTCCACTCACTCACCCTACATTAATAGTCGCCCTTCTCTCACCCACCCTGCATTAATACCCTCCCTCCTCTCACCCACCCTGCATTAATACCCTCCCTCCTCTCACCCATCCTGCATTAATACCCTCCCTCCTCTCACCCACCCTGCATTAATACCCTCCCTCCTCTCACCCATCCTGCATTAATACTCTCCCTCCTCTCACCCACCCTGCATTAATAGCCTCCCTCCCTCCTCTCACCTACCCTGCATTAATACCCTCCCTCCTCTCACTCACCCTGCATTAATAGCCTCCCTCCTTCCTCTCACCCACCCTGCATTAATACCCTCCCTCCTCTCACTTACCCTGCATTAATACTCTCCCTCCTCTCACTCACCCTGCATTAATAGCCTCCCTCCCTCCTCTCACCCATTCTGCATTAATAGCCTCCCTCCTCTCACTTACCCTGCATTAATACTCTCCCTCCTCTCACTCACCCTGCATTAATAGCCTCCCTCCCTCCTCTCACCCATCCTGCATTAATAGCCTCCCTCCCTCCTCTCACCTACCCTGCATTAATACCATCCATTTTAATATATATATATTTATATAGACTTGCTTTGTAGGTCGGCACTCCAACTGCTGTAATCCACCAACTGGGTCCGGTGCCCTCCTTTTGTGTGCCACTGCATCCAGGGCCACAATGTAACAAACAGCAGGTAAGTAGGCGGCACTCAGACGACTTGTACAAATTCCACGAAGCCCAGTTCAAATATCAACGTTTCAGAATCTTTATTTGTTCTTTCGTTAGGATAAAGTTAAACACTGACAAAACATCCCTTAAATACTAAACACCAAGTGACGATGCCGGATGTCCATGTGCAACACAGACAAACGGCATTAATTAATTAAAGTGCACAACACCACCACCAATAAAGTTAAAAAAGCACAGCTGTTGATTAAATAGTTCAATCTCCAAATGACATCAAAGCATAGCAGCTTAGTAACAAAATGATCTATCACAAATATAACAATAAACCAAATCATATGTAGCACTGATGCAATACAGCTCAATCAGAACAGGCACATACATAACATGATACATGAATAATCAAAACCCTTAAGTTTAATTACATATATGAAACGCCACTCATAAATGACTGCAGATACCTTAGGTGTACCTCTAACACATAATCCATATAAACGACTAAAGGAATGCATGTAATCCTAAACTTTAGCTTCAAGAAAAATAAATTTAACAAAGTTAATGAAGATTATGAGAAACAACATGTGTATGGGTGGCTAACTGGCAACCCTGTCAATATGGCTCATTTTTCCCATTCGAGACGGATACCGTTTAATACCCTATCATCAGGAGGTTCTTCAGCTGCTTTAAGTGACAGTCAGGGCCATTCAGATTCTTCACATTTGCCTTCTATCCCTTTAGGGGCACGTACAAGGGCATTCCCCTACGGTCTCGGAGAGCCCGGACGAGGAGGTCGGGGCAGAACAAGAGGCAGAGGGGGCAGGACCCGTCCTCCATTCCAACACAGGATTTAATCTTTAATTTATCTGATCGTGTTTTGAGTGAAACTGAAATTAAAGTGTTGAACAAAGGTTTGTCTTTTGTGACATCAGTACACGTCGAACATTTTCAATGGCAGATTGACAACTTTAAATTGAATAGGACGTTGCGTTTGAAGGAACATTTCAAAGAAGTTCAACAACTATGTACGGATAACGGTGAGGATCTGTTACCTATGAAAGTGAGATCATTACAATCTAGATCAATGTTTGTTCCCCAATCTAGCAATAGTTCTATTGAAACGTTTTCACGGTTGCTTAATGATTCTGTGCTGTCTGATGTGTCTTCTGCAAATGTTAATGCTAAAAAATTTTCTAATTTATCTATGTTGGAAAGAAAAGCATTATAGAATTTATGCAATTATGATGATATTGTCATTCGGCCCTCCGATAAGGGGGGCTCCATTAGCGTGTTGAATAAAAGTGATTATAAATTGGAGATTTATCGTCAGCTCACTGATATTGACATTTATGCGAAATTAGACATGAATCCTACTATGAAATTTAAACGTGAATTAGATGTTTTATTGTCTTTTGGTGTACATGAAGGGTTTATATCTATGGAGACGCAAAAGGCTTTAACTACTCCACATGCGATTGTGCCCATTTTGTACACTTTACCGAAAGTGCACAAGACACTGTTGAATCCACCCGGCAGACCCATCATTGCCGCGAGGGGTTCGTTATATCATACCGTGTCAGTGTACTTAGATTGTTTAATCCAACCTTGTATACAAAATGAAAGTTCATACTTGAAAGACACTACCATGTTATTGAAGGCATTGAATTATTTGTCTGCATTACCCAAACAATTGTTTCTTTGTACAGCTGATGTACAAAGTTTGTACACCAGCATCCCGCACACGGAAGGGTTAATAGCAGTGAAAGAGTTGATTACTGATAACCATCTTTATAAGGGTCCACCTGTGGATTTCTATTTGCAATTATTAGAGCATACTTTGAAATGCAATTATTTTTATTACGATGGGATGTTTTATATTCAATCATCCGGCTGTGCCATGGGGTCAGCTGTGGCCCCTTCATTTGCCAACAGTTATATGTTTTCTGTGGGAAAACAGTTGTTTTTTGAGGATTCGTACATTAGACAATTTGTGGTAAGCTATTATCGCTTTATAGATGACTTATTCATTGTGTGGTCAGGACCTGAACAGGTGTTGTGTGATTTGTTCACACAGCACAATAGATTACAACACCCTATTAAATTTACCTTTGTTCTTGACAAGGAGCAGGTTCATTTTTTGGATGTCAAGATGTCTGTGAACAATGGGTCAGTGATTACATCTTTGTTCACGAAATCTACTGATCGTAACAGTTTATTAGAGTACAGTAGTTGTCATCCGTGCTCATTGAAACAGGGGCTACCGTACTCTCAATTTTTGCGGCTGCGGTGGGTTATCAGTGATGAGCAGGATTTACATGAGCAGTTAGAAATTATGGTCAATAAATTTGTCCAAAGGGGGTATCCGTTACAGCATCTTCTGCTACAAAAGAATAAGGTATTACAGCTTACCAGAGAAGAGTCCCTGGTTTCGAGTAAATTAAAAGTAAAAGATCCTGTGATTCCATGGGTTAATCATTTTAATTCTTCAAGCAAGGTGGTGAGGAAAAGGAGTAAACAATTTTGGCCCATTGGGACTAGTGACCCTAAACTCAAGTGTATTGAAAATTCACGGATTATGCCATGCTATTCCAGGGGGAAGAACCTGAGAGATTTGTTAGTGAAAACTGATGTGACTGAATCTAAGATTGGACAGGCAAGTTTTTTACAGAAGAAACGCACAGGTTGTTTTCGTTGCCCTAATTGTACCACTTGCAATTATATGGTGAGTGGTAATTCATTCAGACATCCATCTACTGGCAAGTTTATCTTTATTAAACATTTTTTGACCTGTAGTTTAAAATTCGAGATTTATATGATCACATGTCCTTGTAGTAAAAACTACATCGGCAAAACTGAACGAATGTTTATAGAAAGGATGGCGCTCCATCGCAGCGCCATCAGGCTAGCTCTATCTAAGAAAGCAAGTGACCAGCCGGTTTTCCTAGAAGCCAATCACAGTTTAGCTTCCCTCAGGTATCGGATTATTGATCATGTCCCTATGTGGATTCGTGGTGGAGATAGGTCACGTAAATTACTTCAACTTGAATCCAAATGGATTTTTCGTTTGGGTACTATGTCTCCGTTAGGACTTAATGAAACTTTAGGATAACATGCATTCCTTTAGTCGTTTATATGGATTATGTGTTAGAGGTACACCTAAGGTATTTGCAGTCACTTGATGGCGTTTCATATATGTGAAGAATCTGAATGGCCCTGACTGTCACTTACAGCAGCTGAAGAACCTCCTGATGATAGGGTATTAAACGGTATCCGTCTTGAATGGGAAAAATGAGCCATATTGACAGGGTTGCCAGTTAGCCACCCATACACATGTTGTTTCTCATAATCTTCATTAACTTTGTTAAATTTATTTTTCTTGAAGCTAAAGTTTAGGATTACATGTATTCCTTTAGTCGTTTATATTGATTATGTGTTAGAGGTACACCTAAGGTATTTGCAGTCATTTATGAGTGGCGTTTCATATATGTAATTAAACTTAAGGGTTTTGATTATTCATGTATCATGTTATGTATGTGCCTGTTCTGATTGAGCTGTATTGCATCAGTGCTACATATGAGTTGGTTTATTGTTATATTTGTGATATATCATTTTGTTACTAAGCTGCTATGCTTTGATATCATTTGGAGATTGAACTATTTAATCAACAGCTGTGCTTTTTTAACTTTATTAGTGGTGTTGTGCACTTTAATTAATTAATGCCGTTTGTCTGTGTTGCACATGGACATCCGGCATCGTCACTTGGTGTTTAGTATTTAAGGGATGTTTAGTCAGTGTTTAACTTTATCCTGACGAAAGAACAAATAAAGGTTCTGATACGTTGATATTTCAACTGGGCTTCGTGGAATTTGTACAAGCCGTCTGAGTGCCGCCTACTTACCTGCTGTTATATATATATATATATAGCAGATGTATGGCGGATGGCACTCAGAGACTCAGCAACAAAGAAACAAACCCTGAAGCGGTCTGTGTGGTCAACGTTTCAGGGGAATAAGCCCTTTTATCAAGACAATAACAAATACAATACAAAATACAACATATATACCTGAGTGATCCACCAACGTGCTTCCGGCGATCCACGCGTGTCCGTCTGAGACCCGATGACATCATAGGCGTGCGACTCGCCGACGGTCGGGATCCCAATGGGGCGTGGTCATGTGCTGAACCCGTCACCAAGGTGACAAGTGAAAACAATCTGTAAGCAATGTAGTAACCGAGTGTAATAGCATCTTACAAACATAGCAAGCAGCATATCAGCTGTTCTATATGCCGGCAATGGCATAGCTAGACCTATAGAACAAAACACAGAATGACACCATGTCTATAATGACGAGGACCTAATCAAAGGCCCGTATTATAATCATGTAAAGATGCCATGTACATATAACAATGAACCTGTATAGGAATCAGAAGCATAAAAGCAAACAATATATTCATGAATACATGTGTATATACATATCCTACTAATCTCACTATGGATTGTGTCAATGAGAGCAACAATAGATATAATATCATAATATCGTCCTGGTGTAACAAAACACCATGACAGTAATGTATATCGTGCATCTAAATTAAACCATCCAATGTTCAAAGAAAACAAGATAAAGATAGTGTCTCGTTTAAGCCCAGTGGTTGTATTGTCTGTAATAGAAATATCCACCTAGCTTCCTTTTGTAAAAGACATCTGTCCCGGTCACCCCCTCTGGGGTCCGGGTGAACCCAATTGATCATCTTGTACCTGATAGATGACAGGTTATGATGGTGATCTCGGAAGTGTTTAGCAACAGGTTGTTCGCATATTTTGCCTTCAAGGGCTGCTCTGATATGGGATCGATGGAGTGCCATCCTTTCTTTCATTTGACGAGAAGTTTTTCCAATGTAGAAAAGTCCACACGGACACCTGATATAATATATAACATATCTGCTCGTGCAGGTTAATGGGAATTTTATTGTAAATTTTTTGCCAGTGCGGGGATGACAAAAACTGTTGCCTGTTTCTAGATAACTACATGTTATACACCCAACGCATTTATAATTACCCGCTTTGCGGGTTTAAAAAATGTGCCGGTTTGGCAGTGCCCAATTTACTGATGTCATTGTGAACCACTATGTCCTTGATGTTCCTCCCTCTTTTGTATGAGGGTAGGATGGAGGACCCCTGCAGAGCTGGTAACTTAGGGTCACAAGTAATAATGGGCCAGATTTTCTTGGCCGTGTCCATAAGATCCTTACTTCCTGTGCTGTATTGTTGAGTCCAAACAATCTGATTCTGTTGCTGGGTCTTTTTCACCGCCGTAAGTGCTTGTTCTCTAGACATGGAGAGTGCTCTGTGTTTTGCTCTATTAAGAGATTTGTAGTGGTATCCCCGCATCAGAAATTTACGAGACATTTTGTCAATTTGTGACACCGCATCATCATAATTATTGCAGATTCTAATTATTCTTAAGAATTGGGAGTACGGTAACCCCCATTTGAGAGAGGGAGGGTGATGACTGTCAGCCTGTAGCAATGTATTGCGATCGGTACTTTTGTAGTAGATGGAAGTGTCTAGGTAAAGGTCTTCATTTAGACTGATGGACACGTCCAAAAAATGCACCGTTTCAAAACTATGCTCAAATGTAAACTTGATGGGATGTGTTTTATTATTGATGGTGTTCATAGTAGATATGAATTCATCCCTAGGGCCTGTCCATAAAAGGAAAATGTCATCAATATAACGAGTGTAGCCTACAATGTGTTTGGCAATCATTAAATCGTTAAAAAAGAAGTCTTCTTCTGTGTAGAACATATATATATTAGCGAAACTCGGGGCTACACAGGACCCCATCGCGCAGCTCATTTTCTGTACATATATATTACCATCAAACCAGAAATAGTTTCTTATGAGCATGAGTTCCAATAGTTGCATAAAAAATTCCACATTCGGACCCATATATCCAGCGTGACTAGAAATAAATCTGCGTACCGCCTCCAGACCGTCTGTGTGAGGAATGCTGGTGTACAAACTTGAAACATCGATAGTACACATTAAACACTTTTCGGGTAGAGGAGACAACTCTAATAATTTCAATATAAAGGAAGTAGTATCTTTAAGAAAGGAGGATTTCGTAGATAGTAAAGGTTGAAGATAATAATCCAAATATTGTGACACTTTATAATACAGCGAGTCCCTGGCCGATATAATCGGACGTCCTGGTGGACATTGGGCATCTTTGTGCAATGTTGGAATTGTGTACAGTACTGGAATCTTGGGCGATTTTGGCAGAAGCGCTTCTTTAACATCGCTATTGATATGGTTGTTCAAAACTGCTGCATTCAATATTGTCAGTAATATGCCGGCATATAGAACAGCTGATATGCTGCTTGCTATGTTTGTAAGATGCTATTACACTCGGTTACTACATTGCTTACAGACTGTTTTCACTTGTCACCTTGGTGATGGGTTCAGCACTTGACCACGCCCCCATTGGGATCCCGACCGTCGGCGAGTCGCACGCCTATGACGTCATCGGGTCTCAGACGGACACGCGTGGATTGCCGGGAGCACGTTGGTGGATCACTCAGGTATATATGTTGTATTTTGTATTGTATTTGTTATTGTCTTGATAAAATGGCTTATTCCCCTGAAACGTTGACCACACAGACTGCTTCTGGGTTCGTTTCTTTGTTGCTGAGTCTCTGAGTGCCATCCGCCATACATCTGCTATATTCACTTTTTGGATAGGCACCAGAGCAAGCTATTGAAGATTTATCCTACAGAGTGCCGGACACACGTTATCCATTATATACATATTCTTTGACGACCTTACCAGGATTCAGAGAACAGAGTCAAGGCACCAGGACTTCTTTTACTATATATCTGGAGAGTGAATACATCAGACAGTGCTTGTATCTCCCTGCGATTATAGGAGGTTTTTTATGGTGAAGGTGATTTTTGTATTCCTTTTTCACTCAAAGTAATGTCAGCTACTGAGGAACCTCTTGGTTATAGCAATGTCTGTTTGCCTATAGGAGACACACTGTCTCTGACTGATACAGAAGCTGAACACATTCTATTTGATTCTAATCTAGAAGAAATTGCTGGAGCTGAGAGCATAGAACAATTGGTGGCACAATTAATCAGATTGAAAAAACGGGAAATAGATTATTACCTCCACGGGGTATCCCTATCTGATTATTATAGGGATAAAAAAATACCCCGTGGTTTTCGTATTCGCAATATCCCTACAATAGGTAGACATAATCCAGAGTTCTGCCGCAAATGGGCAGCTGTGCTCAATAAATGCTCATTGGACCTAATTCTTCTTGTAATTGAGGAATCCCGGAGAGAGCTAAACCTAGTTAAAGATAAGATCAGTTCCTTTGAAGAGATCTACAATTCAAAAATTACATCTGATATCTCCCAGGATTGGCTAGGCAACCTGTCAATACAAATTGAGAAATATCGTACGGACTTGATTCAAGTCAAAAGATTGAAGCTGCAGACAGTCTGCAGAGATTACGCCGAATACAAGGTGTATAGCTGGGCTTACAACCGTGGACAACCAAGGGATAGGAGACCGAAATTTCGCCGCCCTAGAAAATTTCCATTAGAGACTGACGCTTCAAGTGGTGCCGCTTCATCCAGTGAGACGGAATGTGTAAATACAGCCCAAGCCCCCTGCAGCCAGAGACCCCCTTTAGGGGTGGCCACAAGAAAAACTTTGGATCTTAAAAAGGAACCAAGACCAGGCGCGGGGGTCAGTGGGCCAGGGAGACAAAGAAGACCATACAACAAGAAGACGTAGTCTTCAATTTGTCATCTAGGAGTCTAACGGCAGCAGAGATTAGGGTTTTAAACAAAGGGTTATCCTTTGTCCTGACCTGTCTCCCTGATAGATTTCAGGATAAGGTTGATCTTTTCAAATTTGATCTTAGGTTAAAATTGAAAGAATTATTTGGAAGGGAACCGCCACTGACTACGCCGACACCTGTATTTAAGAAATCATCCTTTATTCCACACTCCAACAATATAAACATCAAATGCTTCACTACATATATGGACAATTCGATCATTACGAATGTGAATCCACCTCAACCCATCCGTCAGAATCTGACAACATTAGAGAAACTAGCGTTACAACAATTAGGGAAATATCAAGACATCACGATCCGCCCGGCCGATAAGGGGGGCGGAATCGTGATACAGGACTTAGATGCGTACAAATCTGAGATCTACAGACAGCTTGCTGACCATATAGTTTACTCCAAATTGGATTCGGATCCGACAGATCTATACTCCAAAGAATTACTGACAATATTGGATGCAGCAGTTTTGAACAACCATATCAATAGCGATGTTAAAGAAGCGCTTCTGCCAAAATCGCCCAAGATTCCAGTACTGTACACAATTCCAAAATTGCACAAAGATGCCCAATGTCCACCAGGATGTCCGATTATATCGGCCAGGGACTCGCTGTATTATAAAGTGTCACAATATTTGGATTATTATCTTCAACCTTTACTATCTACGAAATCCTCCTTTCTTAAAGATACTACTTCCTTTATATTGAAATTATTAGAGTTGCCTCCTCTACCGGAAAAGTATTTAATGTGTACTATCGATGTTTCAAGTTTGTACACCAGCATTCCTCACACAGACGGTCTGGAGGCGGTACGCAGATTTATTTCTAGTCACGCTGGATATATGGGTCTGAATGTGAAATTTTTTATGCAACTATTGGAACTCACGCTCATAAGAAACTATTTCTGGTTTGATGGTAATATATATGTACAGAAAACGGGCTGCGCGATGGGGTCCTGTGTAGCCCCGAGTTTCGCTAATATATATATGTTCTACACAGAAGAAGACTTCTTTTTTAACGATTTAATGATTGCCAAACACATTGTAGGCTACACTCGTTATATTGATGACATTTTCCTTTTATGGACAGGCCCTAGGGATGAATTCATATCTACTATGAACACCATCAATAACAAAACACATCCCATCAAGTTTACATTTGAGCATAGTTTTGAAACGGTGCATTTTTTGGACGTGTCCATCAGTCTAAATGAAGACCTTTACCTAGACACTTCCATCTACTACAAAAGTACCGATCGCAATACATTGCTACAGGCTGACAGTCATCACCCTTCCTCTCTCAAATGGGGGTTACCGTACTCCCAATTCTTAAGAATAATTAGAATCTGCAATAATTATGATGATGCGGTGTCACAAATTGACAAAATTTCTCGTAATTTTCTGATGCGAGGATACCACTACAAATCTCTTAATAGAGCAAAACACAGAGCACTCTCCATGTCTAGAGAACAAGCACTTACGGCGGTGAAAAAGACCCAGCAACAGAATCAGATTGTTTGGACTCAACAATACAGCACAGGAAGTAAGGATCTTATGGACACGGCCAAGAAAATCTGGCCCATTATTACTTGTGACCCTAAGTTACCAGCTCTGCAGGGGTCCTCCATCCTACCCTCATACAAAAGAGGGAGGAACATCAAGGACATAGTGGTTCACAATGACATCAGTAAATTGGGCACTGCCAAACCGGCACATTTTTTAACCCGCAAAGCGGGTAATTATAAATGCGTTGGGTGTATAACATGTAGTTATCTAGAAACAGGCAACAGTTTTTGTCATCCCCGCACTGGCAAAAAATTTACAATAAAATTCCCATTAACCTGCACGAGCAGATATGTTATATATTATATCAGGTGTCCGTGTGGACTTTTCTACATTGGAAAAACTTCTCGTCAAATGAAAGAAAGGATGGCACTCCATCGATCCCATATCAGAGCAGCCCTTGAAGGCAAAATATGCGAACAACCTGTTGCTAAACACTTCCGAGATCACCATCATAACCTGTCATCTATCAGGTACAAGATGATCGATTGGGTTCCCCCGGACCCCAGAGGGGGTGACCGGGACAGATGTCTTTTACAAAAGGAAGCTAGGTGGATATTTCTATTACAGACAATACAACCACTGGGCTTAAACGAGACACTATCTTTATCTTGTTTTCTTTGAACATTGGATGGTTTAATTTAGATGCACGATATACATTACTGTCATGGTGTTTTGTTACACCAGGACGATATTATGATATTATATTTTTTGTTGCTCTCATTGACACAATCCATAGTGAGATTAGTAGGATATGTATATACACATGTATTCATGAATATATTGTTTGCTTTTAGGCTTCTGATTCCTATACAGGTTCATTGTTATATGTACATGGTATCTTTACATGATTATAATACGGGCCTTTGATTAGGTCCTCGTCATTATAGATATGGTGTCATTCTGTGTTTGTTCTATAGGTCTAGCTATGCCATTGCTGGCATATAGAACAGCTGATGTGCTGCTTGCTATGTTTGTAAGATGCTATTACACTCGGTTACTACATTGCTTACAGATTGTTTTCACTTGTCACCTTGGTGACGGGTTCAGCACATGACCACGCCCCCATTGGGATCCCGACCGTCGGCGAGTCGCACGCCTATGACGTCATCGGGTCTCAGACGGACATGCGTGGATCGCCGGGAGCACGTTGGTGGATCACTCAGGTATATATGTTGTATTTTGTATTGTATTTGTTATTGTCTTGATAAAAGGGTTTATTCCCCTGAAACGTTGACCACACAGACCGCTTCTGGGTTCGTTTCTTTGTTGCTGAGTCTCTGAGTGCCATCCGCCATACATCTGCTATATTCACTTTTTGGATAGGCATCAGAGCAAGCTATTGAAGATTTATCCTACAGAGTGCCGGACACACGTTATCCATTATATATATATATATATATATATATATATATATATATGACTCACTATGCCTATGATTTTATAATATGATACCTAATACCTAAATGATACTCCCAGGCTAGGGATATTACAGATATGTCCCCCTCCTTCTCTCTCTGCTCACCTCTTCCTTCAGCTACACATATGCATGTGTAAATATGTGTGTACTCACATATATATATATTATGTGGTTGTGGTCCACCAAGGGGTGCCAAAATATATATTTGCTTACCAAATAAATTAGTCCCGGGCCGACCCTGCGCCCATGTATGTATATACAATGTGTGGATGGATAGATAGATAGATAGATAGATAGATAGATAGACAGAGTAAAGTCAGCACTCACATCAGCAACTCCAAGATAATAGACTTGAGTGTGCCCTACTGCAACCTCTGCTGAGATTCAGATTCATATAGTAAAACAAGTACAGGGGAGATGTACTAAGCTCTATACAGTGATAAAATGAAAAGTGCTAAACTACCAGCCACTCAGCTCCTAATTGTCATCTCACAGGTTGTGGTTGAAAAATGACAGGAGCTGATTGGTTGGTAGTTTATCACTCTCCAATTTATCACTTTCCACAGCTTAGTACATCTGCCCCTAAGAGGGGCACTTGCCAGAGTTGTAGTTTATCAGGCAAAGTTTTTAATCACCACAGCATCAAAATGTAAACAGCAACAAATACAGGTAGATAACATAAACCTCCCTTTTACCTGCAGCTCCTTTAAAAGCCACCACACAAACAATCAATTAGAATCAGAGCTCACCAAGGAAATTGCCTTCGTTGCAGTCTGGAACACATACAGTATGGGCAGAGACCAGAAGTGTGGTATACTTAATTACAGATAAAAGTGCTATTGTATTCATCATCCACTTAAGCTTAAACACTATTGTGCCCGCTCATAGTCGCCATAATCATGGTGCACAACGTGTGTTATATAGGGCTTACTGCTTAAGTCATTCCTCTGTCTATACGTAAGACCGGGATGACTTTATGTCCGGTTTCGGCAGAGCTATTAACATACAACTTTATTGAACCATTGTGTGTGAACACAATATGGCCCATTTATACAATGCATCAGGGGGCAAGTTATACAGTATAATGTTATAATACAACCAAACATATAAACTTATACATGTAATACACCAAAAAAATACACAAAAGAAAAAACTCAAAAAGATAAAAAAAATCAAAACCAACAAAGAATAGAAAAAAAATTGATAAAAATAAATCATGGGGATATAAAGCAAAAAAAATATCTATTTCAAAAAAAATTATTTTCTACTTGTCAATATTGGATTTTTTTTTTAGAATGTTTTTTATGTGCTGTTTTAATAAATTATCGTCACTTGTGTTATATAGGAGATACTTCTAATTTCTTTAAGAGCAGGTTTGTAATTTAATCCTGTTCCAAGTTTGAGAAGTTTTCTCCCTTTTTAAACCAAGGGCAAGTTTTGTTGTTGTCTATATCTACCCCTAGGGGCATATTTATCACAATACACAGTTTTAATGTGGATGTGATAAATATTTTTTGCCCAAATTGGATATGTGAAAATTAATATTTTCATGCAAATTTACTAAAATCCTCTTTTCAGGAGACAGGCTCTGATAAAAGTCCATCCTGGCGAATAGCTGGAAGCAGTGTGATAGAGTAACGCTATCACACTGCTTCCTGATTCAGGTACTCGGTGTATACTGCGCATGCACAGTCGGTACATGCGCTACAGGGGACCACCTGAGAGGGAACCCGAGGCTACGTCACCGGAAAAATATACAAAATAATAGTCCTAAGGCTACTATAGGTTAATGCCATCTTGAGATGGCATTATCTGTCATTCCAGAGCTTGGAAAATCTGGCAGCGCTGCGGGCCCCATATGGGGGCTGTATTTGTAGACTAAAATGGAGGGACCGCGGCAGATAGCGGAGATATCTGTTATAATCCATCCATAGTACATCTGGTGGATATTTAATATTTTAGTGTACCCCCTGAAAAATCGGAGGTCAGTGAATCGGAACATAGAATGGCGAATCAGACCAACCATCAGGGAATCGGATTTGGCTGATTGATGTATGGGCCCCATTTAATACCCTGTTATATTCCCTATCTCTTTATACAATGTGATGGCCCTGTTATTTTAGGCTACATACATAAGATATGATGCAAATTAACTAAAATCCGCTTGCCAGGAGATTGGCTCTGATAAAAGTCCATCCTGGGTCCTCTCCACCTGAGTATTACCTCAGGTGGAGAGGACCCACGGTAATCAAGCTCAAGTGATGGCAGGAGAGGAAATGAATCTGCAGCACCGTAGCAGTGAGAGACTGCATGCCCTACCTTTTCAGTAAACCCGGCTCGCCCTCTGCATCAGTTGTCACCTGCCATGTAAGCCTGCCCTGTCCCTTTGCCCAAATTACTGCTGGCTGCCTCTCAGTCTAAGCCGGTCCAGCTCCTCTCAGCTCCGCCCACCTCCAGCAGCAGCAGCCAGAGCAGCAACTAGACTTTTTAATGCTTGTCACAGAAAGAGCATTGTCGCCCCCCCCCCCACTGTTTTTCAAATAGGGACATAATGCACACGTAAAAAGGGTATGGCCTCATGAGAAAGGGCCAGGAAAGAGATAGTGGCCAGGAGATGCTGGGGCTAAAATAAGAGGAAGCTACAAGTGAGAATGATAACAAACAGAAAATTGACAGGCCCAAACAGCACCCCCTTTTCCTGTGGTGCCCTGTGCCATGGCACAGGTCGCACTACCCTGGCAGCAGCCCAGTCTCTCACCTAGCCGGCTACCTGTCACCAGCCTAGGGAAGGACATTGATGGTCAATGTTTTCCTTGTGATGGTAGTTTTTACCATTCATAGGCGGTGTTCCGAAGTTTGCCGCCATCGAAATATAATAAAGAAATGGTCATCCTATGGTTACATTTGATTTTAATATACTGACAGCTGGCTCTTACCTGATTGCTGCTGGTGTGTTAGTGCTGGACGCGGCGTCATTCAGTCTCAGGCCACTGATGGCCGTGTTCTCCTGCACTGCTCCTTTTCCTCCAGTGACAGACAGTCCGCTCCACCTCCTGCTGGCTGCACTGCATTTGTATTGTGCCTTTGTGAATCCGGAAAACTGCACATGAGCAAACCATCATGATGGATTTACCATCAAATGGTTTTGATGCAATGCTTAGCTACCATCGCATCACAGTGGGCTTCTGCTGTCCATTCTTACACCAGATCTGGCCACTGCCTACCAGCCCACAAAGAGTTCAGCCCCTATTGCAACACCTCTACTGTTTGTCACCACAGAGGTGCAGCCCTTCAGACCCTGCTGTTGCTACCAAGCACACAGACAGGCTGGCCCCCAAGTTCTACTCTGCTGCCTGTCCTTGCAGATTACCTAGCCCCCTTAGATTAGCCAGCCACCAGCCTCCTCATTCAGCCCAGCTTCTCAGCCCTTGTTAACGTAGCTAATTGACTGCTCCACAGGTCTGGCCCCTATGTATAGCCTGCTGTCACCAGTTAATAAAGGCAGTTCTGCCCTGCAGGTTTTGTAGTAAATGCTAAAAATATATTTAATATTTTTTTTAAAAAAGGGAAATAATGAGATTTCCTTTTTATATAAAATATATAAAAAATCACAATATAACACCGGCCGGTAAATACTACTTTATGATTTAAAAATCAAATGCTTACAACTATCTCTGGCATAAAAATGTTAGGCAACAAGCATGTTTTATAATCACTTATAAATAATGTTCCTTGATATAACCACAATTGGATCACATGTTGTCTGATGAAGCCGCTGAGATTATAGTGGAGGCGGTGAAATGCGTATCATCATCACTATAGAAACGCCAGCAGGTATTATTTCACTTACCAATATTCTCACTAAGGACGCTGTATATTGTCTTTACACCCCATAGCGGGCTGCCCGAACACGTGCAAACAGCCGGGAGGAAGCCGTCCAAAGATTCCAAATCATGAGTGGAAGGCTGCGGTATAGTTAAACTTTATTTTTAATTATTTTTTTCATGGCCATGATAAACTATTTCTAACTAAGGGGCCTATGTATCAAAGCTTGATGAGAGATAAAATTGTGAGATATAAATCACCAACCAATCAGCTTCTAACTTGTATTTTATAGGCTGTGTTTGAAAAATGGCAGTAAGAAGCTGATTGGTTAATACTCTTTCTCTCACAATTTTATCTCTCATCAAGCTTTGATGCATAGGCCCCAAAAGCTGTATGCTATTTTTTAAATACCACTCTAAAGGAGAACGGGACTTGCTACTAAAAAACAACATTGTTGCAACTGTGCATGTATCAATAAGCTTATTGAACAAATAACCATGCTCTAGGATACAAGACAGTTTGCTAACAAGTAACCACGCTTCACAAACTTTCCCCCTCTTCTGCTGTGTAATAGACATTATCCATAGAAAATTATGTGATCCAATTGTGGTTATAGCAAGGAACAGATAAATTCATGCTGCTTTAATGTTGTGCACTAATAGACATCAACAGTGTCACGGTCCTGTGGGCCGACCCTCAAGATACACCAATCTGAGCATGTGTGGTAGCCTCACGCAGAATAAACAAAGGGCCAGGGGTGAGTCACATATTTATGCCTTCTTTTAACAGGCACCCCCTCCCCCCCCTCTGGGGTGATTTTGACCCATTTCAACTCAGAGTGGATTGTCCAGCTGGCTGAAGCTCAGGGTTTCCTGGCCACATGAGCAGGGATTCTTTAATTATATATTCAGCTCTTTTTGATGTTGGGAAACAGGCTGAGTCAATAAACATGCCCAGTGACTTAGGTGTCAAAATTACATACATCTGGAGACTGAGTGTCTCACTGTATCAACAACTATTCTTTGATCACTGTCCCCCAAACCGAACACAGACTCTTCATGACTGTTTTAGCAAGGGTCTAATCAGCTGTCATATAATTCCACAGACATATTTCTTTTATGCCATATACAGCGAAACAGGTTTATGGCTGTTCAGGAAGACAGACCTTCCTACTACCTCTCTTAGATTACACAGACCCTAGTTCAAAGCATTTTAACATACAAATTATGCTACATAAATGGACAAGGGAAATTTACAAGTTTTTACCGACACAATATAATGTGCAGTTGTGCCCATGCTGTTGATGTGAAATGAGCTTTTCCGCTACAAACAGCATCAGGGCTTATACCAACAATTATCTGGTGACTTTCTATACCTTTACTGATGGATATTGACAGTGAACTTTGAAAATGATAAGTTGCTAAAAAGTGTGGAAATATTGAAATCAAGCTCAAAATTACTTATAAAGGAAGTTCTTTTGTGTAATACAGGTTGAGTCTCACATATCCAAAATGCTTGGAACCAGGAGTATTTTGGATATTGGAATATTCCGTATTTTGGAATAACTGCATACTGTACCATAATGAAATAACTTGGGAATAGGACCCAAATCTAAACACAGAATGCATTTATGTTTTATATACACCTTACACACACAGCCTGCAGGTAATTTTATACAACATTTTCAGTAATTTTTTGGCTCAAAGTTTGTGTACATACATGAAATTCATTTATGTTTCATATACACCTTATACACAGAGCCTGATAATTTTATAAATTATTTAAAATAATTTTGTGCCTTAAACAAAGTTTGTTTACATTGAACCATCAAAAAGCAAAGGCTTCACTATCTCAGTCACGCTAAAAATATTCAGTATTTTGGCATATTCCGTATTTCGGAATATTTGGATACGGGAGGCTCAACCTGTACTGATTTTCAGAATCGGGGTGGAAAAGCAAAGTATTAATACTGTTTATGTAAGGTTATTTATTTATGATTATAAAACATGCTGGTTTCCTAACATTTTTATGCCGGAGATAGATGTAAGCATTTCATTTTTAAATTATAAAGTAGTATTTTACCGGCCCGTGTTATATTGTGATTTTGTATATTTTATATACAAAGGAAATCCTTTTATTTCCCTTTTTTTTATAATATTAATATATTTTTAGAATTTGACTAATAAATATGCCATATGAATATTAATCGATAATTGAGACCCTCCAGCGCTTGTTATTTTCTTTGTTGTGTACTTATTGGGGTTTGAATAAAACCCAGCTTTGAAAAGCAGCAGGAACTGTTTTTTCATGCACTGAAAAATGAATTGCCATCAGGTGCTTTTTTCTATTGATTTCTACTACTTTGTAGTGAATGATGTCAAGAAAAAGCAGCCCAGATCTTCTTATCCTAAGGCTGCCTAGTCTTTAGACTCTAGATGGTTCTATACCTAATACGGCAGCTTATTACCTCAACTGCATTCCTGCTGTCAGTGAAGCCTGAGAAACTGTCACATGAGACTTAATCATTGCTGCCCATCAGTTAGAGGATCCACCTAAGTAACAACCAGGAACCCTTTGCAGCTCAGTTGTGAAACTTCGCCCCCCTACTCCTGACTGCTCATGAGACTGTGAAACCCCTAATGGTGTATGCTGCCTAGCTATTTATATATATATATATATATATATATATATATATATAGACAAATGGTAGGCGGCACTCACGGGACTTTTCAAGGAAAGAATCAAACTGACAACTGTGTCAAACCTTGTCCGACGTTTCAGTCAGTGAAGACTTTTATCAAGAACATAAAAGCAATAGTGTAATGACATACCTTTATAACAGAACATCACCGATGATAGGTGCTGCCTCCGTGTGATGACCGCCAGGCGCATAGGAGATGACGTCATCAGCACGTGTCCTGCGTGGCCGCAACGCAACGTCACCTCCAACGAGGCGACATCAGGCGTCCAGACACGCGCTTAAGACATCCTGCCCGATTTGTCAAAACCAGCGCCCCTGCTGTCAGGAGGCTATATTACACCTATATTACAATATGATAATACCATATCAAGCACAAAACGATAGCTCTGTGTAAAAGTGGGAGAGATGAGTGAAATATACCTGAGGGGTGATAAGAGAAGTTTCAAAAGGAACAGTGATAGTGTCAAAAGAAGAACGAAATCAGTTTAGAATAAAAATGTAGTGCCACTGTGCAGTGACATAACAAAGAAGAGAGAACATGTAAACTCCACAGCAAAACAATTATATAAAGAAAATAAAACAATTACATATAGATACATTAAGGTGAAAAGAATAATACATACAAACACCAATAAAGAATAACCAAAGAATATTAAATGAGAACAAAGCAAACCTTTGTCTGCTAAAAGGATGTAGGAAAAAATTGCCCACAAGCATTCCGTTACATCCGTACCCAAAAAAAATATAAATAGAGAGTGGTACAAAAAAGACTATAAGGTGAAAAGATACACATGGCAGAATGTCAACTTTACCATTACAAAAAAAGAGAAGAAAAAAACATATATATGTTCAAAGTTGAGAAAGTCCTATTTTTTGATCATTCTTCTTTCCGGCAACATGTTTTGTTTTTTACAAGATATATTGATGATATCCTGATTCTTTGGTCAGGCTCACGGGAACAATTTGAACACCATATGACATTGGTCAACCAAATGCATGATTTCATAAAATTCACTTATGTATGTGATTTTCAAACAGTGCATTATCTGGATGTGTTGATAGAATGGAAGGGCACAGAATCTGAAACCAAGATCTATCATAAAGCCACCGATTGTAATACTCTGCTACACGCCAATAGCCATCATCCTACCGCCTTGAAGAGGGGACTTCCATTCTCTCAGTTTTTACGGATTAGAAGAATTACTACCAATGATGAGACTGCTGCTCTGGAAATTGATGATATGACCAAAAAGTTCATCTGTAGAGGTTATTCCCCCAGAGATTTAGCTAACATTAAAAGTAAAGTCATGACAATGACACAACAGGAACTTTTTACTTCAAGAGTCAAAAGCCAAAAAAATTATAAAACCATGTTTTTTACGAATAAGTATAACACATCCAGCAAATTCATAAACCATACGACAAAAACTCTCTGGCCAATTATCAACTCAGACGCCAGCATTAAACCTTTATACAAATCAAACTTAATGATGTGCCATGAAAGAGGGAAAAATCTTAAGGATTGGCTGGTCCACAATGATGTATCACCACCACCACTCACCCCAGACTCTAACTTTTCGTCCAGAAAACCAGGTTGCTATAGGTGCACCGGATGCACCACTTGCAGCTATATGGAACCCAGCAGGTATATCATTCATCCACATTCTGGCAAACAAATTCCGATTAAACATATCTTGACCTGCACGAGCAGATATGTCGTATACATGTTAAGATGCCCATGTAGCTTAGTATACATAGGCAAAACCACTCGTACTTTTAAAGAAAGGATGGCACACCATCGGACTGCCATTAGACAAGCCTTAGCAGGGAAAGAGATTGACCAACCTGTCGCCCGCCACTTTAAGGAGAACCGGCATTCCTTGGCTACTTTATCTTATAAAATCATCGACCATGTACCCCCCCTTAGAAGAGGAGGTGACCGAGAGAAACGTTTACTCCAGTTGGAAACACAATGGATACATAAACTGAACACCGTTACCCCTTGTGGATTAAATGAGACTCTTTCTTTTGCATGTTATTTATGATGAGTATTTTCCTGGTATACGAACATTAGACCGTTTCGCAGAAGCTACATCTCTGGATTCGATTAACTTTTTTGATTTGGATTTAATTATGCATTACAATTTTTTGTTTTGTTTTTTCTTACTCTTTTATATCTCTTGATTTTGTTATACTTTATATTTTTTCATTTTTTTCAGTATTCATTTTTCTTTTTGTATTAACGCTTTTATTCTTTTTGAATTAACGCTTCTTCACGGTAGGGCTCATTATAGTGGTCAATTTGATGGTATTGGCAACATATGTTGGCACCGGCTTATACCAGCATATCCGAATGGATGAGTCCTTAGTTACAGACATACCATACTGGCTATGCCCAAACTCGTCTGATCTTGGAAGCCAAGCAGTATTGGGCCTAAGTAGTACTAGGGAGGGAGACCACCTAGGAAGATTAGGTTCTGTAATATACTCTATCATCCATTTCGGAAAGACTGGTTTGGTGGCCTTAAGTGATGCCATGCGTAAGTTGTCCATCATACTCTATATTATTAGTAGATGTGTATCTATCACATCTTTTTTCTTTGATACAATTGCTACTGATTCTTGATTTATACCACACTTGAGCCACTACAATATTGCATAAGGCTTTTCGATAATATAATCCTTTGATCAGATTAAAACCTTTTTTTCTTCTCTTTTTTTGTAATGGTAAAGTTGACATTCTGCCATGTGTATCTTTTCACCTTATAGTCTTTTTTGTACCACTCTCTATTTATATTTTTTTTGGGTACGGATGTAACGGAATGCTTGTGGGCAATTTTTTCCTACATCCTTTTAGCAGACAAAGGTTTGCTTTGTTCTCATTTAATATTCTTTGGTTATTCTTTATTGGTGTTTGTATGTATTATTCTTTTCACCTTAATGTATCTATATGTAACTGTTTTATTTTCTTTATATAATTGTTTTGCTGTGGAGTTTACATGTTCTCTCTTCTTTGTTATGTCACTGCACAGTGGCACTACATTTTTATTCTAAACTGATTTCTTTCTTCTTTTGACACTATCACTGTTCCTTTTGAAACTTCTCTTATCACCCCTCAGGTATATTTCACTCATCTCTCCCACTTTTACACAGAGCTATCGTTTTGTGCTTGATATGGTATTATCATATTGTAATATAGGTGTAATATAGCCTCCTGACGGCAGGGGCGCTGGTTTTGACAAATCGGGCAGGATGTCTTAAGCGTGTGTCTGGACGCCTGATGTCGCCTCGTTGGAGGTGACGTTGCGTTGCGGCCACGCAGGACACGTGCTGATGACGTCATCTCCTATGCGCCTGGCGGTCATCACACGGAGGCAGCACCTATCACCGGTGATGTTCTGTTATAAAGGTATGTCATTACACTATTGCTTTTATGTTCTTGATAAAAGTCTTCACTGACTGAAACGTCGGACAAGGTTTGACACAGTTGTCAGTTTGATTCTTTCCTTGAAAAGTCCCGTGAGTGCCGCCTACCATTTGTCTGTTAATACTTTGCTCCCTGTAGCACTTTTGGATGGCACCTGGGCCAAAGCTATATATTGCTTGAATGTGGAGTGCCAGCCCATAAGACTTTTTTATATATATATATATATATATATAGAAATACAGAAGGCGCGGCACTCAGGACTCGATCATACAAATGAATCAGACACGAAGTAGTAAATCAACGTTTCAATCCATGTTAGATTGTCATCAGGAGATACAGAATGAAAAACGCCTCTTACCTTTAAGCACTCACCCAACAAGTGAATCGTGACACCAGCAGAACCCCGAGTCGTGCACGGGGAGCGGGAGGCACAGAATGATGACGTCGTCGGCGCATCAATGCCGCGCACGTCAGTGACACAAACCATCACCATGGAAACTAGTAACAAAAGCAATACACTGTAGGTAACACGGGCAAATGTATAACAGGCATAGTATAAAAAACATACAAAAGACATCATGCTGTTAAGTTATAAAGGTCATAAGGTTACAAGCTAATAGTAAATAGCAGCAATAATAAAGTCAGCAGCAACACATGTCAGAGTAGAGCAGAGGGCCTTACAATCCCCAGGATATATTGATGTATGAACAGACACATAATAGCAAATGTATAACAGGCATAGTATAAAAAACATACAAAAGACAACATGCTGTTAAGTTATAAAGATCATAAGGTTACAAGCTAATAGTAAATAGCAGCAATAATGAAGTCAGCAGCAACACATGTCAGAGTAAAGCAGAACGCCTTACAATCCCCAGAATATATTGATGTATGAACAGACACATAATAGCAAAAGTAACTTAATCATCATTAAAGCAAGATAAAGGTAGAACATCGTTTAAACCTTTGGGGGTAATCACGTCCAAAAAATGGATCCAAAATGCTTCACGCTTTAGAAGAACCCTATTCCTATCACCACCTCTTTTGAGTGGTGGAATGTGGTCAATCATTCTATAACGAAGGCTCGCTAAATTGTGTCCCGCCTCAACAAAGTGGCGAGCAACCGGTTGGTCGCTAGTACCACTAAGTAGTGCTTTTCTAATAGAGGATCTATGTACCCCCATCCTCTCTTTGAATTTACGAGAGGTCTTACCAATGTAGGTTAGACCACAGGGGCATAGGATTTGGTACACTACATATACAGACTCACAAGTAAGGTGATATCTAATGCGCAATTCTTTCCCCGTATGGGGATGATAAAAAGTATCACCAGTAACCAAGAAGCTGCAGGTTACGCACGTACATCTGAAGCAACCAAGCTTCCTGGGTAAAAAACTCTTTATCGAGGTTTTACCTCTACCAGTGATATCACTCTTGACTAATAGGTCCCTTAAATTACTACCTCTAGAATAGCAGGGGCGTAGTGAATAATCTGCCAGTTGTAATTCACTGTCAGTCTGGATGAAATTCCAAAGCTTCTTGGAAATATTATTGATCTGTGGGGATAATAGATTATATTGTGTAACCCATGTGACTTTATTACTTTTGTCACCCTTTATTCTTCTGAGTAATAAATCTTTTTGTTCAAAAGATAACACTTTTTCCTTAAGTAATAATAGGTTACTACATTCATAGCCCCTAATCACAAAACGATCAATTAATTCGTTAATTTGACTCTCTGCTGTTTCTGTGACATTATTAATTCTCCTCAGTCTAATCATTTGCGAATACGGGATACCATATTTTAGACTTTTGGGATGACAACTGTTTGCATGTAGGAAAGTATTCCGATCAGTGCTTTTACGATAGACAGTAGTATTAATCACAGACTCTTGTACTGAGAGTTGAACATCAAGAAACTCAATAGTATTCTGATGCATCTTATACGTAAATTTGACAGGACTAGAGGAAGAATTATGAGAGTCAAATAGCAGTGTTAGATCATCACAAGGACCAACCCAAATCAGAAACAGGTCATCAATAAATCGTTTATAAAACAAAATCCTTGAGGAAATCGCATCATCAGAAAAAAATATATGCTTCTCGATGTCAAACATATATATGTTGGCATATGTCGGTGCCACGGAAGAGCCCATGGCACATAGCTTTGTCTGTAGGAAGAATTCCCCATCAAAAAGAAAAAAGTTTTTAGTCAGAACTAATTCTAAAAGATGCAGAATAATCTCAATCGATGTCACATCAAATGATTTACTATCAATTAATAGACTTTTGACAGCTGCCAATCCCTCATGATGTGGAATGATCGTATATAAGCTTGTGACATCAGCTGTCACCAGCCAAATTTCATCGAGGGGTAGTTTTAATGTACCTAATAACTGAAGCAACATCGTGGTATCTAATAGAAAGTTCGGATGGTCCAAAATCAGAGGTTGTAGGATGGAGTCAAGAAAAATGGAGGTAGGTTGGAACAGAGATTTACGGGCCGATTTAATTGGCCTACCAGGTGGGGGTACAATGCCTTTGTGCACTTTTGGGAGCGTGTACAGAATCGGAGTGATAGGATGTTCTGGCAATAATATACCGTACACCTCCTCATTGATAAACTGGGCATCTTTAGCCATAATCAAGATATCCCTTAAATCCTTAATAAAAGATGTCGTCGGGTCACCTTTTAGTTTACAGTACACGTCAGGTTCATTGAGCTGTCTGACAATTTCAGCTCTATAGTCACAAATATCTTGTAAAACTATAGAGCCACCCTTGTCCGCAGGTCGAATAATGAGGTGTTCATTTGATCTCAAGGACTTCAATGCCCGTCTTTCATCTGGGGTAAGGTTATGATGTATAGGAATATTCTTTGATTGTTTGACAGCTTCCTTGGTTTCTAGTTCCAAAGCTCTCATGAAAACCTTGATAGAAGGATTATTGGATAACGGGTCAAAGCTAGATTTCCCACGTAAAGGTTGTAATTTCTCTGGTACACCGGCAGCCGTACACATAGGGGTCATCTGATTTTTATTAAAATATTCCCTTAATTTTAATTTACGATTAATTTGTTGTTTTTCAACTTGCCATCGTAGGTCGGAAAACCCGTTCGTAGGTACAAATGACAAGCCCTTTGATAAAAGACTATGTTCACCTGTCGTCAGCTCATGACTAGAGAAATTAAAAATTATTTCTTCTTTGGTTGAATCGGGGGTTTTCTTCCACGTCCTTTGGCGCTGGTACTGGCCACCTCTACGAGTGGCTCATTGGGTAGGGTTCCCCTGGTACGGGTGAGTACCCCTAAAGGAACTGATGGATCTCTGCATCTACGATAATTGGTTTCCGTATCACTGGCGTTACTATTCCCATCGCCAGATGTATCGGTATCCAGAGTACTTCTGGGGTATTTACCTCTCCTGTGGAATGGTATTTTAGCTTCAGATCTATTCCCTGATAACCATCGGTAGATCTGGTGTTGTTCATAGTCTTTCTCCACTTTGAGGAGTTTTTCCCTTTTGAATTTAATCAGATCCCGTTTATAGATGGACACTTGGTTGTTTAATTTACTTATCCAATCATCCTCTGTTTCTGTAGTTAATGCTTGAAGATGTTCCTTTTCAAACACTTGAATTTTATTTTTAATAAGCTCCACCTCTTTATTTGATTGATCAATCACCAGCAACATTAAATCTAGCGAACACTTATTTAATATTGCAATCCATTTGCGGCAAAAAGCTGGATCGAACCTTCCAATGGTTGGGCAATTCCGTACTCGGAAGCCCCTCGGAATTTTTTTAGATCGAAAATAGTCACTAAGAGACATTGCATGGTAGCTGAAATCAATTTCTTTTTTCTTTAAACGCAATAAGTCACGATACAGTATGTCACCTGAACGGGCTTCTGATTGTAAAAATAGTGGGTCTGGACGTAAAATCTGTTCAGCTTCTGATTCTGAGAAACTCAGAGTCTCATAGAGTGGTAAAGTCAGTGGGTCAAACTGCGCTGTATCGCTAGTGTCAGCCATAATATCAGTGTAAGCAGCTGTAATCGGTTTCCAAAATATAAAAACAAGACACAATCAACCTTCCAAAGAGGAGGGAGTAGAAAAATATATTATCCAGAGGACATCACAAAATTACTGTAGTGGAGTGAATGAATTCAATATAGCGTGGTGCCATGGCCAGGTCCAGTTCCATGTGTCAATAAAACTGTACCTATATGGTGAACAACAAAAGGTCCTGCACTCAAATAACCCAAGTAAATTGGTCCGGTGCCCCCACAAAATAAGCAAATAGAAATACAGAAGGTGCGGCACTCAGGACTCGATCATACAAATGAATCAGACACGAAGTAGTAAATCAACGTTTCAATCCATGTTAGATTGTCATCAGGAGATACAGAATGAAAAACGCCTCTTACCTTTAAGCACTCACCCAACAAGTGAATCGTGACACCAGCAGAACCCCGAGTCGTGCACGGGGAGCGGGAGGCACAGAATGATGACGTCGTCGGCGCATCAATGCCGCGCACGTCAGTGACACAAACCATCACCATGGAAACTAGTAACAAAAGCAATACACTGTAGGTAACACGGGCAAATGTATAACAGGCATAGTATAAAAAACATACAAAAGACATCATGCTGTTAAGTTATAAAGGTCATAAGGTTACAAGCTAATAGTAAATAGCAGCAATAATAAAGTCAGCAGCAACAATGTCAGAGTAGAGCAGAGGGCCTTACAATCCCCAGGATATATTGATGTATGAACAGACACATAATAGCAAATGTATAACAGGCATAGTATAAAAAACATACAAAAGACAACATGCTGTTAAGTTATAAAGATCATAAGGTTACAAGCTAATAGTAAATAGCAGCAATAATGAAGTCAGCAGCAACACATGTCAGAGTAAAGCAGAACGCCTTACAATCCCCAGAATATATTGATGTATGAACAGACACATAATAGCAAAAGTAACTTAATCATCATTAAAGCAAGATAAAGGTAGAACATCGTTTAAACCTTTGGGGGTAATCACGTCCAAAAAATGGATCCAAAATGCTTCACGCTTTAGAAGAACCCTATTCCTATCACCACCTCTTTTGAGTGGTGGAATGTGGTCAATCATTCTATAACGAAGGCTCGCTAAATTGTGTCCCGCCTCAACAAAGTGGCGAGCAACCGGTTGGTCGCTAGTACCACTAAGTAGTGCTTTTCTAATAGAGGATCTATGTACCCCCATCCTCTCTTTGAATTTACGAGAGGTCTTACCAATGTAGGTTAGACCACAGGGGCATAGGATTTGGTACACTACATATACAGACTCACAAGTAAGGTGATATCTAATGCGCAATTCTTTCCCCGTATGGGGATGATAAAAAGTATCACCAGTAACCAAGAAGCTGCAGGTTACGCACGTACATCTGAAGCAACCAAGCTTCCTGGGTAAAAAACTCTTTATCGAGGTTTTACCTCTACCAGTGATATCACTCTTGACTAATAGGTCCCTTAAATTACTACCTCTAGAATAGCAGGGGCGTAGTGAATAATCTGCCAGTTGTAATTCACTGTCAGTCTGGATGAAATTCCAAAGCTTCTTGGAAATATTATTGATCTGTGGGGATAATAGATTATATTGTGTAACCCATGTGACTTTATTACTTTTGTCACCCTTTATTCTTCTGAGTAATAAATCTTTTTGTTCAAAAGATAACAAGCATTAACTACAGATACAGAGGATGATTGGATAAGTAAATTAAACAACCAAGTGTCCATCTATAAATGGGATCTGATTAAATTCAAAAGGGAAAAACTCCTCAAAGTGGAGAAAGACTAAGAACAACACCAGATCTACCGATGGTTATCAGGGAATAGATCTGAAGCTAAAATACCATTCCACAGGAGAGGTAAATACCCCAGAAGTACTCTGGATACCGATACATCTGGCGATGGGAATAGTACCACCAGTGATACGGAAACCAATTATCGTAGACGCAGAGATCCATCAGTCCCTTTAGGGGTACTCACCCATACCAGGGGAACCCTACCCAATGAGCCACTCGTAGAGGTGGCCAGTACCAGCGCCAAAGGACGTGGAAGAAAACCCCCGATTCAACCAAAGAAGAAATAATTTTTAATTTCTCTAGTCATGAGCTGACGACAGGTGAACATAGTCTTTTATCAAAGGGCTTGTCATTTGTACCTACGAACGGGTTTTCCGACCTACGATGGCAAGTTGAAAAACAACAAATTAATCGTAAATTAAAATTAAGGGAATATTTTAATAAAATTCAGATGACCCCTATGTGTACGGCTGCCATTGTACCAGAGAAATTACAACCTTTACGTGGGAAATCTAGCTTTGACCCGTTATCCAATAATCCTTCTATCAAGGTTTTCATGAGAGCTTTGGAACTAGAAACCAAGGAAGCTGTCAAACAATCAAAGAATATTCCTATACATCATAACCTTACCCCAGATGAAAGACGGGCATTGAAGTCCTTGAGATCAAATGAACACCTCATTATTCGACCTGCGGACAAGGGTGGCTCTATAGTTTTACAAGATATTTGTGACTATAGAGCTGAAATTGTCAGACAGCTCAATGAACCTGACGTGTACTGTAAACTAAAAGGTGACCCGACGACATCTTTTATTAAGGATTTAAGGGATATCTTGATTATGGCTAAAGATGCCCAGTTTATCAATGAGGAGGTGTACGGTATATTATTGCCAGAACATCCTATCACTCCGATTCTGTACACGCTCCCAAAAGTGCACAAAGGCATTGTACCCCCACCTGGTAGGCCAATTATATCGGCCCGTAAATCTCTGTTCCAACCTACCTCCATTTTTCTTGACTCCATCCTACAACCTCTGATTTTGGACCTTCCGAACTTTCTATTAGATACCACGATGTTGTTTCAGTTATTAGGTACATTAAAACTACCCCTCGATGAAATTTGGCTGGTGACAGCAGATGTCACAAGCTTATATACGATCATTCCACATCATGAGGGATTGGCAGCTGTCAAAAGTCTATTAATTGATAGTAAATCATTTGATGTGACATCGATTGAGATTATTCTGCATCTTTTAGAATTAGTTCTGACTAAAAACTTTTTTCTTTTTGATGGGGAATTCTTCCTACAGACAAAGGGATGTGCCATGGGCTCTTCCGTGGCACCGACATATGCCAACATATATATGTTTGACATCGAGAAGCATATATTTTTTTCTGATGATGCGATTTCCTCAAGGATTTTGTTTTATAAACGATTTATTGATGACCTGTTTCTGATTTGGGTTGGTCCTTGTGATGATCTAACACTGCTATTTGACTCTCATAATTCTTCCTCTAGTCCTGTCAAATTTACGTATAAGATGCATCAGAATACTATTGAGTTTCTTGATGTTCAACTCTCAGTACAAGAGTCTGTGATTAATACTACTGTCTATCGTAAAAGCACTGATCGGAATACTTTCCTACATGCAAACAGTTGTCATCCCAAAAGTCTAAAATATGGTATCCCGTATTCGCAAATGATTAGACTGAGGAGAATTAATAATGTCACAGAAACAGCAGAGAGTCAAATTAACGAATTAATTGATCGTTTTGTGATTAGGGGCTATGAACGTAGTAACCTATTATTACTTAAGGAAAATGTGTTATCTTTTGAACAAAAAGATTTATTACTCAGAAGAATAAAGGGTGACAAAAGTAATAAAGTCACATGGGTTACACAATATATCCCCACAGATCAATAATATTTCCAAGAAGCTTTGGAATTTCATCCAGACTGACAGTGAATTACAACTGGCAGATTATTCACTACGCCCCTGCTATTCTAGAGGTAGTAATTTAAGGGACCTATTAGTCAAGAGTGATATCACTGGTAGAGGTAAAACCTCGATAAAGAGTTTTTTACCCAGGAAGCTTGGTTGCTTCAGATGTACGTGCGCAACCTACAGCTTCTTGGTTACTGGTGATACTTTTTATCATCCCCATACGGGGAAAGAATTGCGCATTAGATATCACCTTACTTGTGAGTCTGTATATGTAGTGTACCAAATCCTATGCCCCTGTGGTCTAACCTACATTGGTAAGACCTCTCGTAAATTCAAAGAGAGGATGGGGGTACATAGATCCTCTATTAAAAAAGCACTACTTAGTGGTACTAGCGACCAACCAGTTGCTCGCCACTTTGTTGAGGCGGGACACAATTTAGCGAGCCTTCGTTATAGAATGATTGACCACATTCCACCACTCAAAAGAGGTGGTGATAGGAATAGGGTTCTTCTAAAGCGTGAAGCATTTTGGATCCATTTTTTGGATGTGATTACCCCCAAAGGTTTAAACGATGTTCTACCTTTATCTTGCTTTAATGATGATTAAGTTACTTTTGCTATTATGTGTCTGTTCATACATCAATATATTCTGGGGATTGTAAGGCGTTCTGCTTTACTCTGACATGTGTTGCTGCTGACTTCATTATTGCTGCTATTTACTATTAGCTTGTAACCTTATGATCTTTATAACTTAACAGCATGTTGTCTTTTGTATGTTTTTTATACTATGCCTGTTATACATTTGCTATTATGTGTCTGTTCATACATCAATATATCCTGGGGATTGTAAGGCGCTCTGCTCTACTCTGACATGTGTTGCTGCTGACTTTATTATTGCTGCTATTTACTATTAGCTTGTAACCTTATGACCTTTATAACTTAACAGCATGATGTCTTTTGTATGTTTTTTATACTATGCCTGTTATACATTTGCCCGTGTTACCTACAGTGTATTGCTTTTGTTACTAGTTTCCATGGTGATGGTTTGTGTCACTGACGTGCGCGGCATTGATGCGCCAACGACGTCATCATTCTGTGCCTCCCGCTCCCCGTGCACGACTCGGGGTTCTGCTGGTGTCACGATTCACTTGTTGGGTGAGTGCTTAAAGGTAAGAGGCGTTTTTCATTCTGTATCTCCTGATGACAATCTAACATGGATTGAAACGTTGATTTACTACTTCGTGTCTGATTCATTTGTATGATCGAGTCCTGAGTGCCGCACCTTCTGTATTTCTATTTGCTTATTTTGTGGGGGCACCGGACCAATTTACTTGGGTTATTTGAGTGCCAGACCATTTTTTGTTCACTATATATATATATATATATATATATTTTAATGTCAGGTGCATAAATATTGGCACATTGACAGAATTTTCATATTTTGGCATCTATTCACCACCACAATGGTTTTTAAAATAAACAAACAAGATGTGCTTTAACTGCAGACTTTCAGATTTAATTTGAGGGTAATTACATCCAAATCGTGTGAACGGTGTAGGGATTACAATGGTTTCAATATGTGCCTCCCACTTTTTAAGGGGCCAAAAGTAATGGGACTATCAACTCAAAAGCTATTTCATGGACAGGTGTGGGCTATCCCCTCGTTATTTCATTATCAATTAAGAAGGTAAAAGGTCTGGAGTTGATTCTAGGTTTGACATTTGCATTTGGAATCAGTTGATGTCAACTCTCAATATGAGTTCCAAAGAGCTGTCACTATCAGTGAAACAAGCCATCATTAGGCTGAAAAATCAAAACAAACCCATCATAGAGATAGCAAAAACATTAGGTGTGGCCAAATCAGCTGTTTGGAACATTCTTAAAAAGAAAGAACGCACTGGAGAGCTCAGCAACACCAAAAGATCCGGAAGACCACGGAAAACAACTGTGGTGGATGACAGAAGAATAATTTCCCTGGAGAAGAAAAATGCCTTCACACCAGTTGGCCAAATCAAGAACACTCTCCGGGAGGTAGGTGTATATGTGTCAAAGTCAACAATCAAGAGAAGACTTCACAAGAGTGAATATAGAGGGTTCACCACAAGATGCAAACCATTGGTGAGCCACAAAAACAGGAAGACCAGATTAGAGTTTGCCAAGTAAAATCTAAAAAAGCCATTACAGTTCTGGAACAACATCCTATGGACAGATGAGACAAAGATCAACTTGTACCAGAGTGATGGGAAGAGAAGAGTACGGAGAAGGAAAGGAATTGCTCATGATCCAAAACATACCACCTCATCACTGAAGCGTGGGCATGTATTGTCTGCCAATGGAACTGGTTCCCTTGTATTTATTGATGATGTGACTGCTGACAAAAGCAGCAGAATGAATTCTGAAGTGTTTCGGGCAATATTATATGCTCATATTCAGTCAAATGCTTCAGAACTCATTGGACGGCGCTTCACAGTGCAGATGGACAATGACCCGAAGCATACTGCAAAAGCAACCAAACAGTTTTTTAAGGCTAAAAAGTGGAATGTTATGCAATGGCCAAGTCAATCCCCTGACCTGAATCCGATTGAGCATGCATTTCACTTGATGAAGACAAAACTGAAGGGAAAATTCCCCAAGAATAAGCAGGAACTGAAGACATTTGCAGTAGAGGCCTGGCAGTGCATCACCAGGGATGAAACCCAGCGTCTGCTGATGTCTATGCGTTCCAGACTTCAGGCTGTAATTGCCTGCACAGGATTTGTAACAAAGTGAAAGTTAGATATAGGATTGTTTAGTTTGTCCCATTACTTTTGGCCCCTTAAAAAGTGGGAGGCACATATAGAAACCGTTGTAATTCCTACACCGCTCACCCGATTTGGATGTAATTACCCTCAAATTAAATCTGAGAGTCTGCAGTTAAATCACATCTTGTTTGTTTAATTTCAAAGCCATTGTGGTGATGAATAGAGGCCAAAATATGAAAATTCTGCCAATGTCCCAATATTTATGCACGTATGTGTGTGCATATATATATATTATATATACACACACATTTGCAGTAAACAAAAACCGGAAAAAAAAAACCTGGGAAAAACAACTACCATTGAAAGATAAATCCAAATCCCCTGTTAGATTCCACAAAAACAGTCCAGATAAAGTCAGAGTAAAGGGTGAAGGGGTGCCATGCAAGCCTACATAGGCAAAACGTCTTGTACCATGAGGATTAGGATGGCGCAACACCGCACTGCCATTAGACAAACACTTGAAAGAAAAGACAATGATCAGCCTGTGGCACGTCATTTTAAAGAACTCAAACATCCACTGGCTACTTTAAGACACAAGATTATCGATCATGTGCCTACTATGAAGAGAGGTGGAGACAGAGATAAACGTCTACTGCAGTTGGAAGCACGTTGGATTCATAATATGAACACTGTTGCACCTTTGGGCCTCAACGAGACATTATCATTTGCTTGTTTTCTGTAAATCTGATTTTTCTCCTGGTGTGCGTTACTGGTTGCCTATTTATCCTTGTTTTTCATCATCTCTTCACAGGACCTACTTATGACCTAACATTGGTTTTGATGTACATTTTGATATCTACTTTATTCATTGGTGCTTAATCATGATAGTCAGCACCACTCCATTCAGTGTCATTTACAGTCCTAGTCTTATTCTATGGATTTATGCCTCTTTTGTGCTTGGATCAAGGCTTCACTTAGTGATATTGATCTATGACCTACTTTAGAGGTTATGATTGTGGGAGAGTCTATTGGTTACTTTTCCTTTTAAGGATTACTATCATACTCACATTGGATAAGCCCGATCTTGTCCGATCTTGGAAGCTAATCAGTGTCTGGCCTGGTCAGTACTAGGGTGGGTGACTCCCTTGGAATACCAGGTTTAGTAAACCAAACTTACTTCTGGACCTTTTCCAATTTCCACCTCTCTCTACCTCACATGGTCAGTATGATCTCCTTTACCCTTTATGTGGCATGGTCCGGAACACATCTTTGGCAGTCTCTCCTGGTTGATTCCATTATCTTAATACATAGATTTACCCATTTTAGATTTTTTGCCTCCTTTCAGCTATTACTTCTGATTATTGTGATATCAGTACTTTGCATCGTACGGATTTTTTCATCCAGATATATATTTTAGTCGATATTACATTGCTTTTTTAGCTACCTAGTCATTGCACCATTTTACTTATTGTTGCTCGGTCTTTTCCATGATGACCATTGCAGTATATAAGTTTATTTGTTATATGTTGTATTTGATGTTTTTATTAGCACGTATGTATTTACTTATCCTGTTACCTACAGGGTTATTCTCATTATTGTTGGCCTTCAGTATATTGGAAAGCACTGTACATATTGTCATCGATCACTATGCTCATCTCAGTGCATGTCTGCTAGTATTTACGTTACACATTGTTGCTATGGTAACCTATCATATAACCCCGCCCCCTGACTTGTAGCTGACGCCGGCGGGCGTGCGTCATCATCTCCAGCATCACACGCCGAACATCATCACGTACATCGTGACAGATCAGCCGCACGCTGATGACGTCACTCACCCGGCGACTGGCAAGATGGGCGCGGATAGCACGTTCATCACCGCATCACTTTCCTATAAAGGTTTGGACTTTGTATTTACTTTGCATTCTTGATAAAAGTCTTCACCGACTGAAACGTCGAACACTACACAACACTTGTGTACCTGAGTCTTTCTTTATCCAGTCCTGTGAGTGCCACTGTTTTCCTCGATTCTACACATCAGGTTCCCCAACCTCAGAAGGTGGCACCTGGGCAAGTATCGTTGGTTATTGTGGAGTGCCGGCTTCAGTGACTATATATATATATATATATATATATATATATATATGCAGCTAAGGTGCAGCACTCCCTTATAAAAATATATGGCTGAAGATAGTACTTAAAGTACTGAAACGTTCCTTTATTTCCCTGGTGGTCTGTGAGGTTTTTTATAAGGGAGTGCTGCATATTCAATACTTTTTGTGCAGGCACCCCTGCAGGATATGTATCGTTTTTTGGAGTGCCGGACCTCTTGAACTGTATATATATATATATATATATATATATATATATATATACAGTCAGGTCCGTCATCACGTACATCGTGACAGTTCGACCGCACGCTGATGAAGTCACTCACCCGGCGACTGGCAAGATGGGCGCGGATAGCACATTCATCACCGCATTACAGTCCTATAAAGGTTTGTACTTTGTATTTACTTTGCGTTCTTGATAAAAGTCTTCACTGACTGAAACGTCGAACACTACACAACACTTGTGTACCTGAGTCTTTCTTTATCCAGTCCTGTGAGTGCCGCTGTTTTCCTCGATTCTATATATATATATATATATATATATTCAGTTATAAAAATATAATAAATATGTATGCATGTTGAGATAATGATTCATGTATTTACACTGCATTGAATGGGTTGAAGAGAGACTGGTTTGTATGGGTACTGTATATTCTTTTGTCTTTTGGACTGGGCAGGCTGCCCGTTCATTTATATGTATTGGCCCCTCACAGTGGGGAGCTTGGTGTGGTTTTCCCCCACGGGACTGTGGACGCTGGCGGATGTGCGGCCAGGCATCTGCTGTGTGTGGAGGGCTCTCCCCATGGAGCAAGCCCAGTATGTTAGCGGGCCAGAGCGGCACGTGCGGGGAGTGGGAAGGAGCCCGCACACAACTGCTAGGATAAAAGGGACTCCCGCAGGGGCTGCTGGGGAGAGCCTGAGGTGACAGGAGATGAGGAGCCCGCATTTACCGGAAGGACAGTGAGAGCTCTCCAAGGTGAGGACTGGACAGTGGTGTGCAGAACCGCGGTCATCAGGAAGAGAGCGCTTGGGTCCGTTGTTGACAAGGAGACTGCCAGGACCGGACTAGCAGGAAGCCAAGCAGGAGCCTGTATAGGAAGCGGTGTCATCGATGGGACTGCCAAAAGTCCTCCCCCAGGGCTGGTGACTGACAGCCGGGAGCCTGTGAGGGAGAGAGTCCACTATCCAGGGTGCTGAATATTGATCAGGTCTGTTAGCTTCTATAAAGCACCACACTTCATAATAATCCCTCCAGTTAAGGCAGGCAGTCAGATGTTGACACATATTCCTACTAACAGCAATTTCTTCAAATAGAGGAATAATAGGACTTGTGCAACCAGCAATTATCCAGGCAGTATCAGTTATTACCTTAGACTCATCAGTCAGCTATATAGGAAACATTGATTCTTGTCAGGAAAAGTTTACAGATGTTAATCTGAGTTAAGTATCTTCAGTTTCAGCACAGGCCCGGGCTTGCAACGTTCAAGTGTCAAAGTCAGCGTAAGGGACAGCACAAAGCGACAGTGCAGCACTCACAGCTATCGCCAGACATTAGGGAGATATAGTGTCAAAACAGCTGTTTATTCAAACGTGCACCAATGCAAGGGGGTACTGGCTAGACTCTAAGAGAACTGATAGTCCCTAGGACAATTACTAGCAGGCAGTAATCCTGGGAAATTGTTCTGGTCTAAAAATTTACGTTGAGGGAGGGTGTTTCATGCACAATTGTTGCGCTGTGAGTATTATTTGATGTATTGCATATCTGTCCTAAGCTTAAAGAAAGAACCGATCCAGGTCAATAAGATCCTGTCGGGAATCGAGTGTATTTACTGTAGTCTGATGTACTGTATGCCTCTTACTGTTTTGTGAATTGTTTATTTAAAATTGTAATGTGTGAATAAATTCACCTCATTGTTCAACTTATTGTCGATATCTGACTTGAATAATTTGGTGGATTCCCCAACAAAACAGGAACTATACTCAGTAAGCCAACAAGTTACAGTTATTACACCACAACTAGCATTTCGTGGCCGTTTAGTGGGTGTTACAAGACCCCTCCTTGGTACCCCTGATGCTGCTAAACTGCATATCCATTCTAGCTCCACCAGGAACCAACGTGCCTTGTAAAAACTTCTGATACAGGCTTTGGAATCTACTACTAACTTGCATTCTTGACTCTTTTGTGCACACCACTTGTCAGGGAAACAAAAAGGCCCACCACTCAGATCCTCACAAAGGACATTGCAACCAAGTCATACTCTCCATGATAGAAAATAAATTACTAAGATGTAGGATTACTATTCGGAGCTTCAGTTTAAATAAGGATGCACCAAACAAATAAGTCTTCATATCTGATCTACTCACTGCAGGGATAAAGGCTTAACAGTTCTGAGTTTAGTTAGGCAACATCGTTCCTTCCTCAGAGCAACAGTTACCTAACTTCATGTACAATTAAGTAACCTAGATAGTTGATGACCAAGCCAAGGTGCAGCTTTCTCAGGGACATTGTTGCCAGGAAATTACAAAAATTGGAATGTATCACAACTGTTCAAAACCTGAGAGCAAATATCACTTCAATTGCCATATTATCTGAATTGGGCCTCAGGCATTATACTAAAGGAGCATACAGTTTGTGACCCGGGCCAATTTGCAGAAAAGACGGCTACCTAAGTTAAATATATGGGCTATATATAAATTTAAGGGACCTATGTATCAAGCTTTTTTTCACAAATTATATAGAAACCAGTGTCTACGTAATTTTATGAATTGTTGTTATGTACTAATAGCACAATGCAGGAAATTTCACATAAATCTATGGCAGAGTGCTAATTAGCACTGCAGATCGCAGTCCCTATTATTATCAATGGGAACTCCGTTCTCACCCCTATTGTACTGTATGTACCAAAAAGCAAAGCTTTTCGTAGTTTGGCCCCATTAGTTTACATCTTCAGATAGTGTAAACAAATCTATAAACTGTGTACAATAAGTAGAGACAGACTGTAAAAGTTCTCCCCTCTTCAAGTCTCTGGTGCTGTTACAGTTGACTTTACAATAAATCATTGTTCTGGTATAATTAAAAGACACAAGCCTTATGTTGGCTTTTCGAATCAGATCCCAGTTCTCAGGTGGCTTCATGAAGCCAGTCCCTGAATGACAAAATCAGACCAAAGATCTTTATTAATGAACCAAATAAATAACATATCCCTCCTGCAGTCTCATGCTGTCTCCATTTGTGCTAAGGAACAACTTTGGCTGTGGTGGAAGCTGCCATACACATATTGGTGGATAGTTCCAACCATCCATCAGTGTGTGTGGGGCACACACTGGTGCTAGCGTTTACCAAACAATCAGTTTCCCAGCAGATGACTAATGCATATATGACAGCCTATAAGTAATTGTGCAGCTACCCAGTTGTAGGCTTCAATTAAATTCTATGACTTGCAAGAATCAAAAGTTGGATTCAAGAGTGCACAAGACAGATATTAAGTTCACTGTGGTTAGTTGATTTTATATATATTGTGTGTATATATATATATATATATATATATACAATATTCCCAGAAAAACCTCCATTAGTTGGTACTGTAGGGGGTATATTTACTAAGGTTTTTAGAAGTGGAGATGTTGCCCATAGCAACCAATCAGATTCTAGCTATTGTTTTCTAGAAGGTACTATATAAGTGTAATCTGATTGGTTGCTATGGGCAACATCTCCACTTCTAAAAATACGCACTTTAGTTTTAGTAAATCTACCCCTAGGAGTATCTTGGTAAATCACAGTTTTGACAATAGTATGTACCAGTCATTGTCTGTGGGGTCTTTTTATGTATATTTAAAAAAAACATTTCAACGTGGACTGCAAATAAGAATTTGCTATTTGGACTATTTATTTCTCATTTGCACACTCACTTGCCAAAAATTAGGAAATATTGTATTCACTTTTTAATTAAATAGTGAGCATGGAATTTTAGGAGTGTTTCAATTTATTAAATGTTATGTAAAAATAGTTTTTACTTATTTAAACATACTAACTTGGTACAATCGGTAGGAGGGTTCAGAAATGCCTGTGTGCTATACTGGAACTGCCGGGATGCAATGTTGCCACTTACTGGGTTTCAGTCATGTTAAATATCTCAAACCCATAGCTTAGGCAGCTGGGGTGTGCCTCAGCATCAGCTTAATACTGCAGTAAGCAGGATGACGCTAGTTTTCACTATGGCAGATGAAAGCTCATATTCATGTTGTGGTGGAGACCAGCCCAAACTGTCAAACAGCGGCTGCTTAAGAATTTGGTAATGCAGCACTTTGCATGCTCTTTAAATATTTATTATATTTTTTTTTACACTGTGCAGCTTCTTTGGTCTGATAGGAGGTACAATAACTGATAATCACTTGCCCCTCTGCTTTTCAGCTGTATGTGATTTCTCATTAGAGATGAACCATTCGATTTCGGCTCGGATTATCCCGCCAAATTCGGATCTCAGAATGAGGCAAAACGTCATCATTCATGGACATCTCAACACAGATGTCCATGAAAGATGACATTTTGCCTTGTTCTGAGATCCGAACTTGGTGAGAAGATCTGAGCCCAAACCGAAAGGTTCATCTCTAGTTTTTGTTGCAAGTCACTAATGGTCACCTCTGCTCAAAACCAAAAACAAAACATGGGGCTCGGCAAACATCCCTCATAAAAATGTGCGCTGACCCCCGTGTTTTGGTTTTGGATCTGGATCTCCCCTGGTTTTGGATCTGTATTGGTTTTGCCAAAACCTCACCTCTGTGTTTTGCTTTTAGGTTTTGGATTTGGATCTGGATTTTTCTTAAAAAATAATAAAACATCTAAAATCACAAAAAATGGGCCTGTTTTTGTTCTTACAGTATTATTAACCTCAATAACGTTTATTTCCACTCGTTTCCAGTCAATTTTGACCAGCTCACAATATTGTTTTCATCCAGTTTAGGCCAAAAATTTGCACCAATCTAGCTGAATGACTAAGTTATGCGGCAGCAGGAGGTGGCACAAAAACGTGGCAGTTCAACTGCCACATGGCACATCAGGAAACTAATGTTTTTATTATTCAAGAGAAACCTAAGAGAAGTGGAGTATGTATGTAGTTGAAGGCAGGGACAGGAATGGTTTGGTAGTAAATTTTATTTCATTTTTTTATTCTGTGGTAAATTTATGTGGGAGAATGGGAGGGGAGGAGGCATTTACAAAAATATATTTTACTCATTCACATCAGTCTTTGTCCCAGAAAAAATCCTTGAGTGCCATGCCTGCTGCTGGGAGTGCATTTTCTCATCCCAGAAGGGGACCAGGAAGACTTCAAGTAGTGCTTTCCACGTGAAAAAGCATTTCCTAACCTGTACAGGGACATTGAAAAAACAAAGTTAGTTACTGGCCTACAAACTGCCACTTAACCAGCACAAATATATTAAGGGGTAAATTTAGTTTACTAAAGAGAGTTTTTAGAAGTGCATTTTAGAAGAATCATATTCTACTTACAATCACTTTCTAGAAGATAATAGCTAGAATCTGACTATTTTCTATGGACAAACAACATCACTTCTAATACGGAAAAAAAGGGGGATGGAAACTTGCGCACTGAGATAAAAAATATGGATATATGGCTCTGTAGCGAGCTGCAGTATATAAATGATAGCTGACTCTATCATAAACAATTTGAAGAAAAAGAATGAGGATATACGCGCTCAGCTATAGTTTACAATGATTGAATGCAGAATGTAAATTAAGCCCAAATGGATATGGTCAATAATCAGATTATGCTACTGAGTAACAAAATAAATGAAATAAAATGAGTGAATGTAGGATTAATTAATTTTACTGATATGGGTCAAAAGGAAGCAGTATTCAAATGATAAATATCTGCATGTATTATTTCATTACAAAAATGCCATGAAAACAAAACATCAACAGAAATAACAATTAAAAATAGATAAATCTGCCAGAGGAGCTCCCAACATAGAATAAATGCTAGCACACAATTCCTGATAGTTCAATGTCTCATAGACTCCTAGGTGTTAATTGGAGTCTGGTAACCCTGATGTTCCAAAAAATGGAAGTAATTATGAGGGAAATACAGGTAGGCTTGGCTGATGATGAATAGCGGCGTCCCGCTAAGATGTGATCCACTTATCAGTGCTGCTGGCCCAGGGTGATCTTGTCGAGGAAGGCAGTATGGGTATACGGCAATGGACGGTGGACCCCACACAAGCTGCTCAGCCTGGTGCTCTTACCAGCAGCATATCCATATTGGAGGTCTGCCCGCAGAGCAACGCTAAGGAAGCCGCTGTGAATGGGGTGGAGATTTCAAAGGTTCAGGCTGACTGACGCCGTCCCCCATGCACCCCCTCCTCAACTGGAGACTCACCTTCCTGCGCCTTGCCGATAGCAGCTCCTTCCTCTAGCTGGCACGGATTCTTCCTCCTTCTCCGGGCTTGTGTGTGTCCGTCCTCCTGTCTCTTACTTCCGGGTTGTACCACGTGGTGGTAAGGTGTACAGTCAATTGTTTATGAGTTGGTGGAAAGACAATATTTGGGGTCGGGCAGAGCTTGGGGCAAATCTCGTACTCTGGAGCAGATACATCGATGATGTAATCTTCATATGGCGAGGAAGTGAATTTTCACTGTCCAATTTTTTAACCGTGGTCAATAACAATAATAATTTTTTACACTTTACCGCAAATTACAGTAAAACAAAAGTCGAATTTCTAGATTTGAACATATTCATAGAAGCAGGGAGAATTCACACCAACACACATAGAAAGGCAGTAGATGTTAATAGCTTTATCCTGTCCAACAGCTGGCACCATCCCCCTTGGCTTAACACAGTACCCAAAGGGCAATTCCTTAGATTATGGAGAAATTGTTCCAAACTGGAAGGCTTTCAAACACAAGGGCAAGTACTTGCTGCACAATTTCTGGACAAACAATATGACAGAACGACAGTAGAAACAGCCTTTGAGGAGGCACAACATCACACAAGAAAAGATCTACTTGTATATAGACGTGACAATAATCCTAAGAAACCTGAAGAAATATTTTTTATCACACAATATTGTAGACAAGCTAAACAGATTCAGCAAATAATAAGAAAAAGATGGCCTATCTTACTTGGAGATGACATACTATCAGACTTGCTGCCACTACATCCCAGAATTGTATACAGAAAAGCACCTGATCTCAAATGCAAGCTGGTTCGCAACCATATCCCACCAGCATGTTCCAAACAGACCACAATTGACAATAATACAACGAGTTTAGGTTTCTTTTATTGTGGGATGTGTATAGGATGTAGGAACATGCGACAGCATACAACAAAGCCCACGATCAATTTTAGATCGAACACTACTAACAAAGAGTACAAGATAAAAAAACGGATCACATGTCATAGCAAAGGGGTGATATATCTATTAGAATGTGGATGTCGCAAGCAATACGTAGGGTGGACCACAAGACCCCTAGAAGTGCGTATAAACGAACATATTAGAAACATTAAAAAAGGATTTGAGGAACATAACCTTTCTCAACATTTTAAGATCTGCCATAACAGTGACCCCACATCACTGATATTCATAGGAATTGAGGAGGTTGTACCAAGCTGGAGAGGGGGGAATTATGAATATAAAATAAACGTGAGAGAACTGAATTGGATGTATGAACTCAGAACTTTTGCACCCAAAGGACACAATGTGGATAATGAAGTTAAATCCATAATTTGTAAAAAAATAAGCCATTAATCACGGATCAAGATTAATTTAATGACTAAGCAATCTCACATTAATGAGATATGGAATGCTTTTGTATATCATTACAGAGCATACCTTAATACATATCAATATCTATACTTTAGTTTATAATGAGTACCAATATACAATAAGGCAAATTTTTTTGAATAACATTTAATCTTCTTGCATGATACTTGTTGTCATTTTTATGGACTATGATTGTTTATGAGACCATTAACAACCATATTATGGAGGATGATCACCAAAGCTAATCCGTTTTGCAACAACAGCAGCATGTGATTATATTATCCACACAGACCATTTAATTATTCTGAATGTAAGTGGATCACCCACAACTGGAATTAGTCACACCATGAAGGAAGACCAATCAAAATGTACCTAATTTACATAAAACCTATCAGAAAAGGAGGAGCATTCATTTTAATCCCCAAGACTTCTGGTTCTCATTACACACATGAACTCCTGGAAAAAGGCCAACTAAGGCTGAAATGTGTTGGAGATCTATCAGCACTCAGATTCTGCCAGAACAGGACTTATCCCCACAGAGAGGCATTGCTAACACTCCACCAATTGACTTTACGCCTTACCACCACGTGGTACAACCCGGACGTAAGAGACGGAGTACAGGAGGACGGACACACGCAAGCCCGGAGAAGGAGGAAGAATCTGTGCCGGCTAGAGGAAGAAGAGGCTATCGGCAAGGTGCAGGAAGGTGAGTCTCCGGTTGAGGAGGGGGTACACGGGGGACGGCGTCAGTCAGCCTGAACCTTTGCCATCTCCTCCCCATTCACAGCGGCTTCCTTAGCGTTGCTCTGTGGGCAGACCTCCAATATGGATACGCTGCTGGTAAGAGCACCAGGCTGAGCAGCTTGTGTGGGGTCCACCGTCCATTGCCATATACCCGTACTGCCTTCCTCGGGAAGATCACCCTGGGCCAGCCTCACTGATATGTGGATCACATCTTAGTGGGACACCGCTATTCATCATCAGCCAAGCCTACCTGTATTTCCCTCATAATTACTTCCATTTTTTGGAACATCACGGTTACCAGACTCCAATTAACACCTAGGAGTCTATGAGACATTGAACTATCAGGAATTGTGTGCTAGCATTTATTCTATGTTGGGAGCTCCTCTGGCAGATTTATCTATTTTTAATTGTTATTTCTGTTGATGTTTTGTTTTCATGGCATTTTTGTAATGAAATTATACATGCAGATATTTATCATTTGAATACTGCTTCCTTTTGACCCATATCAGTAAAATTAATTAATCCAACATTCACTCATTTTATTTCATTTATTTTGTTACTCAGTAGCATAATCTGATTATTGACCATATCCATTTGGGCTTAATTTACATTCTGCATTCAATCATTGTAAACTATAGCTGAGCGCGTATATCCTCATTCTTTAACATCACTTCTAAAACTCACTTCTAAAAACTCTCACTTCAGTAAATTAAATTTACCCCTTAAAGTCCTACGTTGTATCTTTCTTGAGAATCCTGCACAAACTTCTGCTGGTAGGAGTGGATTTTCATTCCAGAAGGGGACCAGGAAGACTGCTTTCCAAAACAATTGACTGTAAAATAATCCTTTGCAAAGCTTCCGCATTGAACATTTCCCAACCTGTACAGGGACATTAAAAAAAACAGTTAGTTAGTGGCCTCAAAGTGCCACTTAACCAGCACAGATATGTGGACAAGTGTAAGATCTATGATTTAAGGCAGGGGTAGCCAACCCTAGTCCTTGAGAGCTAACAACAGAGCATGTTTTCCAGGTCTCCTCACAGAATCACAACTGTAATAATTAACTCCACCTGTGGATCTTTTCAAATGTGGTGCTGAGTAATGAATACACCTATGCACCTGCTAGGTGGTCTATAAAATGTGAACTGTTAGTAGCTCTCGAGGACCGAGGTTGGCTACCCCTGATTTAAGGCCTTACATTGTGTCTTTCTTGAGAATCCTGCACCTGCTTCTGCGGCTAGGAGTGGATTTTCATCCCAGAAGGGGACCAGGAAGAGTGCTTTCCAAAAACAATAGACTGTTAAATAATCTTTTGCAAACCTTCCGAAAAAGCATTTCCCAACCTGTACAGGGACATTAAAAAAAACATAGTTAGTTAGTGGCCTTCAGTTCAACTGCCGTTGTACCCACTGTCTACTTAACCAGAGCAGATATTGTGGACAAGCAGAACAGAGTAGCAAATGCAACTTTTAAGGTTTAAGTCTTACATTGTGTCTTAAGTGCCATGCCTGCTACTGGGAGTGGATTTCATCCCAGAAGGGATGAAGACATTGTTTTTTCTTCCCAACAGACACAGATCTGAAGAGATGTACATAACTAATGGCAGAAAAAAGAGGCAATTTGGAGGCCCTTACACAAAACTACCTTTGCTTTACTTGAGCTGCCCACCTTCCAGAGTTTTCAGCACAGCCGGGAACCTTGTCAGTGATCGTCCTAAGACTACTTCCCAAAAATGTGGAAAAGATGATGCCCATCAAAATGAACTACAAATTCTATGAGAAAGACCTTTACCGTCATAATATTGTGTGAAGAGGATAATGTATACATCACTCCAAATTATACCATCACCCAAGCCTATATCGTCATCCCATTCTGTGTTGTGTATTTATTACAGCTGCGCTCCCTGTTATATTGGGGATTCATTGTCCACTTTACTGAATGTGAGCTCCATTTTAGTCCATATCATCACCACACCCCCTACACATCTTCTGACCTGGGCTACAGGAGGAGCAGCTGCACTCTGGAATATGGTTGCATGGAGTTTCCCCTCTGCCTCGCTGATATTCAGGTAGAGGGGCCATGGGTAGGGACTGGGAGTAGGGGCACTATAATCAAAGAATGCAGTTTTAGCTGCTTTATTCCATTTTTTAAACCATATCCTCTAAATTCACCTTTGAAAATGTTTATGCAAATCTCAGCAGAGGTGTTTTGTGATGCCATGACTAACGCGCGCACACACACACACTAAAAACAGACTGATTGAATACATTTTTCATGGGTACGTGGGAGGGATAGCACCCAAACGAGGCAGCAGCCTCTTGATAAACAACACAGGCAGCACCCCTTACACACACAAAAAAAAAAAAGATTGATTGATTTACTGACTGATTGATTGAATTCATTTTTAGGGGAACTTGGGAGTGCGAGCACCCAAACGAGGCAGCAGCCTCTTGATAAACAACACAGGCAGCACACCTAACACACACACACACAAAAAAAAGATTGACTGACTGACTGATTGATTGATTGAATTCATTTTTGGGGGCACTTGGGAGTGAGAGCACCCGAACAAGGCAGCAGCCTATTGATAAACGACACAGGCAGCACAGCAGCCCTGCACACCTATGTTGCTGATAAATGTGGCTAACGCACACACAAAAAAATAGTTTTTATTTTTTCACTGGTGGTGTGGCTAACGCATACACAAAAAAAATGTTTTTATTTTCTCACTGGTGGTGTGGCTAATACGCAATTACGCACACACAAATTTTTTTTTTTATTTTGTCTTTGGTGGTGTGGCTAACAGCCACACACAGACACAAAAAAAATTGTTTTTATTTTTTCACTGGTGGTGTGGCTAACACACACAAAAAATAGTTTTATTGTCACACTGGTAGTGTGGCAGGCTAACACGCACAAAAAAAAAATGTTTTTATTTTAACACTGGTGGTGTACACACAAACATTTTTTTTTTATTTTCACTCTAGTAGTGTGTGGCAGGCTAACACACACACACAAAAAAATGTATTTTATTTTTTTCATACTGAGGGTGAAGAGCACCCCTGAATGAGGCAGCAGCCCCTTGATAAACACACAGGTAGCACAGCACCCCTGCGCACCTACATTGCTGATAAGTGTGGCTAACAGGTGCACACACACACAGAAATGAAAATAAAATACTTTATTTTTTTCACACTGGGGTTTAATAGCATCCCTGATGGACAGAGCACCCCCTGACAACTCAGCAGCACAGCCAGCCCCTACAGACAACAGCCAGCCCCTATGGAGTGGATAGGACAACAGCCAGCCAGCCCCAGAGTATATATATATTATGGACAACAGCTAGCCCCTATGGAGTGGACAGGACAACAGCGAGCTAGCCGCAGTATATGGACAACAGCCAGCCCTGCCCCCTATGGACATAAGCAGCAGCCCTTGACACAACAGTAGCCTATCCAGCCCCTATGGACATAAGTAGCCAGCCCCTGACACAACAGTAGCCAACCCCTATGCACAGCAGAACAGCACAGCACAGCTCCCAGCTCCCTCAGCACAGCTCCCAGCTATCTTCCTCTTCAATCTCCACAGCCAGAATGAAAAATGGCGGTGATCACGAGACCTTTATAGAATCCAAAACCCGCGAGAATCCGACAGCAGGATGATGACATTTTGCCTCGTTTTCAGATGTGAGTCATGCGGGCAAAACCGAGCCTACTCGGATCCCCTAAGTTTGGGTGGGTTTGGATCTCTGAGATCCGAACCAGCTCACCTCTAATCCCTAATGTGCGCCGACCCCCATGTTTTGGTTTTGCATCTGTATCTCCTTCAAGGTTTTGGATCTAGATTTGGTTTTGCAAACCACCCTCAAGTGTTTTGGTTTTGTTTTGGATCTGGATTTTTTAAATAAAAAATAGATAAAAAGTTTTAAAAACCGCTAAAATCATTTAATTTATGCAACCAAAAACCCGATATTTGGATTAAATATCCGAATTCTGAACAACAAAAAGATCAGACCCGCGACCCGGATTTACCCGGATCTCCTCAGGAAATTAGAACCACGACTCGGTTTTACCCGGATTCACGAAATTCGGGTGGATTCGGATTTCTGGAGAATCGAACCGCACATCTATACTCAGAATACCAATGCTGCAAAATTAATAATTTAAGCCAATATGTGAACATAATACATTGATAAGCTGAGTACTTTTTAGCCATTTATAGGCTTACCATACTATCCCTTAAAACCAGGACACTCTTGATTTACATAGGTTCTGTGGCTGGCTGACTTCAAGCCTGTATTTCACCTGGTTTTAGCTAGCCACATAACCTGTGTAATTCATAAATGTCCAAGTTTAAAGGCATACCACTGTAAGCCTAGTCATTTGACATGTATAGTGCAATGTGCAAATTAACCAAAGCAGAAACATTTAGTGAAGGAAATTTCAATAATCCACCTATTGTAACAAACAAGATACCATGCAATGTGTTTTCTTAAATGAGCAGCACACTGAAGGTTAAGGAAATCTCCTGATGTTAGAAGACAACTTCACTAATGTTATGTCTGTAATAAAGGACTTAATACTATTGCTCATTTTTAATATATTCTTAATAGATCAAATAGAAATACTCCTATAAACATTTGTACTGTCATTTATCCATAGCATCGCCTGTTTTACTCTGTTGAAGTGTCAGGATGTGGCCTGGGTTTGGCTGCTACTCACCTCCGCGCGTCCTTGGGCTTAGGTGTTCAGTTGCTGGGAGTGGAGGTGAGTGGTGACTGAATATTCTCCCCGGAGTCTGCTACGGCTTCTGTGCATGCATCCTGGTTCTCGGGGTGCCGGGCATGGGCGCAGCCATGTTAGTCCATATCACCTGACTAGTCTCTCCCAATGGTAGTCCTACGGTCACTCAGGACTATGATCCCCTGATCCAATGACCAGCTACCTAAGGGTATTTAAGTCTGACTCCAGGAACAGGAAACTGTTGTTCAACTTCGCTGTTCCAGTGATTGTTATGCTCTCCGGTGTTTCCCACGAATTAGCTCCAGTATGTTGTTTCAGCCCTCACGCTGACCTCCAGTATTACTTGTATTAGCTCCATGCTAAATCTCAGCATGTTACTTCAGCTCTCTCACAGAACTCCAGTGTTTCCTGTAACAGTTCCTGTGTTGTCTTTCAGTGCGCTGCTCAGCTCCCAAGCTGCCTCCCTGTGTTACATGTTATATGTACCAACCTTCAAGCTGATTACTAATTTAGCTGTCTAGCTTCATCCCTGAGTTTACTTCGCTCCTATAGTGAATTCTACTGTGACTGCATCTCAGGCTGCGCAGTGTTCCTTCCCAGTGATCCCTCCTCATGACTACCATCGCCATTCAGCATCTCATATCAAGTATTGATTACCATCAATTCTCAGTGTCTCATTCCAAGTGCTGATTACCATCAATTCTCAGTGTCTCATTCCAAGTGCTGATTACCATCAATTCTCAGTGTCTCATTCCAAGTGCTGATTACCATCAATTCTCAGTGTCTCATTCCAAGTGCTGATTACCATCAATTATCAGTGTCTCATTACAAGTGCTGATTACCATAGATTCTCAGTGTCTCATTCCAAGTGCTGATTACCATCAATTCTCAGTGTCTCATTCCAAGTGCTGATTACCATCAATTCTCAGTGTCTCATTCCAAGTGCTGATTACCATCAATTCTCTGTGTCTCATTCCAAGTGCTGATTACCATCAATTCTCAGTGTCTCATTACAAGTGCTGATTACCATAGATTCTCGGTGTCTCATTCCAAGTGCTGATTACCATCAATTCTCAGTGTCTCATTCCAAGTGCTGATTACCATCAATTCTCAGTGTCTCATTACGAGTGCTGATTACCATAGATTCTCAGTGTCTCATTCCAAGTGCTGATTACCATCGATTCTCAGTGTCTCATTCCAATTGCCAAGTTCAATCTTATGATACCATCTTCCACTGACAAGTGCTGCGATTAAAACCACAGTGTGTGTACTTTGTACCTTCATCAAGAACCATCTTTAGATATCATCTTCCAGTGACAAGTGCTGCAATTATAATCAGTGTGTACTTTGTACCCTAATCTAGTATCATCTCATACCATTCCATTGTGACTATGCTGCGTCTAAAGCTGCACCCTGTTTACTCTGTACCCTCATCTAGTACCATCTCATGAACCCATTCCTCTGTGACTGTGCTGCGTCTGAGTACCTATATAGTTACTGTATTCCGTTACTGGATCTACAGAGTGTCTTTACACTTGCGTTCAGATCTTCTGAGTTACCAAAAGCATACCAGTGTTTCATTACACTCATTATTGCAGTGACATTTCCTAGTCTCCTTGTCACTCCCAAGTACCTAACCAGGGGGCCGCGATCTGCTCACTCGATGCGGTGAAACCCATATCCTAACAAGAGGGATCACTACTGAAGACCACTGAGTGGGTTAGACTCCGCGCCTCTGGTTAGGTCTAGCCAACACCTGAGCTGACCTTTATTGAGGACACTAGCACTGTCACTCCCCTCGTTGCTTCCTAGCCATCCTAACCTCCCCGGATCCCTGTTTTTCTCAGAGGTATTGCTAACCTCAGATCATGACATTATTATTATTATTACTATCCTTTATATATATGGCGCCACAAAGGTTCTGCAGCACCTTACACAGTACATAAATGAGCACACAAGAAAAAGTAAATAGTAATACAAAACAATGCAGGACAAGGACATGGTTATAAACATAGCTGCTTAACACAAGCAGCAGGACATGAGCAACCAAGTGTTAGGTGCCGTTGTGGGGAGTTAGGAGTAAATTATACTATACGTAGGGGGTTTGAGAAGCACGTGAGGGACGAAGGCCCTGCTCATGAGAGCTTACATTCTAAAGGGGAAGGACAGACAGACAGGGGCGACACACATGGGGTAGATCAGTGCTCGAAGTGTGACGTTATACAACGGTATGGTATACCGCCACTTTGAGCACTAGACAATTTTTTTTTCAACTTTAAGCAGAGGGCAGTGCTGAGTTGGAAAGCAATGTGCATGTCTCCACCCGCTACACTGACACTGCTCACAGGCTGTCAGTGTCAGTGTGTACTAAGACAGCCCCAGCCCCTAAAGCCAGCCGAAATGTGAGCGAATGAGTGCTTTTTGTTCTATAATGTGCACAAAATTTGTACCCCATCTCCCCAACATTCTTTTCATGCCCGCTTACTACAGTGTATGTAGTCACAGATCTGAGGGCGGCTGGAGACTCTGGCAGCTGTTTGATCACTGACAGACTGCCGGCTCCAGGTGCACTGCTTCTCGCAGCCAGAGCTCACTGATCTCCCCCGCTGCTCGTGCCACAGCTACCTGGATCCTGACAGCAGAGTTTGCCGAGGCTGGAGTGTACTGTATCATGTGTCCCCGCGGGGGGGCCTCCAGGGAGTGGGGAGGTGTCAGTAGTATTGGTGCAAGCAGAGGGGGGGTTCGGGAGTATTGCCGCGGGGAGGCGAGGGGTTGGGGAGCATGACCGCGAGTGGGGGGTGTCTGGTACATCCACGAGTGGGGGGGTTCGGGAGTGCGGCCGCGAGTGGGGGAGGTGGGGCGGGCTGGGGAGTATGGCCGCAAGCCGGAGATAGAGGGGCTTGTGGCGTGGTGGTGTGTTACCGCCGTTACTCTGAAATCTCTCATTAGTGTGTCAGAGCTGTGTTAAAGAGGGGAGCTGAGGAAGAGAAAAGGGGAGGGATTGCAAGAAAAAGAAGGAAATCAGGTAGCCACCTATTTATTATAATTATTATTCATTTTTTAGAATTATTATTAACACTCAGAGGATCTTATTTCCAGACTATCCATAGTGTTAATAATACCAGACAGGTAGCACCCACCCCCTTGTAAGTGACCACACCCCCTTCTCTGGCACGCGCATAAGTACAACCTTAGATTTTCCATACCCCCACTTCAAAATTCCCACTTTGAACACTGGGGTAGATAGTGAGGATGGAGCATGGAGCAGGGGGTTAGGATATGTGCTGCGGAATGTGAGGGGCAGGCAGACAGGGGCAACACAGAGGGGTAGATAGTGAGGAAGGAGCATGGAGCAGTGGGTTAGGATATGTGCTGCGGAATGTGTGTGTATATGATGGCCTGATGTTATGTCAGAATTAAGTTCTTCATTCATCTATCTCTATGACAGAAAATAGATTGTTTATGTGTTATTTACATGAAAGATGTACAAAATAAAGTTGTAGCACTTTAATGATTGTGTGTTACATTTTAGCATCTAAATACAGCCTGATAAAAAATGCAGCTATTATGGGACTGTCCTGCCATCCTAATACAGTAGTGACTACTTTAGTCCCAGCTGCTGGGTGCTATGCCATGCTACTGTGCCACATAATAACTATATTAAGAATACAGATGGATAAATGTCTGGAGACAATTAGATTATTTATGATTGAGATACACACTAAACTATACAATTTATTTGATTAGGATATAGGACCTCATTCAGAGTCGGTCATAGCGGCCGCACGGTCGTACGGGCTACGGCCGCAAAATCCGATCGTACGGCTGGTCGATCATAAACAAAGTGACGCCCATTCGTTAGCACTGCACCTCCTCTAGCTACCGACTGATCTGATCGAAAGAGACAGTCGTAGTCAGGCGCTGTCAGTCGCTGTATGCTAATTATGTTGTGATGGTTGCGGCCGTATGTGTTGTATTGATGGTCACATATCATGTTTACATGGACTATCGATCAGCTTGTTATTAGCTTGTTGTCAATTATCTAATTAAGAGTGTCTTGCTGTTCTTTTTATTCAGCTTTTTTTCATATGTCAATAAACTTTATTGTTTTTTTTGTGGGTGTTTTCCCCGTTCTCGTTTTTTTTTCAAAATTCCATAGCAAAGTAATGTTTATTATATGTGAATGTACTGTTGCTAATTGTGTTAACTTTAAAAATGCATGCATTTTGCGTCAGGATCATTTGCACTCCTATGTTTGCAATTGCACACTGCGTGTTTTATCCAATCAAATCTGACCTTATTTTTCGGGTCACATGATTAAAGGATTGGCCAATAGTGTTTTTTTTTAGGAAACTGAGTAAATATTTTAGCCAATCATCTTTATTTTACCCCATGTATATTTAATGTTTTCTGTAAAATCGGCCATTGCCATCAGGAGAGCCGCGGCTTTTACCCGTCGGGAATTAAGCATCCTTGTAAATATTTTGGACAGGCGGCTTACAAACGCCCAGCCTCCCATTTCCAACCGCATAAAGCGTGCGGCCTATGCGGAGGTGAGGAGAGCCCTTCGCCGTGCGGGATTTAGGCGCAATATAGCGCAATTAGAGAGGCGGTGGTCAGATTTGCGCCGCCGGTCACCAGTCCTTTTGGCTAATTTGCGGGCGCGATTACGCAGACGTAAGTATGCGTTTGTATAAATTTTATAATTAGTGGACTGTTAAAAATGTCTGTTCCTTTTCCAATTCTTTTATTAAATGTAAACAAACCCTCCTGTATGTTGTCCCTATTGTCCTGAATGTGTAAAGTGTACTTGTATTGTGTAGCCGAAAGTGAAAACTAAACTTAGATTTTTTTAATATCCCCCTCACCTTCCCCATCCGCTCAACCCAGCCCTCCCTCCCCACCACCATACTCCCCCAGTAACCCTCCCTCCCTCTTCCAAAACTCCCCTAGTATTCCTCCCTCCCCTGCCCACTCATCCTAAATCACCACTCCCGTGCCCGAGTCCTCTACCCAAATATCCCCTCCCTTGGATTTTTTCAACTCCATTTCCCCTCCCACCATTCAACCAACTCCAACTTTCTCCCCATCTGGATCTCCAGCACCATCTCCATCTCCAGCACCATCTCCATCGGATGCTTCGTTGCCACGCTCTGATGGTATATGTTTTTTCATATTATGTTTTTTTTTTTTTTTGTGGAGTGTTGTTGTTATCCATGTTTTTTTTAACATATTTTTGCTGTGTGTTTGTTTTCATTTTTACAGTATGGGTGTAATAACCATTGCGCAGTAATCCTGTTACTCAATATTTTGTGCTTATGTTTTGTGCCTGGGCCCTTTTTTTTGGGGGGTGCCCAAAAATGTATGCCTTTTGGGGTTTACAAAATGCTTTTTATTTGGTGTAAAAATTGACTACATTTGGATTTGTATTTTAGATTTAAATAAAACATGTCACAGAACTTGGGAAGGTGATAGGAACCAGACTAACCTTGTTAATGTTGTGTACACTGTGTTTAAAATGTACTAAGATGTAACTTCATTAGGAAAAGTGATGTTAGCCATAGCAAACAAACACATTGTAGTTTTGGATTATCAAGAACATTCTAGAAGTGAATATGTGCAGTGTGTTTTAAGGATATGGCCATCATGACTTAAGAATACACCTCCCAGTTGTTTATAAATCATCCTAGGGTATTTTTGGTTATGCCACATAGTTAGGGTTTCAAAGTGTTTTTACACCATAAAAGTTTCTACATAATAATAATGTTGTGTGGAGTAAACTTTAGAACACACCCTAACATAATTGTGTCTACCCACTGTTTGGGACATTGAATAATGTTTAATGTTAAAATGTGGGTCATTTTTTAGATGTTTTTAACTTACAAATAAATGTTTCTGTCCACAGATCTCTCCAACATACTTGTGGGAATTCGGGAGGAGCTAACTCGGACAAGTGGCCATCTGTTGGAGGCCTACTGCTTCCTACAGCGAATTGTGGGGAGTCTGGAGCGTTTTTAGTTTTTTTTTATCTTTGTACATTTATAAGTTTTGAGATTTCAAGTAAAGTTTTTGTTTGAAATACATTTGTCCTGGTGTAATTCTGCATTTCAAATACTTTGTGAACAAAGCTGGGTGCCTTTCCATAGTGTAACTAATACAAAAATGTTTACATAAACCTTAAGAACATTTGCAGTAATGTTTTTGTTTTGTTTTGTTTGGGGTTGCCCTACATTATCCACCTCAAAATGGGTTTCAAAATACATTTACACCAAACCTTTTTTTTTGGTAAAACATTTATTAAAGAACAAACATGTTGCCAACATGCTTTTAATTGTAAATAGCATTTAATCACAGAATCACACAAAAAAAATGGCCTCAGGGTTTCCAAAAATAAAATATCTTGCTTAGTCAGACATAAATAACAAAAGCAAAACTCAAACATAATATTTCTTTTTTAACAGACAAAATAAAAAAAAAATCACAATTAACTAAATATGTGGTGGTATATCCGGAAAAATTATGTTAGTTGTCCAAAAACAGTACAGGGTATTGCCAATGGGTTCCATTAGTATTTCCGTTTTGGAAAGTGTTGTGATTTTGGAGCAAAAAAAAAAATTAGGTTCACCTTAAAATACATTTGCTCTAACTGTAAACTTAAAAATAAAGTTAAAAATTATTACCTAAAAAATCTTGAAACAACAGAATCGCGTCTGCCCCCCCCCCCCGACAGCATCACAACACCTTCCTCCTGGGGCCATTCTCTGGCAAGGCATCCTCTGGCTTCATGGGTACTCAACTCCTTATTGCAATGTTGTGTAACATCCCACACAGGACCACAATGCAAGAAAACATATCCGGCAAGTACATGAGTGCACCACCAGAGTGATGGAGACACCGGAACCGGCCCTTTAAATGGCCGATACAGCGCTCCACCACCTGCCTGGTGGCAGTAAACGCGGCATTATATTGAGTTTGTGGCCCTGGTGTGGGATTCAAATAAGGAGTCAGCAGCCAGGGCGTGCAAGGATATCCACTGTCACCTGATGGAAATGGGACACCAAAAGATCCATAAATTGTCAATGAAAACATGTTTACACTATTACTATAGCTACATACTGGATTTATACTTACCAAGAAGCCATGCATCACTAGCTTGTAGTGTGCTTAATTTTGGCCAAATCCCTGAATGCTGGATCATGTACGCATCATGGCTGAAGCCTGGAAATTTGGCATTCAGGGAGAGGATCTGGAGGGAGGCATCACATAGCACCATTACATTTAGTGAATGGAAATGTTTACAGTTCCTATAGATTTGTTCCCTGCATGCAGGGGGCTGAAGTGCTATGTGAGTGCCATCCACTACCCCTATGACGTGTGGAAAGCCTGCAATCTCAAAAAACTTCTGCTTTACCACATCAAGGGCTTCCGTATCCAAAGGCATACTAATAAAATGTGCTATATGATTGAAGAATGCATCTAGCACACGCCTCAGGATCCATGAAAATGAGGGCTGGGAGAGGCCACCCACCAGCCCCATAGTGGTTTGGAAGGACCCTGACGCACAGAAATGTAACACCGCCAACAACTGTGTAAGTGGTGTGATTGCTGTAGGAATGTGAATCTGACTTTCTAGATCATTCTTTATTATTGAAAGAGTGTCTAGGATAATATTTGGAGGCAGGCAATAAGTGGTTACAGCCACATCATCAGGCATTCCAAAAAGGGTGACACGTGTTCTATATATCTTGGCCCTTGCACACCCCCTATGCCTACGCCCAGGAGGAGGCTGAGGAAGGTTGGTGGGGGGCAACATGGCCACTATTAGCTGGCCCACATTGCTCTGTAAAGTTACAATAAAAATAAAACAGTGTTGTTGAGAAATAATTTTCAATATTTTTCCAAAAATACTTAGCTTAGTAATAATGGTGCATATTCTTACAGGGTCGGGCTGTGCCATCTTCGGGAACCCCTACAGGTGTTGTTTGTGTATGGGTTTTTATTTTATGGAAGAAAAAGAAAATACAATTTTAATTAAAAAACACCACTATTACTACTATTATTGTTAAAACAATCCTTATCTTTGAAATTGGGCAATATTAAAAATTGAAAACATTATAATTGTTTTATCAATAAAAACCACAAATGCATTATTAAATGTAAAAATGACAGCATAAAACACTTCATTATTAAATACAACAAACTTTTAGGTTTGTAAAAATAGACACTTACTTGAATCAAGTACAAACTGGACTGTTAAACACCTAAAACAAAACAATAGAACATGACAATAATTGTTTGTTTAATGTCCTTTTTTTGGTTTAAAATACCAAAAAATAAACAAAAAGCTTGCAGTAGGCTGGCACACTTACTGGAGTCTGCAAAGAACGTTGTTAGTTTGTTCCTCAAAAAACACGGCCACCCAAACACACAAAGTAACCGGGTTTGGGAAATGTATGGACAAACAAAAATTCAAAAATAACCCACCACCCAAAAAAAACCTCAAAAAAACCCACAACCAAAAAAAAATTAAAAAAAAACAAAAAAAACCCACCACCCCACTCAAACAACACACACAAGCACCACTCAAACAACACAAACAAGCACCACTCAAACAATTCCAAACACTGTAAACACTAGCAATCCCTTCCTGCACCACAAATCACTCCAACTACAACCCACAAGTAAGGGAACATTTGGCTTTGCCTTAAATAAGGCCAAAAAAAACACGATGATTGAATAATGCAGGCAAGGTGTGCATTGTACGTATGCAAATAGGGATACACGGGTAACCAATCCAGGGATGCGCTCACAACTAGCCCAACCCACGCAGTGATTATGGAATGCAGGCAAGGTGTGCATTGTACGTAGGCAAATAGGGATGCACGGGTAACCAATCCAGGGATGCGCTCACATCTATAAAATAGTCATCAAAAGCACTATTATTCATGCTCTCTCACAAGTTTTGAAAATGGCAAGCGAGGAGCATGGTGGGCAGAGGACAAATGAGGCAGGTAAGTGTTAAACACATTTAAAAAAAAAACACAATAACAGTTCATATCTTCCACAAATGCCTTTTTGAAATTAACAAAATTCAAAAATATTGTAGGTGCTGGGAATCCACTACTACCACCAGAGGAGGAGGCGGGGCCAAGCAGGCCAAGGCCCAGAAATCCACCATTTTCAAGGCTAGAGCTTGAGACATTGGTGACCATGACAATGGATAACCTTGTCCTTGCCCCAAGAAAAATAGGGGCTGGAGCCAAAGACAGGATTTGGGAGGAGATATCCAGGGCTGTTAATGCTGTGGGGACAACCCACAGAACCATGAAAGTCGTCAAAAAAAGGTAAAAAAATTATATTGTGAGTGTACTGAAGTCAAAAGCGAGATCTTAATTAAATAAACTAACCCTTAAAAAATTCCAAATCACATTGTCAGATGGACTGATTTCAAATACCAGCTGAAGAGGAAGCTACGGAGTAGGGTGGACCATGCTGCTGGGACAGTTGGTGGTCCCATCCCTGAGGAGCTGACCTTGACGAGGTTGGGGACGTTGGCTCAGGGATGTGTGACGGAAGAGGAGATAGTCGGTATGTCCACTATGGACACTGACATGGCCGACTTCAACGCTCCACATGTGCAAGAATGTAAATATTTTTAGGACTCAATAAAGTATAAAGCTAAAACGTGTATGCGTTTTTTTGTCAAAAAAATACAAATGTTTTTTTTATTTTTTTTCCAGACTCAGAGGAGGTAGTGCCTGCTATTGAGGTCAGGTCTGGGTCCAGCACAGATGGAGACTCTGCAGGGGAGGATCAAAGAACTCCATCTGGGGACCCTGTGGAGTCTACTCCAGGGCAACCATCGGACCGAGCAGTGCCTCTCCTCACCAGGTTGGTCTCGAACTCAGGCGAACAGATGTGTTCTTCTGAGGATGGAGAGCACTCTGGTGAGGGTGGTGGTGGCCCTGGAGACCATTGCTGGGGCCATAGATCATTGGGCCAATACCCAGGAGCAGGCAAACCCACCTGCCATGATGGAGCGAGACTCCCTTCCTCCCAGGACCACCACCTCTCGCAGCCCAACAGCCACCCCCGCAAGTATGGAGAGCCCTATGCCTAGGCCTGAGGAAATACCATCTACCTCTGGCCAGGCCAGTCGGCGGGTTACACGCCAGTCGGCTGTCCGTAGCTTACCTCTTCCTCCGAGGCAGCCCAAACGACGCAAGTAGCCCTGGATATCTCCTCCCTCACCTCTTGTCCAGTCCCCATATTTCTTGTCACCAATGTCTCAAGCTTTTTTTTTTTTTATTAATTTTTTTTTAGAATTGTGTTTTTTATTTTTTATTTTTATTTATAGGCAAATGTTGCCCTAACAATTGTAAATAAAATTGGGATTAAAGGCTAATTTCCTAAAAATAAAAAAATAAAATAAAAATGTCTAAATTTAACTATATCAATGTATACATGGTTTAAAAAGTATGGTATCTGAAAAGGCTGCTACGCAAAACACAATGCTAGATGTTTTAAAAAATGTCCTAAAAAAATAAGTTAAAAAAGCACAAATAAACAGTTGTGTTACGAATTCCCTAATGCACACGCAAGTGAAATTATTTACAAGCTAATTAGCAGTGTTAATAGTTACAATGCACCAATCTTAGCTGCTTGGTTTGTGTGGTTCCAATTAGAAACATCACAAGTAACATCGGATTAACGATTGTACTGTTGTGGTTTACGGACGCTTCTTGCCTACCTTAGCCTGGACGATCATCCTGTTCGTAGAGTGACGTTGTCAAGCATCCGCAATTCATGGTCGTACGAAGCAGATAATTTATGCACTCCCCTAAAACGCCTGGAAATGCTGAAGCACGCCTCCGTTTGCAGACCACCACCCCCGTATACACCCACAAACGGACTTTCCTGTCAATCAACTTTCGCAAGCCACTTCCGTTTCAGAAGCCCTACGACCGACAGTATTTTGCATCGGTAGAGCTCGTACGCACATGCACACAGCTAGCCGTGCGCAGGCGCAGAAAGAAAAACATTGGATGCGTACGACCGTGCGGCCGCTACGACCGACTCTGAGGTCAGTCCCTATGAGGTCCCTAATCTCAACTTTGAACTTTGAGAGCCACAGCATCTTCCATTTTTTAGTGTGCTTGGTTTAAAACAATGGTTTTCAACCTCAAACCTCAATCTTTCTTTGCAGGTCATGTTTTGAGGATTTGTCTGTGGAATCAAATGAGATAATTAATAGCCCAACAGAATAGATTAATTCACCTTTGCATGTTTAAAGAAATACACAAAACATGATCTGTTGGTGGCACTTGAGGACTGGAGTTGAGTACCCCTGGTGTAAAAGATGGACAGAAGGCTCTCTAAGCTTGTAGAGAGTGAAAATTGAGGATTTGCTGGAAGTTTGGATCAGTTTAGGGACAAGGGTGTGATTTATTTAAAATTATGTGTTTTAGTCTAATGGGAATGTAGGTAAGGGATGGGTAGATATTATTTTCTATCTTTTCACATACCTCCTTTATCAGATTCATCTGCTATAGAAGTACTGAGCTTACAATTGTAATTTGTATTTCCTTGCTATGTTTATCCCTACAATCTGTCTGTCCCTTCTTATTTTTCTTTATGCTCCATTCATTTCTGATCTGCTTTTCTTTTATATCTTTTTCCTACCTTTCTTTGTATTCTGTTTTTCCTATTTATGTCTTTCCTTGCTTTCTCTTTTTCCTTTACTGTCCTTGTGGTGCCAGCCCATGTCCCCAATATATGGTGAGCCACTTCCAGCTTTTTTCTGGGCCTCCTGCTTTTGAGTTTCAGCTGCTCACTGAGTGTCTGCGAGACTGTGTCATTCCTGGCTCCCCATCGTGGCTCCCTTGTGACAGTTTAAATTTCCACTCTTGCCAACTGCCCCACCCTTCTTCTGCTGTCTCAAGAGCTGGGACTAACGCCATATGGCTTGTACTTGGGCTAGCCTGGACTTACTCTGCAGTCTTCGCACGGTACTCTGGATTGCAGCAAATGGGCCTGCTCTTGGCTAATCAATCCCCTCTGACAGTTAGGTGGGGGAGGGGAAGTGTCCATTTTTAAGGGCTGTGACTGCCCTTGACTCTGGCAGAAAATTGCACCAGGCCCTCTGTAGAGACCCTTGTGGATCTTTCTTATCCTGATGGCTGCTCTGATTCCTCTGAAATGTGTTGTGTGGGATACTGATCTTTCAAGGAGGCTCTGAACTTTCCTTTTCTGCAGTTGCATACTGGGTAAGTTTGATGTTGAGTCTGCATATTGCTTGCACTCTTTGCACCTGGATTACTTTTTTTATTGTGATTTTTCGGAACATTTACTATTACAAATACATCCTATGTGTTCTTCTTCCTGTGCATATTTTGAGAGGTTCAACATGTTCCTATACTGATACATTGTCTCAGGGACCAGCGAATACAGGGTAGCTCATTGCCTCAAAAACTTCCTTGTGGTCAGGCTGGCTGCTTTCCCCCATTGTACATCTCTTGTTCTTGATGAAGGGTTTATTTGCAGTCTTTGACATCCCCATAGTTGCTGACAAGATGAAGAGCCTGGTGACTAGGTTTGTTTACCTCCATAACAAAATTGATACTGTAATCTGTTGTTGCCACCTTCTGGGAATGAATGTATAGAATCTTTGTGTGGCTGTGGCTGTTAGTAATGTTATGCTTTGTCTGGCCTAAAGTTTACTTGGTCTGCTGATTTAGGTGTCCATAGGCTTCACCACTTCATTAGGTTGTCTGCTCAAATTGAACAGAACCTAGTGGTATTACATTTTGACTTTTCCCATTGTCATTGAACTGGAATTGTGGGAGGTGTGATTGCAAAATAAAATCATAGTATTCTGGCATGACAACTTGTGAGTTGTATAGGCTAGAGGTTCCCAAATGCAGTCCTCAAGGCTCCACAACATTTCAGGTTTAGAGATGTCCATGGTTGAGCACAGGTGGTAATTAAGTCATCTGTGGTCAAGCATGGATATCCTTAAAACCTGGACTGTTAGGGTGCTTTGAGGACCAAGTTTGGCAACCTCTGGTATAGGCCATCAATCATCCGTAGGCCACCTCCCTGCTGGCTGTATACCTGATTAGTCAATCGATCCTTTGTTGTCTCTTGTAATATTGTGTTTATTTCCAGTCATGTGCCAGAGGTGGAAAATTCTATTGCGCACATGATGTCCTATTTTTTTTTTTAGTTATGTAAAACTTAGGAAATTGGTGACGAACTCTGCAGCAGTTGATGAGCTTTGTTCTTTTGTTTGGCAGGTTATCAGGTCAGCAGGTATGGGCTAACCAGTACTTTACAGACCTATTAGTCCGCTTGAGAGACCTGGAAGAGGTATATAGTCCTGTGGACATAGATGTCAGTTGATGCTGACTCTTTCCTCTGTGCACATGGGTGGCAGCTCTAGAGGGGTTGTTTCTAGATATCTGGACAGGTGAGTTAGATTATGTTAATATTTCAAAGGTTGACACGAGAATGTCGACGTGGTTGTAATGTTGATATTGACCATGTTAATATTCAGCATTTCGACACTGATGTAATGTCGACATTGTTCAAATGTATCTTTGTGTAATTCTATCTCTAATCCTAACCATAATGCTAACCCTTACTGTAACCCTACCACTATCACTAATGGTAACCTTCATGCTTACCCTAAGCCTAATGAAAATGTTGACATTCTATCAATGTCGAAACACTTTTGTAGGTGTTGACATTCTTGTTGTATTGTATGAGGCTTTCATCATATGTGAGTGGGCTTTTGCAATGGTTTAGTTGGTGATGCAATCATTTTACGCAAACTTCCACAATTAAATAAAGACCAAATGGGCAGGGTTCAATGAATTTCTCTTGGATCCTGTAGAGACACACAGATCTACCCACTGTTGTTGCCAACTACATCATACGTAGGGTTGCACCCCTGGGTGGGGTGTTCTTTCCTAGTACAGATGGCACCCCTTTAACTAAGTAGCAAGTCAGTTGAGTCTTCAAATACTGAATTTCTCTCCTTATTCTCTTGCCCAATGAATTTGACACCCATTCATTTTGCATTGTTTACTGTGTTTGCAGTAATTTGGAGTGAAGAGCACACTGAAAAAAAATCCACTCTGGTCAAGGAGCTTGCTTCCAGGGAAAACTCATGGAGGGAGTCTGCCAAATCTTCCAGATAAAAAAGTCACAGACCACCTCTTACCATGCTCAAGGGAATGGATCCACCACATAACAGGTTATTCCCATTAATTATTGCTGTTCACACATCCCATTAGGGAAATAAAATATTTGAAATTCTCTGATCCTGAGATGTTAGATGAATGGACTCTACATGGGTGAATGAAGGAGCAATGGTTGGTGGTGGCTGAGGACGGCTTGTGAAGTGGGTGAGAAACAGATCAGATATTGGATGCATCCCCACCCAGGAAAGATTTCCTCAGGACCCTTTTACATGGGGCAAAAAATATTTGTCCAAGTTAATCATCCTATCAGTAAGTTCAGTACATGGTGGCAGGTGTTACCATATGTTGCCAAGTTATGGGACACTTTAGACACCCTGCCTATGAAATGGTTCCAGGAGGCTGGAGTGCAAATTCTACACTGCAGCATGTCTCTCTTTCCAGACCTGAGCCCATCAGTGCGTGGAGTAGATAAACCAGTCGAGGCTCCTGAAGTGCCTGCCAATGACTGGTTGGTACCTTCACTCACTAAAGAATGTACCACCCCTTTGGCTGAAGAGGACAGTCCCTCCAATGCTTCCTCCCTGGCACCTCTGCTGATAACATTAAAACAGACCAACTTTGGTCAGTCTGGTGCAGGCTACTAGCATTTGTCTGGACACACCTCATCTATGTAGCTTCTACAAAGGAAAAAGAGGAGTAAATGAAAGGGCCAAGATTGAGTCAGCACTATAAATAAGGAAATGACCTACCCAGGTCTGGATTAAGGTCTGTGAGGGCCCCTAGGCAACAAACGTGGGGGCCCCCATTAAATGTGGACAAACTGGGGGCATGCACAATGGGGACCTTATGCAGAGGCCACAGTAGTGGTGCCCCTTGTGCAGTGCCCCCAGTAATGTCAGTGCTCACAGTAGTAGTGTCCCATATGCAGAGCCCAGAGTAGTAGTGCCCCCAGGAGTGGTGTCCCTTATGCAATGCCTATTCAATACCCCCATTAGTAGTGCCACTTGTAGTCATGTCCCCAGTAGTTATGCCCCCTATTGTAGTTCTCCGAATATTAATGACCCCTTTATAAATGCCCCAGTAGTAGAGCCCCGAATAGTAATGCCCCCGTTAGTAGTGCCCCAGTAGTAATGCACCGCACCCAAGTATTAGAGCCCCCAATAGTAATGCCCCCTGAGTATTTCCCCAGTAGTAATGCCCCCCAAGTATTTCCCTATTAGTAATGTCCCCCGAGTATTGCCTCCAGTAGTAATGTCCCCCGAGTATAGCCTCCAGTAGTAATGTCCCCCAAGCATTGCCCCCAGTAGTAATGCCCCCAAGCACTGCCCTCAGTAGTAATGCCCCCCAAGCATTGCCCCAGTAGTAATGCCCCCCAAGCATTGCCCCCAGTAGTAATGCCCCCCAAGCATTGCCCCCAGTAGTAATGCACCCCAAGCATTGCCCCCAGTAGTAATGCCCCCAAGCATTGCCCCCAGTAGTAATGTCCCCCGAGTATTGCCCCCAGTAGTAATGCCCCCCGAGCATTGTCCCCAGTAATAAAGCTGCCTGCACACAAAAAAAACAACAACTAATACATACCTTAAACCCCGCTCCCATATCCACTGCTGTTGTCCGGTCCACCCAGCTGCTCCTCTGCACTATGGGAGAGACATCATGACATCTCTCCCATGGTGCACACTGCGTGAGCCGGAAGTCGGAGCTCACGAGTGAGCTCCAGCTTTGGCTGCTGCTGAGGGGATTGAGCCAGGTGCCTACTGGTTACTAGCAGGCGCCCGGTAAATTGACCCTCTCTGCGGCGCCGGGCTGAGGTGGGCCGGAGGAGGCGGAACTGGTTCAGTCTCCTCCGGCAAACTTTAACCTGGGTGTGGGAGCCCTTTACGTGTGGGGGCCCAGGGACGACTGCCCATGTTGGCCCCCCATTAATCCGGCCCTGTACCTGCTCCTTGTGCCTGTTTTCGTATATGTGTGTCCTCATATAACTTCCCTTCTGGCCGGACATTTGAATGGTTTTGCATGAATCAAAAATGTCTTGTGATAAGCTATCAACATTTGTGAGATAGTTTACTATAGGGTGAAATTGCTTATGTGACTGAATACGCATTAGACTGCATGTTCACTTGTTTGCCAGGAATTACTTGATTTTGTTAATAAATTCTGGTGGCATGCTAGCATTGCTATTTTTGATGGGAGAGTCCACATTGCGTTATGATACACCTGAGCAATTACATAAAACTTCTAGAACCACACTACAGAGGTCTTTAGCCTATAACAACTGCCCTTTTTCAATAGAGAGAGATGATCTCACTGGTACTAAGATGCCACCAGGTCTTAAATTCAGGATTGTAGAGTAACAAATGTGAGTACAATGAGACTGTATAATAAACTCATGTTTTTTGACAATGACAGCAGGAGCTGTAACAACAAATAGCTTGATAATGGTACTTGCAGTTATATGACACTTTTCCAATATTAAGTAAAGTGATACTTAACAATAGGTGATGCAGGGAGCAGGAGACCTTGGATTAAACTGGATAGCACACAGAGATTCAGGATACCAGCAGCACAGAGTATTCACCAAGCATTCAGATCAACTTACACCAAGGCATGAAGCTATAACTGACAAAGAAGTGGAGGCCTGGCTCCTGTTTAACACACACACACAGACCAATAACAAAACACAAATTAAGACCAACCCCCAGCAAGTGAAATGAGTTACAGGTGTACTGCTGCACATAGAATAGCATCTAGTGAGAATCCCAGCAATTAAACACCAGCTGCAGATATTTCTTTGCAGCATTTAATCAAATACATTGGCATCCCAGTGTATCAGTGTCTCCTAGCAATGACCAGGACCAGCATGCACAGTGGTTACTGGTGTTCAGACCTCCTAGCAACCAATGGGACCTGTGCAGGTAGTGAAATGCTGCGCTGCCCACTGCAGCTCCTAACACATTGGAAGGGTTTACAGCAAATACTATGCTGGGATAGTGCATTTTAATATGCTAAGTGTACTTGATTTAAGTTGTTACACCAGCAGCACTCAGTGGACATGATTCAGAGGTAAAAGCAGAAGCATCTTTTGGCAGTCACCAGTCTTCAGCTTTATATAAATGTTGCTATAAACTCCTTCCCTTGTGTACATATGTGCTGCCAAATGTGCAAGAACTGAGATGTCCACTTTCAGCGTCTGTACACGCAGTAATACTGTAGCAATTGGTATGTCCTTAGAAGCACCATCGGATGCACCATCAAAACTTGTACCATCACTATCACCTCCTATGTCTGTAGCTGTGCATCTGTATATGCAGCTGCTGTCATTGACATGCCTGCAACACTCCCATAACACGCCTATTAAACAGACCATTTTTGGATTTCTAGCCACCTCCCAGTCACCGCCCAGGAACGCCCATCACTTTACCACAACATTTCTGATACCGTGCATCTCAATTGCAGCAATGCCTGTGAGTGCTGTTTTAGGAATTTTCGCACATGTGCAGTGCAAAAAATCACTCAGCTACAAGAATATCTGCATTGCATGTGGCTCTGAATCAGACACTGTATCTAATGGCAGGGATTGAATTTACACATTGTTATGGGCTAAAAGCCTGATTCAGAGATGGACAGCTGACTGATATTGAGCTCTAGCACGGCTTTGACCAATAGAAAATAAGAATGCAGCAGTGTGTGGATGTAGAGGGGGATGTAGAGGGGGAGTACATCAGGGCCGGCTCAAGGCATGACCGACCATGACCTGTCAAGCAGGGGCGTCACCCCATAGAGTGTGCACCCCTCCCAGCCAGTCCCGATTTCAGCGGGACAGTCCCTACTGTTCCACCCACGGGACGAAGTGTCCCGTGGTCGGCAGGTTGGGCACCTCCACCACCGCAGCTGTGTGGTGGTGCCGGCCCCCGGAGAAGACGAATGGATGCTGCGCGCAAGCATGTGGCATCCATTCAGTGCAGGAAGAGAGCTGGGGGCAGCCTAGCTACTGATGTATAGTGCTTGGCTCGCAGCCAGCCTGACATTAACGGGAGGCGTGCCATACAGGCACACCCCCAAATAATGTTTTGTTCCCCGTAATTTTAGGCACCAGGCAGGCTGGCAAGTCTGTGGCTGCTTAGGCTTTTGGGGGGGATCCTACGTCATTTAAAAATAAAAAAAACTTTATACTAGATATTTATGCAGAAACATACACAAATCACACTGATCTGTGTATGTTTCTTTCAAACTCGCAGCTCAGGAATTGATCTACGGTATTTGAAACATCAATTTATCAGTGAGTTTGCTACAAACTCACCCCAGATTGTAAACTGGATTCTTTGTAAATTTGCGAGTTGCAATTTTTTCATGTAAAGTACTTTCTAGTTTGGTTGATGGTGAGTTTAGTCGAGTTTGCAAATTCACATGAGTTTTAACAATGAGAAGAGGAAACTTGCTTCCAAACTCACACTTGTTTGGTCTTAGTAAATTTGCGAGTTTGAAAAACAGGCTAAACTCGCATGATTTTGCAAACTCACGCAATTCTTAGTAATTTACCCCTAGGTGTTAAATGGACAGGAGTGGAAGTAGAAGTGGCTCCTGCAGCTTGGACAACAAGTAGTATGAGGTCAGATAGGCTTAAAAGAAGGAATCTGTTTCAAGTGAGTGCGTAAAAAATTAAAGGTTGGGTGGTAGGCTGGTCAGGTGTGGAAGGGAGTTCTGTAAGTGAGGAGCAGAGCTTTTACCTCCAGAGATCCTGAATTGATGCCTGTCTAAGTGGTCTACATGTTGCAAGTCCAACTGCAAAGAACCTGAGACGGGATCATTTCATAAAGCAGAGCCTGACTGACATGGACCAAAGATCATTACAATCTGGAGGAGTTGGAGAAATTAATGCCCAGCAAGCCTTGTCACGTCAGCTGCATGTAGCGGTGGTCACCGCTCACATTCAAGCCGACCAACAACCTCTTACACTTCAGGCCAGACTACTACATGATACAATCTCCGGACCATATGTACTGTATGTTTCAATAAGCATGACCACACAGACTTTGTTTCACAACTAAAGTTGTACAACCAGTCGGTCAATGAATGTGAAGTATTTATATAAGAAGCACGCTGTACGATTTATTGAAACTGGGACGCCAGTTTCATTTTTCTTATAACACTCGATTGCAATAGCAAGGCTGTTGAATGAACTAATTATATTTTGCACAAAAACAGAAAATTAAGTGTCATATCTGAAAGAAAGTATCTGGAAATACAAGATCTATCTAGTATAGAGGAGAGAGATACAGTTGCATATTGCATACATTTGTCAACTTTTGCATTTTTTATACTTTTTATTGATGTTTCCTATAATATACAAAGAATGTTAATAAAACCAAGACTGGTATGATAAAATCAGCCTCCTGTGCTTTGTATCAGAGAGCAAACAGCTATTTTTGTAAAAGTCAATTATTCACCTTGCGCAGTAACAATACAATCCAGTAGCTTGTTAAAAAGTTTTTTTCTTTCTTTGATCCTAACTAGACCAATGTTGTTACTAGCTAGCAGGTGATGTATATACTGTACCTATATAACAAACAAACTACTATTTAAATTACACTCGTGCCAGGTATTGTAGTTTAAATACTACACCATTTACATTTTTGGGGAGCAACCCAGGACAAGTTTTGGAGGCAGGAGTGAAAGATGGTTATCAGAAGGAAAGAAAGGTGAGGTCACATATAGCTCAAGGAGGTTAAGCAGTAGTGTATCTTGTGACACGTTCAGCAATGTATGGAGAAGAGATGCTGGTGAGTGCTGATATGTGATTATGTGCATCTGGAATTTAATCCTGAGTTTTTTTAGAGTGTTGGCCATCCGCGGCAGTTCTCGATTTTGGAAATAGTGAGCACGTGGCAAGCCAACTTTGTGCGCCATGTTGAACCAGTTTAGGCTGACCACATCGCTGTACCACCTACTTGCCATGCATTATATGAAACTATTTTGAGTGACACAGGGAGTGCTTGGCAAAAGAGGAGCTCAGCTTCACCACAGTTCCTGCAATGACTTCCCTCATTATCCTTCACCACTTGCGTACCAGAACTGTGAAAGAGATGTTTTTACTAGACATATGCAGAACCTCTCTACAAAGATACTGCAGTATGTAGGCTACAATGGCTAATGTCCAGGGGTGCAGAGAGGAGGGGGAAATGGGTACAAATTACCTGGACCCAGGCCTCTCTTGGGACCTGGGAGTACAGATTCCTGTAGGTATAATCCCCAAATGATGTGGCACTGCATCCCAGAGCGTTATAAGTACACAGTGAGGACGGGTCGCCACAATTTTTCCAGTGGCAATGCCCCCCACTACCCACCAATGTTGCCATCTGAAGGTGACATAATCTAACAGAGCCAAGCTACGAAAATCTAAGCTTTTCAGAGCTTGGTAAATTGCTCCAGACTTCAATCCCAACTGTAAGTATGAGTGATGGTACTGAAGTATCCTGCCTTACTTAGTAAAATGCAGGAGATAACTTTGTTATCTGTATTCAGCCTTCTATAAAGTGCAGGGATATTTAAATAATGTGAAGACCATGTTTTCCATATGATTTTAGGGGCTGTTAAACTTGTTAATAGTCCCCTAAGTAAGAGAAAAGTAAAAGTGAATATCAGCTATAGTACTAGCATACATGTATTCACAGAAAACATGGTAGCTACAAAGCTCTTAGCCTCTAATGGTTAAAAGTAAACATAAAAAACATAAACATGATTAAAATGTTTAAAATTTTCATGAAGGTGTCTCTTCAGAGTCATGATTCTGCCTAGATAGTTTAGGCAATGATTGACTATTTATCAAAGTTATTATAGGCAGGGCTGTTGAGCAAGGGGGGGGAACGAGTACTAATTAACCGGGCCCGCCACCGTCCCCCTCTCTCTTACCTCCCAGCAGCCCAGAACATGCTGCTGTGTGCTGAGCTGCAGTGGGAGACTGCTCGCGGCTGTTGAGCAACAGCCACAGCAGTCTCCTATGCCTGTGGGGGGTAGCAATCACACTGATTATGCCCCCACTGGCTTTGTGCCAAGCTGAGGGGCACACATCACCCCCCTTCCTAATGCGCAGTGCCAGCAAAAATTATTAAAAATAAAAAAAAAAATCCTAAGGGGGCATGGTCACGCCTCCAGCAATTAGGCCGCGTTCCCTTCCCCGAGCCTAGCACAGCTCTCAATGCCCCTGATTATAGGCAAATGCAGGGTGGAGGAGTTCAAGTTGCCAGGAATCCCCCTGCAGCTGATATTATTATCAGAATCAGAGGTGTCGCATGAAGCCATAGCACCTGGATCCTATAGCAATTTTTTTTGCAGCTTATCCATTATGATTATAAATTATATATTCTTTGCACATCTGTCTGTTTAGGTGACATACAGGAGTAAATTGTCATCAGCATATAGTAATTGTTATGAATTAAAAAATATACAGTACATATTTTTTAAATATTTAGTCTCACTAATCCTAATGGTGTATGCTATAATGTGTTATTTATGATGGCTGTAATTCATTACTAGAGCAGCCTAATAGTATAGTATTCTCCTTGGGAGGGATCAGAGAAGGCTGGTGGACAATGCCTTAGAATTAGGGATGTGCGCTGACCCCTGTGTTTTGGTTTTGGTTTTGGACCTGTATCTCCTTCGTGTTTTGGACATGGATTTGGTTTAGCCAAAACCTCCCTTGCGTGTTTTGGTTTTGGATCTGTATTATTTTTTTAAAAATTAATAAAAACTGCTAAAATCACATAATTTGGGCTTTTTTCTTCTTCGGTGTCCATTGGGAAACACAGGGATACCATGGAGATATTATGGTTGGAAGACCAGGCACCAAACAGTTATAGCTTAGGTTCCCAGAATGTCCTGGGTCCTCCTCCTCCATAGGACTTCAGTTTGTTTGTTTGGTGTGGCAGGATTCAGAGGCACCTTTTGTAAAGGGGACTGCTTAGGCAGTCCTAAGCTTTAATTTTTTTTTTTTATTTTACTTGATGTTTTCTTGAGTTGGCAGTACTAAGCGTCTGTATTAAGAAGCACAGGCTATGACTCCATCTACCTCCACCGGGCTGCAACATCATTAATTGTGCTGGTGATTTCGGCGGGTCGTGGCTGAGCTTAGCTAGCAGCAATGCTGCAACCTGGACTACAACGGATGCTCGGAGATGTCAGGTAAGGCAATTCTTCGATTGCGGGGAATCGCGCGTGGCAGTCCTTGCTTCTGGTGTAGATACGCACCAGAAACCGCTGCTGTAAGTACTAGGGATTGTCCGCATCCTTACTACTCCATGTGGGGCCTTATCATCTGATGCCGGGGACGAGCAGTAGACGCATATCTGCTGCCATGAGGCCAGCGTACCTGGTTGGTTAATGCAGCTTAGGGGAGGTAGGTGCTCCCCCAGCAGCTCCTCCCCTGACCCAGACGCAGTCCTAATAAATAGGTTTTGTGCATCTGGGTTGCTCTGCCTACCCTCCACCAGTCTGATGATGCACAGGTCCTCTCCAGGATTTACATCTGGAGATGACGATCATCTATTTACTGTGGATGTTACTTCTTTTGGTGAGGGCGGTTAGATCAGTCCTAGATATACAGGATGATTAACCAACTCAAAGTAAGAACCCTCCAATGTTTAATCACCACCAGAAGGTAGTTGAAATGGTAATTCCTGAGTCTGAACAGCTCACTGAGTTTATTGAGGAGGCATGGAGAACCACTGAATAAGCGATTTTATGTTGATAAGAGAATAAAATCATTATACCCATTCCCACCTCCGGTATGCGCTAAGTGGGAGGTACCTCCTACTGTGGATGCTCATCGAATGCATCTAATGAAAAAGGCTACATTGCCCGTTCCATCAGCTTCTTTTCTGAAGGATTCCGTAGATAAAAAGATTGAATCTTGTCTTAAGGTGATTTTTTTTCATCATCTGGAGCGGTTACACGTCTGGCTACAGCTGGAGCCTGGATAGCTAAAGCAGTTGAAGAATGGATAGGGGCATTGGAAAATCCTCTACCAAATGCTACCAGAGAACAGATGATGAATATCTCCTATATACAGGAAGCAGTTTCCTATCAGGGAGGAGCTGCAGTGGATGCTGGAATATTAGCTTCTAAGGCATCAGCAGCATCCATACTTGCACGTAGAGCACTGTGGTTAAGGTCTTGGAAAGCTGATGCAGCATCAAAAAGGGTGCTGGAAGTCTTACTTGTTCTTTGGAGCAAAGCTGAATCTCTACTCTGGCGGCGTCAAAGTCAGCAGGTCTGCTATCTACGTCATATAGTAGAACTAACCAAGTCTATTTCAGTCTTTTGTCCTCAATGGAAAACCAAAAGACAGACTTCTTCCAAGCCGAATAGTTTTCGTAAGTCAAAACGAAAAACTGGCTAGACAAGACATTCAGCTTCTAGGCCATACAATAAGCCCTCACCCTTATGGAGCGGGCCTCCTCCTGTGGGATCCCAGGGTGGGGGACTGACTTCTTCAGTTTGCGGTTTGTTGGCATCAAACAACTACAGATGCCTGGGTCTGAGAAGTGGTCTCTCAGGGGTATGCCCTCACTTTTCGGGAGACACCCCCATTAGAGGTTTTTTGCCACAAAGCCTCCATCAGATGTGAGCAGGGCCTTGGCTTTTCAGGAGGCAACTCACTCCCTGCTGCAGGCAGGGGTGATAACTCCAGTCCCTATTTCTCAACAGTAAGGGGTTATTATTCAAATCTATTGTTGGTCCAGAAACCAAATGGGACATATCGCCCAATATTAAATCTAAAAACTCTCAACAGGTTTATCCATGTTCCCAAATTCCTCATGGAAACTCTCTGGTCAATTATTTGGCTATGGAGTAGGGAGATTACATTGTTTCCCTGGATATTCAGGATGCATATGTGCATGTTCCAATTATCCCATCCCACCAGCAATTTATAAGGTTTGCTGTCCATCAGCATTTCAGGCTCTATCCTTTGGCCTTCTACGGCTACCCGGGTATTTACCAAAATAATGGCGGTCAAGACAGCCTATCTCATGTGTCAACGAGTCAGAATACTGCCATATCTGGACAACCTTCTTATATTGACACAGACTCTAGGGGTGTTGCAACAACATCTTCAGCTGACCATAGCCTGCCTACAAAGGCACAGCTGGATCATCAATTGGAAAAAAGCATCACTTTCTCCAACACAGCAGATGATTCATCTGGGAGCATTGCTAGATTCTCAGGCACAAATGATGTTTCTGCCAGAGGACAAAATTGTGGCATTATCAATGTGGATACACAAACTGATATGCAGGCAAAGAGTATCTATTCTGTCAGCAATGCAGATGCTGGGATCAATGGCATCGACCTTCGACATGGTGGGCTATGCTCAGTTCCATTCCAGGCCTCTGCAAAGGTTGATTCTCTCCAAGTGGAATGGACAGTATCATTCAATATGGTCCCAGATGATCTTTCTCACCTCAAAGGTTCATCACTCCCTCTTGTGTTGGCTAAAAAAAGAGCATGTAAACAAATGGCACCCATTCTGGATTCCAAATTGAGTGCTCCTCACCACGGACGCCAGACTTCGCAGATGGGGGGCAGTGACAGGTCATCAAACCTTTCAGGGGAGATGGACAGATCTAGAAAGTCATCTGCGTAAAAAATTACAATAAAATAAAACTTGAGGAAAACCTGATGGATGTAAAGGGACTAGAACGAGAAACCCTCTTACAATACAAAGAGAAATATTGCAATAAAATAGATAAAGATGTCACCTTCATCACAGAATTTTCAGGACAAACTAAACTTATAGAGAAATCATTAAGAAAGCACTGGCATATACTGATGGCGGATGAAGAAATGAAAATCATCTTTTTCCATGCCACTCACCATCTACCTTTCCTTCATTGGAGGCAGTTCTCTGCACCACAGAATAGAGAACTAGAACAATATAATACATAGAGGATTAGAGTAAAACGCACATACTGTAGGCGTATCTCTTTCCCTATCGCTTTATCCCAGAGACAATAGTAATTGCACTGTATTGTCTTACATGTTTTGTAATGACTATTTTTTTTATACCAGTATTAGTTACATTGATAATACTTGTATTAATTGTGATGTGTTATCTTAAATTAATAAATATACCTTTTTCATATAACATGCTAGGTACTTTTTATTTCTGTATCTGAAAGTGAAGCGCTAGAGGTATAATATACTTCTTCTCCATTCAGCGCTGATACTTTTGCCTCTCAGGATGCTTCCTTTGTGTGACGAGTTCTCCTTTCTGCTCAGGAGCATCCCCCACCCTAGGGGAACTGCTTTAGGATGTCCCCATGGTATCCCTTTGGATACCTATGGACCCTGCAGAATAAATATAGAGTTATGGTAGACTTACTTAGATAACTAATTTTCTTCAAGGTCCATAGGGTCCACAGGGCACCCACCCTGAGGCACCTGGCTTCATTGGGTGTTTTTCTTTCAGTCACAGATTTCCTCATCTTGTGTAAGAGTGTTTCTGGTATGTGATTGTTCTTCCTTTTCCGCTTTCCTTCTCCTGCTTTTAGGCTTGCTAACTAAACTGAAGTCATATGGCTAGGGGTGGGGTATATATGGAGGAGGACCCGGGAGCCAAAGCTTTAACTGTTTGGTGCCTTGTTTTTCAACCATAATATTCCCATTGTATCCCTGTGGACCCTATGGACCTTGAAGAAAAGGAGTTATCTAGGTAAGTCTACCATAACTCTATATTTTTGTTCCTACAGTATTATTAACCTCAATAACATTATTTTCTACTAATTTCCAGTCAATTTTGACCACCTTACAGCTCACAATATTGTTTTCATCTGGTTTAGGCTGAAAATTTGCACCAAGCTAGCTGGCTGACTAAGCTAAGCGGCAGCAGTGGGTGGCACAAACACGTGGCAGTTAAACTTCCAACATGGCGCATGGCACATCAGGAAACAAATGTTTTTATTATTCAAGAGGCCTGAGGGAGTTGGAGTATGTAGTTGAAGGCAGGGGAAGAAAGCTGCACAGAGCAAATGCAAGATTTAAGATTAAAGGTGTCTTTTTTCCCAATCGACACAGATCTGAAGAGATGCAAAGAGCTGTTAGTAAGCAAATTGTCAGCTCATGTGATGCAGTGATGGTTTCTCCTTCAGGTTCGCCAGCAAGTGTATCTGCAGAGAAAAAACTAAACTTTCCCAAAAGACCCACTGATGATGCAGATGAGTCAACACAACCAAGTTTTAATTTCTGGTCGGGTCTAAAAGAATTGCCTACAATTAATGAGACCTCTACCATGACTCCATCTGATACGGTCACCATTCAGGGAATGGTTGAGGACTATTTAAAAAATTTTAATGACAGCATTCAAATAGGCATTTCAGACAGTCTGTTTGACTACTGGTAGGGGGCCCTTGCACAAACTGGCTTTGCTTTACTTGAGCTACCCACCCTCCAGTGTGTACTCAGAAACAGTTTTCAGCACAGCCAGGAACCTTGTCAGTGATCGGCATAGGAGGCTACTTCCTCAAAGTGTGGAAAAGATGATGTCCATCAACATGAACTACAAATTCTATTGCAATTACATCCAATAATAACAACTGTAATGGTGGATACCAGTGGGGACAAATTAATATTGTGTGAAGATGATGTTCACATTGATGAGGGTGAGGAATTGGATGATGATGGCGACAACATCTAGCCTCTGTAAAGCCAGTTTGTGGACATAGAGATCATTGCCAGCAATGTCAGCTGCCAATTGGTATCATATTTTGTGGGGACCCAAACAAACCAATTGCTTCATAAATGATATTGCTGATGAAGGTGCTGGTGGTGAAGATGCCAGGTGCTTGGATCTAGCAAAGAGAAGGGAGCTATCTGACACTGGACTGCTTGTTGGTACTTTTTTAGCCAAAGTTTCTGAATTTTGAAAAAACTTTTGGGTGGATGATGCAACAGGGATGAGGTTCCTAGATGGTTAAGGTTCCTATCTCTACTTTCTCTGGCTTTACAAAGGGTACAGATGGCTTGACAATTGTTGTCTGGATTTGGGTCAAAATAATTCCACACATAAGAAGTGGATTTTTTTGTCTTGTGCGCAAGCATGACAATGGGCTTTTCTTTATCATGGGCAACAACTGTTTCTTCCACTGGTTCCTGATTTACACAAACAACATCCTCATCAACAACATCCTCATTATCAACATAACACACTTGCACTATCATTTACAGTGTCACAAGATTTTTTATGAATAAGAAAAGAATAACACACTGCACTGCCACTTAGAGTAATGTCATAATGTATTATTCATTATGCATGTTATTTAGCATTTTGTTGTGGTCTTTTAGTCGGCGTGTAGACTAATCATTTATTCATGATTGAGGAAAGAAGTGAAAACTTGAAAAATACACTGCGCTATCACTTATAGTGTCACAATATTTTTATGAGTAAAATACTGCACTACCACTTACAGTGTTACAATATTTTTTATGAATAAGAATAACACACTGCACTATGACTTATAGTGTCACAATACGTGTATGATAAATTGCAGTCTGGCTGGCATTGTCACCGAACAATAACAAGCGCAGCTAAGTTGTTAACACACACACACACACACAAAAAAAAGGATCTCTTTTTTATTTTTTGAGGAATGATAATTTTATTTCACTTTTATTTTTTTTACACTGGGGAAAAGCACCCCTGGATGAGGCAGCAGCCCCTAGATGAACAACACAGCACCCTTTATGGACAACAAAGCACCCTTGCAGAGCAGCGGAGTGCAGATGGAGCACCTTCAGAGTCGGGTTGGCAGTGTCACCGAACAATAATAACATAACTAGTTATTAACTAGTAAATACCTAGCACACACAATAAAAAATAAAAAAAAATATATATATTTTAACTTTTATTTTTCTTACACTGGGGAAGAGCACCCCGGAATGACAGAGCACCCCAGGATGACACAGCACCCTTTTATGAACTGCAGCCCTAGCCCCTTGATTGACAGGACAACACAGCAGCACCCCTTTATGTACTGTAGCCCGAGCCCCTTTATGGACAACACAGCAGCAGCCCTTTATATACTGCAGCACCTGCCCCTTGATTGATAGGACAACAGTGAGTGACACAGCACCACCCCCACTTTATATACTGCAGCCCCAGCCTAAAAACACTGCACCCTTGAACAAATAGAGACAAGTCACTGACAGCAACAATGACTGCACCCTAGAAGAACAGAGCAAGTCTGCTCTGTACACTATCCACAGTCGGAGTGAAAATGGCGTGATCACCCGGAGTGAAAATGGCACCGATCACCGGGACCTTTATAGAATCCAAAACCTACGAGAATCTGACAGCGGGAGGATGATGTTTTGCCTCGTTTTCAGATCTGAGTCACATGGGAAAACCCAAGCCAGACTCGGATCTCGCCTCGGATCACAAAGTTTGGGTGGGTCTGGTTCTCAGAGAGCACATCTCTACTTAGAATACATTTACATATATATATATATATATATATATATATATATAAATAGTAATCCCGGCACTCACTGAGGTAATTTAGGTAAAGGCGTGGGTGCCCTCCATAGACCACCGGGTCCCAAGTAACAAGCAAAGAGTAATGACGGCACTCCACGACTGATGATGAGATCAAAAACTTTTAATGTTCCAACGTTTCGGGCCAATGCCCTTCGTCTGGGATACAGTGCACAATAAAACATACAACATTTAAATACACAAACAATTAAAATTTTACCTGCCTCAGGTGTCGGAATGCGGCAGCGCCCACCAACGTCAGTCTAACGCGCCGCGCACGCATCAAAGCGTCGCTGGAGAGTGACGTAACAGAAAGGGACACAAGCCACTGCCAAAACACCTGGGCGGCCCCAGTTGCCATAACAACAATACACATAATTACAAAGACATACACAATCACTGTTATACACATTAGGACATATTCCACATATAGGCAATAAAGAAAGTAAGTTTATACATCTAATTAAATACAAACGCCATATAATGAAACTATACAATTAACAAACATAAGTAATCAAAAAGTTGTTTAGAGCAACTTAATGTATCAATAATCACTATTAGACCCAAACAAATACGGCAAAAGCTATAGATAAAGATATCGCTACAAGAAACACTGTAGCCCAAGGGATTCATTTAGTCCCCGGGGCGCCATAGTATCTAACTTAAATATCCACCGACATTCGGCCTGTAGCAACCTTTTGGCTCTATTGCCACCCCTGATGCTGTGTGGAATGTGATCTATGATCTTAAACCGTAGATCACTAACACTGTGCTTCAAAGCAATCCAATGCCTGGCGACAGGTTGATCACTGACTCCTGTATTAATACCAATACGAATGGCCGACCGATGTAGGGCCAATCGTTCCTTAATCTGTCGTTCCGTCTTGCCCACGTAGTACAAACCACATGGGCAAGACAGTAAATATACAACAAATGTAGTACTGCAAGTGACAGAGGCTCTAATGGAAAATTTCTTGCCTGTATATGGATGATTAAAAGTATCTCCCAAAATCACTGACCTACACGTAATGCAACCTAAGCAGCGATAATAGCCATTCTTTGGTGACAAAAAGTGTTGCGGCTTTTTCTTTATCTTAGCCACATCCAATTTCACTAAGCGATCCTTCAGATTTCTTCCCCTAGTAAAACAGGGCATAACCTTAGAATTCCTCAAAGAGGGTAAATCCTTGTCCGTGTTGACCACTGACCACAAATTTTTAACAATTTTTGTAGTCTCGGTACTTCTAGTATTAAACCGGTTAACCCATGGTATGACATTGGAGACTTCATTAATAGATCGTTTAGATTTTAACGTTTCCTCTCTAGGAATACTCATGACGATATCTTTTAAGTTACATAATTCAGCCTTGTCATAACCACGGGACACAAACTTATTAATCATTATATCCATCTGATACATTGCTTGCGCAGGATCACTGGTAATACGTCTTACCCTTAACATTTGTGAATAGGGCAAGCCTCGGCGTAATGACAAAGGATGAAAGCTATCATGCCTTAAAATAGTGTTCCTGTCAGTAGGTTTGACATATAAATCTGTAGTAATCATACCTTGTTTAATGGAGATATTAACATCCAAAAAATGTATGTTATTCGCATCGATCTTATAAGTCAATTGTACCTCATGTCCTGACTGGTTATGCTGATCCAAAATATTCTGCAATTCTTCTTTAGTGCCTGACCACAAAATGAGTAGATCGTCAATATATCTACAGTATAGAATAAGCTTACTAGAAATATCTGGAATGTCACGAAACAGATGTTGTTCAACCATACACATATAGGCATTAGCGTACGATGGGGCCACATTTGACCCCATCGCACAGCCCAATTTCTGTAGATAGAATTTATTATCATATATACAGTAATTCCTAGTGAGAACTAATTCTAGTAATTTCAGAAAAAGACTTTTAGGGGGTCCTGTATATAGGGGGTTATCATTAATCAATGATTCCACTGCTCTGAGACCATCCTGATGGGGTATACAGGTATACAGACTAGTAACATCTGCACTGCAAAGAAGGGTGTCAGGGGGTAACACATCCAAAGCTTGTAATTTAATCAGTAAAGATGTGGTATCCCTCAAATACGATGGAGTATTTTGTATGCAAACATTAAGGTAACCATCTAGCATAACCGATATAGGTTGGTATAGCGAACCCATAGCCGAGACAAACGGTCGACCAGGGGGATTCACCAGCATTTTATGTACCTTTGGCAGTGTGTAAAATAAGGGTACAATAGGATACTCAACTGTCATAGCTGCTTTCATTTTACCAGTGATCATACCTTCAGACACAGCTGAATCCAATATTGAATCCAACTCACTCTTATAGAGTAGAGTGGGATCTTTCGGCAGTGACTCATAAACATGTTCATTGAGTAACTGTCGCAAACATTCATGGTCATATACACATAAATCCTGAACCACTATAGCCCCCCCTTTGTCCGCACTACGAATTACCACATCAGATCTTTTTTCTAACGACTTTAGTGCAAGATATTCTTGCCGTGTCATGTTATTAGCAATGCGATGTGTAGGGGACAAAAGGCCAACCTGATGGTCAAGCAACCGTGAGAATGTTTGTATTGAGGAATTGTTGGTAATAGGATCAAACTTAGAATGTGGTTTGAATTTATTCAATGATTTTGGTAACGCATCAGCATCGATGTTTGGGGTTTTATCCTGTTTTCCAAAAAAGTCTTGCAATCGCAATTTACGATTAAGTCGAAAAGCATCCACTTTCCATTGGAAATCTTCAAATTTGTTAGTCGGTATATATGATAATCCCTTTGCAAGGACACTCTCTTCAGCAGATGTCAATGTAGCTGACGATAGATTGAAAATGGTATTTATCTCTTGCGAGGTGGTCTCCTTGTTACATCTTTGCCTCTGGCCTTGCCTACCACGGCAAGTGGATTTACGACTGGGCTGTTGATGGCCGCCCGAGTAGTCACCCCTAAAGGGTGTTGGTGATTCCGTGCCGGAGCAGATGGTGTGCTCTCCGCATCACTCATTGATGTGGAGGATTCACCCTGTTGCATAAAGGCTCGTCTATACCTGTGAGGTTTGTGAGCTGGTTGGTTACCTCTAGAAGAATTATTCAGCCAAGAGTACACTCGATGTTGTTGGTAATCAAGTTGAACTTTTGTAAGTTTGTCTCTTTTAAATTTAATGAGATCTGCTTTATATTGGTCAACTTGTTGTTGAATTTTATCAAGCCAGTTAACAGCAGTATCACGGGTTAATTTCTGCTTATGTTCTTCCTCAAATTTGTTCAATTTGGCTTTGGTCTCATTCAATTCTTTAGTCGACTCCTCCACCACTAACAAAATGAGATCCAGTGAGCATTTAGTAAGAATACCAACCCATTTCCGACAAAATGGTACACTGTATCGACCTATTGTCGGCATATTACGGATCCTAAAACCCCTAGGAATCTGTTTGGCTTTATAATAATCAGACAACGTTATAGCATGGTACTGATAATCAAGTTCACGTTTTTTTAAACGGAACCATTCTTTATACAGATCCTCCGTTGGAGTTTCAAAATTAGAATCGGTAAACTGATCTTTACACAATATTGCGTCTGCTTCAGCCTCTGAATAGCTAAAGCTTTCTGTAGGATCAATTTGTGTAAATAAATTGTCAAGTTCCATATTTGGCTCAGTCACAGACATTTATCAAGAACCATCAATCTATATGCTCAGCCTAGTGTATGTCCACAAACAGTTCATAACCCACAGTTCTTCATATACAAATGACAGCGGTGGGCAGTAAAACTTAATCCCAGCGTATTTATAAGACAAGTGTGGTGCACTGGATAGATAACTCACACAGTCCACGTGTGAAGAATCCAAATGCAGAAATAGTAATCCCGGCACTCACTGAGGTAATGTAGGTAATGGCGTGGGTGCCCTCCATAGACCACCGGGTCCCAAGTAACAAGCAAAGAGTAATTAAAAAAAAAATTTTTTTTTAATTGTTTGTGTATTTAAATGTTGTATGTTTTATTGTGCACTGTATCCCAGACGAAGGGCATTGACCCGAAACGTTGGAACATTAGAAGTTTTTGATCTCATCATCAGTCGTGGAGTGCCGCCATTACTCTTTGCTTGTTACTTGGGACCCGGTGGTCTATGGAGGGCACCCACGCCATTACCTACATTACCTCAGTGAGTGCCGGGATTACTATTTCTGCATTTGGATTCTTCACACGTGGACTGTGTGAGTTATCTATCCAGGGCACCACACTTGTCTTATAAATACGCTGGGATTAAGTTTTACTGCCCACCGCTGTCATTTGTATATGAAGAACTGTGGGTTATGAGCTGTTTGTGGACATACACTAGGCTGAGCATATAGATTGATGGTTCTTGATAAATGTCTGTGACTGAGCCAAATATGGAACTTGACAATTTATTTACACAAATTGATCCTACAGAAAGCTTTAGCTATTCAGAGGCTGAAGCAGACGCAATATTGTGTAAAGATCAGTTTACCGATTCTAATTTTGAAACTCCAACTGAGGATCTGTATAAAGAATGGTTCCGTTTAAAAAAACGTGAACTTGATTATCAGTACCATGCTGTAACGTTGTCTGATTATTATAAAGCCAAACAGATTCCTAGGGGTTTTAGGATCCATAATATGCCGACAATAGGTCGATACAGTGTACCATTTTGTCGGAAATGGGTTGGTATTCTTACTAAATGCTCGCTGGATCTCATTTTGTTAGTGGTGGAGGAGTTGACTAAAGAATTGAATGAGACCAAAGCCAAATTGAACAAATTTGAGGAAGAACATAAGCAGAAATTAACCCATGATACTGCTGTTAACTGGCTTGATAAAATTCAACAACAAGTTGACCAATATAAAGCAGATCTCATTAAATTTAAAAGAGACAAACTTACAAAAGTTCAACTTGATTACCAACAACATCAAGTGTACTCTTGGCTGAATAATTCTTCTAGAGGTAACCAACCAGCTCACAAACCTCACAGGTATAGACGAGCCTTTATGCAACAGGGTGAATCCTCCACATCAATGAGTGAAGCGGAGAGCACACCATCTGCTCCGGCACGGAATCACCAACACCCTTTAGGGGTGACTACTCGGGCGGCCATCAACAGCCCAGGCGTAAATCCACTCGCCGCGGTAGGCAAGGCCAGAGGCAAAGATGTAACAAGGAGACCACCTCGCAAGAGATAAATACCATTTTCAATCTATCGTCAGCTACATTGACATCTGCTGAAGAGAGTGTCCTTGCAAAGGGATTATCATATATACCGACTAACAAATTTGAAGATTTCCAATGGAAAGTGGATGCTTTTCGACTTAATCGTAAATTGCGATTGCAAGACTTTTTTGGAAAACAGGATAAAACCCCAAACATCGATGCTGATGCGTTACCAAAATCATTGAATAAATTCAAACCACATTCTAAGTTTGATCCTATTACCAACAATTCCTCAATACAAACATTCTCACGGTTGCTTGACCATCAGGTTGGCCTTTTGTCCCCTACACATCGCATTGCTAATAACATGACACGGTAAGAATATCTTGCACTAAAGTCGTTAGAAAAAAAATCTGATGTGGTAATTCGTAGTGCGGACAAAGGGGGGGCTATAGTGGTTCAGGATTTATGTGTATATGACCATGAATGTTTGCGACAGTTACTCAATGAACATGTTTATGAGTCACTGCCGAAAGATCCCACTCTACTCTATAAGAGTGAGTTGGATTCAATATTGGATTCAGCTGTGTCTGAAGGTATGATCACTGGTAAAATGAAAGCAGCTATGACAGTTGAGTATCCTATTGTACCCTTATTTTACACACTGCCAAAGGTACATAAAACATTGGTGAATCCCCCTGGTCGACCGATTGTCTCGGCTAGTGGTTCGCTATACCAACCTATATCGGTTATGCTAGATGGTTACCTTAATGTTTGCATACAAAATACTCCATCGTATTTGAGGGATACCACATCTTTACTGATTAAATTACAAGCTTTGGATGTGTTACCCCCTCACTCCCTTCTTTGCAGTGCAGATGTTACTAGTCTGTATACCTGTATACCCCATCAGGATGGTCTCAGAGCAGTGGAATCATTGATTAATGATAACCCCCTATATACAGGACCCCCTAAAAGTCTTTTTCTGAAATTACTAGAATTAGTTCTCACTAGGAATTACTGTATATATCGTGACATTCCAGATATTTCTAGTAAGCTTATTCTATACTGTAGATATATTGACGATCTACTCATTTTGTGGTCAGGCACTAAAGAAGAATTGCAGAATATTTTGGATCAGCATAACCAGTCAGGACATGAGGTACAATTGACTTATAAGATCGATGCGAATAACATACATTTTTTGGATGTTAATGTCTCCATTAAACAAGGTATGATTACTACAGATTTATATGTCACACCTACTGACAGGAACACTATTTTAAGGCATGATAGCTTTCATCCTTTGTCATTACGCCGAGGCTTGCCCTATTCACAAATGTTAAGGGTAAGACGTATTACCAGTGATCCTGCGCAAGCAATGTATCAGATGGATATAATGATTAATAAGTTTGTGTCCCGTGGTTATGACAAGGCTGAATTATGTAACTTAAAAGATATCGTCATGAGTATTCCTAGAGAGGAAACGTTAAAATCTAAACGATCTATTAATGAAGTCTCCAATGTCATACCATGGGTTAACCGGTTTAATACTAGAAGTACCGAGACTACAAAAATTGTTAAAAATTTGTGGTCAGTGGTCAACACGGACAAGGATTTACCCTCTTTGAGGAATTCTAAGGTTATGCCCTGTTTTACTAGGGGAAGAAATCTGAAGGATCGCTTAGTGAAATTGGATGTGGCTAAGATAAAGAAAAAGCCGCAACACTTTTTGTCACCAAAGAATGGCTATTATCGCTGCTTAGGTTGCATTACGTGTAGGTCAGTGATTTTGGGAGATACTTTTAATCATCCATATACAGGCAAGAAATTTTCCATTAGAGCCTCTGTCACTTGCAGTACTACATTTGTTGTATATTTACTGTCTTGCCCATGTGGTTTGTACTACGTGGGCAAGACGGAACGACAGATTAAGGAACGATTGGCCCTACATCGGTCGGCCATTCGTATTGGTATTAATACAGGAGTCAGTGATCAACCTGTCGCCAGGCATTGGATTGCTTTGAAGCACAGTGTTAGTGATCTACGGTTTAAGATCATAGATCACATTCCACACAGCATCAGGGGTGGCAATAGAGCCAAAAGGTTGCTACAGGCCGAATGTCGGTGGATATTTAAGTTAGATACTATGGCGCCCCGGGGACTAAATGAATCCCTTGGGCTACAGTGTTTCTTGTAGCGATATCTTTATCTATAGCTTTTGCTGTATTTGTTTGGGTCTAATAGTGATTATTGATACATTAAGTTGCTCTAAACAACTTTTTGATTACTTATGTTTGTTAATTGTATAGTTTCATTATATGGCGTTTGTATTTAATTAGATGTATAAACTTACTTTCTTTATTGCCTATATGTGGAATATGTCCTAATGTGTATAACAGTGATTGTGTATGTCTTTGTAATTATGTGTATTGTTGTTATGGCAACTGGGGCCGTCCAGGTGTTTTGGCCGTGGCTTGTGTCCCTTTCTGTTACGTCACTCTCCGGCGACGCTTTGATGCGTGCGCGGCGCGTTAGACTGACGTTGGTGGGCGCTGCCGCGTTCCGACACCTGAGGCAGGTAAAATTTTAATTGTTTGTGTATTTAAATGTTGTATGTTTTATTGTGCACTGTATCCCAGATGAAGGGCATTGGCCCGAAACGTTGGAACATTAAAAGTTTTTGATCTCATCATCAGTCGTGGAGTGCCGCCATTACTCTTTGCTTGTTATATATATATATATATATATATATATATTAAAATGATATTAGGTTATGCACAAAAGTAGTTCACTGGATTCACACATAATAGTTCGGTCCCAGCATAAAGTGATATTTGATGTAGTGCAGCTTCATCCAAAAACCATGGGCAACAGAGTTACATTCATGCAGGAAGAAAATAGAGTGCACATGTAAGTATATTGTAAACACAGTTTACTATAGAAAATAACTCACATACATCTTAGAAAACAATCTGCAGCATAGTATGAACTCAGCCTCAGACAATCGCCGGCATCTCCACGACACACAGCGTCCACCACGGGACTGACAGTATCGCACTGCCACACAAATGTCCAGCAGGATGACCACGCGCCGGGTCGAGCGTCTGACATCACCGCGTCCGCTGTAAGGTAAGCCATTCCCCTCTTGTACTCGTGCACTAATTGGCTAGATAGCGGCATTGGTTGATACTGATCTCAATTAAAAACTACAATGCACGTTTAAAATAAAGCATAGGGTTGTATACAATTTGGAGCGAAAAGCCATTATCACATTTTTTTTGCGATAATTTTGCTGTTTTTTCTCTTCATATTCAATTTTATTCTGTTTTCACCTATGCAAAAGGTCAAGGCACTGAAATAGGCGATACTTTTTCTCCACAGAATAGCAGGTGAAATAAAGTGTAAAATCTATATTGTGGGGTGCAGAAGTTGTGAAACCACTCAAAACCCTTGGTACACCGCCCCCCCCCCAATGGCCAATTCACCCAAAAAATTATTTAAAAATGCCAGGAACACCTCACAAAATGCCTTTGAAATTTGGGGCGAAAATGAAAAAAGTGAGGGGACAACTTCAAAAACTAGTGAAATAAGCTTCTGGGGGCGCTCTAAGAAGGGGCCAAGTGTTTTTGGGATTGCAGGTGCTTGTATGACGGAGGAATTGCACTTTTCTAAAACTTCACTTTAGAGACATTAAAATATTCTAGTACCCATTTTCAAGCACCCCAAAGTTGAATAGACTACCGTACTTATTTTAACCAAAAAATACTACTTAATGCCATTCTTCACCACTTTCGCTAATAACAAGGATTTCAAACAACTTCAGTACCCCAAATAGTTTTCTTAGGGCTATTGGAACACTTCTACATTGATCCCCAATGTTACTGCATCTTTTTTGGGGGGTAAGACTGATTTCCCCAAGTCTGACAGTACTTTCCGCCTGTTCTGCATTAGCCGATTGCTGTTTACGCCTGTTTAGGAATTGAATACTATGGAAAGCGGGGACGCACGCGATAATTTTTCGCATCCAAAACAGGCAATGTAGGTGAAACTAATTGAATATGGCCCATATTAGCAGACAAAATTGACAATAATAAAACAATAATAAATCATATCCAAATACAATAATTGCATTAAATATACTAGCAAGTTTTCACTGTCTAAGAATAAAACAGGCAGGCGCCATTTTTCTGTAGTCCTGTTCAAGGGACACAGAATTACTATTGCCTTTAACTCTTATCTAATATACACTAAAACTAATTAAACTACATGTAAAATTCAATTCATAGTTACTTCAAAAAGCAAAAATATCACCATATAATTTCCACAGGCGCTGAAATATACATCAGTTCTGTGTCAAGGTCAGAACTCCTTGGGATGTCCTCAAGATGAACCCAAAAAAGAAAAAAACACAGGCAACAAATAGTGAAGTATATCCAGATAGAGTAGGTACTTTCAAGATCAACAAGGTACTCCTACCAGCTGTTGTGGTCTACCAATTTAGTAGACTGTAGTCATTTATTAACATAATTCTCCCATCTACATCTTTTACAGTTCCATAGTGTGTCATAGGTTGTACATAAAAATCAAAGGGAATAAAACTATATAGTGTAATATAGTTTTAAAAAAATCGACACAAATACAAATAACAAATAGTCTCTCACCAAGTGTCAAAGTCTACATAAAGTAGACACATAACATCAATAGATACATGAATGTTAATCCCATATATACAGATACAGGTTATGGATAAGTCTCTCATCAGATTATTTATTACCAGTTATTTATATAGCGCACACATATTCCGCAGCGCTTTACAGAGAATATTTGGCCATTCACATCAGTCCCTTCCCCAGTGGAGCTTACAATCTATATTCCCTATCACATGCTCACACACATACACACTAGGGTTAATTTGTCTTGGGAGCCAATTAACCTAGCAGTATATTTTTGGAGTGTGGGAGGAAACCGGAGTACCCGGAGGAAACCCACGCAAGCACAGGGAGAATATACAAACTCCGCACAGGTAGGGCCGTGGTGGTAATCGAACCCATGACCTCAGTGCTGTGAGGCAGTAATGCTAACCATTACACCATCTGTGCTGCCATGTCCACTAAGGTAGACAAATGGGCATGGGTAATGAATTCCTTAGGCATCCCCAAAGTCCATTACCAAAAATCCCAATGGAGAATGATATCAAAATAACCTGGATCCTAATGTAACCAACACATTTCAGTTTTCATCTGAATCTTTTTCATAGTTACTTATTTATATAAAATACATAAAATCATATACATAATCTACCATTTTAAGACAGTGGCAACATAGTTCAGATATATTTTAATAATCATAAATATAATACATAATAAAAATTCATATTTTTATAAAAATAGTATTCATAAAACCAAAGCAAGTCATAACCCTGTTGAAGAATCAACCCCTCATATAGCAACAACATCGGATCCCACAGCTCAACATCAATGTGTCACAGGTAGAATAATTCCTCAGCAGAAATAAAGCAGAAAATGCGTTATATCATAAGTTGCATTCAGTCCCATTGGAACCAAAGTACCCAGGGAATATATCCAAAAAGTCTCTCTTTTAGCCAACAATTTCTAAACATCCCCTCCTCTTTCATCTAAAACAATATGCTTGATAGCTTTAAAAGAGAAATCATCATGGACTGCGGCAGGCTTATCCACAGTGGGCCAACTTATTGACCCGATTTCTCACAAACCCCTGTCTCACTCTGCAGCCATAACTACTTTCCCTTTTATAGTTGCCTTTGTTTTTTCTTTTCTTCAGGTCCAACATTATGCTAGTATAGTTTCAAAACAGATTCTGGCTGGGGACTGGGGCAACCCTCTGAACGATTTGTTGATACGGTCTCCTTTATCTAAAGGTGCTATTTCCTCATATTACAGATTTTTCAGACCTCCTGTTGAATATTCTTCTCTATATACAGGTTTGGCTTAATGGCTGGAGTGTTTCCCTTCTTTAATTGTAGACAACCCTTCTTGATATGTTAATGTATTCTGTTAACACCTTTCCAGCAGCCAAATATATATGGAAATGTACCTCAATATTTTCCATTAGTCATATATTTCATCCCATAGAGGATTTTTAATAGATATATTGCTTAATTCCCACTGCCCTAAATGTCAGCAATACTCAGCTGACTTGTATCATAGTTTGTGGGCCTGCCCCTTTGTAAGAAGATTTTGGTTATGGGTTTTGCTACTGATCATTTAATTAATTACGCTCCTTTTACCCCATAATGGGCAATATTTGGAATATTACCTACAGATGCTAGGATTCCTAGAGACGTTAAAAAATTACATTTGGCAATTTCATCAGAAACAAAACGATTCTTCACTTGTTGTTTATCTGGTATATATAGACAGTTGTGTTTTTACAGTATTATTAATTTTCCCGTAATAAGCTACCTGTGAGTTTATTTCTGAGAACCATGACTTCATTAAGAGATGAAAAAAAGGATTAGACATTTTGAGGAATGCCATAAGAGATTTAATGAATGTATGGATTTTAGACAAAATAGTACAATGAATCGTTTGGTTGTTGATTGTGATTTAGATGCCCTATGTGCTCAGTCTGAGAAATTCCTAATGAGGGAAATGAAGTTGAGCTGGGAGATCACTACCTTAGAAAATTCAAAAGAAAAGTATTCTCATTGGTGAAAAATTCTTTTTATCGATAGCTGATTATCATTTATTCCATATGCACTGACACTTTATTAATATAGTGAAATCCACAACCAGCACTTTAACAAATAGAAACATCTTGTATTTATGAAAAAAATATATATTTTTGTCATGTGGAGTATCTCTTATATGATTGCATGTTAGTGTTTTTATCCGATATTTTATTTTCGATACACCTTCTTGAAACTGTTTGCCCGATTGCAGGGTTTATGTATAAAATAAAGTGAAATTTTCATTCATCTTGGTTTCACATCACATTATATCAAAAAGGGGAAGCACCAGTGAACTACTCACCCTGTGTTTTGTGCACTACTTGATTTGTCCTTTCGGTGAAAGGACTTGAATATCTCTAGGCTGCAAGAGAGACTTTTTGTTGCTCATCCCCAGGAGCGCCTTTTTCACTCATCCACAAATTTTTTTTATACCTTAGAAAATTATTTGGATAATAAAAGGATACCGCGAGGTTTGAGGATAATGAAAAACCCGACCTTTGGTAATGATAGAAAGGAATTTTTAGAAACCTGGTTCCAAATGTTTTTAACTGCTCCTTTGAACTTTGATTGATTATCAAGGAACTAAAATGGGAAGTGAACTTGATGTGGAATTGAGGAATTAGAAAGTTAATTAGAACCAATTAAAGATATTAAAGAATATAAAGAGTTGAGAAAACTGAGTGAAAATAAAATTAATAAATTCTAAAATTGGGTTATCGAAACCAAAGTAAGGAAATATAAAAGGGATCTGACTGATTATAAAAATGGTAACATTAGAAACTGGCCCCAAATTAATAGGAATAGGTGAACTGATGGGATTTAGAGAAGAAAAGTGGCAGAATGTGCCAATAAAGAGGTTTAATAAACCTCGGCAAAAATACGAGATTTGAATTACCAGTGTATAATAGATTTAACACTTTTAATTCTCCTGTTCAAAGTGATAAGAATATTTTTTTTGGAGAGAGGACGAATTGGAGAGACAGGAAAAGGGCTGCAGAAGGCATAGCTTTGAACAGTCCTATATGGAGTCAAAAAAGAAAACAAGAAGATTCAGGCGAGGTAAAAGAGGAGGAAAGAGGAAACAAGATGAGGAGAAGCAATCACCCGTAGATAATGGTAATTTTAACCTGTCTAATTATGAATTAAATTCTAGTGAAAGGAGATTATTATCAAAGGGTTTGTCCTTTGCTCCAAATAATGGACCGAACTGGTTCGAACTATTTGTGAATGCAAGCAAATTCACTAGAACTCTTACCTTAAAAAGACAATTTGTGAAAAATGAGGATAGATCTGAGGATTTATCAGGTGTTTATAAAAAATCTAATACTGTTTTGAAGGCCAACTTTTACCCGTTCGAGTCTAGGGGTAGCTTTAAGGAGACCTACTCTAATCTTATAAAAAAGACTTTGAGAAACTATGTAGTAGTAGAGGAAAAGGGAAAGGTAATATTAAAAAAGATGAGAGACTTGCTATTAGTAATTTGGAGAAAAATAATAACATTGTCATTACAAAGGCTGATAAGGGGAGTGGGATTATTATTTTAAATAGGGCGGATTATTTGGAAGAGGCTTTGAGGTTGCTTAATGATATAATGACCTATCTTAAGGTTGAAATGGATCCCATGGATAGAATTAGATTACTGTTAGAAAATGGGATTTCAAATAAGTGTATAAGTAAAGATGAGTTTAATTATATTTTTAGAACTCTGAAAAATACTCTAGCTCCTAGTAATTTATGTAATCCTAGTAATGAGAATTGGTTGGGTCTAAATAAAGGTTTTTTTTTCCCTGCAAAAATGCAAGATATGTAAATATGCGAATAAAGAAAGGAGGACATTTTGGAACTCTGATAATAGTAAATCATGGGTAATAAAATGTCGCATATGAAATGTTTGACTACCCATGTTATATATATATGTTGGAGTGTAAATGTGGTAAATGTTATGTTGGAAAGACGAAACGTCTATTAAAGATCAGGATTTTAGAATATACCAAAAATATTTTAAATAACATACAGATTCATAGTGTTCCAAATATTTTTTCAATTGTTGTAGTTCCAAGCTAGATGATTTCTCTTTTAAAGCTATGGGGCATGTTGTTTTAGATGAAAGAGGAGGGGAAGTTTTGAAATTGTTGGCTAAAAGAGATACTTTTTGGATATATTCCCTGGGTACTTTGGATCCAATGGGACTGAAAAAAACTTATGATATAATGCCTTTTCTGCATTAATTCTGCTGAGGAATTATTCTCCCAGTGACTCAATGATGTTGAGCTGTGGGCTCCAATGTTATTGCTATATGGGAGGTTGATTCTTCAACAGGGATATGACTTGCTTTGGTTTTACGAATACTATTTATATAAAAATATGAATTTTTATTATGTATTATATTTATGATTATTAAAATATATGTGAACTAGAGGTGGCCACTGTCTTAAAATGATAGATTATGTATATGATTTTATGTATTTTATATAAATAAATAACTATGAATTGAATTTTACATGTAGTATAATTAGTTTTAGTGTATATTAGCTAAGGGTTGAATCTTATAGTAATTCTGTGTCCCTTTTACAGGACTACAGAAAAATGGCGTCTTCCTGTTTTATTCTTAGACAGTGAAAACTTGGTAGTATATTTAATGTAATTATTGTATTTGGATATGTTTTATTATTGTCTATTTTGTCTGCCATTATGATTTATATTAAACAAGCTTTGTAGTTTTTTATTGAGATCAGTATCAACCAATGCCGCTATCTAGCCAGTTAGTGCACGAGTATAAGAGGGGAGTCACTTTCAGATTAAACCACACCCCCTGACGAAGTCCCAATAGTGACGAAACACATTGGGCGCGGCTTACTTTACGATGGACGCTGTAATGTCAGACACTGGTCCTGGCGCATGGTCATCCTGCTGGACATTTGTGTGACAGTGCAATACTGTCAGCCCCATGGTGGACACTGTACGTTGTAGAGATGCCGACAATTCTCTGAGGCTATTGAGTTCATACTATGCTGCAGATTGTTTTCTAAGATGTATGTGAGTTATTTTCTATAGTAAAGTGTGTTTACAATATACTTACATGTGTGCTCTCCTTTCTTCCTGCATATATACAGTATACGCCCATGACTTCCAGCGCATAGCTGCGCAAGCCTGTGACATCACAACTGGAAATGTGCACAATAAGATAAGAAATAATAAATATATATATAGATAAAAACAACCATATGTAGTGAAAATAAATACTGGAACAGGGAGCATACTGTATCACAAACCAGACGACTATACACACACGCACATGTGAATGCAGATACTAAAGCTCTCAAAGAGCAGGCTGTAGAACAAAAATAAGAGAATAGGAAATGTGAGGACTAAAGTGTCATAATAGTGATATAGTCATTCTACTTCTTCCACAGATAGCATTAATTTAGTAAAATACTAATGTGTACAGATTTAACAGAAGCCAGAGCAACCCATGCTCACAGGTATGAAAAGTAACTGGCAGGTTAAGATAAATCATAAGAAGCAATTCTATGATAATGATTCATTCAATCCTAAGGGTGACACAGTGTTCAGGGCGAAGATCCATCTTGCTTCAAGACGCCTTTGCTCTATCCCCTACTCTTGATGAGGGGGGGAACACAGTCAATAATTTGGAATGCAAGAGTTGCCAATCCATGGCGGAACTCTTTAAAGTGGCGGGCCACCAGATGATCTTGATCCTTGCCATCTAGGGCTGCTCTGATGGCAGATCAATGTACAGCCATCAGCTCCTTAAATTGAGGCATCGTTTTTCCCTCAGATAGTAAGCTGCAAGGGAACCTAATAATGTAGACAATGAATCTAGATGTATAAGATAGAACTTGCTTGATCTGGTTTCTTTTCCCTGAGTGTGGATGTGTGAATGAATTGTCTGCCTCAAGATAACTGCATGTGGTGCAGTTAATGCAGTGGTAGCACCCTGACTTGTGACTCATGAAATGTCCTTTGGCTACATTATCCAGCCCTGAGATGTCTATTTTGACTACCCAGTCTTTGATATTTTTAGGGCATTTGTAGCAGGTGTCGAAGTCAGATAATTGGATATTGGATATGATCGCTTGCAATTGTTATCTGACGATTTAGCCATCCATGGTCTAATGACGAATTGCTTGGACGCTGCTCTGTGTCAGTGCAATTCCGATGCGCACAAATATATGTTTATATTACTACAAGGTTTAGTTGGAAGACAGGTTTTGATGTGTATGTCTGTGAGTGTTTTGAGAAACTCCACATGCTAATACAATATGCCTGTGACAAATAATTAAAAATGTAACACAGTCTGAATGCAAGTTTGAAAATCATTGACAGAGGCCTGCAGGTCATTAGCAATTGTGTGCCTTTTTGTTCGGTGCTGTTTTGGTTCATAGGAACTGATTCCTGCATTCTAATTAAGTGGAGAGAAGCCTGTCGCAAGCTACCAGACCGGGTGGCAAGGGCAAACAACTAGGGGTCTCCCCCTGCTTGGAAGCGAACCTTGCTGCTTGTGACACGTTTTACTGTAGTTTGGGCAGCTTGTTGAAGTATGTCAGAAATGGATAATATATATATTAATCCATCACAAATACACTGAATTACATAACACACACACACATAGACTTACATGCATACACATACGCATGCACCTTTGAAGTGCGCATGAACCCACACATACGCGCAATGCAAACTAGAGAAACTACACTATATTCTTACACTTACACATACAATAACTTATAAAAAGGTTACTTCACATTAAACGTGATATTAGAGGTTTTAGTAGCATATAATTATGTTGTGAAATGTATGTATATGGTATTATAACTATTAGATATGTCATGTTTGTTACCATTCTAAACCCGTTTATTTGCAGATCTTCGGTTCTATCGGCAAGGAGATCGCAGCAGGCATTCGCAAGATATGAATTATAGGTTAGAATATATCTCTGTATGTAGTGTTTTTTTATTAGTTATTCGGAGGGAAACCTACACAAAGAAGCGGTTGGAAAGCTGATCCATAGCTCTGATGACACCATATGAACTAACCAATGAATGGAGTGACCTGAAGCAAGAACCAATGAGCATCTGTTATTCTGTGCCTTTGTTGTCACTGAAACCTGTACCGAATATATGCTTGCGAGCTGGGGCCGTAGTCAGTCATTTCTCTATATCCTTGGGTGAAGGTGACCGCAGATTCAGGATTGAAATACTGCATACTGGGCCAGTGTGCACGCGTATGTATCGGTTTGTGCCTTTTGTATTTACTGGTTTAAGCGCTAATTGTGTTAGATCTAAGCATGTAACTTTCTTTTTATTGCAATATAACTTTTTGTGCGTTGGAACCACAATTGGATTGGAAAGCATGTATTTCTTATACAACTTGTATCGCTAAATAGAGACATTTAGGGTGTATAGATTAAGGGGTATTCATACAGGGCATCATCATAGTACTGTACCTGTTAATGCAGGGAGGTTGGGGTCTTCAGCTACCAGATGGCAGAGGTTTGTTTGCAGATTTTTTGATAAGAGTACTCAATGAGTTGAGTTGAATTAACCCAAGTAATGTGATTATCTAACGCTGCTTGGGTCTATGGCATAGGGTTTCCTGTCTTGGAATAGATAGCACCTTCCTTTTAATGTTCACTAAATTGGAGGGACTGTACCCTCTTGAAACAAATTGCTGGATCATAGTATCCATAGCTCTTTATTTTCTACCACTGGGTCATTCATGATGCTGTGGGCTCATAGGAATTGTAAAAATGGAAGACCCAACTTAAGTGACTGCGGATTGTAACTTTCAGCCCTCAGAATCGCATATTTCTGTCTGTTAGCTTCTTAAAGATGGTGGTGTGTAAAATCGTATTATGCTTAGTGACCAGTACATCAATGTAATGTATCTGGACTGGATCAATATTCCAGGTGTACTTAATATGTTTGTCCTGTTGATTGATGACGGCCATATAGTCCTCAAATTCTTCTTTGAAACCTGTCCAGATAATGAAAAGGTCATCAATATACCTGGTATAAAACTATATATATATATATATATATATATATATAGTAATATATCAAGAAAAATAATGTGAATGCACTGGTAAACATATATCATGGACCGCAATTGATATTCAGCATTAATGTACACTATTTATTATAAATGCAAATATATAAAAATCACATGAATCTTAGCATATAAAAGAGAGTATCTCAATAATATCTTCATTGTATACAACGGTATATTTTATTCATTCAAGTAACATTGAATACATTTATACATTTAAACATATAGATATATTTATATGCACAGTTCAAAATAACAATGTATCAGTATTGCATTTAGCTTCAGCATTGATAATATCAAATGAACATCCAGTTGTGTGTAATGTTAGTTCTCATATAGAGATGGAAAAGACTGCTATTTTTTCCCCCAGTGGGTTATATCTGTATCAATTGTAAAAACCGTCACAATATGGAGTAGAGAAACCCCATTCGTTGGAAGAAAGGCACACTAACTTAGTTTTATAGTCCCTCTTTCCTTGCCATCCTACAGCCTGATACAAGCCGTCCGTAAGCTGTTAGGTACGGTACAGTGTAAGGATCCGGGGTGACCGGTAACTTTATACTCACAGGGGTAAATTTACTAAAGTGAGAGTTTTCAGAAGTGGAGATGTTGCCCATAGCAACCAATCAGATTCTAGCTATTATTTTCTACAAGGTGCTAGTTATCTCCACTTCTAAAAACTCTGACTTTACCTAAATTTACCTCTCAGTCTCTTATTTTCCTGGCCAGTCCAGCAGTCTGCTCGTGAGGCGCCAATTGCCGGCTGCTGGGTGTGGCATTATTCAGGATCCGGAGTACTGTATGCAAAAGGTAGTGACTATCTGGTTCCTGGTTCCTGGTTCCTAATTAGTATGCAGTGGACACGCTTTCACAGCCTCACCTGTTAATCCGTATTACAGGGCTGTAGTGTCACAACTCCCAGATGGTTATGGATGCGGCCCATATTAGGGAGTTGGCTAGACCTAAGCCTGAGGTGCGGAGTCTAATGTGCCGGCAGTATTCACCAGGGACACTCGCAAGAAGGTACGTCCGACATACAGGTCGCGGCCCTCAGGATAGGTTCCCTTATACAGGTGCTGGTAAACTCCGGATGAAGCGGAAAAGACGTATAGCTTAGTCGACAGGCCGGGTCAGAACCAAACGGACTTAGGTGGTGCCAGGGAGCAGGGGTAAACAGGTCACAGGGAATAGCCAAAGTCAAAACCAGATATCAGATGCAGTACCAGGGGTCAGGTGAAATCAGGGTCACAAATGAAGCCAAGATCAGGAACAGGTAACGGAATATCACAGGAACACTGGAGTCTGGTAAATGAGCCTGATAGCAGTGGTGGTTTTCGGCACAAAGGAGCCACAGGTTAGAACTGAACTCTAGGAAGCAACACTTTGCTCAGGCACAAGTGGGAGTTCTCACAGGGGATACGACTCTGCTGCAAGTCCCTGATAGGCTGCTGAGGTCAGCTGAGGCAGGAGCACTCTCACTGGAAGAATGCTAGCAGCTGCCATAGTGCATGATTGTGATGTCACTGCATGGTTCCCGAACAAGGTCAGGCAGAAATTCTTACCTGCAGAAAATGGCAAGGTAAGTCACACAATGTGTGCAGAGTGTGACATGTAGATACGGGCCAGCAGACAATTTAGTTGTAGTTACCAGTCCTTAGTTGATCAGTGAATAACATACAGTACAAACGCAATAGCCTGTCCATTTGCAATCCTGAAAATGCACTCCTACGTCTTGAAGCAAGATTGAACTTCGCCCTGAACACTGTGTCTCCCACAGGATTGAATGAATCATTATCATTGAATTACTTCTTATAATATATCTTTACCTTAGTACAACACGGGAAACAGCTGCACCAGTTGCAGATCCTGCCTCTTTTAAAAATACCAAAATTAATTTAGCAAATTCAGCATGTTATAGAGGGGTGCAGTTCAATGTAGTCGAACAGCAGTATTAACAAAAAGATAAGTGTTTTGAGCGCACTGGTCTGATAAAGATCCCTTCTACTTACTAAAGTAGTTGATTTTGAATATTTCACCGTTTATACACAGAATATTTTAATCAATTAATTGAATCTGTGAGGGATGCCTCACTGTTAGCATTTCTTCTATGCTCCTATACTAATACACCATGTGTGTTACCCCCGTCTGCTATATAATTTGAGGGCTTAATATATGCCCAAAATGCAAGGGGAATTTAATAATGAACAGATAGGTTTGTGTCTCTGAAAAAGTATTTCTTGCCAATTAAATGGCTGACGTCTGAAACTGATATTAATTAGAACTAACACTTGTGAACTGAACTGCTAGTGCTCTTACAAGTAAAGGGTGTCTAGCTGACTATCAAAACCTATACTTACAAGGGATCTTATCCAATGCTACAATCTGAATAACACACACAGAAGACATAGTGGAATGTTTTGACCACAATATTACAGATCTGTAAAGAGAATAAAGTGCTTAAATCAAGTGAAACAGTAGAGGACAAAATAAAGTTCCCTTCTACTTACTAAAGTAGTTGATTTTAAATATTTCACCGTTTATACACAGAATATTTTAATCAATTAATTAAAAGTTATATTTTAATGATATCTCAGACCAGTGCGCTCAAAACATTATTATCTTTTTGTTAATACCAATATACCTTTACCTGCCAGTTGCTTTTCATACATGTGAGCATGGGTCGCTCTGGCTTCTGTTAAATCTCTACACATTAGTATTTTACTAAATTAATGCTATCTGTGGAAGACGTAGAATGACTATATTCACATCACTATTATGACACTTTAGTCCTCACATTTCCTCCTCCCTCTTTTTGTTCTACAGTCTGCTCTTTGAGAGCTTTAGTATCTGCATTCGCATTTGCGTATGTGTGACAGCTGGACCAATGAATTTTACATACTCTGAGGTATGTATAGTCGTCTGGTTTGTGATATGCTCCCTGTCCCAGTACTTATTTTCACTGCATATGTTTATTTTTATCTATATATTATTTATTTGTTGTTATTTTATTGTGCACACTTCTAGTTCTGCAGTCTGTTACTCCTGGAGGACGGACGAGGTGCCGCCGTACACCAGCAGTCCAGCCAGCACATACTCTTTTTATTGACACTAGTTTCCCTATGTTGCTATGGGCTGGTCGGGCACCCGATGGCGTCATAGTCAGGCGCGGCTATGCGCCAGAAGTCACGGGTGGCAGCGCTGACAGCGTGTTATTGGTGATGGCTTACAAGGTAACACTTGTGGTTGATTTTTATGCCTGATGACAGTTAAATAAACCGAAACATTGCAAAGCTGTGCATTGGTTTACTGTGTTAACAAGTCGAGGAGTGCAACCTGCTGCTGGGGATATCTATCTATTTGTGGTTGTGGACCAAGGCCAATTCTCTGCTAAGGGTGAGTGCCGGTTCAAATACTTTGTGTATATATATATATATATATATATATATATAGACAATAGTCCGGCACTCACATGAATCCACAGTCCAAAAAATGCTCAGGTGCCTCCTAATGAAAGAAAAATATACTGTACGAAGAAGTGGCACTCTGAGACTTGAAAGCAGATGACGAGTGATGTTTATTCCATAGGCTGGAAAAGAGACCAACGTTTCGGGGCCACACCGCCCCTTTGTCAAGGTGAGTACTTGACAAAGGGGCGGTGTGGCCCCGAAACGTTGGTCTCATATATATATATATATATATATATATAAATATATTAGGGGTGAGCGGGTTCTGATTTCTGAAATCCGAACCCCCCCGAGCCCCCCGACCCGAGGCCGATCCGAGTCAGGCTCGACTTTTCACGCCTGACTCGGATCTGAAATCGAGGCAAAACGTCATCATCCCGCCTTCCGGGTCTCGCGGGTTTTGGATCCAATATAAGGTACCCGCATCGGCGCCATTTTCTCACTCGGCTGTGGACAGTGAATAGGGAGGGTGGGAGTTAGGGCTGGCTGGGCTGTGTAGTGTAGTGTAGTGTAGTGCAGTGTAGTGTTGTGCTGTGCTGCGCTGTGCTGCTGTTGTCCATAGTGGCTATGTCCACTCCTCCAAAGTCTACAGGGGCTGGCTGTGTTGTGCTGTGCTGCTGTTGTCCATAGGGGCTGTGTCCACTCCTCCAAAGTCCATAGGGGCTGGATGGACTGTGTTGTGCAGTCAGTTGTCCATAGGGGCTGTGTCCACTCCAAAGTCCTGTGCAGAGTCCCAGTCCTAAAGGGGTGCTGTAGTGTTGTCAAGGGGGTGCTCTGTCCATCAGGGGTTCTCCCCCCAAGTGCAAAAAAAAATTATATTTTTTCTGTGTTTGTGAATTGTGTGCGCAGTAGCCGCACGTGCATCAACAAAGTAGTGCCAAGCGTGCACCTGTGTCATAAGTAAAGGGCCGGCTGGCTTGACCGTTAAAGGGTGCTGTAACCCCCAAAGTGCACTCCAAACAAATTAAAAAATATTTTCTGTGTTTGTGAATTGTGTGCACTGTGGCTGCACGTGCATCAACAAATGAGCAGCACCAAGCGTGCGCCTGTGTCCCATACGTAAAGGGCCGGCTGGCTTGTCCGTTAAAGTGTGCTGTAACCCCCAAAGTACACTCCAAACAAAATAAAAAAATATTTTCTGTGTTTGTGAATTGTGTGTGCAGTAGCCGCACGTGCATCAACAAAGTAGTGCCAAGCGTGCGCCTGTGTCATAAGTAAAGAGTTGGCTGGCTTGTCTGTTAAAGGGTGCTGTAACCCCCAAAGTACACTCCAAACAAAATAAAAAAATATTTTCTGTGTTTGTGAATTGTGTGCGCAGTAGCCGCACGTGCATCAACAAAGTAGTGCCAAGCGTGCGCCTGTGTCATAAGTAAAGGGCCGGCTGGCTTGTCCGTTAAAAGGTGCAGTAACCCCCAAGGGCACCCCAAACGAAATAAAAAAATATTTTCTGTGTTTGTGAATTGTGTGCACTGTGGCTGCACGTGCATCAACAAAGGAGCAGCGCCATGCGTGCGCCTGTGTCCCATAAGTAAAGGGCCGGCTGGCTCATTTCTTAAAGGGTGGTGTAACACACAAAGTGCACTAGTCTCCAACAAAATTAAAAAATTATGTTCTGTGTTTGTGTGCGCCTTAGCCGCACGTACAGTCAGGTGCATAAATATTGGGACATTGACAGAATTTTCATATTTTGGCCTCTATTCACCACCACAATGGCTTTGAAATGAAACAAACAAGATGTGCTTTAACTGCAGACTTTCAGATTTAATTAGAGGGTAATTACATCCAAATCAGGTGAACGGTGTAGGAATTACAACAGTTTCTATATGTGCCTCCCACTTTTTAAGGGGCCAAAAGTAATGGGACAAACTAAACAATCCTAAATCTAACTTTCACTTTTTAATACTTTGTTGCAAATCCTTTGCAGGCAATTACAGCCTGAAGTCTGGAATGCATAGACATCACGAGACGCTGGGTTTCATCCCTGGTGATGCTCTGCCAGGCCTCTACTGCAAATGTCTTCAGTTCCTGCTTGTTCTTGGGGCATTTTCCCTTAAGTTTTGTCTTCATCGAGTGAAATGCATGCTCAATCGGATTCAGGTCAAGGGATTGACTTGGCCATTGCATAACATTCCACTTTTTAGCCTTAAAAAACTCTTTGGTTGCTTTGCAGTATGCTTCGGGTCATTGTCCATCTGCACTGTGAAGCGCCGTCCAATGAGTTCTGAAGCATTTGACTGAATATGAGCATATAATATTGCCCGAAACACTTCAGAATTCATTCTGCTGCTTTTGTCAGCAGTCACATCATCAATAAATACAAGGGAACCAGTTCCATTGGCAGCCATCAATGCCCACGCCATGACACTGATGAGGTGGTATGTTTTGAATCATGGGCAGTTTCTTTCCTTCTCCATACTCTTCTCTTCCCATCACTCTGGTACAAGTTGATCTTTGTCTCATCTGTCCATAGGATGTTGTTCCAGAACTGTAATGGCTTTTTTAGATGTGATTTGGTAAACTCTAATCTGGTCTTCCTGTTTTTGTGGCTCACCAATGGTTTACATTTTGTGGTGAACACTCTATATTAACTCTTGTGAAGTCTTCTCTTGATTGTTGACTTTGACACATATACACCTACCTCCTGGACAGTGTTCTTGATTTGGCCAACTGTTGTGAAGGGGTTTTTCTTCACCAGGGAAATAATTATTCTGTCATCCACCACAGTTGTTTTCCGTGGTCTTCCGGGTCTTTTGGTGTTGTTGAGCTCTCCGGTGCATTCTTTCTTTTTAAGAATGTTCCAAACATTTGATTTGGCCATACCTAATGTTTTTGCTATCTCTCTGATGGGTTTGTTTTGATTTTTCAGCCTAATGATGGCTTGTTTCACTGATAGTGACAGCTCTTTGGATCTCATATTGAGAGTCGACAGCAACTGATTCCAAATGCAAATGACACACCTAGAATCAACTCCACACACTTACCTGCTTAATTGATAATGAAATAATGAGGGAATAGCCCACACCTGTCCATGAAATAGCTTTTGAGTTGATAGTCCCATTACTTTTGGCCCCTTAAAAAGTGGGAGGCACATATAGAAACCATTGTATTTCCTACACCGTTCACCCGATTTGGATGTAATTACCCTCAAATTAAATCTGAAAGTCTGCAGTTAAAGCACATCTTGTTTGTTTCATTTCAAAGCCATTGTGGTGGTGAAGAGAGGCCAAAATATGAAAATTCTGTCAATGTCCCAATATTTATGCACCTGACTGTATATATCAATATAACATAAATGGAGGACCAAACTTTCTCCGATAAAAATAAAATAGGGAAAGATCAAGAACCACTTCCTCCCTCCTAGTGCTGTTGCTGGTGCTGGGAGTTGTTCATCATCCCAGAGAGGAAGTAGGAACACCACTACTTTTACTAAACAATTGACCCTCCAACAGTCCTTAGCGAAAAGGATGAAGTACGACAGCAGTCATCCTGAAGCAAAACGTATAACTGAGGCATTGACTGCTATGTTTATGTTAGACGTCCGTCCGGTATCCGCCATTAGTGCAGTGGGATTTAGACAATTGATGGAGGTAGTGTGTCCCTGGTTCCAAATCCCGTCTAGATTCCACTTCACTAGGCAGGCGATACCGAGACTGTACAGAAATGTCAGAAAAAGTGTCCTCAGTGTCCTGAAAAATGCGGTTGTACCCAATGTCCACTTAACCACGAACATGTGGACAAGTGGAACAGGGCAGACTAAGGACTATATGACTGTGACAGCCCACTGGGTAAATGTATCACCTTACGCAGCAACAATAGCAGCGTCACCAGTAGCAGCATCTCAGAAACGCCAGCTCGTTCCAAGGCAGGCTACGCTGTGTATCACTGGTTTCAGTAAGAGGCACACCACCGACAACCTCTTAAAGAAACTGAGGGAAATCATCGCCACCAATATTGTGCGGGCATTACATCTGGGCAAATTCCAGCACGTCCCATGTTTTGTTCACACAATAAACTTGGTGGTACAGAATTTTCTGTAAAGCAACAGGGGCGTGCAGGAGACGCTTTAGGTGGCCCGAAAAATTTCTGGCCACTTTTGTCATTCAGCGACTGCGTGCGCCTGTGTCATAAGTAAAATGTCCGTTAAGGGGTGCTGTAACCCCCAAAGTGCACTCCACAAACAATAAAAAAAATCTTTTTTTTCCTGTCTTTGTGAAATGTATGCGCAGTAGCCGCACCTGTATCCTCAAAGCAGCAGCGACAAGCGTGCGTCTGTCTGTTAAAGGGTGGTGTAACCCTCAAAGTGCGCTCCACAAACAATAAAAAAATTCTTCTTTTTTTTCTGTCTTTGTGAATTGTGTGGGCTGTAGCCGCACCTGCACCCTCAAAGCAGCAGCGACAAGCATGCGTCTGTCTGTTAAAGGATTACATCGGTGACAGCATCCAAGTAGGCATGTCAGACAGTCCATACCTGTACTGGCAGGAAAAAGAGGCAATTTGGAGGCCCCTGTACAAACTGGCTCTATTTTACCTGAGTTGCCCCTCTCCAGTGTGTACTCCGACAGAGTGTTTAGTGCAGCCGGGAACCTTGTCAGCGAAAGGCGTAGGAGGTTGCTTCCACAAAATGTGGAGAAGATGATGTTCATCAAAATGAATTATCAACTCTTCCAGGGAGACCAGACTCCAGAACGTACAGAGGGACCTGTGGTGGTGGATTCCAGTGGGGACGAATTAATACTCTGTGAGGATGAGGATGTACACAACACTGAAGAGGGTGAGGAATCGGTGGATGAGGAGGATGAGGACGACATCTTGCCTCCATAGAGCCAGTTTGTGCAGGGACAGATTAATTGCCAGTTTGTTTTGTGTGGGCCCAAACGAACCAATCATTTCAGCCACAGTCGTGTGGCAGACCCTGGCGCTGAAATGATTGGTTTGTTGAAGTGTGCGTGTCCTGTTTATATAACATAAGGGTGGGTAGGAGGGCCCAAGGACAATTCCATCTTGCACCTCTTTTATTTATTTGCATTATGTACTGTTTGGGGCCTAGTTTTTCAAACTGCCATCCTGTCTGCCACTGCAGTGTCACTCCTAGATGGGCCATGTGTTTGTGCCGGCCACTCGTGTCACTTAGCATAGTCATCCAGCTACCTCAGTGCAACCTTTTGGACATAAAAACACTATTGTGAGGTGTGAGGTGTTCAGAATAGACTGGAAATGAGTGGAAATTAAGGTTATTGAGGTTAATAATAGCATAGGAGCAGAAAAACCCACACATTCTGTGATTTTAGCTGTTTTTATGCTTTTTTAAAAAAAAAATACAGATCCAAAACACAAAACCCAGAACCCAAAACACCAAAGGGTGGTTTTGGCAAAACCAATCCAGATCAAAAACACGAAGAAAGATCCAGATCCAAAACCAAAACACAAAACACGAAAAGTGGCCGGTGCACACCCCTAATATATATATATATATATATATATAGTGCAACCCAGATGGCGCACCTGGCTGTAGTAGTGGCCTGTAGTAAGAGTTCCACTGACTCCACCCTAGCTACACCCCTGACCAGAATAGTAGTAGTATATATAGTACAATTTTGCTACAACATGTAGAGTAAGGAATGGAACAAAGCTGCTGAGCGTGCCCCGCGGCAGCGACTTCTCTTACCAAGTGTGCTGTCTGTGCATATGATAGCTTGATCAGCACAGCAGACCAGAGAGATATCTGCCAGTAAGAAGATATATTAACATAAGACAGTAAAATGTATGCTTAGAAGGCTCAGTTTTGTTTCTTACTGGTTATATTGGGTATGGTATGATATGTATACATGGTCATAATGTCGACATTGACCATGTCAACATATCATAACTGGTGGCTCAGCAGTGACTCACATGCTCCTGATGGCTGCAGCAGTGTCTTCTAGGTCTGGCCATTCTGGTGAGTATCTACCCTGTCCCTGACCCTCCCTCTAGAGCATGAGAATGTTATAGTCAAGGTGTCTAGGCAAAGGGGCAAATATCCTTAGAGGGCAGCATCCCACACCTTTAATGACAGCCTCCTTACGTGGTCACACAAGTCTATGCTGGTATTCAAGTTCCTATTCCCCTTCGCCTATACACCTTGACTATAACATTCTCATACAGCATAAAGCATAATACCCAGGGGCAGAACTATGGGAGACAATGGAGGCGCCTGCCACTGAAGGGGCACCTCCTCCATTGTCCACAACTTATTCACCCTATTTAGGGCTGTAACGATGTACCTGGAGTGTACCGTCATGGCCGCCCAATACATGGCACTCCTTCCCGGCACCTGAGAAGCCACCATACACTAGTGGAAGCTCCTGTGACAGGGTGGGGGGCAGCAAATTATAACTTGCCTTCGGGCATCTGGGATGAACTTACGCCACTGATAATACCCTTGTGTATGCATGTCATTTATGAATATGTTTGTTGCTATTGTCTACACACACCTCACAAGCTACCAAGAGTGTGAGACACATATTAACATTAGTCACACCCCAGGGAGGTTCACGGTCTACTCAGGATCACAAATATATTCTAGATGGGATGTAGTGAATTTACCTCTGAACGGGATACCGGCGGTCGATATTCCAGCTACGGCGTCCCAACTGCCGGTCTCCCATACCCAAACCATTGCAGATATATAGAGCTGGGTAACTCTAATAAACAAATTGAAGTGCTAATTATGCCCTCTTCATGGGCTGGCCACACATGCTCTAAAATCAAGCATGTGGACCCCCCCCCCCCCTCTAGAAATCATGTGTTTGCCCCAGGATATGCATGTTATTTGACCTTTTTTATTCAGGACTAATACTGCTCATTTGACCTGTTATCATCATATCCTAACAATATTATATGGTATGTTACAACACAGCTTAATAATTCAATGACTTGTAAAATACTGCTTTGATAGTCAATACAGCATGGCTACATAACACCACACTCTTATGAATGAAAGTTCTGGGATGTGTTTTGTTAGACAAGTTCCTCCCACTAATTTGTAATTGGCTGCTGTAGTCACAAAGCTCCACATGTTTGCTGCTGATAGTGTGAAAAGATACCTGCCTGGTAGCAGCTGGCAAACATGAGGAATAATAGTATTGGTGAGCTTAGCTGCCAGCTTTAGGAGTCCCTGCTGCTGTGTGCTGACCAAAGAATTTGCTATGCACGGATACTGTACAGGTAAGTGTTTTAAAAGTGATTGTGTGTATATGTTAGATCTACTGTACAGTACTGTACATTCTACCTATTACATTCATATGAATGTAAAAGATAATTTCAACAGTATACAGCAATTGCTTTTCACTGATATATATTATATACTGAGTTTTGTATAATTGCAAATACTTAGTGGTGTGTTTCGTTAGTGCATTTGTATATACATGCATGTGTACATTTATGTATGTTGCAAATGTGTGTATATGTGTATATATATATATGTATATATATATATATATATATATATATATAAATAAAATACAGGTCCCACTGCACACAATGAAAACTAGTGAAATTGTTGGAGTGCCTGGCACATAGATGTATTCTAGAGGTTCAAGCAAGGACCCAGCACATCCACTATTAAATGCAAGAAAAGACTTTATAGAAAAATCAGCAGCATACTTAAAGTGCATACATAGAATGTGTTAACCAGAAATCATCTGTAGGCATGACGGGATAATGAGGTACAGGGCTGTAGGCTGTGTGTTCCCACTGAGGATGATGGACTGGCAGTTTTTTTAACCACCCCGGCTTGTACTGTACCTCATTATTCCGTCATGGCTCCAGATGATTTGTGGTTAACACATTCTATGTATGCACTTTAAGTATGCTTCTGATTTTTCTATAAAGTTTTTATTTTGCATTTAATGGTGGATGTGCTGGCTCCTTGCTTTAACACACATATATATATATATATATATATATATATATATATATTATTCAAAGGACGTTCTTCACTTAAAAGGGTGATTTCAGAAATACACAGGGTAAGTAAACAAACAGTGCATTGGCCAATGAGTTGCCTGCACCTACAGTATGCCTATATCTGCTGTGTTCTGGTGGTTAGTCATGGAGCCTGCATTTCAGAATTACAAAATATGTGGAAATATGAATCTCTTGCCTTTGTTTTGTACAAGACCTTCTGTTCTGTATTCTCTTGGTCTTTCACAGAGCTGCTTAGATGATGAAAGAATCCTAATCTAGATTCAGCAGAATACCTAAATGCAGCAGATACAAAACAGAGCACAGACCTTGGGTGCTGCAGCAATTGTTAATATGATGTCAGACATCTTCAGTGCAAAATCCTTTGTCCATCATATTACCCTTCATTTGTATTTATCACGTAAAACGTGTTACTGTACTCCCAAAAGTGTCTGCTTGGCCCCAATAGACCCTTAATTAGAACAAAAGCACATGGTTTTCCCAAGGGAATTTTAATAGAAGTCCATATTGGTAAATTGCGTAGTAGTTATGTCAGTATGAGTGTGTTATGACACTTTCGTACAGTGGACAGTATGTGTTCTTTTCTGTTTTGAAGTCAGTTGAGATGGATGCACATGGCTATGTACATGTGTGCACAACAAGTAAAGTTCCACATATTACTGTAAGTGTCCTTTTAAAAAGTTGTTTTGAATTAGTAACAATAGAGGATTAACAAACTGTAGAGCAAGCTAATATGATTTTGCAACATTGCCTATTTATTTTCTGTAAGTGCTTCTATTATCAGAGTAATAATTAAATTTTACATTATGGACAATATTTATAAATTAGGTAGTTACAGAAAGAAAATCTGGAGGCGGGTGTCACACATCTCTCTGTGCAGTCACAGTGGAATTAATCTTCTTTCATTAATCCATCTGAACAGAACAGTTTGTGCATGTACCGCAAATATGAAAACTATTAATTATGCAGATTATGACTACAGATAAAGTTGTGCGATATCTGCAATTTGAATCCACTGTAGATTTAAAATGTAAAATTTCTGTTCAGAAATTCACTTATTAGCCTTGATAAAGATGCCGCAAACCCTAGTGTGTGCATGTGGTAGGGAATAGAGATTGTTAGTTCCACAAGGGCAGGGACCTATGTGAATGACTGAAATATTCTCTGTAAAAGTGCTGTGTACTGTGTGTGCAATACATATATAATTGTCATGAATAAAATAATACCATTTTCTGTACTCCCCCATCCCTCATCTTTATAGCCACTATTGTGCCCATCTGTATATCAATGTTTGTGCTCCCTCATCTGTATAGCCATTATTATGCCCTCCTGCCCATCTGTATATCAATGTTTGTGATCCCTCATCTGTACAGCAATTATTGTGCCCTCCTGCCCATCTGTATATCAATGTTTGTGCTCCCTCATCTGTATAGCAATTATTGTGCCCTCCTGCCCATCTGTATATTAATGTTTGTGCTCCCTCATCTGTATAGCCATTATTGTGCCCTCCTGCCCATCTGTATATCAATGTTTGTGCTCCCTCATCTGTATAGCCATTATTGTGCCCTCCTGCCCATCTGTATAGCCATTATTGTGTCCTCCTGCCCATCTGTATATCAATGTTTGTGCTCCCTCATCTGTATAGCCATTATTGTACCCTCCTCCGCATCTGTATATCAATGTTTGTGCTCCTTCATCTGTATAGCCATTATTGTGCCCTCCTGCTCATCTGTATAGCCATTATTGTGCCCTCCTGCTCATCTGTATAGCCATTATTGTGCCCTTTTGCCCATCTGTATAGCCATTATTGTGCCCTCCTGCTCATCTCTATAGCCATTATTGTACGCTTCGCAAACATCTGTGTATCCATTATTGTACCCCATTAGCGTATTCATTGTTATACTCCTCTATCCCTCATCTGTATAGCCATTATTGTGCCCTTTTGTCCATCTGTATAGCCATTATTGTGCCCTCCTGCTCATCTCTATAGCCATTATTGTACGCTTCGCAAATATCTGTGTATCCATTATTGTACCCCATTAGCGTATTCATTGTTATACTCCTCTATCCCTCATCTGTATAGCCATTATTGTGCCCCCACCCCATCTGTGTATTCCTTGTTATACTCCCCATCTCTCATCTGTATAGCCATTATTGTGCCCTTCTGCCCATCTGTGTAGCCATTATTGTGCCCTCCTGCCCAACTGTATAGCCATTATTGTGCCCTCCTGCTCATCTGTATAGCCATTATTGTACACTTCGCCACATCTGTGTATCCATTATTGCACCCCATTTGCGTATTCATTGTTATTAGGGGTGTGCACCTGCTACTTTTCGTGTTTTGGTTTTGGATCTGGATCTTTCATCGTGTTTAGGATCTGGATTGGTTTTGCCAAAACCACCCTTCCGTGTTTTGGGTTCTGGGTTTTGTGTTTTGGATCTGTATTTTTTTTAAAAAAAGCATAATAACAGCTAAAATCACAGAATTTCTGTTTTTTTCTGCTCCTATGCTATTATTAACCTCAATAACCTTAATTTCCACTCATTTTCAGTCTATTCTGAACACCTCACAATAGTGTTTTTATGTCCAAAAGGTTGCACTGAGGTAGCTGGATGACTATGCTAAGCGACACGAGTGGGCGGCACAAACACATGGCCCATCTAGGAGTGACACTGCAGTGGCAGACAGGATGGCAGTTTGAAAAACTAGGCCCCAAACAGTACATAATGCAAAGAAAAAAAAGAGGTGCAAGATGGAATTGTCCTTGGGCCTTCCCACCCTTATGTTGTATAAACAGGACATGCACACTTTAACAAACCAATCATTTCAATGCCAGGGTCTGCCACACGACTGCGGCTGAAATGATTGGTTCGTTTGGACCCCCACAAAACAAGCTGGCAATTAATCTGTCCCTGCACAAAGTGGCTCTACGGAGGCAAGATGTCGTCCTTATCCTCCTCATCCACTGATTCCTCACCCTCTTCAGTGTTGTGTACATCCTCATCCTCACAGAGTATTAATTCGTCCCCACTCAGGTAAAATAGAGCCAGTTTGTACAGGGGCCTCCAAATTGCCTCTTTTTCCTGCCAGTATAGGTACGGACTGTCTGACATGCCTACTTGGATGCTGTCACCGATGTAATCCTCCACCATTCTGTCAATGGTGACACTATCATATGCAGTGATAGTAGACATGTCAGAAATTGTTGGCACATCCTTCAGTCCGGACCAGATGTCCAAACCGGTCCTTAACTTTTGACACAGGCGCACGCTTGGCACTGCTGCTGTGTTGATGCACGTGCGGCTACTGCGCATACATTTCGCACACACAGAAAAAAAAGAATTGTCTATTTTTTGTGGAGTGCACTTTGGGGGTAACGCCACCCTTTAACAGACTTATGGGACACAGGTGCACGCTTGGCGCTGCTCCTTTGTTGATGCACGTACAGAGCACACAATTCACAAACAAATGAATTGTTACACCACCCTTTAACAGACAGCCGCACGCTTGTTGCTGCTGCTTTGAGGATGCAGGTGCGGCTACAGCCCACACAATTTACAAAGACAGAAAAAAAAGAAGAAGTTTTTATTTTTTGTGGAGCGCACTTTGAGGGTTACACCACCCTTTAACAGACAGATGCACGCTTGTCGCTGCTGCTTTGAGGATGCAGGTGTGGCTACTGCGCATACATTTCACACACAAACACAGAAAAAAAGAAGATTATTTTATTTTGGTTGGAGCGCACTTTGGGGGTTACACCACCCTTTAACAGACAGATGCATGCTTGTCGCTGCTGCTTTGAGGATGCAGGTGCATCACAAAGAAACAGAAAAAAAGATTTTTTTATTTTTTTTGGAGTGCACTTTGGGGGTTACAGCACCCTTTAACGGACAAGCCATCCGGCCCTTTACTTATGACACAGGTGCACGCTTGGTGCTGCTCCTTTGTTGATGCATGTGCAGCCACAGTGCACACAATTCACTAACACAGAAAATAATTCCTCCACCATTCTGTCAGTGGTGACAGTATCATATGCAGTGACAGCAGACATGTCAGAAATTGACATTGTTGGCATGTCCTTCTGTCCGGACCAGATGTCCAAACCCTTGACTTTTGACACAGGTGCATGCTTGGCGCTGCTGCTGTGTTGATGCACGTGCAGCTACTGCGCATACATTTCGCACACAAACACAGAAAAAAAAGAATTGTTTATTTTTTGTGGAGTGCACTTTGGGGGTTACACCACCCTTTAACAGACTTATGGGACACAGGCGCACGCTTTCTGCTACTCCTTTGTTGATGTACGTGCAGCCACAGTGCACACAATTCACAAACACAGAATTTTTATTTTTATTTTGTTTGGAGTGACCTTTGGGGGTTACAGCACCCTTTAACGGACAAGCCAGCCGGCCCTTTACTTATGGGACACAGGGGCACGCTTGGCGCTGCTCCTTTGTTGATGCACATGCAGCCACAGTGCACACAATTCACAAACACAGAAAATAATTTTTTATTTTGTTTATTTTTTGTGGAGTACACTTTGGGGGTTACACCACCCTTTAACAAACGAGCCAGCCGGCCCTTTACTTATGACACAGGCGCACGCTTGGCACTACTTTGTTGATGCACGTGCTGCCACAGTGCACACAATTCACAAACACAGAAAATATTTTTTTATTTTGTTTGGAGTGACCTTTGGGGGTTACAGCACCCTTTAACGGACAAGCCAGCCGGCCCTTTACTTATGGGACACAGGGGCACGCTTGGCGCTGCTCCTTTGTTGATGCACGTGCAGCCACAGTGCACACAATTCACAAACACAGAAAATTATTTTTTATTTTGTTTGGAGTGCACTTTGGGGGTTACAGCACCCTTTAACAGATGAGCCAGCTGGCCCTTTACTTATGACACAGGCGCACGCTTGGCGTTACTTTGTTGATGCACGTGCGGCTACTGCGCACACAATTCACAAACACACAAAAAAAATTTTTGGGAGTGCACTTTGGGGGCTTACACCACCCTTTAAGAGGTGAGTCAGCCGGCCCTTTACTAATGGGAGACAGGTGCATGGTCAAGGCAGCCGGCCTTTTACTTATGACACAGGCGCACGCTTGGTGTTACTTTGTTGATGCACTTGCGGCTACTGCGCACACAATTCACAAACACAGAAAAATTTAAAAAAAATTTTTGGAGTGCACTTTGGAGGAGCACCCCTGAAGCACAGATCACCCCCTGGACAACACTACAGCACCCCTCTAGGACTACAGCCTTTATGGGACACTGCACAACACGATCCTGCCAGCCCCTATAGACTTTGGAGTGGACACAGCCCCTATGGACAACTGACTGCACAACACAGCCCAGGCAGCCCCTATGACAGCAGCACAACACAGCCCAGCCAGCCCCTATGGACAACAGCAGCACAACACAGCCCAGTCAGCCCCTATGGACTGAGTGGTCACTGCCCCTATAGACAACAGCAGCACAACACAGCCCAGCCAGCCCTAGCTCCCACCCTCCCTCTTCACTGTCCACAGCTGGAGTGAGAAATGGCGCCGACGCGGGGACCTTTTATAGAATCCAAAACCCGCGAGATCCGGAAGGCGGGATGATGACGTTTTGTCTCGATTTCAGTTCCGAGTCAGGCGGGAAAACTCGAGCCTTACTCGGATACGACTCGGATCGGGGGGACTCGGGGGGGTTCGGATTTCAGAAATCCGAACCCGATCATCCCTAATTGTTATACTCCTCTATCCCTCATCTGTGTAGCCATTATTGTGCCCCCACCCCATCTGTGTATTCATTGTTATACTCCCCATCTCTCATCTGTATAGCCATTATTGTGCCCCCACCCCATCTGTGCATTCATTGTTATACTCCCCATCTCTCATCTGTATAGCCATTATTGTGCCCTTCTGCCCATCTGTGTAGCCATTATTGTGCCCTCCTGCCCATCTGTATAGCCATTATTGTGCCGTCCTGCTCATCTGTATATCAATGTTTGTGCTCCCTCATCTGTATAGCCATTATTCTGCCCTCCTGCCCACCTGTATATCCATTATTGTGCCCTTATGCCTTCTGTATATCAATGTTTGTGCCCTCCTGCCCATCTGTATATCAATGTTTATGCTCCCTTATCTGTATAGCCATTACTGTACACTTTGCCACATCTGTGTATCCATTATTGTACCCCATCTGTGTATTCATTGTTATACTCTTCTATCGCTCATCTGTATAGCCATTATTGTGCCCCCACCCCATCTGTGTATTCATTGTTATACTCCTCTATCCCTCATCTGTATAGACATTATTGTGCCCCCACCCCATCTCTGTATTCATTGTTATACTCCCCATCTCTCATCTGTGTAGCCATTATTGTGCCCCCACCCCATCTGTGTATTCATTGTTGTACTCCCCCATCCCTCATCTGTATAGCCATTATTGTGCCCCCACCCCATTTGTGTATTCATTGTTATACTCCCCATCTCTCATCTGTATAGCCATTATTGTGCCCCCACCCCATGTCTGTATTCATAGTTATACTCCCCCATACCTTACCTGTATAGCCATTATTGTGCCCCCACCCCATGTCTGTATTCATAGTTATACTCCCCCATACCTTACCTGTATAGCCATTATTGTGCCCCCACCCCATCTATGTATTCATTGTTATACTACCCTATCTCTCATCTGTATAGCCATTATTGTGCCCCCACCCCATCTCTGTATTCATTGTTATACTCCCCATCTCTCTTCTGTATAGCCATTATTGTGCCCCCAACCCATCTGTGTATTCATTGTTGTACTCCCCCATACCTCATCTGTATAGCCATCATTGTGCCCCCACCCCATCTGCATATTCATTGTTATACTCCTCTATCCCTCATCTGTATAGCCATCATTGTGCCCCCACCCCATCTGCGTATTCATTGTTGTACTCCCACATCCCTCATCTGTGTAGCCATTATTGTGCCCCCACCCCATCTGCGTATTCATTGTTATACACCCCCATCCCTCATCTGTATAGCCATTATTGTGCCCTCCTGCCCATCTGCATATTCAATGTTATACTCCTCTATCCCTCATCTGTATAGCCATTATTGTATGCACCATCACATCTGTATATCCATTATTGCAAAGCTCCCGAGACAGAGGGGAATTTCAGACCATTAATGAGAAGCCAGGTAATTTAACCACTGGAGTGGAGGTAGCACAACACAAAATATACAGACTGGGAGGGTACAATAAAAGATATACAGATGAGGGAGGGATGTCACAATAATGGATATGCAGAAGGGGTGGGATGACAATAATGGATATACAGGTGAGAGATGGGGTGTAAAACCCTACTGGTACTGTGGTACACTTACTCTGAGTACCTGAATGTACTGTCTCTCACCCCTTCTCGGTGAATCTCCTCTATTCCAGCTATGGCTTGGGTATGGCATCCATGACCAGCAGTGCCCCCGAATACACGGGTGCTTAGCACAAAGTACCTGATGGAGGTAACACATATGGAAAACAGGTGCTGTGCAATAAAGAAATGTTGGGCGCCAGACCATCTGTTACGAATTCCGATGCCTACCCCATGTGACACCACAAGAACCCAGCTAGCGAGATCTTCTGCCAATAACAAACGCCCGTTGTTCCCTTAGAACTAGGATACGTTCACCAGTACTTAGGCGGCTGCCTGGACTTATGCTCGAGGTAGTAGCGGGTCACATGGAGATACAGGGGAATTCAACAGGTAAAGAATGTACAGTTAGGACTGACTCAGTTGATGATTATACAGTTACAGTTTGGTTTTTTGGGCAATAGCTTGGGAGCCGATGGTGTGACAGCTGTGCCGATGGTGCAGCAATGGCGCCGATGGTGCGGCAGACATGCCGATGGTGCGGCAATTATGCAGATGGTGCGGCAATGGTGCCGATGGATATGGCTAGGAAGCCGTTTGGTGGTAGCACGGAGGTTACTTGGAGCGGCTAGGAAGCCGTATGGTGAATGTTGGCAACATGGGAGCTGCTGGATGCATCCAGGAAGCCGTGTGGGAGTTCAGTGAACAGGAACAACCTGACTCTGCAGCTCTGCAGCCAGGCTGAGGGAACTCACAGACACTCTATAGTCGGCATAGGTGCAATAGATTAGTGAATATAAATAGGCTGAAGTCCCAATCAGGTTTGCACTTGTGGACACAGCAATGAAATGGTAGCACATACCCGTTGTTGCTGTGCTCAATATTTCTACTGCAAGTCAGTCCAACAAATACTTCACACAGCATACAGGGGACTCCAGATTCAAAGTTCTTTGCACTTGTCTCAATTCTCATGGGAGTCTCCTAACGTGCGGCACATCCCCATTAAATAGGGACCCTCTCTACTTCCATCACCCCGCGTACACCTTCTTTAGGCATACTGACATCCTGTATATCTCGGGGCTCTGCCTCTAGTACATACACATCCCACTATTCAGGGACCCTTCATCTGACATGCTGACAACTTAATGCAGAACATTAACCCTTTCACTGCTGGGCTTCTCTACTTCAGCACATGGTTACACAGGATTCTTCCATAAGACACCCCTCTAGCCACACTGCCTTCTTGCACTGACCCCTCCCTCACTATGGGGCACTTCTCCAGTGGCTATCAACCAGTGATCCTGCATTACACATCACAGACACTCACCCTTGTTTCAACACATGGGCTGTCTCTTCACAGGAGATCTCTCATTTTCCACTGTGGCACCAGGCATCACTTCCCCCTCAGATCCCCTGCAGTGACTTTTTCACTCCACAGGCACTCTGGCTCCAGCTGCTACCTCTGCAGCACTCCCCAAGTCTCTTCTTATAGGGGGTTCACTATCAGTGGGACTGCCCTTTACCTGCAGCTCTGTGGGTGGGGCAACTTCCTCTCTTGTCTGTACCAAGGGGCTTCTCTGTCTAAGGCCCCTTATTGCCTAGGGGCTTCTTGCAGGGGGCCCCTTATTGTCTTATAGGGACATTCCCCTTGTAAATATAACTTGTGACTCATGGCATCTGCCATGCACCCTCCCCCTTGAATGCCACGGTACCACGGGACCTCCGTCCTCCTGTCCCGTGGCTGCAGCGCAAGATGGCCGACCTTCTCCCCAGGACGCTGGGAACCTGAGCATCTTCGCCTGCTGCAAGGCCACGCCACCTTTAACACCCGTGAATCCACCCCCCCCCTGTGCAGTCTGCTTCCCCCAGCCCTCACGGTGATTAATGGCAGATGTCACTGGTAGGCGGGGATTAATCGCGGCAGTGCTGGGTTGGGGCTTAATTGTTGAGGCAGAGCTTAAGCCCAGGGCTGCTGGGTATTACACAATAATGCATACACAGATGGGGTGGGGGCACATGAATGGATCTAAAGATGCGATTGCGCATTCAAAAATGGATACAAAGATGAGGAAGCAAAAAATGTATATATAGATGGGAAGGAGGGCACAATAATGGATATACAGATGAGAGCTAAGGCATTTGCATGGGGTATGTAGGATGTCTGTCTGCACATCCCTTAGACAACCCCAATTGAAATTGTTTTAAAGCACTGTCATAGGCAGCAGGGGGGTTGCTTGGGCATTGCGGGTGGAACAAGTTGCAATGGGCGCTGGTGGGTATGCAGTGCTGGCATCCACATTTAGGTAATATGTTTCTGTTTGTACTATTCTGTCCCATATGGGTAAATTGATATGTGTTTTCCTTCTTTTGTTTTCTGCTGGCTAGACGTCGGATGATATATATTATATTTTCTTTAAGACGTGTTAATATTCCCGGGGGAAAACTCCGTGTTCGGAGGCTTTTATGTGTTTTGTTCTTTAGTCATTATATTTTTTGCTCCATCTATTGTTTGATAAGCAAGGTAATATACTCTGTATTGCTTAGTTTTGTTTTGTAGTGTGGGATAGGGGTGTTCAGGTACAAGGTATGCTTAGGTTGGGTTGGTATACAGGGTGGGGGTGTTATAGGGGATGGGCCCATGCTAGTTGTATGAGATAGTTTGTTTATTTTATTTTTTTTCTTTTCAATTGTAGTGGTTTCTTTCTATTTTGTGTGGTGCCACATACTTATTCTTCATATGGTTTCATGGATGTTTAAATATTTTGTAACTATCTGAATGTCAGCTTCACACAATATTAATGTTCTCACTTGGAACGCGATGGGCTTGAACGATAAGGTTAAGAGATCGCTGGTGTTTAGACAGGTAAAAAAATACGCTTCAGATATAATTTGTCTAATGGAGACTCATTTGACGGGTGGGAAATTGTTGTCGTTAAAGAAGCCATGGATAGGATGGACATATCACTCCTCACATACTTCTGCATCACGAGGTGTGTCTATTCTAGTGCGGATATCTGTCCAGTTCCTTTTGGAAAAGGTGCAGTGTGATGCATGGGGTAGATAGGTGTTCTTAAAATGTAAAATTAATTCTATATCCTTATTATTATTGGCGGTATATATCCCACCACCGTACTCCCATGATGTTCTCAAAAAGGTCGCCGAATTCTTGGCTGTATTCCCAGGAACTCCTGCTCTATGCGTGGAGGAATTTAATAACATATTAGACCCTCTGTTAGATAAACATAGAATGTCTGCTCCAGCTACACAGGGGAGGGGAACAGGTTTCTCGAATATGGTTGGAGGAATGTGCCTAGTTGATGCCTGGAGGATGAGGTATCCCTCTGTGAGACAATATTCCTGCTTCTCATACACACATTCAACATTTTACAGGATTGATCTGGCATTAGCTACACCAGATTTGTTGCCTAGAATCCACAATATAATATATACAGTCAGGTCCATAAATATTGGGACATTGACAGAATTTTCATATTTTGGCCTCTATTCACCGCCACAATGGCTTTGACATGAAACAAACAAGATGTGATTTAACTGCAGACTTTCAGATTTTATTTGAGGGTAATTACATCCAAATCAGGTGAACGGTGTAGGAATTACAATGGTTTCTATATGTGCCTACCACTTTTTAAGGGGCCAAAAGTAATGGGACAAACTAAACAATCCTAAATCTAACTTTCACTTTTTAATACTTTGTTGCAAATCCTTTACAGGCAATTACAGCCTGAAGTCTGGATCGCATAGACATCACGAGACGCTGGGTTTCATCCCTGGTGATGCTCTGCCAGGCCTCTACTGCAAATGTCTTCAGTTGTTCTTGGGGCATTTTCCCTTCAGTTTTGTCTTCATCAAGTGAAATGCATGCTCAATCGGATTCAGGTCAGGGGATTGACTTGGCCGTTGCATAACATTCCACTTTTTAGCCTTAAATAACTCTTTGGATGCTTTTGCAGTATGCTTCGGGTCATTGTCCATCTGCACTGTGAAGCGCCATCCAATGAGTTCTGAAGCATTTGACTGAATATGAGCATATAATATTCCCCGAAACACTTCAGAATTCATTCTGCTGCTTTTGTCAGCAGTCACATCATCAATAAATACAAGGGAACCAGTTCCATTGGCAGCCATACATGCCCACGCCATGACACTACCACCACCATGCTTTACTGATGAGGTGGTATGTTTTGGATCATGAGCAGTTCCTTTCCTTCTCTTCTCTTCCCATCACTCTGGTACAAGTTGATCTTTGTCCCATCTGTCCATAGGATGTTGTTCCAGAACTGTAATGGCTTTTTTAGATGTTGTTTGGCAAACTCTAATCTGGTCTTCCTGTTTTTGTGGCTCACCAATGGTTTGCATCTTGTTGGTGAACCCTCTATAGTCACTCTTGTGAAGTATTCTCTTGATTGTTGCCTGTGACACATATACATCTACCTCCTGGAGAGTGTTCTTGATTTGGCCAACTGTTGTGAAGGGGTTTTTCTTCATCAGGGAAATAATTATTTTGTCATCCACCACAGTTGTTTTCCGTGGTCTTCCGGGTCTTTTGGTGTTGCTGAGCTCTCCGGTGCATTCTTTCTTTTTAAGAATGTTCCAAACAGTTGATTTCGCCACACCTAATGTTTTTGCTATCTCTCTGATGGTTTGTTTTGATTTTTCAGCCTAATGATGGCTTGCTTCACGAATAGTGACAGCTCTTTGGATCTCATATTGACAGTCGACAGCAACTGATTCCAAATGCAAATGTCACACCTAGAATCAACTCCAGACCTTTCACCTGCTTAATTGATAATGAAATAACGAGGGAATAGCCCACACCTGTCCATGAAATAGCTTTTGAGTTGATAGTCCCATTACGTTTGGCCCCTTAAAAAGTGGGAGGCACATATTGAAACTGTTGTAATTCCTACACCGTTCACCCAATTTGGATGTAATTACCCTCAAATTAAATCTTAAAGTCTGCAGTTAAAGAACATTTTGTTTGTTTCATTTCAAAACCATTGTGGTGGTGAATAGAGGCCAAAATATGAAAATTCTGTCAATGTCCCAATATTTATGGACCTGACTGTATGACCAGGGGGATTTCTGACCACTCCCCAATAACAATTAGTCTAGACTTGGAGGGTCAGAGGGGCCAACAATTTTGGAAATTTAATCAGTTTTGGCTGTCACGTATGGGCACTGGAGCAGAGCTGGAGGCGGAGTGGAAAGAATTTTTTTAATTAAACAGTGGTACTGCATCTGTTTCGGTTTTATGGGATGCCTTTAAGTCATTTCTCAGAGGCTCTCTTATTCGAAGAGTTGCTGGTTTGAAGTTTTCCTATAAAAAAGTTGAAATGGATTTGGAGGCTTCATGTAAATCCTAGGAGTTAGCCTATATTTCTGACGGCTCAGAATTAAATAAAAAAGCATGGGGGGATGCTCAAAAATTGTGGAAGGATTGTTTGATGGACAAGGCCCAATATAAGCTATTTTTTAATTCACACTTGCAATATGCATCTGGTGATAGACCCGGTTCTTAGCTAGCTAACTTGGCCCGAACTGAACAAAAGTCACCCAACAGAGTGATAAAATTAGTTGGGTCAAATAACTTCGAATATGTGTGCACCCCAGATATTGTGGAGGAATTCGTTAAATATTACTATGACCTTTATAAATCTAGGTTGGTCCATTCCCAAAAGGAGGTGCGTGAATTTCTGTCTGCTGTGTCACTCCCGACACTCTCCCCGGAGGCATGACTCCACATTGACATTAGAGGAAGTAGAGGTGGCCCTAAAATCATTCCCAAATGGTAAAGCCCCTGGCTTTAATGGGGTCCCCCTGGATTTATACAAAAAACATAACAAAACATTTGTACCTCAACTATTTAATCAAATTTATGTAAACAATATGGTGCCAAAGTCTATGTTTGAGGCACTGATAGTTGTCTTACCTAAATCAGGTAAAGATCTTACCAGGACTGAATCATACAGACCCCTTTCTCTCCTCACTACGGATGTAAAAATCCTTGCAAAAATATTAGCCTCCAGGATTAATCGGGTCATAACCCAATTGATTCACCCTGATCAGACAGGCTTTATGCCCAGTAAGTCCGCGGCAATAAATTTATGATGGTTATTTACACACTTACAGATAAAACGTGGGGACCCACAAACCTCTATTATCGCATCACTGGATGCCACCAAGGCGTTCGATTAGATTGAATGGGTATTTCTCTGGGAGACTATGGAACGTTTTGGTATTGGACCGGGTATTATTAAGTGGATAAAGCTTTTATATTCGGACCCTGTGGTGAGGGTGTCGGTGAACGGATTTATTCCCACATCCTTATCTCTGTATAGGGGAACAAGGCAGGGATGTCCCCTGTCACCCATCCTGTTTGCTATGGCCATTGAGCCCTTGGCTTGCATGATTAGAACTCACGCTGACATACATGGGTTTCAGCTAGGAACAAGGGAAGATAAAATTGTGCTGTATGCGGATGACATACTACTTTTTGTCACGCACTTTGATACCTCTATGCCTAAGGCTTTAGAGGTTATTGACTTATTTTGAAAATATTCTGGCTTATTAATTACTTGGGATAAATCATGTATCCTTCCCTTCAGGGGAACTTGCCCTGATGTTCCTGTTATAAATCTTCCTTTAAAATGGGTGAATTAATTAAAATATTTAGGAATATGGATCTCTAATACCCCTCAACAGTATTTGTCACTGAATTTACTGCCGCAAATTGCTTATCTTAAGTCTCTTGACCCAAGTTGGAGTAAACTGCCACTAACTTTAACGGGAAGAGTGAACCTTGTTAAAATGGTTCTCCAACCTAAAATCCTGTACATTCTATGTCATTCTCCGGTGTATATCCCTCAGAAATTTTTTAAACAGATTGATGGTCTTTTATCCTCTCTACTATGGGCTAACAAAAGAGTCAGGATCAAATTAGATACCTTAATTAGGCCTCGTGATTCTGGTGGCTTGGCATTACCCTTTTTTAAATTGTATTATTTTGATACACAATTGGCACATGTATGGGAATGGATTAATAACACAACTGATAATTCCTTGCCCTCCATTGTCGTGGTTCACTATAAGACAGGCCTATCTCCATTGCGACTATTGCTGAGTGATAATATACATATAGTGAATATCCCCTTAATTAGGCAGGCTATCACTATCTGGAGACTGGTTTCACGTCTATTACAAGAAGAGGGCATAGATCCAGATACTCCTCTTGCCCATGCTAATTGTCTCAGTGAGCTCTCTGCTCTTCAGGTCGGTGAGGCATGGGGCCAGTGGGGTATAGTGTCTATTGGGCAGATGTTTAAGGTAGAAACGCTAAAGTCCTTTCACCAGTTGCGTCTAGAGTTTGACGTCCCCAACCATTTCTTTTTTAGATACCTCCAGCTTAGACATGTTATCAATGCCCAGTTCTCTGAAGTTCCTCTATCTCTTCAGGAGTCTCCCTTTAAAACTTTATTGCAATCTGCTGGTTCTGGCCGCTTAATATCTGGGATTTACTCTAACTTGTTGAACAAGCACCATAAGTCTGAGTTATTATCTTTAAAACTACAATGGGAAAATTATGTTGGAGTAATGGAGGAGGATGATTGGAGAGCAGCTCTTGCTAGCCCTCGTTTTGCTACCACGTCCGTTAGATACCAGAAGATACAATACTTTATAATACACAGAGTATATATGACATCCGCCCAATTAATGAGAATAGGGGGCAGGTCGGACTCGAAATGACCTAAATGTAACTCTTCTGAGGGGAACTTTTGGCATTTAATATGGTCTTGTCCTCTGGTGAATTCCTTTTGGCAGGGGGTACTCCATGTTATTATTTCTACGGGTATACCTCAAGATATCCTTACTCCTATGACATGCATTTTGGCTGTGATTGATGCAGACACAATCGATAAACATGCCATACGATACACTGTTAATCTCTGTACGCTTGCCAAAGTATGTATAGCAAGGGAATGGATGGCATTCTGGGCCAAACCTGGGAACATGGTTATCCCTGGTTGGGGCGGTTGCTGCACATGAAAAGTATGTTTATACCGCCAGAAACGCAGTGCAGAAATATTATGCTACCTGGGAAAGATGGCTCGATTCCCCACATAGTTGTTCAAGGTTGACTGTGCCTAACCTGTTACGTTACCAAAATATGCAAATATTATTGTTTGAAGAGGCATCGCCGTATACTTATATGTCGAATTATATATTTGATGTTTGTAATTCATGTGAAGGAAGGAACATAATTAATTTGTTAATTAAATGCTATAAAGTGAGACCACACATACTTATTCTTTTTTTTTCTTCTTTTTGTTGTTTTCTTTGTGATTTATGTACTTAGTTTTTATTGTATTATGTACAATGTTTTCATAATGTAAATTTATTATGTATATAAAACTCAATAAAAAATTATTGGATTAAAAAAAAAAATATCAGAAGTAGTCCTCCATCCAATTTAATAAGGCTAACTGAGTGCTCCCCTATCCAGGATGCCTCAGAAGAATCCTTGAGTGCTAGGCCTGATGCTGCTGCTGCTGGGGGTGGATCTTCATCCCAGAAGGGGACCTAGAAGACTACTATAAGTAGTAATTAAAAAAAAACAATTGACTGTTAAACAATCCTTTGATACAGGAAGCAAGTGTGACAACTGTAACCCAGTTGCACAGCGGATCAATGACCTCATAACCACTATGCTAGTATTAGATTTGCATCCAATATCCACCATTAATGCAGTGGGTTTTAGACAGTTATTTGAGGTCCTATGTCCCTGCTACCAAATCCCACTTAGATTCCATTTACTAGAAAATCAATTCTCCACCTGTACATGGACATTAAAATAACCTAATTCTTGGCCTACAGAATGCCATTGTACCTACTGTCCACTTAACCATAGATATGTAGATGGAAATGGGCAAACTAAAGATTACATAACTGTGACAGCCCAAAGGGTGTGTGTATTGCCTTCAGCAGCACGAACAGCAGCATCTAACAAACGCCAGCTCATTCAGAGGCAAGTTACTCTCTGTATCACCTGCTTCACTAAAAGGCATACCAATGTCAACCTCTTAGAAAAATCCAGTTTATTGCAAAATGGCTTTCTCCGCTTGGACTCTCCTCAGGATTTGTGATTTCTGGTAATGCAAAAAATATTGTGAGAGCATTATAGCTGGGTGATTTTGAACACGTCCAATGTTTTGCTCACACAATCAATTTGGTGGTGCAGAATTTTTTGAAAAATTACAGGGCATGCAGGAGATGCTGGGCCAAAGGTAATAGGGTGAGAGTTTAGAAAATGTGAGAGTTTAGCAGTAAACTCTCACACTATTACATTGTTCGAGTTGTATTTTTAAAATGAGAGAACATCTGAATGAGAGTTTAAATTAAGAGAGTTTTTTGAGTCTGAAAAACATGCGAGTTTGATGAGTTTTAAAATTTACTCTCATGTTTTCTAAACTCTCACCCCATTACTATTTGGCCTGCTGTCTGTGGCCCGAAAAAATTTGGAACATTTTCAGCATTCAGCAGCTGCATGTAGAAGATTGCAGCACTTGCAAGTCCTGTACAGTTCAATTTGCCCTACCAGCTGAAGCAAGAGGTAGTAACCAGGTGGAACTCCACCCTTTATATGCTTCAGCAGATGGAGGAACAGCAAAAATCCATCCAAAGCTACACAATGAGCCATGGCATAGGGAGAATGTACCTTACTCCAGTGCAGTGGAGAATGCTTTCCATGTTGTGCATGGTGCTTAAACCCTTCAAAGTAGCCACTTGTTAAGTGAGTTCAGACACTACCAGCTTGAGTCAGGTGATTCCTCTAATTAGACTTTTGGAAAATCAGCACAAGAAACTGAACTAGGAGCTGACAGGAAGTGATTACGCTAAGTATGTCGGACTTGTAGATCAAGTCCTTTATTTATTTCACCAGGATCCAAGGGTTGTCAGCATCTTGAAATCGGATCAATTTGGCGACCATGCTTGTTCGTAGGTTTGTCGTATATCTATATTTCCAATAAAAAAAGATCTTCAGAGATGCAAAAATCTCTTGGCGAGCAAGTTGCCAGCTCAATAGGCATGTGATATGGCGACATCTCCTCCTTCAGTCACTCCGGCAACTGCGGCTGCCACGAACATTCTCAGGACCTGATTCAGACCCGCTCGCTAGGATGCATTCGCTCGCAGCCAGCCGATTTTTGCATTCTGTCTATGCATCACAGTGTGCGTGCGCAAACCAGTGCGAGAGATTGGGAAGCGTTCGCTCACTGTGCATAGACTGCACAGCAGAGTGAGTGACAGGAGAACCCATTTGTGGGTGGTAATGCTGGCCATTAAAAACGGGGGAGTGGGGATGTGAATGCAGGCATGCCTGAGTGTCTCAAAGCTGTTTCAGAGGCGTGCATAAATAATAAGGAATGTCATAGTACATGTCACCTGGCTGGATTTTATACTGAAGTGCTCGAAGTGCTTGTGGTAGGATATGGTCAACCACAAGCGCTGCAATCGCTTCTGATGGTACCCGATGTACCAATGGTTGCATACACTTACTGGAGATGATGTGCGCAAGTGGACATCTTAAGACAGGCTGGTGGGTGTCTGCATACACAAAGCGATCACACGCCAAGACATAGTGGGCGTGCTAATGCCTTGCAGTGTGATCGCCTGCCTTCCCAAAATTTGAGAACGAATCTTGCGAGCGGGTCTGAGTTAGGTCCTCAGCTCTTCTAAGTGACCCACTGTTGATGCAGATGAGTCAACACAACATTTTGACATCTGGTCGAGTCTAAAAGAATTGCATAAAATTAGTGACACCTCAACCGCGACTCAATCTGATACGGTCACCATCCAATGAATGATGGAGGATTATTTTAATGACAGTATCCAAATAGGTATGTCAGACAGTCCGTTTGACTACTGGCAGGAAAAAAATAAAATTTTAGGCCCTTGTACAAACTGTCTTTGATTTACTTAAGTTGTCCACCCTCCAGTGTGTACTCAGAAAACGTTTTCAGCACAACTGGGAACCTAGTCAGCGATTGGCGTAGGAGGCTACTTCCTCTAAATGTTGCAAAAGATGATGTTCATGAAAATGAACTACAAATTCACAAGGAAGACCTTTACTAGCAATGTCCAGAGGTACCTGTAATGGTGGATTCTGGTAGGGATAAATAAATATTATGTAAAGATGATGTACACATCGAAGAGAGTGAGGATGATAATGGCAACAAAATCTTCTTCTGTAGAGCCAGTTTGTATATTGAAATTATTGCCAGCAATGTCAGCTGCCCATTGCTATCTTGTTTTGTCGGGCTAACGAATCTAAAATTAGGTTACTGAAGAGAGATTGGTTGTCTTAGTGGAGCACATATATCGCTAGTTTACTCACATAAATAACGTAGTCACACTCAAGAGTTTGTGTTTCCGACGCACAAAAAATATTATATTGTAAACGGGATAAATGCCTTAATCTAAACAATGAGCACCAAAGTACAGTAAATGACAATAAGTGATACAATTACCACACGATTCGCAAGCGCACTGGTCCAGGAATTACAGTCGTCTCCAAGATGCTGCCACTCATTCAATGGGAAGGTATGAGTAAGCAACTCAAACAGGGCTCGGTATTTATTCACTTTAGATTCAATTGTATAACAAACAAGCGGACTCATTGGTCTTTATTATGAGTCACAGTAAATGCAGCACTTCAATGGTTAGTATACATTTGGTGTCACTAGGGGCTGAACTATGTTAGAGGATCCCATTGTTTCTAATCTCCTGCCCTAGGTATGTTAATTCAAAGGGCCAATGCATACAAAGTTGTACAGTAAATAATATGAATCCTCCAGATCTTCATAACTTGTCGGTGTTTCCTTTGATATTCAAGCTGTATGATCCATAATCCTGTGGAGACATAAGGAAATCGGTAGGTACCATACACGACCAGTTTATCTCATTCCTGGGGTCAGATATCATATATCTGTTCAACATATATCATTCGGTCGACATCCTATTATAATATAATATTCTTTATATGGAACATTTGCTGTGTCAGTTTGTATGTTATTGAAGTTTGTGTATGTGCTATTTAGCACTATGCGCATTGATAAATGTAAGTTATGTTTTGGTGTACTCAGCATTTGATTATTGTTACAATGGGACACAGGCCCTGATTCAGAGCCGGACGCTCTGACAGAGCACTCGCTCTGAATCAGGGCCATCCCTCCTTCATTTTGGAGCGGCTTCCTGGCCACTCGCATAGCTGTGGGTGACCACCCACAGCTATAGCGAGCGGCCAAAATGATGGTCGCGATGGTCAAGACCATCGCGACCATCGGGCTTGCGACGAGACCCTGCAGTAGGGTCTCGCTGCCGCAAGCCCAGGAGTGCTTTTGGCTCTATCAGAGCCAAAAGCACTCCCACTGACATCACTAGTGATGTTAGTGAGGCCGGACCCAGACGGTAGGCGCTCCCATGGGAACACCTCCGTCTGGGCAGTCACGCCCCGGCACGCCCACCAAAGGAGGCGTGCTGTCAATCACCATCGACAGCATGCCCCCTTTGGTGCGAGACCCTTAACGACGGCTTGGCCATCGTTATTCAGGTCTCGCGCATGCACACGACGGAGCTGCCTCCGTCATGCGCATGCACACATTTGCACCATCGACCCGCTTGCGAGCGCTGTGGAACAAAGACAAGGGGCAGTGAAGGAAAAATGGGGAAACAAAGGCCCTCATTCAGAGCCGCTCGCAAAAAGCCAGCGCTCGCTCTGAATGAGGACGGCCGCCTTTTTTTTTAAAAGCCGGCCTCCTGGCCGCTCGCTAAGCTGTGGGTGACCACCCACAGCTTTTGCGAGCAGCCAGGTGATGGTCGTGGTAGGGTCTCGTCTGCCGCAAGCCCCAGTGAGCTTTCGGATCTAAGAGAGCCGGAAGCTCACTACTGACATCACTGGTGATGTCAGTAGGGCCGCCCCCAAACGGCAGGCGTTCCTTCAGTAATGCCTCCGTTTGTCCAGCCACCCCCCCACCCCGCCTACAAAATGGGGTGAGCTGTCGATCAACATCGACAGCCGCCCCATTTGCAGCGAGCCCCGGAGCGAGTGAATTTCTCACTTGCCCCGGGGCTTGCGCATGTCGCGCATGCGCAATGCAAAAACATCGACCTGCTTGCAAGCGCATAGCGCTTGCGAGCGGGTCTAAATGAGACCCAAAGGGCGAAAAGGGGATACAATTAAGCACCTTAAGCTGGGTACACAATGGAGCAGCGTCGGGCCGATTTTCCGTTTCAAAATAACATTGCCTACATTGCTGTGTGTACTGGCGATTGCGCTCTTCTGCGGTCGCTAGGTTTAATGTGTTGCACATCAAGCCTAGCAATGTCGCTAGTGACGTGTAGTAAGTTAATGATGGTTGGAACAGTGATTGTTCCGGCGTACATTAACTCGTTCAAGTATGTACGGCAATCCCTGTTCAAGGGCATTCATTCCAATGTCAGAAGGAATGCCCATTGCTCAAGTGTGTACCCAGCTTTACCCTCCCTCCACTAGCCCAAGAAGACAAGGTAAAGGAAAGTTTTATCTTACCGTGGTACATTTCCATAAAATTACCTTGTCCTGCTCTTAAATGGCGCAATTGTACTCTAACATAGCCAGCAAATAACAATATACTTGATGCTAGAAGTAAAGTCACGAGAAATAATTTGTAGCTGACATATTCGCTGTCAGTGACCAGATGAGATGGCTGTCAGGCAGGGGCAGGGTTCTGGATCCTCCTACCTGCCAGGGTTTTCATGCTGGAAAAAGGATCCCTGGCCGCCCGACGGCAAGGGCATGACTGTCTCAGCACCCAGTCCCTGTTCCTCAGGAGGCAGAGAGGAGGAGCCGTGGAGGGCCCCCCTGCCCATCCTCCTCCTCTGGCCGAACTACATCCTTTTCTCTTTGTCATGGCCCATGGAGCGGTGGTGTACTAATGAGTCAATCTGACTCATTATAATACTGCTGGCTGTGGGCCCCTTCATATTCATAGCGGTGGAGCCCGATGTAATGTACCTGCTGCGCCACCGCTAGTTCCACCAGTGAAGACAATATTCACCTTAAATATTATCACCCTGTGTGCTTCAGTCGCAAAGCATGGTCCTGCAGATGTGGGTTGCTTGTGTCATCAAACTGCCCATCAGGAGAGCTTCATTGTGCCCTAACAAAATAATGACCCACATTAACTCTTTCATCCTCATTGATAATTACCCCTACACCATCAATTATATTTATGTTCATTTACCCCTAATTCTCTCCCTCTCCAACATTAAACGCCTTCACTCTCATAATCCCAACTAACCAGTAAAACATTAAAAACCTACTAAAATTCCCTCCCCTCTCACCTGTTTGTGATCATGGTCTTGTCCAGGCTGCGGCTATGTGTACTGCAGCCTACAGCTGCTCAGCACCTACTTACATAGTCACAGCTACAGGAAGTGGCTGCGGGTCATGCTGAAGTCCATGTAAGGGAGGAGAAGAGGAGCTAGGACTGGAGGCTGTTACTCCAGCCTGTACTTGTCTCCCGTTTATGTGTCGCGGTGGCAGGCAGGGTTCCGCACTGATGGGATATCCTTCTCTGCGAGATGGAAGCCCGGTCACTTACCCCAGGCCCACCTCCCTGCCTATCACCATAGTAACTGGCTAGTAAGCTGGAATTATATACAACAATAATAACAGAGTACTCGATCAAGTACTCTCTTGTTATTATTGTTTTATGTGATTCCGGCTTACTAGCCTGGCAGGGCCAGAGCGTGTGCTGATGGGGTTGGAATGGGCGGGGCCTCTGACGTTCGCCGGTGCTGGCTGTGACATAACTTTTTTTTTTCCTCTACACAATGCCAATCTCAAGCACATCCTCTGGGCCTATTTTTATAGGGGGCCTGGAGCTGGAGCTCCACCCGCCCCATTGTTAATCGGGCCCTGGGTACGGTCCTTCCCAGCGATCAGTCAAGCAACCTGAATGTAAAAAGTTTCGAATCATTACATACTCTCCAGGTTCAACATCATGACAGTTCATTTCAGGCATATCTGGTGATAGCAATTTCAGTTTCTGTTGCTGTTGTTTGAGCTGCTTACTCATTTTTATAAGGTACCTCACTGTAACCTCATTGTTACATTTTAAATCTTCCTGAGGGCTTACAATTACATGAAGTTGCTTCCCAAACAATATTTTAAATGGGGATAAATTAAGAGGGGATCTAGGAGTGGTCCTGATACTATGGAGTACAAGAGGCAAGGCTTCTGGCCATCCCAATCCAGTCTCAGCCATGACTTTACTTAATTTATTCTTAATAGTACCATTCACTCTCTCCACCTTGGCACTGGCCTGTGGTCGATATGGGGTGTGAAGCTTACTATTAATACCCATTAACTTGCACATACTTTGAAAGACATCTCTGGTGAAATGGGTACCCCTATCGCTTTCAATTACTCTAGAGATACCATACACAAATTCCTGAACTATCTTCTTAGCAGTAAATGCAGCAGTATTAGTTGCAGCTGGATATGCTTCAACCCAATTAGAGAACACATCTGTACAAACCAATACATACTTCAAATTCCTGCAAGGTGGTAACTGGATGAAATCAATCTGTATAACCTGGAAAGGTCAGTCTGCTGGAGGGATGTGAGATGGTTCGGTAGGTATTGTTTTTCCTACATTCTTCCTTAAGCAGGTCAAACAGGACATTGCTCTTTTCTCTGCTTGGGAAGAGAAGCCAGGTGCATACCAGTATGCTTTCACTAATTTGCACATACCCTGTTTGCACAAGTGAGTCAGACCGTGTGCTGCTTCAGCCAAGCTAGGATACTATGCCTTAGGGGCTAGTGGCTTCCCTTGTCCACTTTTCCACAGCCCAGAGGACTCTTGCTCACATCCCTTGGATCTCCAGCTCGCCTTTTCCCGTAAGGTACATACTTCCTGCATTTCAACCAGCTTCTGTGCATCAACAGTTTCAAATAACATCACATTATTCATTTGATTATACTTTAACCCTGCTGCCCATTTGGCAGCTTTGTCAGCCCTATTGTTACCCAATGATACTGCATCGTCCTCACAGGTGTGAGCCTTACATTTAATGACAGCTACGGTCTTGGGTAGCTGGATTGCAGTCAATAGTCGTTTAATGTGATGTGCATGTGCGATTGGTGTGCCTGCTGCTGTCATAAAATTTCTCAAATGCCATAGGGCACCGAAATCATGCACCACCCCAAATGCATATCTGGAGTCAGTGTAGATATTGGCAGATTTTCCTTACGCCAACTCACACACTCTCCTTAGTGCCACAAGCTCCGCTACCTGAGCTGAATGTGGTGGACCAAGTGGTTCCGCCTCTATGACATTTTTGTCATCCACGACAGCATAACCTGTACATAACTCACCTGTGTCAGTCTGTCTATGACAACTCCCATCTGTGTATAACGTTAAGTCTACATTCTCTAGTGGTATGTCGCGTATGTCAGGCCTAGCTGTAAAATTTTGATTTAGATACTCCATACAATCATGCACATCAATACCTATATCAAACTCACCTTCTACCATTGGCAACGATTCACTTTTACCTTCCACCCTTTGTGCATCATGAGGCACACATTGTAAATATGTAGCAGGATTTAGAGTATTACACCTTTTTATAGTTATATTGGTGGGAGCAATCAGTGGTAGTTCCCATTTCGTGAATCTAGCGGAAGAAACATGTCTAGTCTGGGCTGAGTTTAGTAATGCAGAGACTGCATGTGGTGTATGAACTGTCAAGTAATGGCCTAACACTACGTCCTCACTCTTATTTACTAAGAGAGCGGTTGCAGCTACGCTTCTTAAACATGTTGGGAGTGATCTCGCCAGTGTCCAACTGGGCACTGTAGTATGCTACAGGTCTATTGGCATCACCATGTTTTTGTGTAAGGACACCTGCAGCACAACCAGTGGCTTCCGTACAGAACAGGTCAAAAGGTTTTTTGTAATCTGGAATCCCCAATGCAGGTGCTCTTGTTAGACTATCCTTAAGATTAAGGAAAGCCTGCTCTGACTCTTCAGTATGCAAGACAAAGTCTGGTTTGGTGGAAGAGACTAACTCCTGCAATGGTAAAGCCAGAATAGAGAAACCTGGTATCCATGTTCTACAATATCCACACATGCCCAGGAAGGTACGAATCTGGTGCTGGTTTCGTGGCAGTGTCATGGTCTGTATGGCATGGATTCGGTCAGTAGTCAGATGTCATAGGGCCTGGGTGAGACAGTGTCCCAAGTATTTGACCCTGGTCTGGCACGGCTGTAACTTGTCCTTAGCAACCTTATGCCCTGTGTGCGAGAGGTGAAGCAGTAAAAGTTTAGTATTATTTAAACATGACGTAAAAGAATCAGAGCATAACAATAAATCATCCACATATTGTATTAGAACAGATCCATTGGCAGGTTTGAAAGACTGTAAACAATCGTGTAAGGCCTGTGAGAAAATACTGGGGCTGTCTATGAAGCCCTGGGGTAGTCATGTCCATGTGTATTGTACCCCCCTATATGTAAATGCAAACAAATATTGACAGTCAGGATGTAGTGGAACCAAGAAAAATGCGGAACAGAGATCAATGACAGTGAAATGGGTTGCATGTGGTGGAATTTGCATCAGGATGACAGCTGGGTTTGGCACTACGGGGAATTGGCTTTCTACCACTTTATTAACCCCTCTAAGGTCCTGTACCAGCCTATACCCCCTCCCACCACTCTTTTTCACAGGGAAGATGGGACTGTTGGCTACACTAGCTGTATGGACTAAAATTCCCTGCTGTAATAATCATGCAATTATGGGATAAACCCCTAATTCTACCTCCTGTTTTAATGGGTATTGAGGAATATTTGGAGCTTGCCTACCGCTTTTTAAGTTTACTATTACGGGAGCTACATTTGCCATTAACCCAGTGTCCTGTCCATCCTTGGTCCAAAGGGAATCAGGTATTTGTGCTAACATATCATTTACCTGTGCTGGACATTGTTCCGATATGGTAGTGTGCAGCATTAACCTTTGGGGAGTGTCTAGCACATCCCTTACCTCATGTGCGAACCTTTCTGGGACATCCATAAATATACCGTCAGGGGTACAATAGATGACACATCCCATCTTGCACAATAAATCCCTTCCTAGGAGATTAGTAGGGGCCATTGCTGCCAGAAGGAAAGAGTGTCTGGCATGCAATGGGCCAATAGTAATTTCCGTAGATTCAGTTAAAGGATAATGCTGTACATCACCTGTTACACCCATTGCTGACACTGGGCCTGATTCAGAGCTGCTCGTAAGTGGCCGCTCGTTCGTTCCGAGCGATGTTTGCCCAACTGCACATGCGTACGGATCATAATACGCATGCGCGAACCTGTCAGTGCAGCCGAAAATCGTTTGTTCGCTAAATAGCGAATGCCTGCTAATATGAGTGACAGGAGGAGGCGTATGTGGGTGGTAACAGGGGAAGGTGCTTCAAAACGGGGAGTGAAGATCAGAACGCAGGCGTGCTTAAAGGTCAAAATGGGCATTTTATGGGTGTGCATAATTAATACAGCAGCGTCACTGACCACGTCACTGGGTTATTTTATAGTCAGAACTGCTCGCAAATTTGTGGTAGGAAAAACCAACCACAAGAATAGCGAGCAGTTCATACGCTGGTCGATGTACTCGATTAATCTAATAAATAGCAGACATGACGTATGATGCGAGCGGCCAGGGGGCGTTTTTATCAAAAAAAACGACCGCATGTTTTGTTCGCTCATTCAGACATAGAGGCGGCAACAGACCGCAAAGAGCGAGCCACCCCCTTTTTCTGAATGAGCGAGCGCTAATAGCGACCGGCTCTGAATCAGGCCCACTGTCTTGTTAGTAATTTGCAAATTAGAAGGGGATTTTAATACTGACCTGGTCGCCCCTGTATCTACATAAAAGGAATGTTTAGTACCAGCTACATTAACCCTTATTACCGGTTCTTCTCTAGTGCTTCCAGTTATCCTGACTGCCTGCAGATTACAGGTATGACCTGATCCCTATAGTTGACTATCTTGACCCACCAGAGCATTTACTGCAATTTTGTGGGCAGGGTTTAACTGATCATTTTTGATGTTATGGGATGGGTTTACATTTTCCTGGTTAGGTGGTCCCTGTAGTATGACTCTACAGTCTTTTCTAAAATGTCCGGGTTGGTTACAGTTAAAGCACGTTTTTTGTGTACGGATTTGACTATTTCTGGGAAATTGTTGTTTTTTTGTGTTGAGGGTTATAGGTAGGGAGTGGCTGTGGGGATGGATGTGGGCGACTATGCGGGCAATGCAATCCTGATTACCTTGATCAGTCAAGGGGACATCTACATCCAGAGTACATGCTGTGATAAACTTTTTCACATCTGTACCTTCTGGGAGACATGTCCTTAACACCACACGCCAGTCCTTATTGGTTGGCTCATGGGCATTGCCTAAATCCTTGATGAAACGCTGACACTTTGCCAGTTGTTTCCTAGGGTCAGGGAAATCAGACATAATGGAATGTAGTTCCGCCCGTGTCCATGGACAGTGCATCGCTACTTCCCTTGTGGGGATTACACCATTTGCATCCGCAACTCCATTGGGAACAATTATTGTCTGTACTGGATGGATGCTTTCCACTTCTATACCTTTAATCCTATTACTGCAGCGAACAGCATTAGCAACCTCTGTTACTGAAGCGGTAGGTGTCAATGCTTCCTGCGCCCTTATTACAGGAACCTCCCCCACCATGGGTTCTACTAAGGCCTTCCCCCTTTGGGCTAAGGATCCCTCCACCACTCCTGATGCTAATGGGTAATCTGCCTGTACTTGCTGGGAAGGGACATTCAACAATTGCACAGCATGGGACACGGCTGACATTTCTAAAGGTTCATTTTCTGCATCATAAACATTTTCAGTATACAAACTCAGATGCGGGTACAGCTTACTTGGTTCAGTTAAATTTTTATCATTTTTGGTGTATCTTCACCGCCCATCACATAAGGTGGTGGTGGTGCGCAAGCGCGAATTGCAATATCTTTGGCAACGCTACTATGCCGCACGTTTGCGTTTTCCTGTGGTGCGCATGCCGCGCTGTTCAGCGTCGCGTGCGCATCATCCCTTGACGTGCACGTGACGCAACTCTGCGTCTCATTCGCACCATTAACCCACGTGTTACTCTCATGCTGCCAGGCTTTCAAACAATCATTATACTCCACTCTTTTCTTCAAGGATTTCACTCTACATATGTGATCCTTGAGGTTATTTAAGATCTCAACATTAAAGCTACCAATCTTTGGGAAAGGCCTCACACTCTTACTCGTCATCTTAACCCACATGGCACAGTGCATTGTTGCGTATGCACCGTACTTGGTGTGCATTATATGAAGAGCCGACCCAGCCGGACCTTGCAGAGGCAGCTCATCGTCTGCCTTCTTTGTTGACTGTCTAGCGCCCATTTTGACTTACACTAAACCTTCCAACAAAGAAGAGACCGGTGAAAGAGTTAACTTTTAGGCTGCTTTCACGCACCTATACTACAGTTAAACAATACTAAAATAGGGAACACAGTAATACCTACTAAGGCAAACACAGTTAACAACCTATTAATAGGGAACACAGGAATTATCTAACTATAGATAAACCACAGTTAACAACCTATTTACCCTTCTTTTCCCGGCACCCAGATCTCAATCACAGGATGCCACACCTATGCGGTAAAGTCGCAAAACTCAAAAGCCCCAAATGACCAATAAATTTTACGACCACACTGGAAGCAATTCTTTATCGTTAATCTTTAACGAAAGAACATCAAAAAGATCCCCTCTGCCAGTATACCTGCCTTGTATGTGGAAGGCTGTGCTGGGATCACGTGTTTGATCCCAGCATCAGCCGAGGTGCAGGGGCAAGCAGGGGGGATGTGTCCTCTGCGGGACACATCCGTTGCCGGCGCTGGGACAGTAATGTCCCTAGCATCAGTGCAGATACCGCGGGCACCTGGTGAAGGGACCGCCTGGTCCCTTTCACCAGTGCCGGCGGTACTGTGGCGCCGGGAGAAGCTTGGCTCCGGGCGCAAGCTCAGCGGAGCTTGGCGCCCGGCAGCCAAGAAGCGGCGGGTAGCCGGCGCTGGGAGAGAGTACCTGCTCCCAGCGCCGGTCAGGCATTGGGCGCGGTGCACTGTGCGGCGGGCGTTTGGCTCTGGCCGCGAGCCAAACCTGGCTCGCGGGCCAGCAGCCAATCAGAGGCGGACGCGACGAGCCAATCGCGGCTCGCCGCGTTATAGCCCCGCCCACTCGCGCCGTCTTGTATTAGACGGCGCAGAGCAGGAAAAGGCAGTTCGGCGGCGGAGAGGGAGGAGAGAAGACCTCCCGAAGAGCAGCAGTTCGGCGCGTCAACAGGGGCGGCGGCCGCGGAAGAGGCCAGAAGATGCCGCTGTCAAGAAAGAAGAAGACAGGCGGCGCCGGCTGGAAGAAAGGAAGAGGCGGCGCCGCTGGCCAGGACGGGCCAGCTGCCGAAGAATGCGGCTGAGGACCGGAGAGGACTGCAGGGGAGAAAAGTAAAAGAGCGTCACGAAGTTCCCCCCCGCAGCCTCTTCCAACGTAGCAGGTAGGCCCTCCATGAGGCCCACCATATACCCCCCTCCCTAGACCGCCAGGATTGTCGGGCGCTAGGCCCGAGGAGTATTGTCGGGCACTAGGCCCGTGGGCAATTAGTCGGACACAAGGCCCGGGGGACAGTAGCGGGCATTAGGCCCTATAAAAGGATTGGCCCGTAATAAGGTGTGAGTGGCCTGGGTACTAGGCCCAGGCCACTAAATGATCGAGTAGGCGGGCACTAGGTCCGTGGCCATAAATCAGGCGTAGGCCTGTATCCATACAGGAGGGCACTAGGCCCTATATCTGAGCCCCAATAAAAGTGGTCTGGACATTAGGCCCAGACCACTACCAGAGCCCACCGTTTGGCAGGCACCTAGGCCTGAGCCGCAGGTAAGACCCTGGGCGTTAGGCCCAGGGCCCTGAGCCCATTAGCTGCAGTGCAAACAGAGGCGGATGATTAGAGGTGTGAGCAGTGGTGGAGAGCTGTACGGCTTCCACCCATGAGGTAGTGGTTTCCCCAGTCACCGAGAAGAGGAGCTGGCCAGCTCTGGGTAGGTAGCAGACATTTAAAGAGACAGTACCGTGTTTTGCTCTTGTATATTTGGTCTGTGATTGGTGTTCCGTGCAGGGCAAAAGTTTAGTTGTTGTTGTTTATATCTGTCGCACTACACACACTGTAGGTTGAGGGTGATGCCGTTTTAGTATGTGTAGTTGCTTGACATATGTTTAGGCCCTGCACGGGTGTGTTGTGTATCTCCTTACAGGGACCTGTAGGCGAGTGAGCGGACGAAGAGCAAGAGTTGACACGGTGAGGAATATCTGTGTGTACTGTCTCTCCCTGTTTGTCACTATCTATCTCCTTCCTTCTGGGCGGACGGTGAACCTTGCAACCCGGTGCAAGGACGGATCTTCACCTGGTGCGTGAGTACCGATAGGTGAAAATTCGGGATCTGAGGCCAAAAGTGCCAATGATGATCTTCACTTAAAACCTGAATTTATCCCCCGGTTCGGTAGGGCGCGTCGGTCGACGTGAGGAAGGACGGTATTCACCTCGTCTCCTTCCACCTAGGTCATCGTGTCCGTGTTCTATTCGGAGGTTCCAGGACCGTCTGCTCAACACACGGCCTGAAGGTGAGAGGGTGCGACGCAAGGTAAGTAACAGACGTACACCTGCACGGCAGCAGGCATTGCACCGCACCCGCCCCTCACATGTATACGCTAGGGATCACATACTGTATACACCCTAGTTTTTGTTTGAAAAGAAGCTCACACAGTACTTCTATTTCTCCAATCGCTAACATGCGCCTTTCACACTTTTCTATTTTTCTGGCCAGAAAACTTAAATGCCTTTCTTTGGATTTAGCAGTCTTTTAGGAGATCACACCCTACCACTATGATGTCTTGCAGTCTTAAACAATTGCTTGAAACAATACAGAAATGTAAGAAACACGTGTATACGCCACTGTGTGCCCGGTCGCATTCGCTCTTATGCGACTGCTTACACGTGGCGTATAGTACTCCTACTTCTGGTTGCAAATGCTAGGATGAGACCGCTGTATGTGGCGTGGTGACTTTTACAGCGCTATTGTGCGACCAGTCGCATGCGCTATAGAGCGGCCACTTACACAATAGCGTGGGCAAATGAAAAGACACGAATTTCTCTCTTTTATCCCCAGGTCCCAATCAGCCCTCCCCGTAGTCGCTAAACTGCGATCCTCCGTCTCCCAACAAACAGCAAAGCAGGAAGAAGGTCTGCCGGCGTGCCAAAAAATCCACTCTTTGCTGCGAGACGAGGGGAGCAGATCAGCGAATAGAAGGATGGGTGAATACCAACACACGAGCCCCCAAACTAACGAATCTAAAATTACGTTACTGAAGAGAAGAGAGAGAGAGAGAGAGAGAGAGATTGGTTGTCTTAGAGGAACACATATATCGCTAGTTTACTAACAAATAACATAGTCACACTCAAGACTTTGTGTTTCCGACGCACAAAAAATATATTGTAAACAGGGAATAAATGCCTTAATCTAAACAATGAGCGCCATAGTACAGTAAATAACAATAAATGATACAATTACCACACAATTCGCAAGCGCACTGGTCCAGGAATTACAGTCGTCTCCAAGATGCTGCCACTCATTCAATGGGAAGGTATGAGTAAGCAACTCAAACAGGGCTCTGTATTTATTCACTTTAGATTCAATTGTATAACAAACAAGCGGACTCATTGTCTTTATTATGAGTCACAGTAAATGCAGCACTTCAATGGTTAGTATACATTTGGTGTCACTAGGGGCTGAACTATGTTAGAGGATCCCATTGTTTCTAATCTCCCGCCCTAGGTATGTTAATTCAAAGGGCCAATGCATACAAATTTGTACAGTAAATAATATGAATCCTCCAGATCTTCATAACTTGTCGGTGTTTCCTCTGATATTCATGCTGTCTGATCCATAATCCTGTGGAGACATAAGGAAATTGGTAGGTACCATACACGACCAGTTTATCTCATTCCTGGGGTCAGATAACATATATCTAGTGTTCAATATATATCATTCGGTCGACATCCTATTATAATATAATATTCTTTATATGGAACATTTGCTGTGTCAATTTGTATGTTATTGAAGTTTGTGTATGCGCTATTTAGCACTATGTGCATTGGTAAATGTAAGTTATGTTTTGGTGTACTCAGCATTGGATTATTGTTAGAATGGGACACAGTTCATTGTGGTGAGGTTTCCGAAAGGATTATTAAAAAGCTTGCTGTGCGATTGATGTACAATACATTATTTAGATATTGCCATATTAACTTATTTTATCTAAAATGGCACCGAGCGCTCAGTCGCAGAGTAGCATGGTGTGCCATTCACAATATGGCGTGGGGCAGCTGTATGGAGATGCGTGCACTACAGGATGATTGCATGCGCATTGGGTCGATCGTGCACGGGTGCGTGCGCAAATGTGCGTTGGGAGCATGAATGATTTTAAGAAGTGACTGCAGGCCAAGACAAACAATTTTGGGTGGAAGTTGTGTCCACAGCAGTTTACATGAAAAATCATTCTCCCACAGTTGCCCTAAAAGTCAAAACACCTATCAAAGTATCAGAAAGTTTGTCAAGTCAAGAGATGTCATATTTAAAGAAACAGCACAAATCAAAGAAGAGCTGGAATCTGAAATGCAAAATAAGTATGTGTCACTGGATATGCCAGCAACTAGAGATATATCCGAACCATAAGCTACCAGAATGGACATTCAATCACAGAAAAGAACTGTAAGTCCAGATATTGGAAAACCACCTAAAAGATACCATGAGGATTTTACAAATATTGTGTTCACTGAACCTCAAGACATCCAGAACCAAAGTCAAGAGCTGACTGGTGTGAGAGGAAGTACACAATATGGCATAATTCGAATTTCACAAGTGTGGAAGATATTGACGACCGTGAGAGTAACAGCAGTTATGAGTTTGTGATTAAAGAGAGTGTTGATCTGGTCCACTTAGTCAGTGAGAAGAGTCTTACTGATATCTCTACTAAGAAAAGTGAATTAGAACCACTTAAATTGTTGATGCTTTCTTGCTTGTCTAAACCTAAATCTTTTACAGGTTGCTATGTGAAAGCTTTAAGTAAATGTTTGTGCTACATGAAGATGCTTGTAGGGGGGTGGGGTTTGTAGTTGGAGACCACTACTGCGAATACTCCATGTTTAGGTTCCTACAGGGAGGCTTCAAATTTCTAACCAAGATAGCTACTGTCCATACTTCTGTGCATGCATGGTGCCATCTTGTCACTGTGTAAAAGCACCACAGTGGAAGACTGATATATTAGAATCAATGTTGATTTCCCTAAATTTGGTTTTATGTGTGTCTGAATGTTACAGCAGTTTTTAAACTGGTTTATGCACCAATTAATGCCCCCCCCACATCTGCTCTATCCATCCTGGGGGGAGGGGGGCCCTGCCTATTTTGCGAGTACCCGGCCCCACAATTTCTGATGGCAGCCCTGATGAAGTGGGTTAACATACAGAGATGAGCGGGTCCGGTTCTCAGGGAACCAGCCCCACCCAAACTTCAGGGATCCGAGGCAGATCCGAGTCGGCTCGGGTTTTCCCACCTGACTCTGATCTGAAAATGAGGCAAAATGTCATCATCCCGCTGTTGGATTCTCAAAGGTTTTGGTTCTATAAAGGTCCCGCGATTCGCCAACATTTTTCAATCCGGCTGTGGAGAGTGAAGACAGATGGAGCTGGGAGCTGTGCTGTTGTTATATTGTCAATACTTAATACTTGTTACTGGCTGGCTGTTGTCTATAGAGGGGCTGGCTGGCTGTTGTCATGTCCATAGGGGCTGGCTGGCTGTCGTCCTGTCCATAGGGGCTGGCTGGCTGTTGTCCTGTCCATATGGGCTGGCTGTTGTACTTCTCCTGTCTATAGGGGCTGGCTGGCTGTAGTGCTGTGTTGTCCTGGGGATGCTCTGTCCTTCAGAGGTGCTCTTCTTCTACCCCCCAGTGTGGAAAAAATACAAAAAATTTGTGTTAGCCACACTTGCCATCAGTGCAGGGGTGCTGTGCTGCTGTCAAGGGGCTGTTGCCTCTTTTCTGGGGTTCACCGCAGTTTTAAAAATAATAAAATAAAAAAAATTTTGTGTGCATGTTAGCAGTGCCAGATTAATGTCCACATGGGCCTGGAGCTGAGATTTATGATGGGCCTATTGTGTGTGGCTGCCGGGGGTGTGACAAGTGCCGCAGCAGTGTGACTGGTGATGTAGGGCGGTGACCAGTGCAGTGTAGGTGTGGTTTACATAAGGGTGTGGCCTGTGCAGTGGGTGTGTTTAGTTCCATGGAGGGTATAGCTGGCGCCTACCGCCAACCTTGTGAAAGGATGTAAGCTGTATCGTCTGCCTTTCCTTGTGTCCTAGAATACTTTAGATTAATAAAAAAAAAGAAAACAAATCCAAAATGATTGGCATATTTCTATAAGTGTATATCCCGCAACCCTAGCCACTGCAGTAAATGGATACATTAACTGCCTTCTGAAACTGAATACACAATATATGATAATTGACGCCAATCTTTTTTCATCTCTTCTTTAGGATAGGGAGGTCGGGAACAATATAGTGTGTGCAGCACACACTATCCCATCCTCCGTATCTGACCATTGCAGGAGCATTTGAAGATGTTTATCGGCTAATCCCCCTGCATATACACTATACTATTATCGGGCCGATCATACAGTTATCTGCTGATCAGTCCGATAATTGGATAGTGTGTACTCAGCTATAGCTATTGCCTAAGAAAAAAAAAAGAAATGATTGCAATGGCAATACTGTACCAGGGGATTAAGGATGTGTTGGGGTTGAAGTTTCACTTGTCAATCAAAAATACACTTACATTTAAAATAAAAAATATGAGATGATAAAAAATCTCAAAAGTCACAGTATACAGTATATATACATATATCAAAAAATGCAGGTGACATGAGGGATTATTGGTGTACTATCACCTGCATATTTTGTGAGTTACCAAGATCTGTGAGTGCTGCAAGCTCTCTACTGTCTGTATAGTTTATTACTGAGGGCACCCAGGCACCTACTGATTGTGAAGGAGTGCCAGCTACCTGCTTTTCTATATATATATATATATATATATATACCCACCAGGGTGCGTCACTCACGGCTCAGTCATCCAAAATAAACACTGCGGATATCGTATTAGTTTCTCAATGTTTCAATATATTACTTCATATTGTCATCAGGATATGAATATGAAGTAATATATTGAAACGATGACAAACTAATACGCTATCCGCAGCCTTTATTTCAGATGACTGAGCCGTGAGTGACGCACCCTGGTGGGTTTATATTCTTTTTTCTGTGAAGGCACCGGCCAAAGTTATTAAGAGTGGGGAGTGCTAGACCCTGGACATATTATATATATATATATATATAATTATATATATATACCCACCAGGGTGCAGCACTCACGGCTCAGTCATCCAAAATAAAGGCTGCGGATAGCGTATTAGTTTGTTAACGTTTCAATTTATTACTTCATATTTTCATCAGGACATGGATATGAAGTAATATAATGAAATGATGACAAACTAATGGTGCATACACACGGTCTGATTTTTCCTTCAGATCTGAACGATAACGATTTAAAAATCGTTCAGTCGTTCATATCTGAAGGAAAATCTGACATATCTGACATGCCTGGACGATGAACAATGCGCGTTCCCGTTTGTCAGATAACGATATCTGACATCTTATATGTTTGCAGTCAGATTTGGATGATTCCATTCATTTTAATGCAGTCAAAAATAGTTCAATCGTTCAAAACTTTGGTAAAATCGTTCAATCGTTCATCTGACAAATCTGACCGTGTGTATGCTCCATAATACGCTACCTGCAGCCTTTATTTCAGATGACTGAGCCGTGAGTGCCGCACCCCGGTGGGTTTATATTCTTTTTTCTGTGAAGGCCCCGGCCGAAGTTATTAAGAGTGGGAGTGCTAGACCCTGGACATATTTTATATATATATATATATATATATTAGGGATGAGCAGGTTCAGTTCCCTGAGAACCGAACCCACCCGATCTTCGGGGATCCGGGGCGATCCAAGCCCAAGCTCGGATCTCCCTGTCTGCCCCGGATCCCTCTCCCGAGGCAAAACCTCGAGATCTGCTGTCGGATCTCGAGGTTTTGCCTCGAGCGGCCATATAAAAAAAATGACTTTGCCTTTGATGGGCAAAGTGCTGATTGGCTGACAGAGCCGTCTGTCACGGCTCTCAGCCAATCAGCATTATGGTGCTCATTTGCATGTAGCACGGACTCCTGAGATCCATGCTACATGCATCTGTGTGATTGACAATGACACAGAGCACAGATGGGTCAGTGAGACCAGTCTGTGCTGCTGTGTATTTCAATTACACAGATGCACGCACAGACCAGGAGATCCGTGCTACTTGCATCTGTGTCATTGACACAGAGCACTGACGGGTCCGTGAGACCCATCTGTGCTGCTATGGTAACAAAAAAAAAAATGACCAAGACCTGTGAGTGCTGCAAGCTCTCTACTGTCTGTATAGAACCACCACTGTCTGTATTGGAGAACCACAAGTACCAGCATACTGGGCATTAAGTGCCCACTAGTACCTGTAGTTCACCTGTAAAAAAATGTTTAAAAAAACACTGGACACACACACCGTGACAGTATAAGTTTATTAAACATACATACACACACACACACACACACATGTACACGTACTCACCTATGTAACCCTGTAGCATCGGTCCACTTGTCCGGTAAAGTATCCATAGGGGACCTGTGAAAAAAACATACTCACCATCTCCTATGCGAGGTTCTGTCCTCTTTGTTCCAAAGTTGGCATCCCCAGACTTGGCAAAAAAAAGAAAACCCGATCCACGAACTTAGTACCGTTCTATAGAATGAGAGCGGCAGGGTTGCACCATGGAAACCCCGCTGCTAAGCGTTCATTGGCTGAGAGAGGTCATCTCCCGTCGCTCAGCCAATGAACGGCTCCCTCCATTGTAGTCAAAGACAAAGAGGACAGAACCTCGCATAGGAGATGGTGAGTATGTTTTTTTCACAGGTCCCCTATGGATACTTTACCGGACAAGTGGACCGATGCTACAGGGTTACATAGGTGAGTACGTGTACATGTGTGTGTGTGTGTGTGTGTGTATGTATGTTTAATAAACTTATACTGTCACGGTGTGTGTGTCCTGTGTTTTTTTTAAACATTTTTTTACAGGTGATCTACAGGTACTAGTGGGTCCTTAATGCCCTGCATGCTGGTACTTGTGGTTCTCCAAGTACCAGCATGCGGGGCAGGCTTGCTGGGATTTGCAGTTCTACTTGTAAAGACAATGTTTGATATTCTTTATTTACACCACACCACACTATCAACCCGCCACCCACCGCCACCAGGGGTGGCGGGGATAGCCCCGGGCTATCAGCCTGGGGTGCCCTGGAGAGGGTGACCCCTTTATTGGGGGGGTCCCCAGCTCTCCAGGGATCCCCGACCTGGGCTGACTAGCGGTCAGGGCTGATGCTGCGACTGGGGGGCCCGGTGAAAGGGCTCCCCTGGCTGTGGCATCAGCCCCCCGCTAGAAAAAGTCCAGTGCTGGTTCTGGAACATACAGGGGAACCCTACTAATTTTTTTCCCCTGTATTTCCAGAACCAGGACCGGATCAGAGCCCAGTGCTGGTTGCGCAGAATACGGGGGACCCCTACGTCGTTTGTCCCCCGTATTTTGGCAACCAGTGCTGATTCTGACTAGCCAAGTGCTGGTTGTGCTTAAGTACAGGGGACACCTACGTCGTTTGTCCCCTGTATTTAAGCACACCCAGCACTGGGTCACTAATGCCCGGGGCTGGTTGCTCATTTTTTGGGGGGGGCACGCCATTTTTTTCTTTTATTACACAGGTTTTTTTTTTTTTTACCACAGCAGCACAGACGGGTCTCACGGACCTGTCATTGCTCTGTGCCAATCACACAGATGCATGTAGCACGGATCTCCCGGATCCGTGCTACATGCAAATGGGCACCATAACGCTGATTGGCTTCCTGTTTGCCAATGCACTGCCACTCCTAGATGGGCCACGTGTTTGTGCCGCCCACTTGTGTCGCTTAGCATAGTCATCCAGCTACCTCGGTGCAACCTTTTGGCCTAAAAACAATATTGTGAGGTGTGAGGTGTTCAGAATAGAGTGGAAATGAGTGGAAATTAATGTTATTGGGGTTATTAATAACGTAGGAACAAAAAAAGGCCCGTTTTATGTGATTTTACCGGTTTTTTTTAATTTTTTAAGAAAAAATCCAGATCCAAAACACAAAACCCAGAACCCAAAACACGGAAGGGTGGTTTTGGCAAAACCAATCCAGATCCAAAACACGAAGAAAGATCCAGTTCCAAAACCAAACCACAAAACACGAAAAGTGGCTGGTGCACACCCCTAATATATATATATATATATATATATATATATATTTATATATATTATAATATATCTCAATCAATGAATGAATGTTTATGTCCTCTGGGGTGTTCTTGATAAAAGTCCACAGAGGACTGAAACGTTGATCACAGACCTTAGCTGTCTCTTAAGCTGGGCACACACTATACAGATATATCTGCAGATGATGATCGGTCTTACACACTGAATGGCCATCATCTGCTTCTGTCCGCAGGTCTTGGTGGACAAGGGGCAGGGCCCAGTGGCCTGCTTCTGTCCGCGGGTCCCGCGGTGAGTGCCTGTTCCGTCGCTGTGTGTGTACGGGCGGTCTGCAGACCCCCCCGTACACACTTGCAGATGGACAGATATATCTGCAGACATATGTGTCCATTGGCTGTGCAGCACAGCCAATGCGATATGTCTGTGAATGACGTAAGCCAATGCGATATGTCTGTGAATGACGTAAGCCAATGCGATATGTCTGTGAACGACGTTGTTCACAGACATATCGCAGGTACACACTGGCCGACGGGGGCACGATATATTGGTCGATCAATTGATCGGCCAATATATCTGTCAGCGTGTACCCAGCTTTAATCATTTATCGTGAAAGTGACATTGAGTGCCGTCTTTTTTGACTGTATACTGTGCCAAACTAGAGGTGTGCGACCAGTGATGCTAAACAGAGTGCAGTGCTCTGTTTGCGGCAACGTTGCTGCCTCACGGCCATTGCTACTTGCGAGAAAGATGCTTCGAACAGCTCCGTGCAGACAGTATGCTGATGCAGTAGTGTCAGGCAGACACTCTGCAGTTTGTGTAGCGTCCTCAGGACACTCCGGGCAGTGCTGCACTACCAGGTGCCAATGACCACACCCTCTCTGCGCTATGGGATGTGGGTAAGGCCGGCACAAGGCGCTCCTGAGCCAGCCCCGCTACGCTGCTGTGTGTTGCTTCCGCCCGGCTTCTGCTAGGAAACTTTGACGCACATGCGCACAGCTGATTTTGGAGCCGGGCGTATGTGAACGGCGTGTGGGCGGAAGTGACGTGTGGACCCGGAAGTGGGTCCCGCACTCTGGATCATGTACATTACAGCATTTAAGTATTAACAACTTTGAAAAGAATGATGTTTGGTGCCATCTGCAAATAAATAGATGTTTGAGGCAGCAACCAATTAGAATTGGTTTAAACATCTATAGGACACCACTTGTGCAAATCACAAACCGGAAGTGATGTCGCCACTAATCTAATCAGTCCTAATTTATGGGAGTTTGAGTAGGAGCTACCCTCTGATAGCAGTACCCCTTGATAAAGTCCCAGAAGGACGAATCGCGTTGGGAAGCTGCCTTTTCTTGCCTGATGAACTTTGAACCTTTTTACCATCAATTCAGATTAGCATTGTTTTTAGAAAAAAATCGTTTTTATCCTATTTTTAAGAATTATTTTCTCTGTGTTTTATATCTGAGTTTTAACATATTTATATAACTTGAGTTATTTATTGTATGAACTACCCAGTTATTTATTGTATATGTTTACACAGTACACGGCACTTTATAGCAATACTTTTCACAACAGAGTTTTTTTTGCTGTGTGTGCAAGTCCACTGTTCAAATTATATATATGTTTGTCATATGTCAAAATAAATTGTTTTAAATGTCACTTGTATTAAAAAGAACACTCTATTTTGTATCTGTATGTACACAATTATTGATTCACAAAGATTTTTATACGGCTATTTCACTTTATTATTTGCTAAACAACACACCAGGCGCGTGATGTAACTACACATACACATGTTTTTCTGAGGGCAAATAACCCATTGCCCTACACCAGTTGCTTAGCAGACACCTTTTATTTTAGGGAGTGTGGTTGTTTTATATGTAAAGTTCATATTTTAAATATTACGTAGAGGAGAGTTGTGATAGGTTGGCACAATTACTATACTATAATTATATATATATATATATATACACACACAGAGTATATATATATAAATACAAAGGGGCCAGACATTGCACTGACCTGTGGCTGGTTAATCTGGAAATCTGGCCTGCCTTCCCTCCTGTGCTAGGCGTCTGTATGGTATGGTGGACAGGACACAGCTTTCAGCAGACTAGTCAGGGGAGGAGCTTCAGTCGCTTAGGGGCGGGGCTTTGTTTTGAACCAGGGGCGGGGCTTTGTTAGGAGCTTCGCCGGCCATCTAGTAGGCGTCTACCGGCAGAGGGGAGGGGAGCAATGGGGTGGGAGGATGGGCTAAGCTGCTGCCTGCCTCTGCTACATCAGTGTTTGTGGGCCTATTTCCAGTGAGAGGCCTGGAGCTGTAGCTCCAGCCACCCCATTGTCAATCCAGCCCTGTGTGTCAGCCAAACCTGCCTATCACTGTCATTGGCGTAGCTGCACAGGGTTGCTGTGCTCCTGCCTGTCGAGGGGCTGCTGCCCAAAATAATAAATAAACAATTTTTTTTGTGTGCATGTCACCCACACCTGGCTGTCACTGTCATCGGCATAGCTGTGCAGGGGTGCTGTGCTCCTGTCTGTCGAGGGGCTGCTGCCCAAAATAATAAACAATTTTTTTTGTGTGCATGTCAGCCACACCTGGCTGTCACTGTCATTGGCGTATCTGCACAGGGGTGCTGTGCTCCTGTCTGTTGAAGGGCTTCTGCCAAAAATAATAAATAAACAATTTTTTTATGTGCGTATCAGCCACACCTGGCTGTCACTGTCATGGGCATAGCTGCGCAGGGTTGCTGTGCTCCTGTCTGTCGAGGGGCTACTGCCCAAAATAATAAAAATAAAACCAACAATTTTTTTTGTGTGTGGTTGTGTGCATAGTGAGTATGGAGGACAGTCACTTGACCGGAGAGCAGGATCCACATACCAGTCTTGTAGCTGCCAGCAGCAGTCATGACGATGCAAGGCCATCAATGTCATCTATGAAGGCCGATGTACCAGGGCTTAAGTCAGGCCAGAAAGTCAGGCTAAAAAAATCAACTTTTACCCTGTTAAAGCAAAAAAATTTTAAAGCTAAGTCAGCTTTAGAGAAACAAAAAATTGGCAATATGCCATTCACTACACGAAGTGGCAAGGAAAGGATAAGGCATTGGCCTGTGTATATAACTGATGGTTCTAGTGATAATTTAAGCACCTCTGCTTGTAGGAGAGGAACAAAAAACATTACAATCTGAATCAGGCCCAGAGAGTTGTAGTAAACGGAGTGCAGTCTCAAGAGGGAAATGTTACCAGTGGAGTACCTCAGGGATCTGTACTTGGACCAGTGCTTTTTAATATCTTTATTTGTGACATTGCAAATGGTATTGAAGGGAAACTATGGGTCTGATTCAGAGCCGAACACTATTTGCGGACGCTCGTTCTGAAAAAGGGGCCGGATATTTAAATTAAGCGCTCGCTCTTTGCTGTCTGTTGACGCCTCTATGTCTGAACGAGCGAACAAAACATGCGCTCGATATTTTGAAAAAAACGCCCCCTGGCCGCTCGCATCATACGTCATCTCCGCTATTTATTAGATTAATCGAGTACATCGAACGGCGTATGAATTGCTCGCTATTCTTGTGGTAGCATTTTCCTACCGCAACCATGCGAGCAGTTCAGGCTAAAAAACAACCAAGGGACGTGGTCAATGACGCTGCTTTGTTAATTATGCACACCCTTAAAACGCCCGTTTTGACCGTTTGGCACGCCTGCGTTCTGATCTCCACTCCCCGTTTTCAAGCACCTTCCCCTGTTACCACCCACAAACGCCTCATCCTGTCACTCAAATTAGCAGGCATTCGCTATTTTGCGAGCACACGATTTCTGACCGCACTGACTGGTTTGCGCATGCGTATTACAAACCATACGCAGATGTGCGAACATCGCTCAGAGCGAACGAGCGGCCACTTACGAGCGGCTCTGAATCAGGCCCTCTGCCTTTTTGCAGATGACACAAAGGTATGCAACAGGGTAGAGGCCTGGAGCTGTAGCTCCAGCCACCCCATTGTCAATCCAGGAGAAGTAAAACAAATGATTGATGATTTAGGTAGACTAGAGGAATGGTCAAGAACGTGGCAACTACAGTTTAATGCCAAAAAATGCAATATCTTGCACTTGGGTCTCAAAAATCCAAAGGCTAAATATAGTATTAATGGCACTATACTGGAAAGTACTGAAGAGGAAAGGGATCTAGGAGTCACTATTTCAGGTGACTTAAAGGCAAGCAAACACTGTAACAAAGCAATGAAGAAGGCAAGTCAAATGCTTGGTTGCACAGGGAGAGGAATCAGTAGCAGAAAGAAAGAAGTGATAATACCACTGTATAGGTCATTGGTACGTCCTCATCTCGAATACTGTGTTCAATTCTCGAGGTCATATCTCCAGAATGATATTAATAGATTAGATACTGTACAAAGAAGGGCAACTACAATGGTGCAAGTTCTAAACCACAAACGTACCAGGAAAGACTAAAAGATCTTAATATGTATAGTTTGGAGCAGAGAAGTGATAGGGGGGACATGATAGAAACGTTCAAATATATAAAGGGTTTTAACAAGGTAAAGGAAGGAGACATTCTTCAAAGAAAGAGAAGTATTAGAAGAAGAGGACATGTTCTACAACTGGAGGGTGGTAGGTTCAGGGGAAATTTGAGGAAAAATTACTTCACAGAAAGGTAGTGGACAAGTGGAATGGCCTCCCATCAGGGGTGGTAGAGGCTAAGACAGTAGAGCAATTTAAACATGCATGGGATAGACATAAGGATATCCTTCAGAAGAAGTAAGGATCAATAAGTTTAAAAATGGGGCAGACTAGATGGGCCAAGTGGTTCTTATCTGCCTTCAAATTCTATGTTTCTATGTAGTTGGCGATAACAACAAGGATGATGATGATGAGGATATTGATGGCAAGGATGTTTGTGTAAAAACTGTAAATCAGGCAACAGTTGTTGAGCATGGTGGGAAAAATCCCATTGTTGCCATGCCTGGGCAAAGGACGAAAAATCCACTTCCACTTCTCATGTTTGGAATTATTTCCACCCAAATCCGGACAACCTTTGCCAAGCCATTTGTAACTGTTGCCAAGTAACAGTGAGTAGAGGTAAGGACCATAACCATCTTAGAACCTCCTCCCTGTTACGTCACATGAAATGCATTCATCAAATCGGAAAGGGTGCAGAAACTTTGGGGAAAAAAACAACAACAATAATCAGTCCAGTGTCACCAAACTGCTCCCTTTTATCTGGATCCAAGCCTGCAATATCCACCACCAACACCTGCATCATCATCGACATCCTCATTCGTGATCAGAAGTAGTCCTGCATCCAATATCATAGGTCTGACTCCTCTCCTATCCGTTGTTCCTCAGAAGGATCCTTGATTGTTATGCCTGCTGCTGCTGTTGCTATAAGTGGATCTTCATCCCAGAAGGGGACCAGGAAATAGACTACTTTTAGTAGTTCAGGAAGTTCAACAAAACATTTGACTGTCACACAGTCCCTTGCATTGGTGAACAAGTATGACAGCAAACACCCAGCTGCACAGCGGATTACTGATGCTATAATAGCTATGCTGGTATTAGATGTGCGTCTAGTGTCCACCACTAATGCAGCAGGTTTTACCCAGTTAATGGAGGTTCTGTGTCCCCGCTACAATGTGCCTTCTAGATTCCACTTTTCTAGAACAGCAATTCCCAATCTGTACAAGGGAATTAAAAAAAATCTTATTAATGTCCTCCGAATTGCCATTGTGCCCACTGTTCACTAAACCACAGATATGTGGACAAGTGGAACAGAGCAAACTAAAGATTACATGACTGTGACAGCCCACTGGGTAGGTATATTGCCTCCAAATGTGTAAATAGCAGCAGCAGCATCCAACAAATGCCAGATCATTCAGAGGCAGGCTACTCTGTGAATCACCGGTTTCACTAAGAGGCATACCGCTGAGAACCTCTTAGAGAAACTGAGGGAAATCATTGCAAAATGGCTTACCCCACTTGGACTCTTCTTGGGATTTGTGATTTCTGACAATGCCAACAATATTGTGCGAGTATTACATGTGGGCGAATTCGATCACATCCCATGTTTTGCTCACACAATTAATCTGGTGGTGCAATGTTTTTTCAAAAATGACGGGCAAGCAGGAGATGCTCTCGGTGGCATGAAAGATTTCTGGACATTTTCGACATTCAGAGTGTCGAAGATTGCAGCACCAGCAAGAACTGCTGAATTTGCCCGGCCAACAGCTGAAGCAAGAGGTAGTAATTATGTGGAATTATATCCTCTATATGCTTCAGCGTTTGGAGGAGAAGAAAAAGGCTATCCAAAGCTATACTATGGCCTATGACATAGGGAGAGGAGCGGGAATGCACCTTAGTCAAGCGAAATGGAGAATAATTTCCGTGTTGTGCAAGGTTCTCAAACCCTTTGCACTTGCCACACGTGAAGTTAGTTCAGACACTGCCAGTTTGAGTCAGGTCATTCCCCTCATCAGACTTTTGCAAAAGTAGCTGGAGAAACTGAAGGAGGAGCTGAAACAGAGTGATTCCGCTAAGTATGTGGGACTTGTAGATCAAGCCCTTCATTCACTTCGACAGGATCCAAGAGTCATCAATCTCTTGAAATCAGATCACTATATTTTGGTGACCATACTTGATCCTAGGTTTAAGTAATACCTTGTGTCTTTCTTTCCGCTGGACATAAATCTGAAAAGATGCATAGTGAAAAAATTGTCAGCTAAAGCGGAATGTGACACGGCAGCATCTCCTCCAGTTTCTACAGCTACAACTACATTTTCCTAAGAGACCCACTGCTGGTGGTGATGGAGATCAGTCAGAAAAATCTAATGACATCTGATTGGGTCTGAAAGAACTGCCTACAATGAGTGACATGTCTACCGTGACTTTGTCTGATACGGTCACCATTCAGAGAATGGTGGATGACTATTTTAGGGACAGCATTCAAATAGGCATGTCAGACATTTTGTTTCACTCCTGTAAGGAAAAAGAGTCAATTTGGAGTCCCTTACACAAACTGGCTTTGCTGTACTTAAGCTACCCACCCTCGAGTGTGTACTCTGAAAGAGTTTTCAGCACAGCCGGAAACCTTGTCAGTGATCGTCATAGGAGGTTACTTCCCCAAAATGTGGAAAAGATGATGTTAATCAAAATGAATTACAAATTCCACGAGAAAGACCTTTACCAGCACTTAAGTCCAAAAAATACAGAAGCGTCTGACTCTGTAATGGTGGATTCCAGCGTGGACGAATTCATATTGTGTGAAGAAGAGGAGGATGCACACACTGATGATAATGACGATGATGACATCTAATGTATTGTAAAGCCTGTTTGTGTATGGGATCATTGCCACCAATGTCCACTGCGCATTGTCAGCTTGTTTTGTGGGGGGTCCAAACAAACCAATCATTTGAGCCGCAAGTGGCAGTCCCCGTCGCTGAAGTGATTGGTTTGTTAAACTGTGAATGTCCTGTTTCATATACAACATAAGGGTGGGTTGGAGTGCCCAAGGACAATTCCATCTTGCACCCTTTTCCTTTCCATTATGTACTGGTTTGGGCATTGCTGCCTGACATTTTTAATGTTATGGTTTATGAATGTCCAGAAATTGTAATGGCCACAGACAGTATCTCCTGCATGCCCCTTTCATTTTTTTAAAAGAAAATTCTGAACCAATTGCTGCTTGTTGTATCAACCCAATGGCACAAGTCGCACAACAGTGACATTCAGCCAAGGGTTCTCAGCCCTTAAGGCTGCTACATGGCCCAAAGGCCACATCCTGCTTCGCGGCCCAAAGGCCACCTGTCCTCACTCCTCACCAGCCCCCAAGGCTGTAATGGCCACAACTTGCCAAGAGTTCCAGGCCTCAAGGCTGTTGCAGGACTGGTTCCTTCCTAATCATAGCTCTGTATTCCACTACTACTCAGCCCTGAGGCTGCATCAACAATTAACTATCAACTATCAATTCTTTAGTCAGTGGCTGCACCACCAATTATCAATTCTTCAGCCAAGGGCTGCACCAGTTATTAATTCTTCAGCCAGGGGCTGCACCAATTATCAATTCAGCCAGGGGCTGCACCAGTTATTAATTCTTCAGCCAGGGGCTGCACCAATTATCAATTCAGCCAGGGGCTGCCCCAATTATTTATTCTTCAGCCAGGGCTGCACCAATTATCAATTCTTCAGCCAGGGGCTGCACCAATTATCAATTCTTCAGCCAGGGGTTGCACCTATTATCAATTCTTCAGCCAGCCAGGGGCTGCACCAATTATCAATTCAGCCAGGGGCTGCACCAATTATTAATTCTTCAGCCAGGGGCTGCACCAATTATCAATTCTTCAGCCAGGGGCTGCACCAATTATCAATTCTTCAGCCAGAGGCTGCACCAATTATCAATTCTTCAGTCAGCCATGGGCTGCACCAATTATTAATTAATTTCTTCAGCCAGTGGCTGCACCAATTATTAATTCTTCAGCCAGGGGCTACACCAATTATCAATTCTTGAATCCTCATTTTTGCACAGTCCTCAACTCTATTTATCACTCAGTTTTGAGCCAGCTAGCTGGATACAACCGTTTGGCCCTTAACTAGATGAAAAGAATCATTATTATGAGCTGTGAGGTGGTCGAAATTGACTGGAAACGAGTGGAAATAAATGTTATTGAGGTTAATAATACTATAGGAACAAAAAAATGTGATTTCAGCTATTTTTATGATTTTTTAAGAAAAAATCCAGATCCAAAACCAAAACCGAAAAACAAAACACGGAGGTGAGGTTTTGGCAAAACCCCTCCAGATCCAAAACCAGGGTAGATCCAAAACCAAAACACGAGAGTCAGTGCACATCTCTAGTATCATACTGTAATTCAGAACATATAGATGGAGAGGGGGAATCTTAGTTCAATTCATATGATATGGGGGTGTGAGAAAATTACAGAACATACATATATAAGGGGTTCTTACAGACATAGCATTTTGACTCTTGGGGCCCTATTTATCATTTATTTTATTTTTACTAAAATAATGTGGAAATGGGTGTTTTTATACCCTTTTCACACTATTTTAGTTTCACCTAAATGTATGAAAGGGCAATTGGAGTAGTTTTCACAAAAAACGACTGCCGCTGCTGCTAAGCTCACCCTTACCTTTCCGGTGATTGGTGCTCCAGTGAGGTCCTGTGGGACTCTGGTCAGCTGTTCTCTGGGAACCTGCTCTGTGACTCCAGTTAGCGTGCTCTATGGGGTAAACTGAGATAGCGGAGGTGATTACACAGGGGGGTGTGAGAGTGGCAGCGAATGTGTAGTTATGCTGTCAGGGTATTTTTTGCAAAAAATATCCTGAAAAGTGTGCAAAGAGGATTTGCAGGGGCAGAGCTTTCTTACAAGCTCTGTCCTTGCATGAAAAATTTCATACATCCTTGCAATTAATTCAAATAATACTGCAAATACTGGCAATGTTATCACTTTACATCTGCATCTGAGATCAGCAGATGCGGATTGTGATAAACACAGCCCATAAGGTGGATAAAATGTGAGTAAAACAATTTCTCCCATGACCATGAGTGCACCAAAATGGGGGTGGGGGTGTGTGCCGGTGTTTTCTCTTGCCTGGAATGCTAAAATGTCTTGTCATGACTATGAAAAGAACTACAGAAGCTGTTCACGCACTGTTCCTGTTTTTGTTAAATATGCAAAATATGCAAACACAAGCTTCACCTTGAAAGTATTCATAGCTTGTGCAGGCTGCTGGGCTTAGATATGGAAAAGCAGTATTTTCACAGTATCTAGGGTGTATGGCAAACTAGCTGTTGTCCCAGTTACTACCTAGGTTTTTTCTCTTTCTCAAGTCTGTCTCTTTCTTTCTCTCTCTCTTCAGTGTGACCCCCTCTTTTGTGCCTCATCTCTCTCCACCTCTTACTCTAAGGGGAATATTTACTAAAGGTCGATTTCAATAGATTTGTGGTGTTTTTGGGGCTAAATCACGCATTTACTAAAACTTAAAAAAAGAATGAAAAGTCTGTTAGAAATTGTGTGATTTAGCCCCAGAAACACAACATCGATTTAGAATGATTTGAAAACAACCTTCCATGGGGGATGTGGTCAATATCCCAACCGTTGAGATTCCGGTGGTCAGAATACATGTGCTGGAATCCCAACACCTGTCAGAATCCTGGCATCCCGGCCGCCGTAATCCCGAAGGTAAGTAGCAGGGTTAGGGTTAGGCAGTAGGGGGAGGGTTAGGTACTAAGGGGGGAGGGTTAGGTTTAGGGTGCGTGGAGGGGGAGGTTAGGTTTAGGCACTAGGGGAGGAGGTTAGGTTCAGGCACCGGGGAGGGAGAGTTAGGCTAGGGAGAGGGTTAGAATACCTACCGACTGGTGTCTGTATCCTAACCCTGTCAGGATGCCGGTGTCGGGATTCTGGCCACCGGGATCCCGAGGGCCGGGATTCTGTACCTATTCCCCTTCCCTGTCTCTCTTATTCTTCCTTCTCTATTTCTTTTTCCTCTTTGACACTCTTCCCAATGTTTTTCTTCTGCTACTCTGTCTCTCTTTTGCCTCCTCTCTCTCTTCATGCCTCCTCTGTTTTGCTCTTTTATTTTTGCCAATGATTTTATTACATATATTATCTGCATCATTATCTTTATTCTTTTCATCTTTATTTTTGTACGTTTTGGGAAAGCCTGCCTTTTATTTCTCTATATGTGGCCTTTATACTACAGGTATTATAAATTTTGTTATGTCGATTTTTATTGATGTTTTGGAGTGTCTTTGTTTCCATTATAAGGTGGAATTTGATGAGTAAGTATGTGAAATTACAGAAATGTTTGGAAAATGTAGATGCGTGTTATGCCAAAACATTATTGGAACAGCTGGGAGGGGTGAAAGTTTATACCAACTGTCATGCCAAAGTGATTACATACAAGAATATTATATAGATAGACCTCTAAATACATCCAATTGTTTTGTCAACACCAGGTAGTTTAGTAGGTGTTATTGTTTTATAGCATAGTGCTATACTGTATACTGTATACATAGATGTGCTATAAACTAGAACAACTAACCAGAAGTTTCGCAGCATGATGGCACAATGAAGCATGCAGACTACGCTGTCTACAACATAGGATAATTTCAAACTACTATTAAGTTATTGGACAGTAATTGTACTGGGGTCGTGGATTCTATTCAGTTCTGGGAGTTTTGTTCCACAGTCTGTAAATTTAGTGGTAGTTTTATGTCAAGTTATGTAGTGTACAGTTTAGACTATGGGGCATATTCAATTAGCTAAATACAATTTAACGCGCCTGGCTGAGAGTTTTTTGCTATACAATTAGCCACTCAAATTTAGTTGCACTAACTTTCCATAGAATTTAACACTGCTTAATTCTAGCAGTCCCTGGGCACGTGAGACGATTGGGAAATAAACTATTTTAAAGTAAAATTGGTGGGGTGATATTCTGCAAAATGTGGGACAGGTATATGGGGGTGCTGTATAGATGGGATAGGTGTTTTTAAGATTTGCAGGTTTTAACACATTCTTAAAAGTGGCTTAAAGATACAAAAATCAATATTCAGGCATTTTATGCACCTAAAATGAATCTATAGCATTGAATTTGCAGAAAAACACTTGCTTTCTGTCTTTTTTGTGAATTTGCTTAAAAAATGCAAAAAACACCTTTTAAGATTCCCAATTACTTTATTTTTAACCACTGATATACTTCCATACTGTTATACAATGTTAGTTTGCACTTTTTGGGGGTTTTTCTCATTGTCCCCACACTTACTGTAGCCAACGTCATAAAAAATGACCACTTATTACAATAGGAGTTGGAGGTGAGCGTGAGTGCACACACCACGCTGCGTGAAATTACTGTGAGATAGGCAAGTTAACAGTGGACAATTAATTATGCCCCTATATCCTGCACTGCGGAAGGGACTGATGCGAATGAATAAACATACTATATAAAGTGCTGTATAATAGGTTGGTGCTATATAAAGGTAAGGAAAGTATCTCATATTCTTTGCTATACAACAAAATTTACAGAAACTGATTGCTATGGATTAGAGCTATTTGCACTGATTTATTAAATAAACCCGTTTCTTGCATGATTTAAATCATCAATGTCTGCATGTGCTGGGAACATTGTGTATCATTCTTTGCAATCTATGGCAACAGTCAATTCTGTTCATAAATGTTTGCATTTTGTCATCCTTACAGACAAAAATTTGACTCTGCAGGAATTATCTATTTAAAATCAAAAGTCAAGTTTTTAAGTTTATTTTAAAGAACTAAGACCCACACAATAACTTCTCCATGACTGCTCTATTCCAATCTTAATAATCTTTTAATGCTTTTGACAGATGCTGAATCCAGGGGATAAAATGTTGCAAGCATAACAAAACTATCAATCAGGCTACTCAGACAGATGGCCTACCATCTGAGAATAGAGGGTGAGCCTCTACAGTGGATTGGGCAATGAAAGCAAAGTAACCTACTCCAAGAATAATCCTCAGAACAATCCTGATACGTCATGACTGCTGAATAGTATGTTGAATAGTATGAAACAGAAAACACTACAGACAAGATGCAGATGCAATAATACTTATGTACAGCCAATAGGCACTGTCTGGCTTGTTTACTGCCACTTGATAGCTGAAAGAAGTTTTATAGTTTAGTCAGACTGATGCTACAGTACCTAACATTTACAATGGATTATCACAGCTAAAACCTTCTCAATTAATATCAAGAATTTTCACTGCTGTTTTTTCTTGCAAAATGAGTTTGATATATCTGCGGGTATATTTGCAGCAATGGAAATGTTCCCGTTAACCCCATTGCCAAGCCCAGTTCTGAAACTATTGGGTGACATATGTTGTTTATCGCTTTTACTGGTTACATGTGTTTGAGCTTGGTCCATCTGAAGAAGCTATGAGTCACTTTTTACTTCCGTCCTTAGAAGAAATTCCAGGATTCAAAATAAATTGGAAGGAACACAACATTAACTCATCATTTGGGAATTTGTTATCCAAACTTCAAACCATGAAGAGAACATCATTCAACTGGACAGATAGTAGGATTGGCGAGTGGGAAAGGTTTGCGGAGCTGGCAAAATATGAGCCTGATTCCCAGAAGCCCACAGTGAAAGCCCTGCTAATTGTTGCTTACTCTGTTATCATTTTTATGTCACTTTTTGGCAACATGTTGGTTTGCCATGTGGTTATGAAGAACAAGAGAGTGCACTCTGCGACAAGCCTATTCATTGCCAACCTAGCTGTCTCAGATATCATGATCACCTTGCTCAATACACCGTTCACTCTGGTGAGATCTTTACTGAATATTCATATTTGTTGCGAATGGACATGGTGTGTAAAATACTAATACTGTATAGTAAGAGGAGTTTCCTAGTTTGGTAAAGTGTTAAAAAAATCAGTATTTATTTTGCAATTCCTGTACTGAATATGGAGTGTGTTCTGCACTTGAGTTGGTATGAAGCTGTAGCTTGGTAAACCCACTTTGATGCATAAGAATATTTAGTCAATTATTTTTTCTTACTACTCATAAATATAAAACTTATAAGAAAGATAAATATGATTATATGGGACAAATAATGTTTGCATTATTATTATTATTATTTTTTTCTCTAAAACTGACTTCTAACAAAGAACACTTTGTTGAAATTGTCCTGGTTCCAGTGTCGGGAACTTGTTAATGAAGAAATTTCCTGTATCACTCTATAACACAGTTTCTTAAGCTGGCCACACATCTAAAGATTATCTGTCCAACCAGCCAACTAGTTGATTGGTTGGACTGAAAATCTGGTAAGGTATACAATCAGCAATTTGCTCCCAAACGCTGGAAAATGGATCAAAACTGTTGTTTGAACAAATAGTTTAGATCAAGCATTTAACAAACTTGTCTGAACGACCATTTTCATCTGTTTTCTGGCATTTAGGAGCAAATTGCTGATCATCATTTACTCCCATACGTTACCAGATTTTCATTCCAACCAATCAACAAGTTGGCTGGTTGGATGTAAGTTGGTCTAGTGTGTGGCTAGCTTTAAACTCGGTCCTCAGGACCCCACACAATGCATGTTTTCCATATCTCCTGACAGAATCACAAGTGAAATAATTATCTCCACCTGTGGATGTTTTAAAATGTGTCAGTGAGTAATGAATACACCTGTGCACCTGCTGGGAGACCTGGAAAACGTGACCTGTGTGGGGTCCTGGGGACCGAGTTTGAGAACCACTGGTCTATAATATTCATTGGAGTAGTTATGACTGGAGATATGAACACGATTAGGCCAACCAAACCTTATGTAAATGTTTTGTATAAGCACAAAATATAAACTGAGTGAATATTCTGTTTTGCATACAGCAAAGAAAACTTTTTTTTGAGTTTGTAATGTGGAATGTTTTAGTTGCCATATTAATTATTCACCTTCCTCTTATCAGGTTCGTTTTGTGAACAGCACCTGGGTGTTTGGGAAGGATATGTGTCACATCAGCCGCTTTGTGCAGTATTGTTCCCTGCATGTATCTACTCTCACACTTACTGCAATAGCTTTGGACCGACACCAGGTACTGTAGGACTAGAATGATATTTCCACTAATATTAAAAGTGTATCTAGAAGTTTAGCACTGTGTATTATTCTTCGAAGGACATGACCAGTAAACAGGAATCAGCTAGATTCCTGCTCTAAGCCAACAAATAGATACAGTACATGATAAACATTTAACAATGAAAATCACTCTCCTCCGCATTTTTTAAATAACCTCACCCATGACCATGTGAAGAGACAGGCGTTAGAGAACCTTGTACTTGATGCAAACTATTCCTCCAGTGAATTCTTTTAAAACTTTCTTTTAAAAAAGTTTAAACTAGGGGTGTGCACCAGCTACTTTTCGTGTTTTGTGTTTTTGTTTTGGATCTGGATTGGTTTTGCCAAAACCACCCTTCCGTGTTTTGGGTTATGGGTTTTGTGTTTTGGATCTGTATTTTTTGGGAAAAAGGCATAAAAACAGTTAAGATCACAGAATTTGTGGGTTTTTCTGTTCCTATGCTATTATTAACCTCCATAACATTAATTTCCACTCATTTCCAGTCTATTCTGAACACCTCACACTTCACAATATTGTTTTTAGGCAAAAAGGTTGCACCGAGGTAGCTGGATGCCTATGCTAAGCAACACAAGTGGGCAGCACAAACACATGGCCCATCTAGGAGAGGTACTGCAGTGGCAGACAGACTGGCAGTTTGAAAAACTAGGCCACAAACAGTACATAATGCAAAGAAAAAAAAAGGTGCAAGATGGAATTGTCCTTGGGCCCTCCCACCCACCCTTATGTTGTATAAACAGGACATGCACACTTTAACAAACCAATCATTTCAGCGCCAGGGTCTGCCAAACGACTGTGGCTGAATATGATTGGTTCATTTGGGCCCCCACAAAACAAGCTGGCAATTAATCTGTCCCTGCACAAACTGGCTCTACGGAGGCAAGATGTCGTCCTCATCCTCCTCATCCACCAATTCCTCACCCTCTTCAGTGTTGTGTACATCCTCATCCTCACAGAGTATTAATTCGTCCCCACTGGAATCCACCTCCACAGGTCCCTGTGTACTTTCTGGAGGCTGATCTCCCCGGAAGAATTGACAATTCATTTTGATGAACATCATCTTCTCCACATTTTGTGGAAGCAACCTCCTATGCCTTTCGCTGACAAGGTTCCCGGCTGCACTAAACACTCTTTCGGAGTACACACTGGAGGGGGGGGACTTAGGTAAATTAGAGCCAGTTTGTACAGGGGCCTCCAAATTGCCTCTTTTTCCTGCCAGTACAGGTACGGACTGCCTGACATGCCTACTTGGATGCTATCACCGATGTAATCCTCCACCATTCTGTCAATGGTGACAGTATCATATGCAGTGACAGTAGACATGTCAGAAATTGTTGGCAGGTCCTTCAGTCCGGACCAGATGTCCAAACTTGGTCCTGTCTGCCCTGCATCTCCGCCAGCAGGTTGCTTAGGATACCTAAGTTGTTTCCTGGCAGCCCCAGTTGTGGGAGAAAATGAAGAAGGAGCTGTTGACGTGTCACGTTCCGCTTCAGCTGACAGTGTTTTCACCAGCAGGTCTTTGCACCTCTCCAGGCTTGTGTTGGCCAGAAAGAGAGACACCACGTAGGCATTAAACCTAGGATCAAGCACAGTGGCCAAAATGTAGTAGTCTAATTTCAACAGATTGACCACCGTCAAATCCTGGCAAAGTGAATGAAGGGCTTCATCCACAAGTCCCACATACCGAGTGGAATCGCTCTGTCTTAGCTCCTCTTTCCCTTTCTCCAGCTGCTTCTGCAAAAGCCTGATGAGGGGAATGACCTGACTCAAGCTGGCAGTGTCTGAACTGACTTCACGTGTGGCAAGTTTGAAAGGCTGGAGAACCTTGCACAACACGGAAATCATTCTCCACTGCGCTTGAGTCAGGTGCATACCCCCTCCTTTGCCTATGTCATAGGTGGATATATAGGCTTGAATGGCCTTTTGCTGCTCCTCCATCCTCTGAAGCATATAGAGGGTTGAGTTCCACTGTGTCACAACCTCTTGCTTCAGGTGATGGCAGGGCAGGTTCAAGAGTGTTTGCTGGCGCTCCAGTCTTCAGCACGCAGTCTCTGAATGGCGAAAGTGGGCAGAAATTTTTCGTGTCACCCAAAGCATCTCCTGCACGCCCCTGTTGTTTTTCAGAAAATTCTGCACCACCAAATTTATTGTGTGAGCAAAACATGGGACGTGCTGGAATTTGCCCAGAGGTAATGCCCGCACAATATTGGTGGCATTGTCAGATATCACAAATCCCCAAGAGAGTCTAAGTGGGGTAAGCCATTGGGCGATGATTTACCTCAGTTTCTCTAAGAGGTTGTCGGCGGTGTGCCTCTTACTGAAACCAGTGATACACAGCCTAGCCTGCCTTGGAACGACCTGACGTTTCTGAGATGCTGCTACTGGTGCCGCTGCTGTTGTTGCTGCGTAACGTGATACAGCTACCCAGTGGGCTGTCACAGTCATATAGTCCTTAGCCTGCCCTGTTCCACTCATCCACATGTCCGTGGTTAAGTGGACATTGGGTACAACCACATTTTTTAGGTCACTGAGGACACTTTTTCTGATGTCTCTGTACATTCTCGGTATCGCCTGCCTAGTGAAGTGGAATCTAGATGGGATTTGGTACCGGGGACACACTACCTCCATCAATTGTCTAATTTCCACTGCATTAATGGCGGATACTGGAAGCACGTCTAACAACAACATAATTGTAAAGGCCTCGGTTATCCACTTTGCTTCAGGATGACTGCTGTCGTACTTCATCCTCCTCGCTAAGGACTGTTGGAAGGTCAATTGGTTAGTAAAAGAAGTAGTGGTATTCCTAGTTCCTCTCTGAGATAATGAACGACTCCCAGCAGCAACAGCAGCAGCAGTTGGCGTAGCAATGCAGGATAATCCCAGAGAGGAGAGTCAGTCATCCCAGTGACATGACCTGCAGGACTATTTCCGATCCTGACTGAGGAGGAAACTGATGAGAAGGGAGTTGACGGTGTGGTTTGCAGGCGCTTGGATACAACAGGAAAAAGGGATATAGGTGTCCCTGGACTGCTTACGGTCTTAGCCACAGTTTCTAAACTTGACAGTAAATTTTTATGAACGCGCTGCAGGTGAGATATAAGGGAGGATGTTCATAGGTGGTTAACGTCCCTACCCCTACTTATTCCACCTTTACATATGGTACATATGGCAAGACAGTTGTTGTCCGGATTTGGATAGAACTATTTCCAGGCCAAAGAGGTTGAATGTTTGGTCTTCTGCCCAGGCATGACCGTGATGGGCTTTTTCATCCCACAGACAACAACTGTCTCCCCCGGTGCCTGATGTAAACAAACCACCTCAAGATCAGAATCCTCCTCGTCAACTTCCTCCTTTGCGCCAGTTACACCAATATCCTCATCCTGTTGTACTTCAACAGTGACAATCTTCAATTTGAATATCAGCAAGTGGACTGTGGGTGCTCCTTTCAGCACTTGCAAAGGGCGTGCAAATGGTGGTAGGAGCCACCTCTTCCCGTCCAGTGTTGGAAAGGGCAGGCATCTCAACCGTCACCACACTTGGACTCTCAATGGGGATTTGTGATATCTTCTTAGAATTAGAAAGCACAGTTTTTTGCTGTGCTTTTGCCAGCTTAACTCACTTGATTTTTGTAGCGGGAGGAGGACTTCCATCGTCATGTGAAGCTGAACCACTAGTCATGAACATAGGGGAGGACCTTATCCGTTCCTTGCCACTCCGTGTTGTAAATGGCATATTGGCAAGTTTACGTTTCTCCTCAGACGATTTAAATTTATTTTTTAAGGTAATTTTCCTGAAGTTTGCCATTTGGGATTTTATATGCCCTCTACTATGACATTGGGCATCGGCCTTGGCAGACAACGTTGATGGCATTTCATCGTCTATGTCATGACTAGTGGCAGCAGCTTCAGCACTACGAGGAAGTGTTTTTTGATCTTTCCCTATTTTATTTTTATCTGACAAATTTTTGTCCTCCATTTATGTGATATTGATGCACGTGCGGCTAAGGCGCACACAAACACAGAAAAAGATTATTTTATATTTTTTTAGGCATTTTGGGGGTTACACCACCCTTCAACAGATGATCCAGCCGGCCCTTGATTGACACAGGCGCACGCTAAAGCTAGCCACACACTAGACCAACTTACAGCCAACCAGCCAACTTGATTGGTTGGAATGAAAATCTGGTAACGTATGGGAGTAACTGATGATCAGCAATTTGCTCCTAAATGCCAGAATACAGATGAAAATGGTCGTTTAGACAAGCTTGTTAAATGTTTGATCTAAACTATTTGTTCAAACAGCAGTTTTGATCCATTTTCCAGTGTTTGGGAGCAAATTGCTGATTGTATTCCTCACCAGATTTTCATTCCAACCAAACAACTAGATGGCTGGTTGGACAGATAATCTTTAGATGTGTGGCCAGCTTTAGTGCTGCTACTTTGTTGATGCACGTGCGGCTACAGCGCACACAAACAGAAAAAATAAATAAAAAATGTGCGCACTTGGGGGGAGCACCCCTGATGGACAGAGCACCCCCTGGACAACACTACAGCACCTCTTTAGGACTACAGCCTTTATGGGACACTGCACACAAGTCACAAACACAAAACAAAATATTTTTTTTTATTTTTTCCAGCACTTTGGGGGTTACACTACCCTTCCACAGACGAGCCAGCCGGCCCTTGATTTATGACACAGGCGCACGCTTGGCACTGCTACTTTGTTGAAGCACATGCAGCTACAGCGCACACAAACAGAAAAAAAAGAATAGTTTTTTTGCACTTGGTGGGAGCACCCCCTGGACCACACTACAGCACCTCTTTAGGATTACAGCCTTTATGGGACACTGCACACAAGTCACAAACACAGAAAAAAAATGTTTTCATTTTTTGGAGCACATTGGGGTTACACCACCCTTCAACAGACGAGCCAGCCGGCCCTTGACTTATGACACAGACGTACGCTTGGCGCTGCTACTTTGTTGATGCACGTGCAGCTAATGCACACACAAGTCACAAACACAGAATTTTTTTTTTTTATATATTTTGGAGCACTTTAGGGTTACACAAGCACTCAACAGACGAGCCAGCCAGCCCTTGACTTATGACACAGGCGCACGCTTGGCGCTGCTACTTTGTTGATGCACGTGCGGCTACAGCGCACACAAACAGAAAAAAAAAATGCTGTTTTTGCACTTGGGGGAGCAAGTGTATACAGCCCCTATGGACTTTGGAGTGGACACAGCCCCTATGGACAACAGCAGCACAACACAGCCTAGCCAGCTCCTATGACAGCAGCACAACACAGCCCAGCCAGCCCCTATGGTCTTTGGAGTGGACACAGCCCCTATGGACAACAGCAGCACAACTCCCACCCTCCCTCTTCACTGTCCACAGCGCACACAAACAGAAAAAAAAGAATAGTTTTTTTGCACTTGGGGGGAGCACCCCCTGGACCACACTACAGCACCTCTTTAGGATTACAGCCTTTATGGGACACTGCACACAAGTCACAACTGGAAATTGGAGGCTGGGCGTTCGTAATCCGCCTGTCCATGATATTAACGAGAATCAATAATTCTCTACGGGTAAAGGCCGCGGCTCTCATGATGGCAATGGCCGATTTTTTAGAAAACATGAAATATACATGGGGTAAAATAAAGATGATTGGCTAAAATATTTACTCAGTTTCCTAAAAAAAAACACTATTGGCCAATCCTTTAATCATGTGACCTGAAAAATAAGGTCAGATTTGATCGGATAAAACACGCAGTGTGCAATTGCAAACATAAGAGTGCAAATGATCCTAACGCAAAATGCACATGCATTTTTAAAGCTAACACAATTAGCAACAGTACATTCACATATAATAAACATTACTTTGTTTTGGAAATTTAGAAAAAAAAAGAGAACGGAGAAAACACCCACAAAAAAAAACAATAAAGTTTACTGACACATGAAAAAAAAATGAATAAAAATAACAGCAAGAGTTAAACACTCTTAATTAGATAATTGACAACAAGCTAATAACAAGCTGATCGATAGTCCATGTAAACATGATATGTGACCATCAATACAACACATACGGCCGCAAACATCAGAACATAATTAGCATACAGCGACTGATAGCGCCTGACTACGACTGTCTCGTTCGTTCGATCAGATCAGTCAGTAGCTAGAGGAGGTGCAGTGCTAACGAATGGGCGTCACTTTGTTTACGATCGACCAGCCGTACGATCGGATTTTGCGGTCGTAGCCCGTACGACCGTGCGGCTGCTACGACCGACTCTGAATGAGGTCCTATATTTTTAACTATATATTTTTATTGAGCTGACAGATAGATAGCTCTGTTTGTAGTTGTGTTATGCAGGGTGTTGCGACCATGGCACAGGGTTCTGCAGGGGCCTGTCAATTTTCCTGTTTATTATCATTCTTACTTGTAGCTTCCTCTTCTTTTATCCCCAGCATCTCCTGACCTCCCCTATCTCTTCCCTGGCCCTTCCCCATGAGACCATGGCCCTTTTTCAGGTGCACTATCTTATGTCCCTATTTAAAAAATAGGGGGGAGGCGCCAATGCTCTCTCTGGCACAGGGCACCAAAAAGTCTAGTTACGGCTCTGGTGATATGACTGTAATCTTTCATTTCAGCATAGTCAGGAGATTTTTGACTTTAGTAGCAACATTTATCAAGATGGACTGCACAGTGGCGTAAATTCATCCCAGACGCCCGGAGGCAAGTTATAATTTGGTGCCCCCACCTTGTCGCAGCCGCTGACACTGCAATGTATCAATTTGCATGCAGACAGGCTATAGATAAACAGACAAAGTTGGCAGCTGATGGTCTGACATGGAGCTCTCCACTAGTGAATGGTGGCTTCTCAGATGGCGGGAAGGGGTGTCATGTATTGGGCGGCCATGACAGAACACTCCGGGTACATAGTAACAGCCCTAAGTGGGGTGAATATGTTGTGGAAAATGGAGGAGGTGCCCCTCAGAGCTGGAGCCTGGCGGCAGGTGCCTCCATTGTCCCCCATAGTTCTGACCCTGGGAGTGCATTTTTATTTGCCTAGTCAGACTTTAGGTACAGTAGTTGTGTTTATGTAGTGACTAACAGCACTGCCTGAGCTAAGTTATCACGCCAACAGCTGAAAGTAGTGGACACACATGTTTTATATTTTACAGGATGCAAAAAAACTCCATATACCCATAAACTTTACACCACGTGTATTTATGTTTTATTGTGAAGGGTCAGAGCAATAGGGATTGTGGTGGTATTTTTTTTTATGGCTAATGATTTGTTAGTGGTGGTCAGGAAAGACCCTCTTACTATTGGTGTCAGCAATAAAGTGATTGAACTACCTTATTGATGAAAATGTGAGCCATACTGTAAATCATAAAACAGATTAAAATCTGGTTAGGTGGAAAAAGTTAGGTAAGGGGAGCTAATAATCAATTTGAAATTAAAAACAGGACGAAATTTGACCATCATAGAAACGGGATATAGTTATGAGATCGACGGCCGCATGGCCGCCGGTCTCAATTCCGACAGCGTAATCCCAGCAAGGGATTTAACATAGGTGTCGAAATACCGACACCTGTGTTAATCCCGACGCTGGAATGCTGAACCGATCATCCTCTCTGCCGGGTAAGTATACACTTAGCCCGGGGATGGGGGGGTTAGGTTTAGGGACCCCCGGAGGGATTTAGGATTAGGCACCCCCCCAGGGAAGGTTAGGGTTAGGCTAGGGGAAGGGGGGGTTAGGGTTAGGCACTAGGGGGATAGGTTAGGGTTTGGTACCCACCCGGGAGGGTTAGGTGTAGGGTGCAGGGAGGGGGGTTGGGTTTAGGCACCCATGGGGGGAGGTTAGGGTTAGGCACTAGGGGGGGAGGTTAGGGTTAGGCACTCCTAAGGGAGGGTTAGGGTTAGGGGGGTGAGAGGGCAGGGTTAGCATACTTACCACCGGACGTCGGCATCTTCACCTGTCGGCCTGTCACTGTCGGGATTTGAACCGGCGGTATTTCAATCGCATTACATAGGAACATATCCCTACACATCAGTTATTTTCTGGATATATCAGGAGTTTAAATGATAGGAAATAAACACTGTCAGTGGAAGATTTTGGTTGGTAAAAACGGGGACTGTCCACAGAGAATTTGAACACAAAGCTACCTGTGGAACTCCATGAATCAGACTAAACAGAACAGCTAAAAATCACTTTGTAGAAGGAGCTAGTAGATTATATACATGTGTTACTCTGCTTTCTGTTCAATGTATTTTACATTTATGTTTATCTGGTTCCCTTAGAGCTTATCCACTTAGATAGCTGCCCTGCCAAAATTGTAGTGTTGAAGCATTTTATCATGCAGCCACTCTATAGGCTGTTATGCTCGGCAATACACAGCACTCAACATGGGTTCTTTAACCCACAAGCCATCCCTGTCCTCTCTATTCCAATCTCCATTTGCTCCCAAACTTAGGAGCTCATTCAGAGTCGGTCGTGAGCTCTGAGCGCTCATGACCGACTCGATGTTGCCTCACAGCGCATGCACATGACGGAGCTGGCTCTGTCGTGCGCATGCGCGAGACCCGGCTAACGACAGGTGATCCGTCATTAGGGGTCTCGTCGTAGATGGGGCGAGCTGTCGATGTTGAGTGACAGCTCGCCCCGTTTTCTGGGCGGGCCGGGGGCATGCCTGGCCAAACGGAGGCATTCCAGTAGGAACGCTTGCCGTTTGGGGGCGGCCCCACTGACATCATCAGTGATGTCAGTGGGGAGCTTCCTGCTCGATCAGAGCAGGAAGCTCCCTGGGGCTTAAGGTTGACGAGACCCTACCTTAGGGTCTCGTCGTAAGCCCCGATGGTCGCGATGGTCTTGACCATCGCGACCATCACCCTTGTCGGTCGTTAGAGCTGTGGGTGTTAACCCACAGCCTAACGACCGTCATGGAGGCGGCCGTTCAGGATGCAAGCGGCCGCCCTGTTTCAGAACGACCACTTGCATCCTGCGACCGCCTCTGAATGAGGCCCTTAGTGCGCACAGCTCTCATACCTTCATGAGGGGAAAACATATTTTATACTTTCATGGGTCCTATGTGTACAACATGCATATTTAGTTTTAGTATCTCACAAGTGAATTAGCTAATTCGTTTGAGGATCACATTTCAGAGGTTATACCAATTAACTTAAAGTGATTCTTTAATAACCATGGAAAAATGTGTTTTACAGCCATATGTTTGCCTGTTTATAATTGAAAAACCACAATAGATCATTATATACCATAGCAATATACATCTTCTGTGGGTATACTAAGAAATATCATGTATGCATTTTAAGTAAACATGGGAATGATTCTGAGCCGTATAATGCTCCGTATACGGCCACATTCGGAATGCAGATATGTAGCTAAAGCTAACTACAGTTGGGACCAGATTAAAATTGGGGCGGATGGAGCTACAGCTCCAGTCCTCCACAAAAAAATAGGTCCATCATCATGATGATGACCAGCTGCCTAGCTGGCACACAGTCAGCTATACAGCATAAGTATTAAAATAGTTTCTATTTCTCTCACAAAATGTTGCAATTATTCTATTTTCTCTATATCTAGGGAGACAGTGGGGCTGATAGTGTAGGCGGTGTACAGACATGTGACTCTGGCCACACCCACCCAGCACTGGTCACAGCTCCTCCCCTTCTCAGTATAGGCCTTTGAACATTTTCTGCCCCAGGCCCATGTGGCCCTTAATCCAGCCTAGACTACAGTATATATACATCTTCATTCCTACATATCACACCTCCCACTGTTTTCTGTTCGCTGATGCAGCCTTCATCACAAGAATCAGAACTTACACCTACTCTATGCTGGGTGCATGAGATCCATCTGAAAGAGGTGCCCCCTTAGCATATACACCACTCAGAAGAATAGGATGACACTCTGGCTACTCACCTGCGACACTCCCTTTGCACTCCCATGAGATTGCTCTCTGTCGTGTATACTCCCAATTGCCACCCATTTGATATCCTGAAACACCAATTTCATGTACAGAGAGAAATGGGCGAGATCCATATGACTCAGAAATGCCTGGATATGTGCAAAGATACATACTGTATGCGCGCTACAGCGCATGAGCAGCTTGTGAAATTCCTTAGACGGAACTGCATACGGGCTGCCACTCAGAATCACATCCTGTGTGTCCTTTAACTACTTTTTTAGGACAACTCAAACATAAAATATAAATGATAATACCTATTAATATACCATCAGTGCATTAGGCTTTGTAATTCTCAAGCCAGCTCCACTTAAAAGATAATGTGAAATCTTCAAATGTATATGTTCTATCTGACATTGTGTATCTCATTATAGGAAGCGCTGAACATCGCTCTGCACTGGGTATTGGTCTGTTTGACAATTACTGTGCTTCAAATTGGTATAATTGCTGATATAATACAGTAGTATCACAGTGTTACACTTCACAATGTCATTTGTTACAAATGCTTATAGTAGTTTAGAGACATCTCTGTCATTGGACTAAATTTAAATATATTGATTCCAGGTCATCCTGAACCCTTTGAAGCCAAGGATGTCTGTCAGCAAAGGAGTCCTCAGCATCTCTATTATCTGGGTTATGGCAGCATGCTTCTCCCTGCCTCATGCTATATACCAGAAACTATTCCAATACAATTACAGGTGAGCTAGTGATAGTTTCACTGTATTTCTGCCTGTCATTTAGCATCTCACTTAGTACATATAATTAAGATACATAGCTAGTATTTTTGGTTCAAATTAGCATAGGATATTTGAAGTGTATTGTTGCTATTTAATTTGTCTATCTTTACTTCAAACCTATTTATCTATCATGAATATTGTAGTTTTCTTCCTATTTTATCTTTCATAAGACATGATCCAATGTATAAATACTCTATGAGTGTAATTCAGGGACTACTGATATAAGGGTTAGTGCAAAATCAGATTTGAAGAATGTGACTGCATGCAGTGGTGTTCTGCGTCTAATCCAGATCCCTAGAGCCCCTATCATGATCTGTCGCTTGTGATTAAAGGGATTTTCACAGTATTGTGCGATCCAAAAAGCAGGTTACTGCAGAGAAATCTCTGTTTTCTTCAGCATCACACCAAGCGGCTTATTCATCATAACTTAACATTCTCTGGAGGTAATTAGGTTTAGAACTCGCATGAGTTCTACCTAATTACCGGAGAAATTCATAATTCCTCCTCTCCATAAGTATCTATTCCGAAAAGCTGTCATTTCTGCTGTTACATCTGTAAAAGCAGCGCATGCGCAGCACTGCCTACAGCTGCGGTAATTCTGTCCCCCCCCCAACCCCCAACCCCTCCCCCATTCCCCCTCCGCTCACCTCCCCCCTGTCCCCCACTTACCTGGCTACTGTAGCTGCCTCAGGCTCCTTCTGCTGTGCTGACATTGTGTTCTCCCGGCAGAACACAGTAAAGTTTAGAAAAAAAAATATTTTGTTTTTCAAAACTTTACTGTGTTCTGCCGGAGAACACAGTGTCAGCACAGCAGACAGAGCCTGAGAAGCGACCAGAGTGACGGAGGGAGCCGGCAAAGGACCTGCCCAGCTGACAGCAGGTAAGTGTAACCTGCTATACGATACATGATAGTGGTGTATAGTTACACCATCAAATTCCGAAAATACATACTTTTTGGAATTTGATGAATAGCCTAATTTCCATATCCCTATACTAATGTACTAATATATGGGGAGTGTGGAAATTAACGCAGGCGGACTTAACCAGGAGATATCAGTGATATCTCCTGTGTTAAGTGTCTTCATGAATACTAAAATAACGGTAATTAAGGAAAATTTCCTTAAAAACGTTATTTTAGTGTTGACGATTAGGCCCCCAAGTTTCAAATAATTTTGCTTCCCCACACAAGTAAGGCGAAAGCAACCCGTTAGAAATTCATTAGTAAACTGCACTTACGGCAGTTTTAGATAAAAAAAAATATTTCGAATAGTGCTATGTTCTACTTACCTGTCTGCGATTTTGGGTAAAAGTAGTACTGCGCAACACTGATGAAAGTTAAAGTGTATACTTGGCATTTTAGAAATGATCGACTCATGCAAGCCCAGTATAAATACAAGTGCAACAATTAATTGAGAATGTACAGGCTTTGCTGCCCTCACATGCGCTATCCTGGAAAACAGACTGTGATTGGAGAAAAGTCCTGGGGAAGTTCGCAGGGGGACCAACATAATGCAGCACTTTGGGAGACACAGGAAGGTATTTGTTTATGAAATACTACTAGACTTCACAAGGGATACGTTCAGCATCCCGGCAGCAGAATACCGATGCTGGTTAGAATCCCGGCGCCAGCATCCGGACTGCCGGGATACCGAAGGTAAGTAGCGGAATTGGGGGGAGGGTTAGGTTTAGGGTGTGGGGAGGCGGAGGTTAAGTTAAGGCACTGCTGGGGGGGAGGTTAGGGTCAGGCACCAGGGAGGGCTAGGGTTAGGGTAGGGAGAGGGGACGGGTTAGCATAATGACCAACAAGTGTCGGTATGCTAACCCTGTTGGGATGCCAGCATCGGGATTATGACCGCTGGGATCCCCAGTGCAGGCTCCCGTACCCAACATGCTTCACAAAATATCTCTTCGATAAAATGTGATGCAATAGGATAATTAACACTGGTCACAGAAATCTCTTTTTATAAATGAAGCCTGGTGATAAGAATAGTGGCAGGTGAGAAGAATACTAAGGGGTCTATTTAACAAGGCTGATATTAATTTTTTTATATTGCCGTTCATTGCAAATGTAAAGTTTTATTTCAGGCAATTAATAAAAAACGTAACTGGGCAACAGAGTGATGCTCAGCTCACTGGCGACAGTGGCCGACAGCAGTAAGCATCGGCCATTGGTTCTAACTAATGGCGGATGAACCAATGACCTTTGGTTTCTTCATTCCAGTTTGGCACCACTTATTGTGAGGGTGTGGAGTCTAAATGCAATGTAGATTTTTACCAGCTACCCTTGCAAGGAGATATTGCTTTCTCTCCTGGGATCAGTAGGTCATGGCTCCCCTCAGTAAGTACCAGGCATCATGGGGAAGCAGTGGCTTTCATTCCCAACACTCCACAGAGACAGCACTGACTAAGGTAGTAAATGATCTGGTCACTGCCAAGGCTAAAGGCCATTATTCACTTCTAATTCTTCTAGATATCTCTGCTGCCTTTGACACTGTTGACCACTCTCTTCTCATACAAACACTACAATCCCTAGGTCTTCAAGACACAGCCCTTTCTTGGTTCTCATCCTACCTATCTAATCGCTCCTACACTGTTCGCTTCTCTGATTCTACCTCCACTTCGCTACCTCTATCAGTGGGAGTACCACAAGGCTCAGTATTAGGTCCTCTGCTTTTCTCAATCTATACCACCTCTCTTGGCAAGCTAATTAGCTATTTTGGTTTTCAGTATCATCTGTATGCGGACGATACTCAAATTTACTTATCCTCCCCAGATTTGTCACCATCCATGCTGGTCCGTGTCACTGACTGTCTCTCTGCCATTTCATCTTGGATGTCATCTCACCACCTCAAACTTAATATATCCAAAACAGAATTAATTATATTTCCACCAGCCTATTGTAGTTACCAACCTGATATCTCTATCACTGTTGACAACTCGACAATCAACCCCACCCCACAAGCTCGCTGCCTAGGTGTCATCCTTGACTCTGAACTGTCTTTTGTTCCCCAAATTCAATCTGTCTCCAAATCCTGTTAGATACATCTAAAAAACATATCCAAAATTCAACCATATCTTACGCAAGACACTGCAAAAACTCTAATGCATGCACTCATTATTTCCCACATTGATTATTGCAATAGTCTGCTTATTGGTCTTCCCAAAAACAGGCTCTCCCCACTACAATCCATTTTGAATGCAGCTGCGAGGTTGATCTTTCTCACCAAACGTTCAGTGTCTGCTGATCCACTCTGTCAGTCCCTCCATTGGCTGCCGGCCTTCTACCATATTCAATTTAAAATACTTACACTCACGCATAAAGCTATTAACCAAACCACACCAACATACATCTCATCTCAAAATATCTTCCAACCCGACATCTCCGCTCTGCACAAGATCTGCGTCTCTCATCCCCGCGCATTACTTGTTCCCATGCACGGTTACAGGACTTTTTTCAGGCTGCACCAACCCTGTGGAATGCCTTACCACGCACAATAAGACTTTCCACTAGTTTCCAAACATTCAAGCGTTCTCTAAAAACTCACTTCTTCAGACAAGCTTATCAGATTCCAGAACCGCCCACATAACCTTTTATAGCCTCCATATCTAACTCTCTTCTTATAGTAAACACCCATCACATCTTCTCCTTCTTCAATTTTACTTCCTTCTAACCCTAGGCCAACTTTCCAGTGTGATTGGATCATACAGCCCACCAAGAACATCTGCAATCGGGCTGGACCAATTTGCAATATATAGCACCTATCCTTGTGTATCAACACCTATTTCCCTACAGATTGTAAGCTTATGAGCAGGGCCCTCTTACCCTTATGTATGTGTCTTACGTATGTCATGTATGTATGTCTTTTACAACCCAGTAAAATGTTAATGTTGATTCAAATTGTAAAGCGCAACGGAATTTGCTGCGCTATATAAGAAACTGTTAATAAATAAAATAAATAAATAAATAAATAAATGAGAGGGACATCAGACATCTAGGGAAGTAGTCAGGAAGGATATAGTCAAACAGGCTTGATATATGCAGGTGGTGGCAGGAATAGTCAAAGTTCAGAATTCGTGGATGAGAGGGGAAACAAGAGACAATACAGGTTTGGGGCAGGCACAGTGGTGGATCCAGAAACTAATGAGAGAGGGAGCAGCATATTCAGTGAAGGAATGGGTCAGGGCCTAGGGGCAAAGGCGGTGTAGAAAAATGTGTGAATTGATGTAACAATGTACCTTCTGGGAATATATAGCACTTGTGGACAATTATATCAGCTGGGGGCCACTTAATAAGTTTTAGTAAACTGATGAGTGCCGCACACAAAATATTTAGATATTTGCAATACTTATCAAAAAGTTGTAACAGTATTTATTGTATGAACCAAATGTGTATATTCAACAGAAATGTTGAACATTTTAAAAGCATAAGGAAACAATTCCTGCAAGTATATCCTTTCAGCATAGGCATATTGTTAATTGGTGAAGAGTGTTTGGTGCACACGGGCCCCGCACCACACTCCCTGCACTGAAAGTATACTAACCTTGCTCCAGAAAGCGGATCCCTCCTACACCGTGGCTCCATATTCCCAGTGATATATTTGGGAAGATGGCGAAATGAGCTGAAGCTTACCTCAGTAGGGCGAGAGGAGCAGTGATATTCACTGCTCTTGCTCCTCTTACATTGCTCTGTCCCCTTGTGACCAGTGTTTGCCTGTGACGTTGGCCGACACAGGAGCACAAGGCACTGTCATCGCATGCGCAGTGGGAAGAAGACTTATTGGATTAGCCAGTCTTCGCACAGCTTGCCGGGATTGCATAGGAGCCATTTATAGGAGGAGGTCGCCGGACAGGTAAGTATTACTGCCTGGCTACAAAACATTACTATGCATCGCATGGATAGGATGCACTATACAGTGATAATTCAGCTATTTATTAAATAAACGTGAGGATGGAAATTAACTGTATGGTGGCATAGAAAGGACAGATAGGAATCAATGCTGCCCATCAATGCACTAACTCAAATCACAGCACATGCATTGCGCGCTGGGATTGCCCCTGGGTTCCTTCAATACAACCTAGGGTATCAAACACTACCATGAAAAAAAGGTACTAGGGTGGTGTTGCTGACATGGGGGTGGGTGATCCAGATTTCAAATCAAGGTGAGTGCACCTAAATAGATCAAGTGCACTCAGGCCGATATCTGCCATTCTTTGCACCACGTGAATAGCCAACAACACAACTAAAATAAAGAAACAGGGAGGGAAACTTAATACTAAAATAAAGACATGGAGACATAACTTGGCATTTAAAAAGTTCAGCTCTATATGGCATTTTGATGTTAGGTGTATGAGGACACATCTGTACCTGAACCAAACACCTAAAATATCTTTAATGAATAAATTAAAGTATACACCAACAGGGCAGTACAAATGCTGATACCTGTGCTGTAACAACAGATAAATAACCACAGCACAAACTTGAAAACAGCCGAGTTGACCTTTTTCCTAACCTCATTCAATGCTGCAAAATTAAAACCACCATACCAATACAGCCTAGGCACTATACAGGAATAAACAATATTACAAGACCAAACACAAATAATGATACATAGGTCTGTAACAATGGCAAGACTCAAGTCCAAAGATGCCCAGACCCCTAGGTCATTACCTTCTAAAAGGACAAGCAAACATTTGGGCAGGGAAGCCATAGAAAGGCCACGATAGCCCAACTACCTAATCATGCTGGGGCACCTTTGCTGCCCAAAAAAACAAAAGACAAGGGGGTACAGTATATTTATTAAGAATCATCTCTGGCTGAGATTAAACATGCTGGGCATCATTGGGACATGTGAGAGTTTTTCCCAATCAATCACACAAATTTACTGAGAATCGTGTTTGACTGAAGTATGTTTTCCGATAGTCTATGGAATTGTGTTTGATCATGTGGGAGTTCAGTCATATTTGGCTGAAATTAATAGAAGTGCCTGTGAGCAGTGTGTTCAGAAGAACCACTGCACGGATTCTGTGTGTTATAGTTAAAAGGAAGAGTTAAAATGAAAAGTAAAAATGGCATGGTGACCCCTCCAAAAAAACATAACCAGCCCTAGATCTCAGAGCTCGTTCTGGTACAGGAAATTCAGGGAAAAAAGCAACATGGGGTTCCCCCTATTTTCCTATAACCAGTGGGGTACAGGTGCCAGCGGGCTGCTGGCACTTGTGGCTCTACGAGTTGTGCAGGCCAAGCTTTCTGGGATCTGTAGACCCACTGTGAAGAACAATATTAGTACTATATTTAACCCATGCACCCACTGCCACCAGGGGTGCAGACAAGAGCCAGTTGATCCTCCACTTTCCAAGGATTGCTAGCCATGGGCTGACCTGCTTGGGGCTTGAGAATGCTTTAGCAGGGAGACCCCACACGGTGTGTCGCCCTGCTATAACATTACCACCCCGACTGCTCCTCCTTTACTGCGGCATCCTGGGCATGACAGGGAACTGAGAACCTTCTTGTACACTGCACCCATCAATAAAACAAGCAGGAAGGCAGACTGTGCAGAGGGGATGGGGCATGATAAAATAAGTAAGAGAAGAAAAATAGAGTAATAAGAAAGACAGAAATATGCACAGGACAGAAAAAGAAGGGTTAAGAATCAGTAAGTAATAAAGGGAAGAGAAAAGAAAAAACAGAAACAAAGAATTATAAAAAGGCAAACAGATGCAAACAACATAAGATAACTAGAAAAAAAATCATGAAAATAAGACACAATTGACAATAGTAAAACTCAAAATTTAAGTCACAGTGTCATCTCACTGAAGAAATGACTTCAAGAAAGAAGCCTATGCCTGTGCAGCAGTCACTTTAAATTAACTGAACCACTCCCCTTAATGCTAAACGGCTAATACAAAACATGTGACCTTCCTGCAGTCCAGCCCCCAGTCTTGTGATAGGCTTATTCAGTGTTAAGCCGGGTACACACTAGACAATATAGTGTCCGATCTGGCACATTGGACGACATATGGTCCACATCGGGCAGTGTGTACCCAATACGTCGCTGATAATGCGCGCAGGTCTGACATGTGATATAGCGACCGCTGTCGCACCGTCACTCCTTACATCAGCAAGTGTGTACGCACTTGCCAATGCCGGCACCCTGCTGGGTCCCATAGTTAACAAGGTCGGTACACACTAGACATCGTCTAGTGTGTGCCGCCCTTTATTTTCTCTGTCTTCTATCTTCAAGTGTTGTACTCCAAATTGTAAGAACAAATTAACCATAAAAATGACTCATCTACTCACATCAATAATTGTAAATTCCATTAGCTACCAGCCAACCAAAGAGCATAATTCCCATGCTAACAGCTTGCGGCTGATGTACATTTAGAGGAAGTCGAGATTAATTTCCTCCTCTACTCGTGGTCTCATTGTTATAGTGAAAACCAACCCAAACCACCTAGCACTGGGCTGCTTAAGATTTAGGGCCTGATTTACAGGCGGCTGTTTCTTTATGCTTTATGCACAGCTGATAGTATTCATACAGAGATGCCCACCAACTGCAGCGCTGATCTGTCGATGTGTGTATTAAGACACACTATGGAACATTGCACCAGCTCTATGGTGATGCAGATTATCCTTCTGCACAAGGCCGTCTATGCCAGTGCAACTGTGTTTTTAGTTAATTGCTGACTGCGACATGCTCGCCTCTATCCCGCATATGAATAGCCACCCCCCTGTTACTGTACCTCCCAGGAATGCCCAATTGCATCCAAATTAGTTCTGCAGCTCCTTGCTTTAACCATTGGGACACATACGCAGTGGCAGAGCCGTAGCAAGACTTTTTGGTGCCCTGGGCCAGAAAAAGCATTGGCGCCCCCCCTCCCCATTTTTTAAATAGGGACATAAGACGCGCATCCAAAAAAGGGCCATGGCCTCATGGGGAAGGGCCAGGGAAGAGATATATATAATGCAGAGAATACGATGTCAAAACAGTACTTTCCTTAATTATTTCAAATGCTGGGCTGCAGAATCTTTCATGTCAACATTACAGTGTTATAAGTGGTATGTTTCATCACATGAGAAAACAAGGCACATATAAAAACATGGCACACATAGTACACAAAATGTATTGTTTTCATGTACATAACAGAAATGGATCATAAAAATTCCAATAATGAAAGCAGAACATTGGAGATACAGATAATAAGATGGATAATTACCAGATCATATCTACATATGGGCTTGCAGGCAACAGTGAGTTCAGCATTCTTAATGGGAGCAAAACAGACCCATCACTACTAGGGGTGAGCGGGTTCGGATTTCTGAAATCCGAACCCCCCCGAGCCCCCCCGATCCGAGTCCGATCCGAGTCAGGCTCGACTTTTCCCGCCTGACTCGGATCTGACATCGAGGCAAAACGTCATCATCCCGCCTTCCGAGTCTCGCGGGTTTTGGATCCTATATAAGGTACCCGCGTCGGCGCCATTTTCTCACTCGGCTGTGGACAGTGAAGAGGGAGGGTGGGAGTTAGTGCTGTGTAGTGTAGTGTAGTGTAGTGCTGCTGTTGTCCACTACTTCAAAGTCCATAGGGGCTGGCTGTGTTGTGCTGTGCTGCTGTTGTTAATAGGGGCTGTGTCCACTACTTCAAAGTCCATAGGGGCTGGCTGGACTGTGTTGTGCAGTCAGTTCTCCATAGGGGCTGTGTCCACTCCAAAGTCCTGTGCAGTGGCCCAGTCCTAAAGAGGTGCTGTAGTGTTGTCCAGGGGGTGCTCTGTCCATCAGGGGTGCTCCCCCCAAGTGCTAAAAAAATAATATATTTTCTGTGTTTGTGAATTGTGTGCGCAGTAGCCACACGTGCATCAACAAAGTAGTGCCAAGCGTGCGCCTGTGTCATAAGTAAAGGGCCGGCTGGCTTGACCGTTAAAGGGTGCTGTAACCCCCGAAAGTACACTCCAGTCCAAACCAAAAAAAAATTATTTTCTGTGTTTGTGAATTGTGTGCGCAGTAGCCGCACGTGCATCAACAAAGTAGTGCCAAGCGTGCGCCTGTGTCATAAGTAAAGGGCCGGCTGGCTTGACCGTTAAGGGTGCTGTAACCCCCGAAAGTACACTCCAGTCCAAACCAAAAAAAAAATTATTTTCTGTGTTTGTGAATTGTGTGCGCAGTAGCCGCACGTGCATCAACAAAGTAGTGCCAAGCGTGCGCCTGTGTCATAAGTAAAGGGCCGGCTGGCTTGACCGTTAAGGGTGCTGTAACCCCCGAAAGTACACTCCAGTCCAAACCAAAAAAAAAATTATTTTCTGTGTTTGTGAATTGTGTGCGCAGTAGCCGCACGTGCATCAACAAAGTAGTGCCAAGCGTGCGCCTGTGTCATAAGTAAAGGGCCGGCTGGCTTGACCGTTAAGGGTGCTGTAACCCCCGAAAGTACACTCCAGTCCAAACCAAAAAAAAAATTATTTTCTGTGTTTGTGAATTGTGTGCGCAGTAGCCGCACGTGCATCAACAAAGTAGTGCCAAGCGTGCGCCTGTGTCATAGGTAAAGGGCCGGCTGGCTTGACCGTTAAGGGTGCTGTAACCCCCGAAAGTACACTCCAGTCCAAACCAAAAAAAAAATTATTTTCTGTGTTTGTGAATTGTGTGCGCAGTAGCCGCACGTGCATCAACAAAGTAGTGCCAAGCGTGCGCCTGTGTCATAAGTAAAGGGCCGGCTGGCTTGACCATTAAGGGTGCTGTAACCCCCGAAAGTACACTCCAGTCCAAACCAAAAAAAAAATTATTTTCTGTGTTTGTGAATTGTGTGCGCAGTAGCCGCACGTGCATCAACAAAGTAGTGCCAAGCGTGCGCCTGTGTCATAAGTAAAGGGCCGGCTGGCTTGACCGTTAAGGGTGCTGTAACCCCCGAAAGTACACTCCAGTCCAAACCAAAAAAAAAATTATTTTCTGTGTTTGTGAATTGTGTGCGCAGTAGCCGCACGTGCATCAACAAAGTAGTGCCAAGCGTGCGCCTGTGTCATAGGTAAAGGGCCGGCTGGCTTGACCGTTAAGGGTGCTGTAACCCCCGAAAGTACACTCCAGTCCAAACCAAAAAAAAAATTATTTTCTGTGTTTGTGAATTGTGTGCGCAGTAGCCGCACGTGCATCAACAAAGTAGTGCCAAGCGTGCGCCTGTGTCATAAGTAAAGGGCCGGCTGGCTTGACCATTAAGGGTGCTGTAACCCCCGAAAGTACACTCCAGTCCAAACCAAAAAAAAAATTATTTTCTGTGTTTGTGAATTGTGTGCGCAGTAGCCGCACGTGCATCAACAAAGTAGTGCCAAGCGTGCGCCTGTGTCATAAGTAAAGGGCCGGCTGGCTTGACCGTTAAGGGTGCTGTAACCCCCGAAAGTACACTCCAGTCCAAACCAAAAAAAAAATTATTTTCTGTGTTTGTGAATTGTGTGCGCAGTAGCCGCACGTGCATCAACAAAGTAGTGCCAAGCGTGCGCCTGTGTCATAAGTAAAGGGCCGGCTGGCTTGACCGTTAAAGGGTGCTGTAACCCCCAAAGTACACTCCAGTCCAAACCAAAAAAAAAATTATTTTCTGTGTTTGTGAATTGTGTGCGCAGTAGCCGCACGTGCATCAACAAAGTAGTGCCAAGCGTGCGCCTGTGTCATAAGTAAAGGGCCGGCTGGCTTGACCGTTAAGGGTGCTGTAACCCCCGAAAGTACACTCCAGTCCAAACCAAAAAAAAAATTATTTTCTGTGTTTGTGAATTGTGTGCGCAGTAGCCGCACGTGCATCAACAAAGTAGTGCCAAGCGTGCGCCTGTGTCATAAGTAAAGGGCCGGCTGGCTTGACCGTTAAAGGGTGCTGTAACCCCCAAAGTACACTCCAGTCCAAACCAAAAAAAAAATTATTTTCTGTGTTTGTGAATTGTGTGCGCAGTAGCCGCACGTGCATCAACAAAGTAGTGCCAAGCGTGCGCCTGTGTCATAAGTAAAGGGCCGGCTGGCTTGACCGTTAAGGGTGCTGTAACCCCCGAAAGTACACTCCAGTCCAAACCAAAAAAAAAATTATTTTCTGTGTTTGTGAATTGTGTGCGCAGTAGCCGCACGTGCATCAACAAAGTAGTGCCAAGCGTGCGCCTGTGTCATAAGTAAAGGGCCGGCTGGCTTGACCGTTAAAGGGTTCTGTAACCCCCAAAGTACACTCCAAACCAAAAAAATATATATTTTCTGTGTTTGTGACTTGTGTGCACTGTGGCTGCACGTGCATCAACAAAGGAGCAGCGCCAAGCGTGCGCCTGTGTCCCATAAGTAAAGAGCCGGCTGGCTCATTTCTTAAAGGGTGGTGTAACCCACAAAGTGCACTACTCTCCAGCAAAAATAAAAAAATATTTTCTGTGTTTGTGTGCGCTTTAGCCGCACGTATATATATCAATATAACATAAATGGAGGACCAAACTTTCTCTGATAAAAATAAAATAGGGAAAGATCAAGAACCACTTCCTACTAGTGCTGTTGCTGCTGCTGGGAGTTGTTCATCATCCCAGAGAGGAAGTAGGAACATCACTACTTTTACTAAACAATTGACCCTCCAACAGTCCCTAGCGATGAGGATGAAGTACGACAGCAGTCATCCTGAAGCAAAACGTATAACTGAGGCCTTGACTGCTATGTTGGTGTTAGACGTGCGTCCGGTATCCGACATTAGTGCAGTGGGATTTAGACAATTGATGGAGGTAGTGTGTCCTCGGTTCCAAATCCCGTCTAGATTCCACCTGCATCCTCAAAGCAGCAGCGACAAGCGTGCGTCTGTCTGTTAAAGGGTGGTGACACCCTCAAAGTGTGCTACACAAACAATTAAAATATTGTTATTTTTTTTTCTGTCTTTGTGAAATGTGTGGGATGTAGCCGCACCTGCATCCTTAAAGCAGCAGCGACAAGCGTGCGTCTGTCTGTTAAAGGGTGGTGACACCCTCAAAGTGTGCTACACAAACAATTAAAATATTGTTCTTTTTTTTCTGTCTTTGTGAATTGTGTGGGCTGTAGCCGCACTTGCATCCTCAAAGCAGCAGCGACAAGCGTGCGTCTGTCTGTTAAAGGGTGGTGTAACTCACGAAGTGCTCCAAAAAATAAAAAACTATTTTTTTAATGTGTTTGTGACTTGTGTGCGATGTAGCCGCACTTGCATCCTCAAAGCAGCAGCGACAAGCGTGCGTCTGTCTGTTAAAGGGTGGTGACACCCTCAAAGTGTGCTACACAAACAATAAAAATATTCTTCTTTTTTCTGTCTTTGTGAATTGTGTGGGCTGTAGCCGCACTTGCATCCTCAAAGCAGCAGCGACAAGCGTGCGTCTGTCTGTTAGAGGGTGGTGTAACCCTCAAAGTGTGCTCCACAAACAATAAAAATATTCTTTTTTTTTTTCTGTCTTTGTGAATTGTGTGGGCTGTAGCCGCACTTGAATCCTCAAAGCAGCAGCGACAAGCGTGCGTCTGTCTGTTAAAGGATTACATCGGTGACAGCATCCAAGTAGGCATGTCAGACAGTCCGTACCTGTACTGGCAGGAAAAAGAAGCAATTTGGAGGTCCCTGTACAAACTGGCTCTATTTTACCTGAGTTGCCCCCCCTCCAGTGTGTACTCCGAAAGAGTGTTTAGTGCAGCCGGGAACCTTGTTAGCGAAAGGCGTAGGAGGTTGCTTCCACAAAATGTGGAGAAGATGATGTTCATAAAATGAATGATCAACTCTTCCAGGGAGACCAGCCTCCAGAACGTACAGAGGGACCTGTGGTTCCAGCAGGGACGAATTAATACTCTGTGAGGATGAGGATGTACATAACACTGAAGAGGGTGAGGAATCTGTGGATGAGGAGGATGAGGACGACTTCTTGCCTCCGTAGAGCCAGTTTGTGCAGGGACAGATTAATTGCCAGCTTGTTTTGTGGGGGCCCAAACGAACCAATCATTTCAGCCACAGTTGTGTGGCAGACCCTGGCGCTGAAATGATTGGTTTGTTAAAGTGTGCATGTCCTGTTTATACAACATAAGGGTGGGTGGGAGGGCCCAAGGACAATTCCATCTTGCACCTCTTTTTTTTCTTTGCATTATGTACAGTTTGGGGCCTAGTTTTTCAATGCCATCCTGACTGCCACTGCAGTTTCACGCCTAGATGGGTCACGTGTTTGTGCCGCCCACTCGTGTCGCTTAGCATAGTCATCCAGCTACCTCGGTGCAACCTTTTGGACATAAAAACACTATTGTGAGGTGTGAGGTATTCAGAATAGACTGGAAATGAGTGGAAATTAAGGTTATTGAGGTTAATAATAGCATAGGAGCAGAAAAACCTACAAATTCTGTGATTTTAGCTGTTTTTATGCTTTTTTTCAAAAAAATACAGATCCAAAACACAAAACCCAGAACCCAAAACACGGAAGGGTGGTTTTGGCAAAACCAATCCAGATCCAAAACACGAAGAAAGATCCAGATCCAAAACCAAAACACAAAACACGAAAAGTGGCCGGTGCACACCCCTAATCACTACAAGGGCTTCCTGTATGAAGTATCCGGAAACCTCCATCACTATATTTACAGGCCCATAGATATGATGATAACAGCAATGGGACAGCCATTTATTAGATAAAATGAAATTAGACTGCTGGTTTTGTTTTTTTTAGTAAACCCAGTATGCTTATGCAGATAGGCCAGCAGTACAGTAGCTACTTTACCAATTTGGCTAGGGCAGGGAGGTCCCTTCCCCTGTAACTTGATGAGATTCTTAATGATGAATGTGTATACAGTGCGCGTGTATCTACAGCCGCTCCACTCCCCGCCCGTGTCTCACCTGGCAGGTCCGTCCCGTCATGCAGTGACTGTCCAGTGTCCGCTCCACACACAGAGCACACTCTGCTCCTCCGGTCCCTGTGCTGACCAACAGCACAGCAGCAGCTCCTCACTGTCTTCAGTGCACTTTTGGAGCCTTGGGCGGGGAGACGTCATGATGCGTCTCCCGTCCCAATAGGTTGCCGGGACTCGGGAGGCAGACTCACACTTAATAACACTGCGGTTGTCTCATAATGAAGGGGAAGGCTGTTGCACTGTCCCACTCCATACTAAACAGCGCTGGGCGCCGCGGGCGTGCTGCAGTGGCCGCCCAGCGCTGCCAGCAGATAGAATGAGGTGGGCGGCCGGTGATCCGCCCTCAGCGCTGCTCCGCTCTGTGCGGTGGCACCTATCGCACCACCCTAGCTATGGCCCTGTGCAGTGGAACTCGGATGCATGCCCAGAATGAAAACATCAGCCATTTGAATAACGGCATCGACATTACTTGCACCTCTGAATCAGACTCTTAGGTGTATATTTACTAAAGTACTATAGTGCAGGTTTATAGAAGTGGAGATGTTGCCCATAGCAACCAATGAGATTCTAGTTATTATCTTCTATAAGGTGCTAAATAAATAAGTAGAATCTGATTGGTTGCTATGGGCAACATCTCCACTTCTATGAACCCGCACTTTAGTAAATATACCACTTAGGGAGGGGGCTTTAGGTTCTTTTATTTTACACAGTAAGCATTAAGCATTACAATAAGAAAACATGCCTATAGAGCGAAGCTCTGAAAATGATTTTGACAAGGGACAATTTTAAATTATTCTGGTAGGTTGTTCTGGAGATGGTGAGCCCAGGAAAAGAGGGCAGAGCAGCCATATTTCATATTGAATTTTGGAAATATTTGCCTGCTTCAAGAACTTTCTTGATAACTACTGAAACCTACTGTATATTGAGATATTTGAGTAATTTGTCCACAAAGTTTTAAGGATTAACTGTGTTTGGATGGACAGCCAACCCAGTACGGATAGCATGTCGCAATGGTGTGTTTTGGAGTTGGCTACATCACAAAATGCATCTCCATAAGTCAATAATATGCATAAGCATACATTTAGTAGTGCACTTTTCGGTAATGGGTGTTGGTGGTATTCTGCCAATACAGTTTAGGATACATTTTGGATGTCAGGATATCTACATGCAAACCAACAAAGGGTTATAAGCAGGATAATGATGTCACAATAGTGTTGGAGATTGATGATGTGTATGTATTACATGTCGCAAGTGTAGCCTTTATCCCAAATAACATGGGTAGTGTTTTATCAGAGCACATAAATAATTTCTTTTCTCCAATGTTCCACTGAGAGAGAACCCCCATAGATGAATACCCCAGCAATACATCTTTAATAAAAGGGCATCAGTTATAAAAAAGTACAGATCTCAACAATAAGCCTATAGCATACGTGCCGACATTCTGACTACCCACATACCCACACCAGCATGGAAGGGGGTGAGTGAGGGGGCAGGCATGGCACAGGTGTTCCAGCATTATCATGTCACCGTGGTCATGCCCCCACTGTAATATGTCGATATTTACGGCATTGTAAAGCGGGGAACTTGGCTACGATGATGCAATTCAGTACTTTACTTGGGGAAGTGGGTGGTACCGAGTGGTGGGGGGCACTGCAGGATACTTGTATGTCTTTCTGGGCCACTGGGAGCAGCACACGAATTTTGGCAGCCTCTCGGCAGTTTCGGGATGGTAGGCAAGTATGACCTATAGGCTATAGCCCGATAAGACTAATATTAGTAAACTAAAGTAAGAAAGAAGAGAGATTAGGGACCTACAGAATGGTGGGGGACCAATTATCCTGCTTTCATTGACAATTAAGCAGGTTCCTCCAACACAACATTTTCGAAGCTCTGATCAATCTAATATGAGGAGATTTTGGTGAGAAATGCATCCGTGTATGAAAGAAAGTTCCCACATGCAACTTCCTATTTGTGTTTAGTGACTGAAATTATGATCATTACAATGAAGGGATTAACAATAATATCTAAATGTAAATTATAGTAAGTGTTAAGGTCCATCTGACTCCAAAATCATAGAGCAATGATTGTAATAATTATTACACTATATTCTATTTAACAACAAAATGGCAGAGTTCAGCTTGGTGTCAGAGTAGCAGAAACCTATAATGTTAAGGGAGTAAAATACCAATTACAAACATATAGTACTTAGATGTACAGTAATTGTATCCCATCTCATAATCCTGTTTCCACCCAAAAAGAAAAAAGGGCGCAGTAATATATTAATAACAACAGAGAATAGAATAAAGCCAAATAAAAAAGCATTGCTTAGCTCCATAACTGTAGAAGATACAATATTCCCTTTGAATCTGAACATTTAAGCACAAGAGATACAGGATCTTGTTTAGTGGTTTTCTTATGCATTTACCGTGTGTTCTTTTATCAGTTTAACGGATATGAACAGTACATCCACTTCTCACTAACAGCATGAGCTAGAAATGACAAGTCAGTCGGTTTACTGGGCTGTCATTTAGTACAGCTCTGAGGATGCATCCAGAATAATTACAGGCACACAGAATAAGCATACTGTATGTAAATATTAGGCCTGGATAAATGCATGCATACCCTATGAATTCATGTGGTATTGACAGCAGAGGATCTCAGTGGGATCTGGTGAACAATACAAGGGCCGTACCAGCATATCTGAGAGACTTATCGCTGCCAAGGCTCACTGAGACCATTTATGCCACATATAAAAACATTATTTTTAAACGATTTCACATCATTATTATTATTAATATTATATTTTATTTCTATGGCTCCACAAGAGATCCATAACCTTGCACAAAGGTGAAATAGCATACAGCAAAGTCACACATGTACAAAACTGATAAGCTTACAAATTACTTATATACATTACTTAATTACAATATACAATTTACATTATGCTAATGGTGATATGGGCAGACACAAAGAGGGAGGCAGAGATGAGGGTTGCAAAAGTGAGTTAAGAGGAGGAGTAGGCTTGAATGAAGAGATAAGTTTTTAGGGTATATTTAAAGGTTGGGAGGATAATTCAAGTCTGATTGAATGTGGAAAGGCATTCCTGAGTTTTGGAGCAGCACAGGAGAAATCCGGGAGGTGGGAGTGGGGTCAGTAGGTGAGGTTGTAGTTATTTGCAGAGCAAAGTAGGAGGACGGGAGTGTGTTTGGAAATGAGGCTTAAGATATAGGAAGGAGTGCAGTGGATGATGGCTTTGCAAGAGAGTAAAATAGAGGAAGTATGGACTGATAAGGGGCAAGGAGAGAATCTGGTGGGCCAGAGAGAAGTATGTTGCAGTAGTCTAAGCATTAGTTGTTGGGAGTGATAGATAATAATGCAGCAGTAGGGCCAGCCCACCTAAGGTGATTTTTTTTATTTTTTCTGGATGCAGTAGAAGGACCTAGCAATGTCCCTGAACATATATGTGCACATTGGTGTCCTTATATACTGGATAGTATATGTAATGCAGTATTAATAATTAACACTAAAGATGATACATAGTATAGGCTGTAGGGAAGAGAGTCTAAAAAAACTAACTTTCGCTATCAAACATGCTGTAGGGCCTGATCAGAGAACTACGCTATTACTGTCGCTGCTCTGATTTTGTAAGCAGAGGATATGCAAAAATATGCTAATGTCATAGATGGTGGGTTTTGTATTTAGAAGCCCAGAGGCGTCATCGCAAACCCAAGTAACACTACTAATACACAGCCACATATGCAGATCCTTCGATAATCAGCCTTTTGTGTAATCTTCTGGTCTGAAATGAGATGCCAGAGCCGTGTTTTGTGTGTATGGGATTGCAAAACGGTTGCGACATGCCTGTGTTTTTAGTGACACACCCTATTACCTCACCAAAAGAGCCCTTAACTCTCACTCACTCTGCAAATAAAAAGTTGCTGCTTGTGTATACCTTGAAAAAGATCCAAACAGACTGATCGAAACACGTTGGTTACGGGACTTTGGTTATGAGATTTTTGTGCCATTGTACTATTGGATTTGTCGACCTGTTTGGAGGAGATAGAGGATTCCGGACTTCACTGTCATAATTTATCAGGTCTTGATCCTTCACTTTATGTTTTATGTCTTGTCGTTTGTAATAAACTGCTGTTTAGCTACATATATCATCCTTTTCCTTTACATGATGAGGATGTATGGCTGAATGATGACAAACTGATGGGACAATGAATGATATCTAAAAAGAAACCACTACGGGCATTTTCAGCGCACACTGAATGTGAGTAAACCCTCTGTCATTGTTTGAAACTATACAAAAGAACTAGGGGTGACAAAGACAATGAAGACACCTTTTAAAAGGATTAAGTATATTTTCAATATTTTTTCAATATTATCTCTCATACTGATACTCAAATCTACCTATCCTCCCCAGATTTATCACCATTTGTATTGGTCCGTGTCACTGAATGTCTTTCTGCCATTTCATCTTGGATATCATCTCGCCACCTGAAACTTCATATTTTTAAAACAGAATTAATTATATTTCCACCAGCCAGTAACAGTTACCATGCTGATCTCTCGACCTCTGTTGATAACTCGACAATCCACCCTGCCCCACAAGCTCGCTGCCTCGGTGTCATACTTGACTCTGAACTGTCCTTTGTTTCCCACATTCAATCTGTCTCAAAATCATGTTACATACATCTAAAAAACATATCCAAAATTCGACCATATCTCACACAAGACACTGCAAAAACTCTAATCCATGCACTCATTATTTCCCGCATTGACTATTGCAATAGTCTCCTTACTGGCCTTCCCAAAAGCAGACTATCGCAATTACAATCCATTATGAATGCAGCTGCGAGGCTTATCATCCTTGCCAAATGTTCATCGTCTGCTGCACGACTCTGTCAGTCCCTTCATTGGCTGCCGGTTTTCTACCGTATTCAATATAAAATACTTTTACTTACACATAAGGCTATTAACTAGGGGTGAGCGGGTTCGGATTTCTGAAATCCGAACCCCCCCGAGCCCCCCCGATCCGAGGCCGATCCGAGTAAGGCTCGACTTTTCCCACCTGACTCAGATCTGAAATCGAGGCAAAACGTCATCATCCCGCCTTCCGGGTCTCGCGGGTTTTGGATTGTATATAAGGTACCCGCATCGGCGCCATTTTCTCACTCGGCTGTGGACAGTGAAGAGGGAGGGTGGGAGTTAGGGCTGGCTGGGCTGTGTAGTATAGTGTAGTGTAGTGCAGTGTAGTGTTGTGCTGTGCTGCGCTGTGCTGCTGTTGTCCATAGGGGCTGTGTCCACTCCTCCAAAGTCCAAAGGGGCTGGCTGTGTTGTGCTGTGCTGCTGTTGTCCATAGGGGCTGTGTCCACTCTTCCAAAGTCCATAGGGGCTGCCTGTGTTGTGCTGTGCTGCTGTTGTCCATAGGGGCTGTGTCCACTCCTCCAAAGTCCATAGGGGCTGACTGTGTTGTGCTTTGCTGCTGTTGTCCATAGGGGCTGTGTCCACTCCTCCAAAGTCCATAGGTGTTGGCTGTGTTGTGCTGTGCTGCTGTTGTCCATAGGGGCTGTGTCCACTCCTCCAAAGTCCATACGGGCTGGCTGTGTTGTGCTGCTGTTGTCCATAGGGGCTGTGTCCACTCCTTCAAAGTCCATAGGAGCTGGCTGTGTTGTGCTGTGCTGCTGTTGTCCATAGGGGCTGTGTCCACTCCTCCAAAGTCCATAGGGGCTGGCTGGACTGTGTTGTGCAGTCAGTTGTCCATAGGGGCTGTGTCCACTCCAAAGTCCGGTGCAGTGTCCCAGTCCTAAAGGGGTGCTGTAGTGTTGTCCAGGGGGTGCTCTATCCATCAGGGGTACTCCCCCCAAGTGCAAAAAAATAAATATTTTTTCTGTGTTTGTGAATTGTGTGCGCAGTAGCCGCACGTGCATCAACAAAGTAGCGCCAAGCGTGCGCCTGTGTCCCATAGGTAAAGGGCCGGCTGGCTTGACCGTTAAAGGGTGCTGTAACCCCCAAAGTGCACTCCAATAAAAATTAAAAAAAAAAAAATTTTTGTGTTTGTGAATTGTGTGTGCAGTAGCCGCACATGCATCAACAAAGTAGCGCCAAGCGTGCGCCTGTGTCATAGGTAAAGGGCCGGCTGGCTTGACCGTTAAAGGGTGCTGTAACCCCCAAAGTGCACTTAAAAAAAAATAAAAATATATATATTTTTGTGTTTGTGAATTGTGTGCGTAGTAGCCGCACGTGCATCAACAAAGTAGTGCCAAGCGTGCGCCTGTGTCATAAGTAAAGGGGCAGCTGGCTTGACCGTTAAAGGGTGCTGTAACCCCCAAAGTGCACTCCAAACCAAATAAAAAAATATTTTCTGTGTTTGTGAATTTTGTGGGCTGTAGCTACACGTGCATCAACAAAGGAGCAGCGCCAAGCGTGCGCCTGTGTCCCATAAGTAAAGGGCCAGCTGGCTCATTTCTTAAAGGGTGGTGTAACCCACAAAGTGCACTACTCTCCAACAAAAATAAAAAATTATTTTCTGTGTTTGTGTGTGCCTTAGCCGCACGTATATATCAATATAACATAAATTTTAAAAATAAAATAGGGAAAGATCAAGAACCACTTCCTCCTAGTGCTGTTGATGCTGCTGGGAGTTGTTCATCATCCCAGAGAGGAAGTAGGAACACCACTACTTTTACTAAACAATTGACCCTCCAACAGTCCTTAGCGAGGAGGATGAAGTACAACAGCAGTCATCCTGAAGCAAAACATATAACTGAGGCCTTGACTGCTATGTTGGTGTTAGATGTGCATCCGGTATCCGCCATTAGTGCAGTGGGATTTAGACAATTGATGGAGGTAGTGTGTCCCCGGTTCCAAATCCCATCTAGATTCCACCTGCATCCTCGAAGCAGCAGCGACAAGCATGCGTCTGTCTGTTAAAGGGTGCTGTAACCCTGAAAGTGCGCTCCACAAACAATAAAAAAATTCTTCTTTTTTTTCTGTCTTTGTGAATTGTGTGGGCTGTAGCCGCACCTGCATCCTCAAAGCAGCAGCGACAAGCGTGCGTCTGTCTGTTAAAGTGTGGTGTAACCCTCAAAGTGCGCTCCACAAACAATAAAAAAATTCTTCTTTTTTTTCTGTCTTTGTGAATTGTGTGGGCTGTAGCCGCACCTGCATCCTCAAAGCAGCAGCGACAAGCGTGTGTCTGTCTGTTAAAGGGTGGTGTAACCCTCAAAGTGCGCTCCACAAACAATAAAAAAATTCTTCTTTTTTTTCTGTCTTTGTGAATTGTGTGGGCTGTAGCCGCACCTGCATCCTCAAAGCAGCAGCGACAAGCGTGCGTCTGTCTGTTAAAGTGTGGTGTAACCCTCAAAGTGCGCTCCACAAACAATAAAAAAATTCTTCTTTTTTTTCTGTCTTTGTGAATTGTGTGGGCTGTAGCCGCACCTACATCCTCAAAGCAGCAGCGACAAGCGTGTGTCTGTCTGTTAAAGGGTGGTGTAACCCTCAAAGTGCGCTCCACAAACAATAAAAAAATTCTTCTTTTTTTTTCTGTCTTTGTGAATTGTGTGGGCTGTAGCCGCACCTGCATCCTCAAAGCAGCAGCGACAAGCATGCGTCTGTCTGTTAAAGGGTGGTGTAACCCTCAAAGTGCGCTCCACAAACAATAAAAAAATTCTTCTTTTTTTTCTGTCTTTGTGAATTGTGTGGGCTGTAGCCGCACCTGCATCCTCAAAGCAGCAGCGACAAGCGTGTGTCTGTCTGCTAAAGGGTGGTGTAACCCTCAAAGTGCGCTCCACAAACAATAAAAAAATTCTTCTTTTTTTTTCTGTCTTTGTGAATTGTGTGGGCTGTAGCCGCACCTGCATCCTCAAAGCAGCAGCGACAAGCATGCGTCCGTCTGTTAAAGGGTGGTGTAACCCTCAAATTGCGCTCCACAAACAATAAAAAAATTCTTCTTTTTTTCTCTCTTTGTGAATTGTTTGGGCTGTAGCTGCACCTGCATCCTCAAAGCAGCAGCGACAAGTGTGCGTCTGTCTGTTAAAGGGTGGTGTAACCCTCAAAGTGCGCTCCACAAAAAATAAAAAAATCTTCTTTTTTTCTCTGTCTTTGTGAATTGTGTGGGCTGTAGCCGCACCTGCATCCTCAAAGCAGCAGCGACAAGCATGCGTCCGTCTGTTAAAGGATTACATCGGTTACAGCATCAAAGTAGGCATGTCAGACAGTCCGTACCTGTACTGGCAGGAAAAAGAGGCAATTTGGAGGCCCCTGTACAAACTTGCACTATTTTACCTGAGTTGTCCCCCTTCCAGTGTGTACTCCGAAAGAGTGTAGAGTGCAGCTGGGAACCTTGTCAGCGAAAGGCGTAGGAGGTTGTTTTCTCAAAATGTGGAGAAGATGATGTTCATAAAATGAATTATCAACTATTCCAGGGAGACCAACCTCCAGAACGTATAGAGGGACCTGTGGTTGTGGATTCCAGCGGGGACGAATTAATACTCTGTGACGATGAGGATGTACACAACACTGAAGAGGGTGAGGAATCGGTGGATGAGGAGGATGAGGACGACATCTTGCCTCCGTAGAGCCAGTTTGTGCAGGGACAGATTAATTGCCAGCTTGTTTTGTGGGGGCCCAAACGAACCAATCATTTCAGCCACAGTCGTGTGGCAGACCCTGGCGCTGAAATTATTGGTTTTCAAACTGCCATCCTGTCTGCCACTGCAGTGTCACTCCTAGATGGACCATGTGTTTGTGCCGCCCACTCGTGTCGCTTAGCATAGTCATCCAGCTACCTCGGTGCAACCTTTTGGACATAAAAACACTATTGTGAGGTGTGAGGTGTTCAGAATAGCCTGGAAATGAGTGGAAATTAAGGTTATTGAGGTTAATAATAGCATAGGAGCAGAAAAACCTACAAATTCTGTGATTTTAGCTGTTTTTATGCTTTTTAAAAAAAAATACAGATCCAAAACACAAAACCCAGAACCTAAAACACGGAAGGGTGGTTTTGGCAAAACCAATCCAGATCCAAAACACGAAGAAAGATCCAGATCCAAAACCAAAACACAAAACACAAAAAGTGGCCGGTGCACACCCCAACTATTAACCAAACCACACCAACATACATCTCTTCACTCATTTCAAAATAGCTCCCAACCCGACCTCTCCGCTCAGCACAAGATCTGCATCTCTCATCCCCATGCATTACTTGCTCCCTCTCACGGTTACAGGACTTTCTTCGGGCTGCACCCACTCTATGAAATGCCTTAAGACGTACAATAAGACTTTCCTCTAGTCTCCAATCCTTCAAGCGTTCCCTGAAAACTCACCTCTTCAGGCAAGCTTATCAGATTCCAGAACCGCCCACATAACCTTCATAGCTTCCATATCTAATTACAACCCCTTTCACAGTCCACACATAACCTTACACATTGTCTTTCTTTCACATCCTCCTGACATTTAGCTGACATTCCAGTGTGACTGGATCATGCAGCCCACCAAGAAACTCTCCATTCTGGCTGGACCAAAATTGCAATACAGTGTATATAGCACCTATCCTTGTGTATCAATGCCTATTTCTCTATAGATTGTAAGCTTACGAGCAGGGCCTTCCCACCTATATATCTGTGTGTTATTACCCAGTTTTGTTCTATTTATGTTTCCAATTGTAAAGCGCAAAGGAATAATAATAAATAAATAAATTGGTTCCCGGAGGCAGTCTGCATATCGGGGACCCCCAGAGTGACTAAAACAGGGGTTCAGGCTGCGAGGCCATGCACCCTCCCCATGAGACCATGCCCTTTTTTGCAGGCGCATGGCTCCGCTGTGCACACTATAGCAATCCTTGCACCGGGTGTCATCACGGGAAGGGACGCCACTAACTACAGTTTTTCTAGTTGGGATAGAAGGGAGTTATTTATAAAAAATCATAATATTAGTGAAGAGGGAATATTATTCTCCTAGTTTATACAAGAGTTGTTATACATTTATGTGTGTATAAATACGTATAATACTCACTGCTATTTTTTCTGGAAAAATAGGTTCAGGGACTGTGGGTGGAGCTACTGGGGGTGGGGCTATAGAAAAACAATTTTATATACAGTATATATACAGTGTGTATATATATATATAGATATATATATATACCATTTATATTATATACACATATATATAGTATTTAGAAGACACTCACAAGGGACTTTAAAATTAAACTTATCTTATGGAAAACATTTTGGCCCAGGGCATTACAACATAGTTAGTGAGAGGTTCAGGAACTGATTTCCTGCTTGCTCCTGCTGAAAAATAGCACTGTATAGCACTTTATATACTCAAATATACAGTATTCAATGTGTGAATAGTTCTAACAAACAATGTAATTAACTAGAGAGAGTAATAATCCATAACAAATCAAATTATAACAAAGCAATTGGTGAGGTATTTGGGATGATGCAACATTTAACACAAGTCAGCTGTAATAGGTCACTCAGGGCCTGATTAAGATATGTACACAAACCCTATGGTTTACATACATCTCCAATGGTGTAAGATTTGCAAATGTACAGATGCATGACCCCTGCATGTGTAGATCTTGTAATGTGAGATCGCACGCAGTGCCTTCAAGCCGCAGCATGATTCACATGCTATGGCCGTTTGGACGGGAAAGGGGCAGCAATGGCCAAAATTCAAGAAAGTGAGGATGTGCCAAGGCCAGATGGCTGCATCCTTGGATGCAGCTTCAGTGGTCCTGGCATCGTGAAATAAACGGCCATCCAATGCTGCATCTAAAGAGAAGCTGGCAGTAGGTGTCTTATTGCTCAAAACTCTTCCTGTGGCTTTTGCATATTATAGCACAGCTGCAGTGTACAAAGACGCAGCGGTTGTGCTACAGCGTCCATCTTTGAACCAGGCGCTCATTGTGTGCACAGAACTAAATGCAGATATTTGCTGTATGCAAATATTTACGCATCTCGGCGGTCAGACCATCCCTTTCCATATGCTTGATTTCATAGCTTTCATTATTGTACGTGTACATATGCACCAGTCCTATCTCTACCGCCAAGATGCAATTACAGTACATCTATGCATAACTATGCATAGCCCGCAATTCAATTGGCAAGCGTCCCTAATCTTTGCTGTGTGGCATCTCGCTCCTCCTGTTTACTGATTATACAGTGGTTCACAAACTTTCTCAGTTTGAGGCACCCTTAGGGTCTCCATAATTTTATCAAGGTACCCCTAATTACAAAGCAGTCCTGTTTTTTAAATAGTTGGGTCAACATAATGTAATAAGTATTTAAAAATGAATTAGAAAGCCTGTTTTATTCTTTCCCACTGCCCCCTCTGCCACTCTCCCATTGCCCCCTCCATCTCTCTTCCTTTGCACTCCCATGTCTCTCCCTTTCTCCCTCCATGTCTCTCCCTTTGTCCCCTACATGTCTTTCCATTTTCCCCTCTCCATATCTCTCCCTTTGCCACCTCCATGTCTCTCCAATTGACCCCTCTCTTTGTCTCTCCATTTTTCCGCTCCATGTCCATCCATTTTCCCTCTCCATGTCTCTCCATTTTCCCCCTCCATGTCTCTCCATTTTCCCCCTCAAAGTCTCTCCTTTTGTCCCTCTCCATGTCTCTCCCTTTGCCACCTCTATGTCTCTCCATTTGCCACCACAATGTCTCTCCATTTTCCCTCTCCATGTCTCTCCAATTTCCCCCTCCATGTCTCTCCATTTTCCCCTTCCATGTCTCTCCATTTCCCCCTCTAAGTCTCTCCATTTGTCCCTCTCCATGTCTCTCCCTTTGCCACCTCTATGTCTCTCTATTTGCCCCCTCCATGTCTCTCCATTTGCCACCTCCATGTCTCGCTGTCTGCCCACTCCATGTCTCTCCATTTGCTACCTCAATATCTCTACCTTTGCCCTCCCCATGTCTCTCCCTTTGCCCCTCCATTTTCCACCTCCATGTCTCTCCATTTTCCACCTCCATGTCTCTCCATTTGTCCCCTCCATGTCTCTTCATTTGCCCCTCTCCATGAGTCTCCCTTTGCTACCTGCATGTCTCTACCTTTGCCCCTCCATGTCTCTCCATTTGTCCCCTACATGTCTCTCCATTTGCCACCTTCATGTCTCTACTTTTACCCCTCCATGTTTTCCCTTTGCCCCTCTATGTCTCTCCCATTTCCACCTCCATGTCTTTCCCTTTGCCCCCTCCATGTCTCTCCATTTGTCCCCTCCATGTCTCTCCATTTGCCACCTCCATGGTCCTTATTCAATTTGAGGCTAAAAATCTAGACTTTTCACCTGCTGGACTTTTCACCTCCTTCGCCTGTTTTCCAGGCGGAAAAGTATTGTGCACGTGCCCGCTATTCCCCGTATTCAATTCCAAAGTAGGAGAAATCGGGAACAGGCAAAACTTAGATCGGTGAAAAAATACGGGAATTTTCTGGAAATAATTGTAGAACCCCCCTAAAGATGTCCAGACCTCGGGGATCACTCTGGGTACCCCCTTTTTTGCCTGCAGAAGAAAGTCGACTTTTTAAATAGATGCAGCAGGTGGTTATTTTTCCCGACATTGAAGAAGAGATGCAGAAGAGCACAGATTTTTTTTTTCGTGTTTAGAAGTGGTCCCATCAAATTTGGGGTACATGAAAATGGGGGTAAGCATATTTTTAAGTCCCTAAAGGTAATTTTTTAAATTCTTCAAAAATACACCTGCTGCTACTCTACAATGAAAAAAACACCTTCAACATAATTTGGGATCCCACCAGAATTAATTTTGTTAGTTTGGCATTTTGTTTTCACTTTCTTTTTTCACCTCAAAATTTAAAATAATTTTTTTGGGGTGTCCTGATTTTTTTTTTGGCACATTTCATTTTAAGGGGGCAGTCCCAAGGGTGCAGGCTATTTTTTTTAAGTCTGCACCCCTAAACCCCAAATCTGCACTTTTTTCAGCTACTATTTTTAATTGAAAAGTGATCCCTGTTTTTTTTAAATGACCTTTCACCCCATTTACGAAAAAAAACAGGAAGTTTCGGGAAATATGCCTGGGACCCCACTAAAGATGTCCAGACATGGGGGATCACTATGAGTGCCTCCATTTTTGCCGGCTGAAGGAAGTAGGGGTTTGTAATAGCCGCTCAAGGTGCAATTTTGCCGCTATGAAGAAGAGGTAAAGAACAGCATTTAGATTATTTTTTGGGGGAAAATAACTATTCCTATCAAATTTGGGGTACATGAAGATGGGGGTAAGCTTTTTTAAGTTCTTAAAGTTATTTTTAAAAATCTGCAAAATTGCACCTGCCGCTTGTCCCCGCAATGAAGAAAACACCTGCCGCATACATGGGGACCCGACCTGAATTAATTAGATAGTTTGGCACTTTGTTCCCCTTTTTTTTTTCTTTACCCCCTAAATTAAACATAATTTTTTTGGGGTGTACCGATTATTTTTAAACTTTTTTTGACGCAGTTTACCTTTAGGGGGCTGTCTTAAGGCTGCACGGGGGTTCCGGCAATGTTGTACCAAAAAGCCTCAATTCTGCACTTTTTACCGCCTGCTATTCATAGGCAAAACTTTTTCACCTATTACATTGCATTGACTTTCCATCTAGGCGACATGTCTTCCAAATTGAATACGGAGGAAACTCAAAACAGGCGAAAATGACGTCATCGGTAAAAAAGTATCGCGGATACGGACTTTTCGCCTCAAATTGAATACGGGCCCATGTCTCTACTTTTGCCCCTCCATGTCTTTCCCTTTGCCCCTCTATGGCTCTCCCTTTTCCACCTCCATGTCTTTCCCTTTGTCACCTCCACATCTCTCCCTTTTTTCCCTCCATGTCTCTCCATGTACCCCCCCTTACTTACCTTTTAGTTGTGATCATCAGCGCATCAGCGCTCCTCAGATCAGATCAGACACTTCCTATCTGATCTCCCTCTACACACTATGCTGTAGGACACCATTCAGCAACAGGCAGCCTAAGGATTCACTGCCTGTTTATTTACAGTGACAGCTCTTCCCCCACTCATCGCAACAGCCTCCCACCCCCCTGCTGCTCCGCTCTACTCCGCACCGCCAACCCCCCTCCCACTCGTGAAAAAAAAATATATAGTTTACAAATAAAAATACACTGGCCAGCCTCTATAGGCCCCTAGCTACCGCGGCACCCCGATGAAAGCATCATGGCATCCCAGGTAGCCACAGCACACAGTTTGGGAACCACTGGACTAAACCCTCACTCAGCTGTTTACATGATTTAATGCTACATTTTTGTTACAAGGCTGATAATCTTTCTTAAAGCTTACACAAGGATGGTCACTTGTATCTGTTCATTTATTATTTATTTATTACCAGTTATTTATATAGTGCACACATATTCCGCTGCACCTTGTCACTGTATTTTTGTAGTAAATAAAGCCCTTTGTCACATAATAGACCAAGGGCCTGATTCAGATTTGTACGTTTTTAGTATCTTGTGTAAATAGACACCTCTTGCCGACTTCTGTTATCATCTGCTGCGTCCAAAGATGAAGCATCGGACCACTGTGCGTGACCATCGGTCATCTGAGTGACCTTCAGGTTAACCAGATGCCTGGCGCGAGTGAGCCACCAGGTCCCGTGCCACTCTACTAGCGTAATGCGATGTACAAGGACACACCGGGAGCCTGTGCTGATTAATTTGATATGTGGCACTTGTATATCTGTGCGCAACTGAGTCTGTAAATGAAGCACAACGAAACGTGGCATGGGAAAATGCCGCGGCCGCTGCATCATTGCATTTCTTATAGGGATGCAGGGGTCTATGTACTGAGCCTTAGAGAGAGAGATAAAGTAGACAGAGATAAAGTTCTAACCAATCAGCTCCTGTAACTTTTCAAACACAGCCTGTAAAGTGACATTTAGGAGCTGATTGGTTGTTCCTTCATCTCCGTCTGTTTTATCTCTCTCCAAGGCAGTGGCATCACAAGTGTGGTACGGGCCGCACCCAGGTGTCACCAGCCGAGGGGCGACACCAAGGTGCAGACTCCCCCTCAGTGACAGGAGCCGGGTGCTGCACTGTATAATTAAGTGCAGCATTCGGCTCCTGACAACTGGGAGGGAGCTGGCCGGCACTGCACACAGGGCAGTCCGCACCTCCGGCACCCCCCTACCCCTCAGTAACAACAGGACCAAGGGGGTTCGGCCGGGAGGCCATGCCCTATTCCCACGAGGGCACACCCATGTCCATGAGGCCATGCCCCCTTTTTCAGCGCAGCGCAGCATATCGATCCTCCGTGCACCGGGTGACACCGTGGGGAGGGACGCCACTGCTCCAAGGCTTAGTACATAGACTCTCAGAGACTCAGACGCACACAGATACAATACACAAGTGTCACACATCAATTTAATTAGCATAGTCTCTTGGTGCATCCTAGTCACATAATTTTGCGACTTAGGCCCGTATTCAATTAGAGGTGAAAAGTCGGAAAGGTTTCGTCTGTCTGACTTTCCGCCTCCTTCGCCTGTTTCAGAGGCGAAAACTTTCTGTGCGCGCCCCTGCTTTTCATCCTACTCAATTCCAAACCAGGTGAAAATGGAAAGCGGCGAATGCGGAACAGGCGGAAAGTACTGTCAGAAGTGGGGAAATCAGTCTGTATCCCCAAAAAACATGCACTAACATAGGGAGTCAATGTAGATGTGTACTAATAGCCCTAATAAAAGTGTTTGGGGTACTTTAGTAGTTAAAATGGCTTCTTATTAGTGTCTATGCAAAAGTGGTGAAGAATGGCATAAATCAGTATTTTTGGGTGAAAATTAGTAGTCCAGTCAAATTTGGGGTAATTGAAAATGGGTGCTAGCATATTTTAATGTTTCTAAAGTGAACTTTTAAAAAATGACTAAAACGCACCTGCTACGTGCACCTGTAATCCCAAAAACACCTGACCCCTCCTTGCAGACCCCCAAGAAGTATATTTTGTTAGTTTTTATGCTTGTCCCCCCACTGTTTACTTTTTTGCCCCAAAAATGAAAGTAATTTTTTGGGGTGTTCTTAGGTTTTTTTCTAGTTTTGTCCTTTGGGGGAGTGTGCCAAGGGTTCTGGGTCGTTTCCACACATTTGCACCCCAAAATCAAGATTTTGCACTTCTTTTCACCTGCTAATCATAGGCGAATCTTTATAGCCTATTACATTGCATTGAGTTTCCGCGTAGGCGAATTCCAGCTGGAATTGAATTTGGAGATAAGTTCCGACCAGGTGAAAAGCGGCAATAGGCGAAACTTTTTCGCCGATTACGGCTATTCGCCTCTAATTGAATACGGCCCCTAGACGCATTTTCGGATGAAAAAGACACCCGGCGGAAGCAGAGTCGTACAGGACCTGGCGCGGAAGGAGGGGCAGTAAGAAGGTACTGTATGAGGACACATCACTAATATGACCAATTCACCTACCACAGTTTACAAAATTTGAGCCATATGGATAGATTGTGTAGGCATGTTACACGGATGGTTCTCTATGATTAAATTGTAATATTCTACCTTATGTTGTAGAGTTTTTGTTTAATGGCCCTATATACTTGTGTACATATGTGTTGAACTTTATAGAAAGGCATAAATACAATATAGAAAAGCACTGAGGAAGCTGCTGAAGTTTTCAGCAGTCTTGGTGGCATTAGAGAAATTGACTTTACGACAGGTTTTGGATTCCTTCCAGACTCTCAGCATTGCCTGAGATTTGTTATAACATTTCTGATGTGAGCATGTATGAAGTTTTGTACAATCTTTTTAACATAATGAGATTCGTTTAGAGTTGTACTTTTTGCATACAGATGTGTCCTCATACTGTACACCTATCATCTATTCACCATACTGTGGGAAACACCTGGTACAACTGAGGCGCTCCATAAGCAGTAATGTACCATATTTCTCTTTATATTTTGCGCCTTATATGCAGTATAAAATCAGCTCATTGTGTACTAGAGACGCTGGGCTCTGGAAATGACCATACAGGAAATGGTTTTACATACGTACAAAGTCACAGATTAAGCATAACAGAACTTGGAGTCAGACTCAGTCACATGCAGATGTACAAATGTCGCTCATCATATTCTAGTAATCTAGCAATGTAACTTTGTTGCTTCCAGTTGTTTTATATATGTGAATAAGACGCACATTTTGAGTGAGAAAGACGTTCGGTCAGCCAAGTCAGCCAGATCCTGGAACACCAAGAGGGGCGAATTGGCCCGACTGAAGCCACAGTGTAAGGGGACATATATGTAATATGAGCATGTGCACCTACGGTAATGCGTCTTGTACCACATACATTCTGAGCACACATCCATGCACCTCAAGGTTAGACCAATTGTTCTTAATGTAGGCGCAAAAAAAAATTAGTCAATGAGTTTTTTTTTCCAAAATCTCCAGGAGACTGGTTTCTGCTTAAGGGATGCAATCTGGAAGCCGGCTGACATTATACCCATAGCCGGCTTCCCGATTGTCATATGCCGACGAGGGTGAAATGCCCTGCGTCTATATGTAGACGCCGCTCATTTCACCGACGCCGGGAGACCGGCGCCCGGCATCCCGATCGAAGGGATGCCGGGTGCCGCGAGCGGACAGCCGCTGGGGAGGAGGGTTAGGTTTAGAGCACCCGGGGGGGACTTAAGGTTAGGCACCCCCCCGGGAGGGTTAGGCTTAGGCTAGGGGGAGGGAAGGTTAGGGCTAGGCACCCCCCGGGGGGACTTAGGGTTAGGCACCCCACCGGGGGACTTAGGTTTAGGCAGCGGGGAAGCGGGGGGTTAGGGTTAGGCACTTACAGGGGGGATTAGGGTTAGGCAAATGGGGGGAGGTTAGGGTTAGGCACCCCTAAGGAGGGTTAGGGTTAGGGGGGTTAGGTTAGGTTAGTCATTTTTTGCCTTACGACGATCGGGATTTCCAGCGTTGTCGGGCTGCCACTGCCGGGATCTGTTCCAGTGTCGGGCTGCCGCTGCCGGGAATCGAACCATGCGGCCGGCGGTATTTCTTACCGATTCCCTGCTTAAAGCTCAGGGGAAATGATATTGCTAGTATTCTATTCTGTACATGTCACACCGACAAAAGTGATCATCTAGTACCTTTTCCACAGTCACTGTGAGAAAGACTGATCATTTACTGAAGAGGAGACTGCAAAAGGTGGTGTGGAAAAAGACTAGGATAGTTTCTAAATGCAAATTGGTGCTCCAAATGCCCCCATCAGGAAATCATAAACCTTATATAGACCCCATCTAAGGATGCCTGATATTGCACATTCACTTTCTACTGCTTTTATTTAAAATGTAGTACTAGTAACATTCAGGTATAATTAGGTAATAAATGTTACTTTCACTATTATGCCATGTTATGTACAGTAACTCAAACACCTGATGGTAATTATCTAAATTGATTAAGAGGATACACTGTGCTGTATAAAGTAATTGTTTTTTCGATGTATTATTATTATGTATAGAGTTTTTGTTTATTATAAAGTGTGTTATATAGCTGTTGCAGTGTTGCTTCACTTAATACCTATGAATATTGAAGGAGTCAATATTTTTATTTTATATTATATATGATATTTCCATGAATTTAACAGGTGGTACTTATGTTATCATAAGGGCTAAGGCCCTGATTCAGAGCCGGACGCTCTGACCAGAGCGCTCGCTCTGAATCAGGGCCCACCTCCATAAATATGGAGCGTCCTCCTGGACGCTCGTATAGCTGTGGGTCACCACCCACAGCATATACGAGCGTGCAGGATGATGGTCGCGATGGTCTTGACCATCGCGACCATCGCCACTGCGAGCAGAAGCCTGCGGTTGAGTTTCTCAACCGCAAGGCCCGGAATGATTTTGGCTCTATCAGAGTCAAAATCACTCCCACTAACATCACTAGTGATGTCAGTGGGGCCGGCTTCTGACGGTAGGCGTTCCCTTGGGAACGCCTCCGTCTGGGAGGCACGCCCCCGGTATGCCCACCAAAGGGGGCGTGCTGTCAATCAACATCGACAGCACGCCCCCTTTGATCAGACACTACGAGCGAAGGAAAGTCCTTCGCTCGTCGAGTCTCGCGCATGCTCACGATGGAGCTCCCTCCGTCGTGCGCATGCGCAGTGCAGACCATCGACCCACTTGCGAGCGGACAGCCGCTCGCGAGTGGGTCTGAATCAGGCCCTAAATCTGTTAGTGGTAGATAGCATCTCTGACATTAGGCAAGGTTTAATGCCTGCTGAGCTGCTCCTTTACCTTAGCAGAGTTTTTGATAATTTTTTCAATGGTTAAAAGTGTTTACAAGCCAAATATACCTACCAGATAAGCTCCCATCTCACTGACCCACCAGATAAGCTCCCATCTCACTGACCTACCAGATAAGCTCCCATCTTACTGACTAATAGGAAGCTGCATGATGGAGGACTGGGAAAGGTTTCGACTTGCAGCTCCCAGGTTCCATGAAGGGGAAGGAGCAGCTTAAATTTCTGCCCCTATAATGATGCAGAAACTGTGGTTTCTGTGTGATTTCTCTAATATAACTAATAACTATGCTGTCTAATTAATAATTATACAATTCAGGATCATCTTCAGCGCTGACTTTAGGGCCTGATTCTTAGATTTACGCTAATGCAATCGCAAGTGAACTCTCACGGAGAAATGCTAAAATATGCTGATGCCTTTGAAAGCTTACCCGAACATAGGAACACCCACTGCTGCCTTCTCATTTCTGTCCAAACACGTGCATCAGTGTAAAGCGGTAACATTGACACACATCGGCCAGCCACGCAGCCTCTGAGTTAAGTCTGACCTCTCTCAAACACTGCGTCTCTCCTGAGCTTTCATGCTCCAGAGGAGATCGCAATGGCTAATTTATGGCGTTTAAATGGTCAGACACGCCTGTGTTATTGTAACCTCCCCCAAACGCTGACTACCTGTTACTCAACTTGCGAGTGAATCTTCTGGCTGAGCGTAATCGCAATGCAATTGCTGGGCATGTGCAGTACGGTTTTGTGCATGAGCAATGGCTAACAATCGCTCAATCTCTGTTAATATCTGCAATGCGTAAATCTCAGAATCAGGCTCTTAGTGTATATACTGTAAATGTTGTGTAAACTCTTTAAATATGGATAAATAATACCCTGTATGACCATCACTTGTCTGTCCAATTAGCAACATCCTTCTTTACTCACTTTATATGAGCTTTGTGCACAAGAAAGGAGAGTTGTCCACTACAATAGTTTTGGTGTGAAAGAAATTTGTTTTATTTTAAATTACACAGTATATCTACTATATAAAAGCGAAAATTTGTCCTTCTGTCTTTCTATACAAAGCCACGGTTTACAAGCCATGATCGTGAAATTTTATATACGAGCGTATTAAAACACGGCGGAGGCAACTAAAATATTTTAAATTGAAATGAATTACTGTTCATTTTTAATTAATAAAAAAACACAATTTTTTGCATAGCATTCGCCCTCTACAGGTCAGGTACAGAATTACAAAATTACAAAAATATTTAGCCTATCTACAATTTTTTTCTTTTCTATCTTCTCTACTAAATCGAAATTAATTACTGTTACTTTTTAATTAATTAAAAAACACAATTTTTGCATAGCATTCGCCCTCTACAGGTCAGGTATGGAATTACAAAAGGAATTAGCTTATCTACTATTTTTTATTTCTATCTTCTCTACTATATCAAAGCGAAAATTTGTCCGTCTGTACTTCTGTCTTTCTATACAAATCCACACTTTACAAGCGAAGATCGTGACATTTTACATACGAATGTATTAAAACACGGTGGAGGCAACTAAAAAAATTTGAAATCGAAATTAATTACTGTTAATTTTTAATTAATTTGAAAACACAATCTTTGCTCATTGTGCATATGGGTAGGACTTCGGAGCAAGCATTTTGTGTTCTCATGTTTTGTCATGATCTTAATGTTTATTATCGAAGAGAGCTTTAGCAGGCTTTGCCAGCATTCTCAGCTCTCTGACTATACCAAATTACGCAACAACTTTTACTTCTTTCTTCCAACTGTGTCAAAATGATGACTTTGCAAGGACCCTGCTGTACTGTGAGCTACCAAAATATTACCCATGGAATGCTTCTCCCAAAGTTTTTCTGTGCAGAAAACAGGGAGTCGCTGTAGATGGTCATCCTGGTATCAGAGCAACAGAAACTCTTGGCCGTGTTTACACTGTAAATCCTACAAATTTTTAATGCTTCTATCTTCGAAGTTTGCTTTACACTGTTACAGGTCCTACTTCCTTCGAAGACCTTAGGACTGTTGATGGGGAAGTTTGTCACACTTTTCATGAGGCCTGCCTAAGGAGAGGTTGGTTGGAGGATGATGTGTAAACAAAGTAACAAACAATCTTAAAATCCCGGGCAACGCCCGGTACTCCAGCTAGTAGGATATAAATATGTCTTGGAACTCAGGGCCTGATTCAGAGATGGACAGAATTGTAGAGCTGTGCAGTTGTCAGACACCTCCTTGCTGAATTTGCAATCCCAACACTGCTACTGATGTTGCTGGCTGAGATCACCATCAAAACTATCGTGACTGATGGTCACGATGGTTGCACCTTTGGTCAAGCTATGGGAGCTGAAGCTTCCCACTGCCTGACTGGGTGCTGGTTACTTAAAAGATGAGGAATCTGTGTCCACTGATGCAGAACCTGGCCTCACCTCTCATGGAAAATGGGGGCGATACACCCCTGTTTCTGAGAACGGTGACCAGACATGCCCCCGAACGCCGCAGCATGTCATTCATGCTACGGCTAGGGGGGTCTGCAAGTGAGATGGCAGGACCCGTTCTGCACATGTGGAGATGTACGTTACTCATCGGATTAACGTACATCTCTTAATCAGGCCCTCAGTTCCTATAACAGACAATGACTAATTTAATAAAACAAAATAAAATAAATGTAACTAGGTTTTTGGCACTAAAAAGTACAAACATTTAAAAAAAGTGCGAATCAATTGGAAGAAAAGAGAAAACATAAAATAAGAGAAACAGAATGAGTCTCACTTAGGGCAGTAATAAATTAGCCATGAAAAGTGCCATTTAGAGAAAAGTTTTCTCCGATTTGCACTTTTTGCCTGTTTTCAAAGTATTTCCATATTCAATTCCCCAGAGTATTTGCCTAGGCGAAAACTACATAGGCAAAAACAGGCAAAAAAGTTTTTCCAGCAAAAGGCAGGAGAAGTGTAAAATCCATATTTCGGGGTACAGATGTGGGGACTTGGTTCAGAACCCTTTGGACACCTCCCGCTAATGACTAATAGGGAAAAAAAATTTACTTAATTCACCCCAAAAAAGACATGTCATTTTTGGGGCAAAAATGAAAAAAGTGTTGGAAAATGAAAAAATAGTGTGGGGGGGCTGGTACTTTGGAGGGCTATGTGGTTGGGACAGGTGTTTTTGGGATCGCACAAGGCTGCTGCAGGTACATTTTTGAGATTTTTTTAAATCTTCATTTTAGAGACATCAAAATATACTAGTACCCATTTTCAAGTACCCCAAATTTAACCTCGGTACTTATTTTTCAGAACAAACATTGCTTTCTATAATTTTTCCACACATATGCATATAACAGCCCATTGCAACAAAATAAGTTCACTAAATACCTTTATTAGGGCTACTACTACTATTATATATTGATTCCCAGGGTCACTGAAGCTTTTTATGGGGTACAGACTGATTTCCCCCCCAAAAAATGTCCTTTTCACTAGTTTCACTTTGTAAAACATTCGTCTATCCACGTTTTCGCACGTTTTACAATTTAAACATTACGTCAAAACAGGCGAATGAGACAAATTCAATCCATTTTTCGCCAGTTGGCACTTTTCGCGGCTAATTGAATTCGGCCCTAATTTGGAATTTTGCAACAAGTTTCACGATTTAACCGACTACTCAGGCAGCGGTTAGGGATTAAGGGATAGGGATTAAGGATAGCAGAAAAATAAATGAACGCTGGTGGATCAGATGTCTGACATGGAAGTGACTGTCACATGACCACCAAGACCCAGAAGCCACACTGGAGCCACTGCGCCATCCAGAGCAGGTAAGTCACCGCTGGGCCACCAGGGACGATATGTCGAAATGATGAATGTCGAACGGTCAATGTCAACATTATGACTATGATGACATTCTCATGTGTCAACACAATGTATGTTAACATTATCATACCACACTCTCTCCATTTCTGTGAAGCTCCTATATTCATAGACTCTTGAGACATTTCAAATAGTTTTTTTCAATCCTCTTTCTCTTAGGTTCCATGGCAATGGCTTTTGTTTAGGTAGGTTAGATAGTTAGTTAGTTAGTTAGTTAGTTAGTTAGTTAGTGGCAATGGTGAGAGATCTGTGTACTTGCACAGGATTCTCATGTAATGCAGAAGTGAGTAGTACAGGATTACACAATAATACAATTGATTTTCATACCTGCAATTTCATTTTTATTTTCTAGAGAAACCACAGTAAGAAGCTTGTGTATTCCAGATTTTCCAGAGCCCGCAGACCTATTCTGGAAATACCTGGATCTATCTACTTTCCTGCTTCTTTACTTGTTGCCTCTTCTGATCATCACAATAACATACAGCCGCCTGGCCAAGAAGCTGTGGATGAGAAATGCCATTGGTGACATCACCACGGAGCAGTACATTACACATCGCAAAAACAAGAAGAAAAGTGTTAAGATGCTGATCTTGGTGGTAGTTGTGTTTGCAGTTTGTTGGTTTCCATTGAATTGTTATGTGGTTCTTATATCCAGCTTGGGCATCAAGACTAAAAATGCCCTGTATTTTGCTTTGCACTGGTTTGCAATGAGCAACACCTGCTATAACCCATTTATATACTGCTGGCTAAACGATAGCTTTCGACTAGAGCTAAAGTCTCTGCTAAACATGTGCAAAAACGTTCCTCAGCCTCATGACAATGCCCTGCCACCTGTTATCATGCCCTATCGAGAAGCCTGGGTAGAACAGGCCAGCTACAAGCAAGGTCCATCCTCTCAAAGCATTAGGTCCACAACTAATGTGCAGACTGTAAACACTGACCTATAAGTCATTCTTAAACAAAAAAGAAATGTGCAAAACAATGTACTCATTGTCATTCACTCTGACTCCAAATATAACCGACATTTATTTATCTGCAATCATAACCTCCAATTGGAAACAGAAAGATTAGTACACACCAAGTCTACACTTTTGAGTTTTGAGACAGGATTAGTTTTTCTACATGGTAATATACTGTAGGAAATATAAGACACAGTGTGGGGCTCTGTTCAATTCCTATGGTCAAGGTTCACAGTTTGAGTGGATACTGTTTTGTCAATAAACATTTAAAAGCAACATCCATAATCTGTCTGAAAAATAGTATTACATTTTTGAAACCTGGTTATTCGGTTCAGAAACAACAGTTATTATCACAGTGAATGTTCCTCCATAACAAACCTTCTGACATACAGTAACTCCTTATACCCTGGCCAAATTGCTATATTCCAGGTCTCACAATTTAATTTATTATTCCAGCTACTTGAGAATTAATTGTTGAGAAAGATGTTTTTTTTTTTAATATATTGAATTTATCACAACTGCAACTAATGAATTACGGGCCTGATTCAGCATGGATCTCTATTCTGCTTATACGCACGCAACGCAGTTGCTAATATCAGCGGTGATATGCATATGTTTGCATTCGCATTGCGATCGCAGCCTAACATAATGATGCCCACTTCCCCTTACTCATATCCGTATACTTTGGCAACATTGCTAAATAATCGGTAACATTGAGTAACATTGGACCCATACGCACAGTTAAGGCAGGTCAGACCTCACTCAGAAATTGCTTACTTCTGCGATACCAGACCTCAGGCTGCAACTGGTATCGCAGTGGCTAATTTATGCACGCCCATGCAACACCATCCCAATGCACTGGTGCGCCTGCGTTCACCCCAGGGCCGCCATCAGGGGGGGACTGCCGAGACTGGAGTCCCGGGCCCGGACACTCGGGGGCCCGCCCGTCCGCTCCTACCCCTTGCCGTAGTACAAGCCCAGGTAAGCCCTCCCGCTCCGCCCCTAACACAGCCGCGGCCGTACAGTAACTCTGGGGGCCCGCCTGCGCCTAACCCTGATGCTGCATAAGCCATGGCAGCAGCCGGACACTCTGGAGACCCTGCCCACTACTAGCAGGGCCGCCATCACAAATTGTGGGGCCCTGGACTGAAAAAATAGGCAGGGCCCCCCCCCCCACACACACACACATACAGCCTGGGAAATTTCTGGAAGCAGCCGTAATTGGGGTGGTGTCTCATTGAACCTGCTTCAGGTCAGAGTGTAATACTCGCCCACACACCTGGCAACCGAAGGTTATTAATCCTGTCAATATATATATATATATATATATATATATATATATATATATTAGGGATGTGCAGGCTCGGATTTACTCGGATTTACTCGGATCTCAAAACGGCATTTTATTGGCTACCGCCTATCATGTGTTTTGGATAGCCAATATAATAAATCCGAATTTGCGGTAAAGTGGCGATAAGAACCGAGTAAATCCGAGTAAATCCGAGCCTGCACATCCCTAATATATATATATATATCAGGACTGTCGGCTCTCTTAGGACTTATACACATCAATAAATTACGCTATAAGCAGCTCCTTTGCTCCAACAATATGGATAAAGCTTTGGATTAAAACCGAAATGCAGAACAAAGGAGTCGCTTATAGCATTAATTAATGACATGTATAAGTCCTAGGAGAGCCGACGGTCCTGGTTTATATTTCCACAAGTTTGTTGTGTGGAGGGCACCTGGGCATACATTCCTGGGAGTCAATGTGGTTCATTTGATATATATATAATATATATATATAATTCACAGCATATATATATATATATATATACACATATACATAAAAAAAAAATATATATATATATATATATAGCCTTTGACCCCTCCGAACAACTCTTCAGCCCCACTCCTTATATGTTTGATATTCTCTCTCCCCTCACCTTGTATGCTAGTCCATACATATTTTCTCCCCCGGCAGCCGGCTTTTTCCTTGGGGTCCCCCAGTGTTGCGGCGCTGTCATTGTCGTCGGAGGAGGGAATTCAGCAGCGACTGATAGGTGCGGTCGGCAGGAGGGAAGTCAGCGGGGACAGATAGGTGCGGGCGGCAGGAGGGAAGTCAGCGGGGACAGATAGGTGCGGGCGGCAGGAGGGAAGTCAGCGGGGACAGATAGGTGCGGACGGCAGGAGGGAAGTCAGCGGGGACAGATAGGTGCGGGCGGCAGGAGGGAAGTCAGCGGGGACAGATAGGTGCGGGCGGCAGGAGGGAAGTCAGCGGGGACAGATAGGTGCGGGCGGCAGGAGGGAAGTCAGCGGGGACAGATAGGTGCGGACGGCAGGAGGGAAGTCAGCGGGGACAAATAGGTGCGGGCGGCAGGAGGGAAGTCAGCGGGGACAGATAGGTGCGGGCGGCAGGAGGGAAGCCAGCGCCGCGGGGACAGACGGAGGGCACCTGGCACTTGTAGCCAATCAGATGGGCAGAAAAGCTGGTTAGCCTCTTCGGAGCATCTGCGCATGTTCGGAAGCAGGGCTGTAGCAAGAACGTGCTTCTGCACATGAACACAGCCACGCTCCGAAGAGGCTAAACACTGCCCGAAAGGATTACTGCTGCTGGCCCAGTTGTAGGAGCAGCCGGGCTCTCCCTCTTTATCTGAGTGTGCGGGCCCGGGACTCCAGGCCCGGCTGTCCCCCCCTGATGGCGGCCCTGACTACTAGTATTGCTGCCAGCCGGCCCACGCCGCACACCCATTACCATTATTTACTGTGACATAGCAGGAATTGCCGCTGCGCTGCCGAGCAAGACCATAGAGCTCGGCGGCGCAGCAGGAGTTTCTCCTACCTAAAGGACTGCCGGGAGCGCGACGCTGACCTTGTGACGTCACATCGCGCTCCCTGCTGAAGAGAGGAGCCACCGACCGCGTGGGACTGAGACCCGCCGGACCAGCTAACAGAGGATCATGCAAAAGGTAAGACAAGGGGGTGGAAAGGGGGACATAGGCTGGAAAGACAAGGGGGTGGAAAGGGGGACATAGGCTGGAAAAACAAGGGGGTGGAAAGGGGGACATAGGCTGGAAAGACAAGGGGGTGGAAAGGGGCACATAGGCTGGAAAGACAAGGGGGTGGAAAGGGGGACATAGGCTGGAAAAACAAGGGGGTGGAAAGGGGGACATAGGCCGGAAAGACAAGGGGGTGGAAAGGGGGACATAGGCTGCAAAGACAAGGGGGTGGAAAGGGGGACATAGGCTAGAAAGGGGGGGGGCTGCCTATTTTGGTAGTCCCGGGCCTCTTGATTTCTGATGGCAGCCCTGGTTCACCCGACCAGCCCCCCTATCACCACCTACAAACGACACTTCCTGGCAAGCAATCTGACATGGGTCTGCGTATCCTCTGTGATCGTAGACCCGATCGCGGTGCCTGGTTCGTGCGAGCGCACTGCGATGTGTACGCATGCACAGTGCGAAATAATCGGCAGATTGCGTGCATAATCATATAAGCAACTGCGATCCTTGCTAAATTAGGCCCTAAGTGGGATGTTCTAATGCAGAGCATTTTATACAAAGCAAGTATTAAAGGTTCTCTTGTGACTAGAAATGTATTGAAGAACCCATGTTAGCTTGCATCATATCACTTTCTGGTATAGCTATTAAGCCATTCGCTGCTGAGCCTTTTTTGACACATTTGGAACTGCCCATATTCCATTAACAATATCAGTATTTATTTACGAGGGCTGAGTGAAAATGAATGTGAAAGAGTGCACTCCTCTCTTTCAAACAAGGGTATCCCTGAGTCTGTGGGAATGGGAGAGATATAGCACTTTTAATGATCTCTCCCTTATTTTCTGGGTTTTAAAAAGTTCTGAAATTTTTATCCTGGAAGGGGAGCGGCTTAACTGACAATTTTTTCCCCCCAAACCAGTCACAAATGATAATTATTGTATTAATTTAATAAAGTTTTGAAAGTATTTTCAAAAATATATTTTAATATTTTATTGTAGAAACAAATATGCCTAGGGAGTGTCTCTCACCTCCTCATGTCCATAGACCCCAATTGTAAACTTACCTTCCAACCCTCATTGGCAAGAGATCCCCCAGTGGTCATAGATCAGGTAAACACTATTAATAGTACCCCGCCACATCCCCCCTTTAGTAGTAAAAGATACACCGTTTTACACACACACACACACACACACACACACACACACACACACACACACACACACACACACACACACACACACACACACACACACACACACACACACACTCCCCCCCAAGGGTAAAATGTCCCTGTTTTTTTAAACACCCCCCATCCTGCATCAAATTACTTTACATCCGTTCTGTTCACATGTGCAGAATTTATCTCTTCTGTGAAAGCCAAGGGACATTTATTTATCTGTAATCATAACCTCCAATTGGAAACAGAAAGATAGAAACAGAAACAGAAAGTGTAGACACACCAAGTCTACACTTTTGAGTTTTGAGACAGGATTAGGTTTTCTACATGGTAATATACTGCAGTGTCCCTCCATGCTCTCACAATGTCCCTCCATGCCCCCAGTGTCCCACCATGCCCCCACAATGTCTCTCCATGGCCTCACATTGTCCCTCCATGACACCACAGTGTCCCTCCATGCCCTCACATTGTCCCTCCATGACCCCACCGTGTCCCTCCATGCCCTCACATTGTCCCTCCATGCTCCCAGTGTCCCATCATGCCTCTACAATGTCCCTCCATGCCCTCACATTGTCCCTCCATGACCCCACAGTGTCCCTCCATGCCCTCACATTGTCCCTCCATGACCTCACTGTGTCCCTCCATGCCCTCACATTGTCCCTCCATGCCCCCAGTGTCCCACCATGCCCTCACATTGTCCCTCCATGACCACACAGTGTTCCTCCATGCCCTCACATTGTCCCTCAATGACCCCACCGTGTCCCTCCATGCCCTCACATTGTCCCTCTATGACCCCACAGTGTCCCTCAATGCCTCACACTTACCTTATTGTATGTCTGCCTACCGTGGCTCCTCTGCTTGGGTGTCTTTCCATGGTGTGGTGCGCGTGACGTCATGTCATCACGTGACCTGCAACAAACCAAAGAAACCTTTGTTGCACTGCCCACTGCTGGTGCAATACAGCTGCTCCCTGTCGGACAGACCCTGAAACGATGCTTGCCTGGCTGCTGATCAGCAGGGACCCTGTACATGCCTGCACCCTGCTGATCACTGTAGCAGCAGTGCATGTAGTGGTTACAGTTGTACCTCTAGGCCCCCACAGTTGCTGGGCAAGTACGTATATGCCCACATCCAGATTAATGTGATTTGCCAATTCAGCCTGTGTTGGCAGGACGGGAGTGCTCTATCATAGGCTGAGTACAGTAAGGGGGTGTTCACACAATTGCGTACATATGCATACTGTGACAAAATATGCATATGCACCTGAGAAAGTTTTTTTACTTGCAGGTAGTTATGGCAGGTGCAAATAGCAGATGGTGATGATGCTGTTTGTGAGTGGCTGCTTGCGAATGCTCCAATTCTGCTCATTGGTGATTTATTTGCCTTTTTCTGTAGTTTTTTAGTTTGAGTTCACAAGATGGAGAGTTGTTTCTGCTGAATATGAGAAATTTTAGCAGTTATATTGATGCCTACTGTTATATTGAATTCCCTTTTTGCAACTGTGGTAAACTATACAAGTGCCCTGGACACTGGTGTTAAGTACCTTTGTGCAGGGCTATTGTGCAGAGGTGGAGGAGGACTGGCAGAGCTGCAGCAGGAGCTGGCGCATGGGTGAAGAGAAGATGAAACGCGCGCCGCAGCAAGTACTAGTGCGTGAATCGAGTAAGCTGGAGCACCGTGTGCTGCAGAAGAGAATTGACTTAGGTCCCCGGCGGGTAGCAGTCGGGTACCCGAGCAGGAGGCTTAAGTAGAGGACCTCAACGGCCGTTGGTTGGTTGCTAAGGGGGCCTCTGAGGGAGCTGGTGCTGCGCTGGGAGTGTAATGTAAGGGAGCTGTGTGGCTCTCATATTACAGACATTGGAGGTGACAGTGACACGGGCTGTACAAACCGGAGATCAGGGGAGTCAAGCGCAGCACCAGAGGTCTCCTCCCATCGATCGGCAATGAAAGGGAGGCAGTCAGAGACAGTGGACCTCATTCAGAGGCGGTCGCTAGGGCATGATCGATCGCAACGAGTGATTTTGTTTTGTCATGTGCGCATGCGTGTAGTCGGCATTGCGCGTGTGGAAGCCAGTTCTTGTGAGCTATATGGAGTCTGTCGTCAGTCACTACTTGGTCATAGCTCTGATTGACAGATTGTTCCGTTTGTGGGTGGTAACAGGGGAAGGTGCATGTGAACGGGGGGGTGGCGCAGCGAACGCAGGCATGTCTGTTGTAAAAAGAGAGATTTAAAGGCGTGCATAAATTACTGAGCGGGTCATCGCACACGTCATACCGCAGCCTTTAAGATGCTACTTCTCATAGTGCTTGAGTGAGCCCAGGGTCTACCTCAAACACTGCGACTGCAGGCGATGGTTTCTGCCTCTGCCGATGTCGGGAGCCAATTAACAAAGTAACAGGTGTTTGTCATTGCAATGTATATTAGCAAAGTGGTTGCGTTAATTGGCTTTTTTTTCTTTTTAAAAGGACATTACATTTGGTTGGTCTCGGTATGTGATATTTATATTACATTTGTGTGCAAAACCATTTAAAATACATTTAATAATCATAATTCCATTTTTTTGGTTCAAATGCTAAATACATGTTTTTGTAGATGTGGAAACTTGACTCTGACAAAAAAACAAGATGGTCACATAGCTTGGCGCCAGCGACCGACAAATTTCTGCGACTGCAGTCCTCGCTCGCTCCTTTACGAGACTCAGGAGGTGTGTTTTCATTGTGATGGGAGTTTCCTCGCCTACGATGTGTGCTGCGATTTTGCGCTTGATTTGCATTTTCTTGCTCTTTTATGATACAATCGATCGCGCCCTAGCGACCGCCTCTGAATCAGGGCCAGAGTCCTGTACTATGGAGAGCTGCAGGTACACAGGCAGAGTTTCCCCATTGATAAACTTCCAATGCTGGGCGACCAGCCAGAGGCAACCCGAGGCAGAGCTGTGAGTAATTGGCCAGCCCTCATTTACACCCACCAGGCAAAATACGAGCTCAGGGGTCAGTCAGTAATAGCAAATGGGATCAACATTGTTAAACCTCTGTTAAGCAGAATGCTCATCACGCTGTGAACAAGTGATCCCAGCACAGTGCAGCAATCATTAACACACTTGTTAATTACTTCATGCAGTGAGAGTCTAAATAGCTCCATGGGAGGATTCAGTGTGGGTGCCATACTACATTCCTGCATAGAAATAGTCACAGAGACGGGGACAGGAGGATTCAGTGTGGGTGCAATGCTACGTTCCTGCATAGAGATAGTCACAGAGACGGGGACAAAAGCTGTACAGGGAGCTACTCAAATCTCATCAACTTACAGTATCTGTCTAACACCACAGTGGAGAAAAGTATTAATAGCCAGAATAGAAAGCATACCATATATTGCTGGTGTACCTGTTCCACCGTTGTTAAGGTAGTGAAGTTACCACATCCTTCCAGTAATAAGCGGAGTATAGCCAGGATAGCAGCATAGAAAGATAGCACCTTATCAACTAACTGCATAATATACATTTCAGTCAATACATCTACTGTCTGCCAATTGCAATTACACAGGAAAAGGAAAAATATAAAGACAGGAGACAATAACCTTTGTACTCCATGAACATAAGCTCTAATTCAGTGTGCAGTACTGCTAGGAATATAACCGTAGTGACTACAACTACTATCCCGGGCAACGTTTGCATTGAATAAACTGTAGATGGATACTTGCATGCAGTGGTAACCATGGACTATTATATTGTGCACAAACAACACGAGGGGGTGACTGTTTCTCTTTTATTGCTAATTTATCTTGTAGCATATTAGTGGGCATATATGTGTCCCTTTATCAACAGCCTGATGGATGGTAAAGTCTGATTCGAGGTTCCTCAGTTCCGGTTTAATAAAATTTTACGGATCCACGTGTCATTTGCTTGTTCAAAGTGTATGTTCTTTAATTGTTGAATTGTATCAATTGTCGTGAAAATGTGATACTTACAGTACATTGTTATTTGACAATAAATTCTTGCACTGTGTATAAATTCCATTGGTAAAACACTTTTTTTGCCTCTAATAACGCCCGACTACTGACAAGAATGGAGAGATAAATCAGACTGGTAAGGAACCCTTTACATCACACCACACTTGGGGCCATTGTAAACAGGGGGTTGTCTCAATTTGGCAACCGCAAACAGAATCAAGGCAAACTATGATTGACAAGATGTCAGAGCCCCAATCTCCTACATCAATGTCAGGCCCAAGATTTCTACCCGCGATAAATGCCTCACCCAACAGAAGGAGGCTATCAACGACGGAGAGTTCAACCATTATCATGCCATACTATTTTGGGGCCCCATGGCTACCGACGTACTTGGGGGATGCACATACACCAGGTACGAGTACTTTCAAAGACTTTAATGACAAAATGCACTTATGTTTTGGCTATACCAACAGAGCAATGCCCAGAGAGTAGAGATCTTACTTGGACAACTGAAAGGGCCTGTATGACTTGAGGTCAAAGCGTGGTCTGCTGCACAATGTGAAATGGTGGAAGCCGGCATCTTCGACTCACGAACCCTGTCAGAACTTAAGGGTCGTCTTTATGCTAGAACACAAAAGCCTCTGGAGTCATTAAGGGAGTTTTCCCTGGACCTACAGGAAGCCATGCATACAATCCAAGCCTTAGAACCACAAGAGGTGGAACAAAAGGATGAAACCCTGATCAACTTATTTATTGAAGGGGTGCAAGGAGAATTGATACGCTCCCAATTGAGAAGGTAGAGACATCAGAATCCGGAATGCTCATTCTCTGAGTTTAAGGAGGAGATGTTGTAGATCCTTGGTGTGAATCAGAATGCCGACCATGAAGATCACGAATCTTCAGAACATTTGGAAGATAAGATCTTGGGTGAGGTCAGTCAAATCCTGAGACGTGATCCCCTATCTCCTAAGGGGACAGCCACACACCAAGTACAGTCTGGTCACGATTCGATCGGAGTCCTTACAAGTAAAATCACGGAGTTAATGCAAAATATGTCAAAGCTTGGATGAGAGGTGAAAGAGATATGACAGGAACAAGCTGGAGCCAGGCGCAGAGAATGGCGGGTGAAACCGATCAAGCTGGGACATCCCACGAGATTCAGGTCGACGCACAACAGATCAATTTGATTCCCAGGGAAGAACTATATGTAGCAGATGTAAACAGAGCAGCCACATCGAAAGAATGTACCAGGGAATCTTTAAACGATGAGATCCCTAGGCAAGGGAACGACCCTCAGGAGGAGTCACATCAGTTGGTCCATCGTTGCAGGAGTGGTGGCCTCGGTATGTTGGAGAGTGCCCCCACTTGAAGATCCGGATTAATGGCATAGAGGTGCCACCTCTCCTGGCCACTGGCTCACAAGTGACCACTACTAGATTCACAGACCCCACCGACTACTTGGTTACAACTACTTGCTAGCAACGGGCAACAATTGAAGTATCCTGGCTATTGGGAAGCTGACTTGAATATTGGCAAGGCTGAGCTCATGAGGCAAGGGTGTTTTGTCACCACAGTAGAGAATGAACGCCTACTCCCTGTCATTCTCGGGATAAAAGTCCTCAAAAATTGTCCAGACAAATTGGTGGAGGCTCTCAAGATGGAGATGTGTTCCACCACCCCAAAGGAGTGAAAGACAATGCAACAGACCGTGCGACTGCTTAAGGAGCAGAAGAAGTTTGCCAATGCTCGGGCAGAAGTGGGAAATGCCAGAATTGCCGACCGTCGGCCTATTCTCTTGAGACCAGAAGAATTCAGAATATGTTATTTGGTGCAAGGCCAGATTACGAGGTAATAATCGAATCGTGCGACTCTGATGGACAATACCTCTTTGCCCTAGCTAGAACCCTGGCAAGAGTATAATGTGGAAGAGTACCAGTCTGGATAATGAATCCACACAGCTATCTGAAAAGACTTATCAAAAATTGCCTGGTGGCCCAGCTTATCCAGTTTGACTTTCAAGATGTGTTTGGGGAGAGTGTGCCAGTGGGCCACCAGAGAATAGTGACTGGACAACTGACTGCTGCTGGCAGTGAGGCTCCCTGGTGGAGTGAGATACAAATTGAAAGTTTAGACACCCCAGAAAAGAGATGTGAAGGAGGTCTCCAAATGGTACTGGAAAACGTGAAGACTTTGGGAAAGCAGAAGGTGTCCATCATCACATCCCCATTGGGACTAACCCAGCAATCATGGAAAGGTATAGGCCGTACCACTGGCCCTGTACCAACCAGTGCAGAGTATGCTCAGCGAGATGAAGGAAACTGGCATAATCCGGGAGAGCCACAGCCCATGGGCGGTGCCCTTGTGATTGTGAGAAAGAAGGATGGCAGTCTCTGGTTCTGCGTAGATTACCAGAAGCTGAACACAGTGATGCACAAGGACGCATATCTGCTGCCTAGAATTGAGGAATCCTTAATGGCATTGAAGACCATGACATATTTGTCCACTCTGGACTTAACAAGCGGGTATTAGCAAATCCCAATGGCCCCGGAGGACCGGGAGAAGACTGCATTCACAACGCCAATGGGTCTCTTTGATCTCGAACGGATGCCATTTGGACTCTGCAATGCCCCAGCCACCTCCCAAAGAATCATGGAGCATGGTAAAGGATGCTCATAGCTTCCTAGGCTTCATCGGCTACTACAGGCAATTTATTGAGAACTTTGCAAGGGTGACCACACCATTACATGAGCAAGTCTGGTAAAGAGGCAAGTCTGGTAAAGAGAGGTAAAGTACTTCCCTGGTCGCAACAAAACTCCATTAAGCAACTGAAGTTGTCACTGATCAAGGCTCTTCTACTGGCATACCCAGACTATGAGAAGCCCTTCTGAGTCTACACGGATGCTAGTCATCATGGGTTGGGTGCCGTGTTGTCCCAGATGCAGGGTGGACGTGAAAGAGTCATCGCTTATGCCATCCGAGGCCTGCGAAGGACAGAGAGAAACAGTGAGAATTATAGTACATTTAAACTAGAACTTCTTGCCCTCATCTGGGTCATCACTGAAAAGTTTAAAAACTACCTGGCTGCCACACATTTTGTCATCATGACGTCAACATCCCGCTGGCACACCTGTCTACCACCCGCCTGGGAGCCCTACAGCAAAGGTTATACCATGACCTAGTGAAGCGGAGAATCGAACGGAAATGCCAACGCTCTGTCCCGCCTTCCTACTGCAGACATCGCGGAGGAAGAAAAAAACTGGGCTGAAGATGTAGAGACGCCGTTATTCAACCTTCTGGAGAGCAAGCAACAAGACGTAACCTCCGACCCTGTGTCTGCCACTACAGATCCAAGGCCAGATAATCCTCATGCAGAAACCCTTGGATTCGACTGGTAAATATTCAGAGAAAGAGCCCTGTGCTACGAGAATTAATGGATATCATCCGTCAGAAGAGCCGACTATCCAAGCTACAGGAAGCTAATGCTGACCCAGACTTGATAAAACTGCTGAGTGTTATGATATCCAATTCCTACTCCATGTGAAAAGTCTAGAACCAGGCTAGCGAGATCTTCTGCCAATAACAACCGCCCGTTGTTCCCTTAGAACTGGGATACATTCACCGGTACTTAGGCGGCCGCCTGGACTTATAGCTCGAGGTAGTAGTAATTCACATGGAGGAGCAAAAGAATTCAATGGTGAGAGCAACAGTAGGAATGGAGACTAAATCGTGTATAGTAGATATGATTATAGATCCAGAACAGGAGGTGGTACACTATCGATGCGGCAAGAAGCTGGTTCAAGATGCTGTTGGTAGTAAATGTGGTTTGGTTATAAGAGTAGAAAAGGCAGCATGAGGCCCATACTGAAGAGAAAGATATTTGAGTTGGCTTTGAGAGCCGGTGGTGCGGCTAGGAGCCGATGCTGAAGAGTTTGACAATTGATTTGGTTTTGAGAGCCGATGGTGCGACTTGGAGCCGATGCTGAAGAGTTGGTAATTGAATTGGCTTGGAGAGCTGATATTGTGGCTTAGAATCCGCACTGAAGAGTTTGACAATTGATTTGGCTTTGAGAGCCGATGTTGCGGCTTAGAATCCGTAGTGAAGTGTTTGACAATTGATTTGGCTTGGAGAGCCGATATAATGGCTTGAGCGCTGAACTAGATACAATGTCCTGATAAATAGCACATAGATTAGAGTATGAGTTAGTGTACAAATTAGTGTACAAATTAGTGTACAAAGTCCTGACAGACAGTACGTAAGTTTGAGTACAAATTAATGTACAAGTTTGTGTACAAATTCGCGTCCAAAATCCTGACGGACAGTATATAAGTTTGAATACAAGTTAGTGTTCAAGTTTGTGTACCAGTTAGCATCCATTGACCTGCCGAGAATGCTGATTTGGCTTGGAGGGCCGTCACTGCCAGTGCAGCTAGAAAGCTGCAGGTGGGATAAGGAAGCCAGAGCACAGTGCGGGAGCCGTCGGAGAGGCCACATGAGCCAGAGGCAGCTGGGAGACAACACAGAGGAGATGGAGTTCCTTCCAGCAGAGTCGACAGGATAATACTCTTGCCGCTGAGCCAAGTGAACCCACAGGAATGCTATAGTCGGCGAGGCAGCAAAAGTCCAGTGCTGCACTGAGGACACAACTTCCTGAGGCGTGCTGATTGCCTATCAACAGAGGAAACTAGAGTAACCCTGTCCTGACTTGGTAATATGCTTGAAGGAGACAAGTTGTGACCGTGACTTGTAACACTGAGACACAGATCGCATCAAGCCCAAACAGGGGCTAATCGTCCGAGCCAGCCTTGACCCTAGAATGCACCAAAACATTGTTCAAATAGTTGTACCACGACAACAGGCCGAGTTCCTGCTCAAGTCCTATCATTATCAGTCGGGAAATTTTTTAACCCAGAAAAAAGAATCCATGTTGAGAAAGAGATTCTTCTGGGTAGGAATAAGAGAGGACATTGAAAAGTGGTGTCGAAGCTGTGTAGCCTGCAGCCTCAAGAGGACTTCTGAGGCTAGTCAGAAAGACCCACTACATCTGATAAAGAGCCATTGTCCATTGACCACGTTAAACTTGAGCCCAGCCCAAGTGGGTTTCAATATGCATTTACCATAACCGACCACTACAGCAAGTTCCAGGTAGTTGTCCCAGCACATGATCTGACCACAAAGACTACCACTGAACTCTTCTGCAAACACTTTGCCCGAACATATGAGTACCCCAATCGGATCCTGACAGACCAAGGCCCAGCATTCAAATTGCAGTTGTTTTTCAAGAGCTCTGTACCTTGTTTGGATGTAAGAAGATGCGGATGACGGCCTACCATCATCAGTGTAATGGTCTGTGTGAGAGGGCCAACCAGACTGTCATTGGAATGCTAAGAAGCCTTTCCGTGGAAAAATTATCACAGTGGCCTACCCTCTTGCCAGAGCTTGCGTACACCAAACACTGCTCCACAAGTTTCACATCTTTCTACCTGATGTTCGGATGTCAGAGCAAGCTACCCAAGAACTTAGAGCTGACACTCGAAGTGACTGAACGTGCGGCTACACAAACTGATTGGGTTCGCGAACACAAGCACCAGATAGAGACTACCAGAGAAATAGTGACAAAGAAAATGGGGACTGCGCAACAACGCCAGGCGAGAAATTATAATTCTGATGCCAGAGCTATGCCCTTACAAATAGAGGACAATGGGCCTGATTCAGAGTTGGGAATAGAGAGAGAGAGATAGCACTTAACTGTGTACCTGGACAATCCATGTTGCAATGCAAGGGGTGTAAATACATACATTTTATTTTGCATGTAGGGTAAATACTGGCTGCTTTTACATGTAGCCCACAAATGCTGGACAGCTTTAATATTACTCTACAATTTAGATGTCAGTTTGGACACCTCCCTCCCAAATCTAAATCTCTCTGCACATTTTTAATCTGCCCCACCTGCAGTGCAGCGTGGTTTCACCAAGATGATCAGTTGAGAGACATATCTCTCTCTATTCCCAACTCTGAATCAGGCCCAAAGTCTGGAAAATAAAGAATCATCGGTCCAGTAAGTTGGATGACATGTGGGAGGACATCCCTTACAAAGTTGTCAGAGTTCCCGTTGATAGCCTGTACATCTATCAAATCCAGAGAGAGAGAGTGATGGACAAATTAGCACAGTACCACGTGACCAGTTGAAATTATGCACAGCTGAAGTTCCTCCACCAATGAAAAAGGGCTTACCTGTAGTAGAGAGGCAGAGATCACCCATGATTGGCCCTTGGAGTAACCCTATAGATCTGTTACCATTCATGTGCGGGCCTGTGACAGGAATAGTGAGGTTGCCCAAAAATATTCACTACCCACGAGTGGTGAAGGAAAAGGCACCAATGTTCACGTTACTTACCTCTCAAAGTGAAATGCATCAGAGTTCATGCCAAGAAGATCAGAGGAATGCAACAAAGGTGTTTTACCTCTACGTTAAATTGTAAATAGTTGTCCTGGTAAGAAAAGTGAGGAGACTGTTCTGTAATAGACCTTGAGCATGCGTGAGGACACGCTTACTTCTAGAGGGGAAGTATTTGGTACCCCATACAAATGACCTGGACACTGGTGTTAAGTCCCTTTGTGCAGAGCAACTGTGCAGAGGTTGAGGAGGACCGGCAGAGCTGCAGCAGGAGCAGGCGCATGGGTGAAGAGGAGAAGTACCATGCCACAGCAAGTACTAGTGTGTGAGTCAAGTAAGCTGAAGCACCAAGCGCTGCAGAAGAGAATCGGCTCAGGTACCCGAGCCAGAGGCTTAAGTAGAGGACCTCAACGGCTGTTGGTTGGTTGCTAAGGGGGCCTCTGAGGGAGCCGGAGCTGCGCTGGGAGTGTGTCTGAGGCGGTTAAACTGTAAGGAAGTCCAGCACTGTATAGCTCTCATCTTAGAGACAATGGAGGTGGCAGTGACACGGGCTGTCCAAAACGGAGCTCAGGGGAGTCAAGTGCATCAACAGAGGTCCCCTCCCATCGATCGACAATGAAAGGGAGGCAGCCAGAGGCAGAGGGCCTGATTCAGAGCCAGATGCTCTGAACAGAGCGCTCGCTCTGAATCAGGGCCCTCCTACCTCAACTTGGAGCGGCCTCTTGGACACTCGCATAGCTGTGGGTTAACACCCACAGCTTATGCGAGCGTCCATGATGATGGTCGCGATGGTCAAGACCATCGTGACCATCGGGCTTGCGACGAGACCCTGCAGTATGGTCTCGCTGCCGCAAGCCCTAGAGTGCTTTCGGCTCTATCAGAGCCAAAAGCACTCCCACTGACATCACTAGTGGGGCTGGACCCAGACGGTAGGCGTTCCCATGGGAATGCCTCCGTCTGGCAGCCACACCCCCGGCATGCCCACCAAAGGGGGCGTGCTGTCACTCACCATCGACAGCACGCCCCCTTTGGTGCAAGACCCCGAGCGACGGCTACCCCGTCACTCGCCGGGTCTCGCACATGCGCACGACGGAGCTCCCTCCGTCATGCGCATGCGCATTTGGGTACCATTGACCCACTTGCGAGCGTCCTGCGCTCGCGAGCAGGTCTGAATGAGACCCAGAGTCCTGTACTATGGAGAGGTGCAGGGACACAGGCAGAGCTTCCCCATTGATAAACCTCTAGTGCAGCGCAACCAGCCAGAGGCAACCCGAGGTGAAGCTGTGAGTAATTGGCCAGCCCTCATTTACACCCACCAGGCAAAATACGAGCTCAAGGGTCAGTTAGTGATAGCAAATGGGATCAACACTGTTAAACCTCTGTTAAGCAGAACTCTCATCCCTCTGTGAACAAGTGATCAACCCCAGCACAGTGCAGCAATCATTAACACACTTGTTAATTACTTCATGCAGTGACAGTCTAAATAGCTCCCTGGGAGGATTCAGGACCTCATTCAGAGTCGGTCGAAGCGGCCGCACGGTCATACAGGAAATGGGGCCGAATATGCAAAAATTTCCCTTGCAAGTTGCGTCCCTAAGTTCGGATCGGTAGCTGGCCGACCAAGGGTAGGAAGCGGTCGGAATTAAAAAAAATACGCCCCCTTCTCGTACGCATTGCACGTCATCTCCGGGCATATAAGGATTAATCGAGACCATCGGGAACCATCGGAGCTGGTCGTAGAGCTTAAGGTTGACCATACCCTCTCTTAAGCTCTACGATCATGTCAGTGTAAAAACCTCCCATGTCACATGTGCCATGACGCTACTTTGTTAATTATGCACTCCCATAAACCGTATGCACTCCCATAAAACGCCGTTCGCATAATTAGGCACGCCTGCGTTCAGATCTCCACTCCCCCGTTTTCAAGCACCTTCCCCTGTTACCACCCACAACGCCTCAATCTGTCACTCAAACTACCGACCTGGCTGTGTTCAAGGAGAGAGAAATTTCTGATCTTAGCACTAGTTTGCACACGCGCATTACGAACTTTTCGCATGCGCAGTATAGCGAACATCGGTGGCGTACGACCGTGCGGCCGCTTCGACCGACTCTGAATGAGGTCCTCAGTGTGGGTGCCATTCTACATTCCTGCATAGAAATAATCACAGAGACGGGGACAAAAGCTGTACAGGGAGCTACTGAAATCTCCTCAACTTATGGGGGGCATCCACTAGACGATTTTAGCAGGCGATTGAACGATAACGATATCGTTATCGTTCAATCATTTAAAAATCATTTAAAAATCGTTTGCAAATCGTGCAGTAATTGTTTCTAACGATGTACGATGCGCGCTCCCGCTGGTCGTTTGATTGTCTCCTCCATCGACTGAACATGCAGGTCAATTTCACTTGATTATTTACAATCGTTTACAAATCGTTTACACATCGTTCACGCTGAACGATCAAACGATGAACCACTATCTGCCCACTACAGCTGAAAGCTCTCAATCACAGATTGAAACAACATATTTTATCGTTAGATCTTTTGCAAATCGTTTGCAAATCATTCAGACTGAAAGATAAAATTTCAAGGGAAAAAATCAAGGGAAAATCGTTAGAGATTGGACAGGGAGTAGATCGTCTAGTGGATGTGCCCCATTACAGTATCTGTCTAACACCACAGTGGAGAAAAGTGTTAATAGCCAGAATAGAAAGCATACAATATGTTGCTGGTGTACCTGTTCCACCGTTGTTAAGGTAGTGAAGTTACCACATCCTTACAGTAATAAGCGGAGTATAGCCAGGATAGCAGCATAGAAGGATAGCACCTTATCAACTAACTGCATAGTATACATTTCAGTCAATACATCTACTGTCTGCCAATTGCAATCAGGGTTGGACTGGCCCACAGGGGTACAGGGGAAATCCCCAGTGGGCCCCAGTGCCTGAGGGCCCCACCTCCTCTTCCTATCAGGTTTCAGACAGTGCACTGCAATTATACATTGTTCCTCTATTACAGGGTCAGTTACTTGGTAGAGCAGGAATATGGATGAACAGACCATGCACTGTAGTATTCATGTTGTCTGCAGGCTATGTCCTTTATAATGACTGGCTAAGCCTCTATGGTGGCTGGCCACACCCTTTAAGCATAGGCCCCTATCAGTGCTTTCCCTGGTGGGCCTTTCATGCCTCAGTCCAATACTGATTGCAATTACACAGGAAAAGGAAAAATATAAAGACAGGAGACAATACCCTTGTTACTCCATGAACATAAGCTCTAATTCAGTGTGCAGTACTGCTAGGAATATAACCGCAGTGACTACAACTACTATCCCGGGCAACGTTTGCAAACATTGGATAAACTGTAGATGGATACTTGCATGCAGTGGTAACCATTGACTATTACATTGCGCACAAACAAAACGAGGGGTGATTGTTTCTCTTTTATTGCTAATTTATCTTGTAGCATTGTTGTGGGCATATATGTGTTAAACCCTTTATCAACAGCCTGATGGATGGTAAAGTCTGATTCGAGGTTCCTCAGTTTAATAAAATTTACGGCTCCACGTGTCATTTGCTAGTTCAAAGTGTATGTACTTTAATTGCTGAATTGTATCAATTGTCATGAATTTGTGATACTTACATTGTTATTTACGTATAATTCCATTGTTAAAACACTTTTTTTGCCTGTAGTAACGCCTGACTACTGACAAGAACCGAGAGATAAATCAAACCAGTAAGGAACCATTTGTATCACACCACACTTGGGCCATTGTAAACAGGCAGGGCCGCCAACAGCAGTGTCTGGCCCAGGTGACCGGGGCGTGGCCTAATCACGGGGGGCATATATATATATTAGGGATGTGCAGGCTCGGTTCTACTTGGTTCCGTTCGTTTTTTTTTACCGAATCTTATTGGGTTTCAGCTGTCACGAGTTTTGGATAGCCAATAAGATTCGGTAAAAAAAACCGAACGGAACCGAGTAGAACCGAGCCTGCACATCCCTAATATATATATACACATATATATACAGTATACACATTATAGAAAAAAAAATCATTGCGCGCTGGGGAGGGTGGCGCTGTGTGCCCCTCAGCCCAGTGCACAGCCAATGGGGGGCGCGATCAGGGTGATCGCTCCCCCCATAGGCATAGTAGACTGCTCTGGCTGCTGCTTTAGCAGCCGTGGGCAGTCACCCAGTGCAGCTCCCCCTCTCTGCGCCCCTGTAAACAGGAGTTTGTCTCACCATACAGTAAATTTAAAAACTTGAAACAAATGGGACGTAAGTGTACGTGATGTATGCCTGACATTAACTAGTTTCATATGTCACTGTTACCGGCAAACTTGCATTTTTACGTTTATTTGCTTTTGGTCAAAAATGATGCAATACTTTTTATATAGTCCTCCCGATTCAAATGCATAGGGAAGCCTTCAAAGCTTTTAATGGGGTTATTGCAATTTCATATGTACAGTTAAATGATGTTTTAACGAGTCTTATAACTGCCGAAAAACACATTTTCAACCATAATAAAGCAATTTGTTTGTTGATAAAGCTGTCCCTAATTCTAATAGCAAAAGAAAATTAAAATGTAAAAACGTAATTGTTTGTGCAAGCTTCAATTAGATGCAAATAGTTTCTATAAAAATAATTACTTATATTTATAAAGTTCAATTTTGACCTAGTAGTCAATGCTGTTATTAAAATAAAAAAGAATAAAGTAAATAAAAACTAATTTAAAAGAATAAAACAAGCAAAAAGAACATGCTGACTTCTAGCCCATATAAATTGCCTTAAGCTAAAGAAAATTATGTGTATTATGTATCAAAACAAAAACAGAAAAATTGGTGGAATAGTTAAAAACATGTTTCTAGGTTGCACTTATTGATTGTATAATCAAGAAAATTAATTTTTTATAATTTAGCTTTTATAAACTTAAAAAACAAGACATTATATAAAATGCAGTATGTGGCCCAGAACAATAGAAAATAAAACCAATAGAACATCATTTAACCAGCAGGTAGGTTTTCTTAGGGCAATAGCAGATCCTCTGTTGTAATCCCATCTCATTAATTAATACAGCACAGGTAACTGGAATAGTAAACTAAATGGGATGTTCGGGAGTACAGTTTTAACTACCAGATGAGAAGGGTCATGTTGCAGGGTCTGCAGTATCTTGCAGAGAGTTAAATCATACCGCTTTTATACCTAAATTCCGGGTCTGACCCGGAGGTTGGAACAGGGTTCCAATCGGGATCAGACCCGGAATTTCCCCGGCGCCGACCCAGGATATTCCTGAGTTGGCGCCATTCACACCGGAGCCGGGTCTGCGGTGTACCGGATTTTCCGGCATTGAAGTGGACGCTTGCGAATGACGTAATCTCCAAGCGCCACTGAAGCCGGCCAATCGGCAGTTTTGCAGCATGATCTAGGTCAGCGTTACCCGGATCGCGCCGTTTACACTGCAGTGTCATGGGTTATTCCCATGTTAAACCCTGCAAGTTACCTGGGTTGGATTCTTTGGTCACTCCACCTGGGAATCCAACCCTGTCCCCTTTTACACCAAGGAGCTACCCGGATAAACCCCGCAATAACCCAGGTTTTAGCTCTGGTGTAAAAGGGGTATAACAAATGTGTGGTACAAAATGTCAACATTCAGAATGTTGACACAGATGGGGTGCCGACATGTCAACATTCACAATGTCGACACCGACATAATGTTGACAATACAGCTTTCTATAGACAGAACAACTAACATTAACCCTAACTGCAACCTAACGCAATGGCGTCACTATGGGGATGCGGGGGGTGCGGGCCGCACCGGGTGTCACCCTCCAAAGGGGTGACACCAAAATTTGAACACTCATGCCCGGACCCCCGCATTCACACCCCCGCTTGCGCTGCCGCCGCCACCACTCTCGTGCAAGGGA